>JAWNNQ010001807.1:0-609499 GCA_035044765.1 Leucophenga montana
ATACCAAAAGTGCTGCACACCCGCACCGCACCGCAAAACTTTTGGACTACTCCTTAAACGCACTAGTTTTCAATAATAATTTAAATAAAATACATGTTCATACATAGTGTATCTCTCTCTCCCTTTCTAACTCTCACTACAAATGTACATACATATATCCGACTACTATGTGTATTCGTAAAATGTTTTTTTCTTTCGATTTTTTTTTTTCTTTACGTTTGCAAACGAACAAACAGTGGTACACTTTCACAACACTTTGTTTACGCACATAGGTCACTTGCAGTTAAGTAAATTTTAATTAAATATTTAAGCGAGCGCTTCATTAAGTTCTTCACTGGCGTTCTCAACTAGAAAAAAAAAACAACAAAAAACAGTGCGCTGCTGAGCGAATTTCGCTGTGTGCAGCAGAACATCGCGCAGCTGTCAAGAACAGCTGATTGTTGTGTACGGCGGCGTTATTGTGAATTTTAGCGAATGTTGCCGCAAGTGATGAACGGTATTTAACGGTAATTTGTAATGGATTTTTCAGTAAGGACATAATATTTTTGCATTAAAAAAAAAACACTGAATAATTGAGATATTGGGCTGAAATTTATTCCAGCTGCAGTGTATAGCTTACATATAGCTATGGAAATCGATCTCGTTTATATGAGTACCGCTAGCACGTTTGCAGCGATCGATTCTTTTCAGCCAATTTTCCACCACTCTTCCACACATATCGACCGGAAAGTTTCCAAATCGCGTTCGATACTGCTCCTGAACTACCCTAATGTTGTCGGCTTGTTGGCATAAACCAACGTCACCCCATAAAAGGAATCCAACGACGTTACATCGCATGTACGAGATGTCCCTTCGATCGGACTATTATTCGAGATTATACGGTTACCGAACTTCTCCTTCAATAAAACAATTGCTTGGCCAACTGTGTAGCAATTGGCAAATTCTCGTTGGAACCACATATCACTGATCTGAAGTCCATTCAATATGGCATTTTAACGAACTCCATTGGCCGTAACATAACATAAGAACATGTTCATCGACGAAAAAATATAGTCTCATCACAAGTATGACATAAAATCCACACCACACGGTCACTTTTTGTATATATATTGGGTCTATTTCTGCCCAATAACGTATATATTAACGCATATTGATAAAGAAAGACTTTCTTCAAATTTTTTCACTTCAAATGATCAAGAAGTTTCAGATCTTGAGTTAGTTTGATCTAGTAAGGCTGTAGGCCAAGATGTTCATGCAAATCAGCGACAATGTGGTTTTAGAGATTCGCAATTTCTGTGAACGACAAGGATTCGACAGATTTGGTTCATTTTAAACTTACACAATTACGTGTACGATGTTTTCAACATTTGGACCGGTGCGTTGTCTTACTGGCATATTAACATTCAATAGCGAATATGTTGTCTCGAATTTATCTACGAAAACATGCACAGCCTGTCTGGTGCGACGATTATTACGAACGAAAATTGAAGTAAGCGGTCTCAAAGTTACTACCACCGTCTCAGAATTTGCTTATGACATTTAATTGTGTTATATTGGATTGCGAAGATACGACCATTAAAAGAGTGATTTTACCAAAAAATTGGACTAAATATATACCGTAGTTTCATCGTTCCAAAATAGAATACGCCAACACTTCTTTCTCCAAAAATATCGTCCTTACAACCAGGCCGACTAGGACGATGTTTGGGATTACATTCTAACACACCTCAGCACATACTTTTGTCTTGCCAGGAGAACTTACTACTTACACTTATAATCTATTCAAACTTGTTTTTGACAACATCATAAACAATCCTCGATCTAAAAAAAAATATGAAAATGAAAGTTTAACTAATTCACCGAACCACCAATGTTTTTCTCAGTTTTTAAATTTCGGAAATGTTTCTTAGAATTAATAATTTTCAGTACAGTGGAATATATTCATGTTACATGATGATTTGTCGTGTGACTTTTTTAATTTCCCAATGGAGTAAATCCTACACCGATGCCTATACGTAGAAGTGATGCCACATTGAGTAACGTACACAGCTGATAACTATCTTGTGGAACACAAGAAGTAACGTTGATCACTTCAGAAGTTGCTGATCTAAAAAATACACACTGTTTCCGCGCACTAATCTAAATAATGAGGATTACTGTGGCCCATAACACAACAAAACTCAATGTAACGCATTTGTGAACAAAATTTCTGAATGCGCTGTTCGGCGAGTTCGGCGGAATATACAAACACGAAATAAAAAATTTGACGATTTAATTTTAATTTTTTCTGTAAGATATTAAAAAATGCCAAAATTTCTAGAGTTTTACTGTTTTACTGTGTTACTCCCGATTTTTTTTTCACTACTGCGGCAAATGTTTTCAATGAAAGATAAACTTGTAATATTGTGGCATATAGACAGTATGCCCGTTCAACTATATTTCCTTTCGCATATTTACAAAATCGCTGCAATCCGTGAACTAGATTAGGTAAAGTTCAAGAAAAGTTGTTTTATTTTAGTGCTCAACCATTCAAAACCGCGTCGTCTACACGCCGCTTTAACAGCGTCATTCACAATAGATATTACGAACGTTATTCGAAGCGTGCTTTAATTCTTCGATTATCAATTTACACACAAAACAAATAACAAAGAAAACAAAATAATCTGCTTTATTAGCACAATACATATGTATATTAAATATCAGCCGAATGCATTGATTGTTTATACAGCGCCAACGAAGCGTTCACTACACACATACATAGTTTCTATTTCTCGATTATCCAACGCCGCATTAAACTCTATTCTGCTACTCTATTGTAATTCAATTCAGTCAGTAGTATTAAATTGTTGCTGCTGCTGTGTGGACACGTTTTGCTTAAGGCTGCTCGAACGTGCGCGCGATTTATGTTTCCGCTACAACGAGCTATAAATTTATGTCTTCATAGTTTATAAATAAAAACCGAATTTTTATAGAGTTTGTACCACGGCACCACATTTGAACTACGGCCTTGAAGCGCAACTAACTTCGGCAGCAACGACAACGACGACGCGAAACGCAGTGGCACCAACTTATGCGCGACACTAATTAACAAACTTTGTACTTTCGTGTACAAACTAAGAACAACAACAACAACAATAACAACGGAGCGAAAAAATGGCTAGCAAATGCACCATTACCTTTGACAATAATCCATTGGGCGTGTACTATGCCGGACAGCTAGTGTCCGGCTCAGCAGAACTGATAACAACGCGTCCAAAGACAATACGCTGTAAGTAGAAGATACAACAATAAGTTATACATATAAATACATACATATACATATGTATGTATATACAAATATAGCGTCATAATTGATGCGCATTTCATGACATCATCTCTCCCCAACATCAATAATCCAGATACAATGCGTGCGTGCTGCTCTCTGCTTGCTCTTGTTCATCACCGTTCAGCGCCACTCCACTTCATCAGAGGGCGCATTAATAAACGAGGCGCGTTCGTGCGAAGCATTTGCAAGCCAAACAAAAAGCAAAAAAAAAAAAAAAAACTTGTTTTGTTATGTTAATGTGGTTTTTAGCTGTCGGACGGTTTGTCTATCTGTCTATCGGCCGGTCAGCCGGCATTAGAAAACAATTCTTCAATTAAAACACAGCTGTAGCCACATACCAGTTTCTGTTCTAGCCGTGATTTTGAATTGGTCTTTTGAGTTAGTAGCTTAACATTGTGGCCGGTAGTCCACGCAAGTGACAAAAGCTCAGCTCAGTGTGGTTGCAACACAAGCACTAACGAAAGTTTTTACTGATAACTGATTTTACTGATTTATTTATTTTAAGTTCAAGAATCAAGAAAATCAACCGACTAGTTCAAAAGTTATGAATTTTTGAGTATAATGACGAGTTAATGAAATAGTTTGTTAGTGTGTGTGTTTGTTTTTTTTTTTTTGAAAACTAAGAAACTTTTGTTCCACAACATTTTTCAAAATGGTAGATTTTGGCAGGAAAAGACGAAAAAAAAGATTTCTTGTAGCTACTGTGGCCAAAGGGCTTAAGGTTTCCGATTGTTTAAACCAGTCACTTCCAAAGTGGTCCAGGTGGACTGAAAAGATGTCCATGGGGCAGTGGGCGGGGGTCTACGGTGGCGTGACAAATGGGAGTTCACAATTCGTATGCGGGGGTGCACGAAAAAATTTGAATTTAATACTTTTTTTTTTTTTGTTTGATCCTCGGTTTTGGGAAATTGGAATGTAAAACTTTTTTTTTCTCCTCGGTTTTTTACACGGGGGTCGCCAGCATTTTTCAAAAACTTTGAAAAACACTGCTGTATGAGATCCACCGAAACAGTGGAAAGTGGAAAAGTGGTCTATGAGAAAAAAAAAGTTTGGGAATCCCTGGCTTAAACTTTTAAGATTCTCTAAGCATTTAAGTAATCATTGGAAAAATTCAAAATTCAAACAAATCACAAATAGTGTGAAATGGTATTATCAGTTTGTCTAAAAGTTTGTAACGCATTAAAGGAGGCATCGTAGGCCCCACAAAGTATATATATTCTTGATCAGCTCGACAATACGTTTCGTTTCCAATTGAAACTATATTTTTCAAACCGGTGTACAGAATATCTTAAGATCTACCCAACCGATTTGGTTAAAATTTACTTTTTTTTTTTAGAATATAATCTGAATGTTGAAATGGATTTTTTTGATAGGGTGCAATATTCAAAAATTATAAAATTTTTACTACTTCATATTTTAGCTTTTACCCTTTTCAATAAATGAAACAAATATTGTGTTACATATAATGCCTAACAGAAATCAAGTACACAATTAGCAATGATTTCCAAAAGAGGGTCCTACTTATCCGGACATATCTTCGCCACTTTTTAATTTGTTTTAAGCGTTAATATTGCACATTCACCATAAAACTTTGTGTAAAATAAACATTATTTTATATACCTAATGGCTGCGTCAAAAATATGTTTATTTTTCTACTGAATTGAAAGTATCTTCTCGAAAATTCACCACTATTATATCTGTCGGAACATGGCGCATGCGCAATTGCATATTACAATCAATCCCAACAATACAAATGTAAAATATAAATATTTCGTCACAAAATTGATATCAGAAGTTTTGTGTGTTGCAAGTAGGCTGTCGTCACTTAGTTTTTACCTCATCAAGATGTTTTTTTATTTGATAAAAAGTACACTCCGAATTGTATGGTTTGGAAATCATTTGACTGGCGGCGGTAGTTGAAAAAAAAGTTTTAGAACAGCATACAGAGATTATATCGTAGAACCAGTTTCTCCATATTGCCAGCGGTAATGTGTTATAGCCATATTCCTCAAGACAAATTTAAAAGCAATATGTATCGTAGAATACAATTGCGGAAGTACCAAAGAGAGAAGCATCTATAATTGACCCAATTGACCTCATAAAATGTTGCTCGTAATAGTATTTCAATTCTCTGTCGTAATTTCACAGGTTCTAGCTTTGCAGTGTAGGCCCCCGTACGAATTACGCACAGCTTAATAAGATTAATAAAAACACAAAAAATATTAACTATCGCTCAATTAAATTAATTGATGATTAGTTGCACTACACACACACACCCGCGTACTCGTTACTATTGGGTGTATTAGTATTTTTCTGTGTTATTTTAGGTACACTACGCCATGTAGATCGAACAATTTTCAAACTTCCGGGGAACTTTTCTCAATTATCATCTAGAAACGAAATGTATTTTCTATTGATTATAGACTTCTCAACGGTTTCGGAAAGCTTCTTTTCATTCCTGTAAATAAGGATTTGGTGACGGAATATAAATAAGTAGTGCTTTGAACGAAATAGTCTTTCCGACTATTACTTTTAATTTAAATTTTGTACACTTTGTGCAAAAAAGACTTTTAAATCATCAAAAATGAATTAATGAAGTTATGAAGTAATTCCAAAGATAGAAAATACTCGTTTGACTTTTTATTTTTGTTCTGTCAAATTGAAAGTAAGGAACCCCACTTAGTTTCTTTCCAACACCGAATTCATGTTTACAAAAATGTAAAATCTATACGTCTTCTTTCGAAAAGAAGTTCATAAGTCAAAAAGACGGTTGCAAATTTACTGAGTTATTGAATGAATGAGTTATTGATTGAATTCATAAATGATTTCTCGTTGTTCAGCTTACCTTAGCAATAGCACATAAGACATGATGGGGAAAGGTCTAAAAGGAAAGCAGATCTTTCCGTGTAGATCCTTACCCATGGTCTGCCAATTTTTTTCAATTTTAGTATGAGCTTTATGACACCCAGAAGCAAGCGTCGGATAAACTATATCGTATATATTTTTGATCAGCTCGACAGAACGAGTTAATCTAGTCATGTCGTAGTTCATGTCTCGCCGTGAATGCCAGAACCTCAGTTTTCATCGAATCGTTCTAAAAATCGGTATGGTGAGGCGGCTGGCATTCGTAAGACTTGCACGTCGATCTGTTACACCAACTTTTGGGATAGCCCCCCTACCTCGCTTTTACAAATGCACCGCTCATTTTTGGGTGTTTAACAATTTTATGACAACCAATATTAACTTACCCATCGCTTTAATTCATTGTATTCGAATAATTTTAATCGTCCAGATAACTTCTTGCCCTCATTAAAATCATAACTTTAATACCGTCAAAACTAGCCCTTCTACATTTTGTACGATAAAATTTGATTACCAAAAGCTTCCGATGCATTTCTATGGCAGTTTTAGTTGTTTTAAAATGCGGCAAATGATGCTTAGCTTAAACTTTGACATAATTTATTATTACAAGAATATAAGTATATTAATCGATGCTAATTCGTTTTGTAAATTTACACAGAGACTTTCTAATACACCCAATATTTACACTACATCGACATATTTACTTGCAGCAATCTACATTACAGTGAGCGGCTTTGCTGAGACACGTTGGACGGAGAACATTGACAAAGAAGATACACATGGCAAAAGACAGAAAGCGCTGGAGACTTACTCCGCTTCGGAGATGTACTATAGCAACGAGAAATATGTGTACGGACAAAGTGGCGGCGCACAGTTGGAATTGCCTGCAGGCAAATATGTCTTCCCCTTTCAGGCCACAGTGCCACCAAATGCGCCGACTTCATTCAATGGCTCTTTTGGTCAAATACAACATGAAGTTACGCTTGTAATCGATCGTGTTATGCGTTACAATAATGTTTTCAAGCAGGCATATACGGTAATCTCACCATATGATTTAAATTTGAATGCAGAGCATGCGGTAAGTCTTTCAATAAAACATAATAACTCATAATGTTGTTTAATATGCTTTTTTTTAAATCCTGTATAGCAACCGCTGCAACGTCTTGAGGATAAGACCTTCTGCTGGAGTCTTTTCTGCAGCACGAATGGTCCAATGGTTATGCATGTGAGGGTTTCGTTTGGCGCCTATGCACCTGGACAGAAAATACGCTTTAACATTGTGCTGGACAATCAATCCGATGTGAATTGCAATGATGTCAAAGTGCGTCTAATCAAAAAGGTAACCTATAGCAGTCGTTCGCCAGATGTGAAGACACAAATTACGGAGATTAAAGTCGCAGACAATCATTGCGGCGAGGTGGTTAAGCACAACAAGGCCGAATTTAATGAATATCTACAAATACCGTCCACAACTCCAACATCTCTGGAGAGTTGTAGCATTATCAAAGTTAGCTATACGCTGCGCTTTATTGCCAAAATGTTTCGCTTGCACGGCGATTTGATAATCGAATTTCCATTTACAATTGGTACAGTACCTATTTATGCCAGCGCTAATGATGACGGTCCAGGCGCTACTGCCAAGCCACCAGGTGTTGGGGGACCGCCAAGCTACAAGCCACTAGGTAAGACTGTGGAACTAGTTAAAAATATAAAAAGTAAGAAATATTTTTCGTTTATGAATTTCTTAATAGCGCCACCCACTTTCGAGGAAGATTTACGTTCTGAGCAATTTGAAAGCAATACCTATAAGCCACGCTATCCAGTATTTCTAAACCAGTCGACGCTTAGTAATGGTAATGATGTAAAAGCTCAAAATTTATATCCTGCTGCAAATGTAACGCCAGCACGTGAATTTACACCAAATCCAGTGTCTGTCAGCAATCCTACACCGACACCAGTGAAACCGTCAAACGTGCAGATACCTACACCACAACCACAGCCAGCACCAGCAGTCAATAAAGTGGTGCCTCCATATCCAACCACACCGACGCATGTGTCTAGTGGTATAACTAAACTGCCGACTTCTGGTGGTGGTGGTGGTGTTGGCGGTAACTTTGAAGTGTTGGGCTTTAGCCTACCACCGGACTACAAGCCTACACCAACAGCACCTCCTGCTGCTGCTGCTGCAGATGATGCATCAAAAAGCAATATTGGCTGGAAATGATAGCAATATGTAAACTAATATTTTTAAGTTCCGAGAGATATGTATATGTACTACTGAATTTATCATGATATTTACCTACATATGTAGGTACATAAGTATAAGCTGCAAATTGTGCTTTAAATTTCTGTATTTTTTAAATACAATAAAAGACGATCAAAAGAACATGAGTGCACGAGAATTTATGTACTTTTTACACGAACATTTGACTAATATCCAGCAGTTCACATACCCTCATCTGCCATAAGACGTGAATTATTTAAAGTAAGACTTTTAATCTGGGACCTTATACTTGAACAAAATATGTTTTCCGGAATAGATAAGTTTGTCGAATTTGTAGAATTGCCGTCCAATGAGTCGAAATACGATTAAAATAATGTAAAGATAATGAGCTCTTATTTTTTATAAGCAGGACATGTACAAACAGCAGTGTTCCGACCATGTTTAAAGAATGTCCACATCAAAAAACAAAGACAGATCAATGTTTCAACTCTAGTATAAAAGTATACATGTCTTGATACTTTTGGGACATATTAGGCGCACTTTCATACGCTTGACCTCAGATAATTTCAATGCTTATGTCCAAGTATTTCAAATATGTACTTAACTAGAAGTACGCTACTGTCATCTGTTTACCGGTATATCTCCAATTGGGTATAAAAGTCAAAAAGCGTTTAATAGACCAGATTCCTTCCACTTGTCTGACAACCACTGTCAGTGGATTTATGTAGAGTCTACTGTGTCATTTGATTACAGGTCTCTGACAATCTATATATATAAAGAAAAAAAAGAAAAATTTATTTATTAAAAAGAAAAACAAAACGGCGTGTCATCCACAAAACTTAATAACTGTGTATGTTCAAGGAGAATCATTTTCCAAGTTTGAAGTCTCTATATCTTATTGTCTCTCAGATATGTTGTCTCATACATCCAGATGGACATGGATAAAACAACTCAGTTTCCGATGTTTATCAAGTGTATACTTTATGGGGTCTACCACGTCTGCTTCTGCCTGTTGCACACATTCGTACATGCTTGTCCCTATTTGTACATGGTATCAAAATGTATATACATTTATATATTAACTGGCTAGGGGATTTTTTGTAACGGCTATAAAGCGCAGATTATACAACCGATTTTGATATAAACAAAAAAAAAATATATTACATTTGAAAGGTATTCATTTGCAGAAGTGCATAATTTATATTTTATCAAAATATTGAATATTTTGTGCGTAAAAGACTTAAACAATCTTCACTAACCCACCTAATCACACACACAAAGGACTTACATGAAACACAAACGCACACTCAATAATATTAAAGGGCAGCAATCTAGCAGTCAGTTATACGTTGATAAGACTCGCGAGATCTAAAATGATAGCAGATTACATACTATTATACTTTGTATGAGATTTGCTATTATGATTTTGGTGACTGTCTTTGACTGACAACAAACGCATAATAGCAACAATATACAAAATTGTTTCTACATTGAAGTCGATTTTAATCGACCGCACAATAGTATAAAAAATTACTTCATATTGAAAATTTCTAAACCATAAAATTTATATCATTAATTTGTATACATAATATGACAGGCATTAAACATTCTTTGACCGTGGTTCTTTACATTTTGTCAAAATTGACGGAGATATCGAAAACACACCACAACAAACTTAAGTAAAACTAATGAAATTTTCAATAATTTTTATCAGAGACTTTATATTCAATTAATTAAACAATATTCAAAATACACACATAATGAGCAACTGTAATTTCAAATATAACGGCTATATATATATAAATTAAGTGTTGCAAAACGTTAAACAACACAGCTGTAGAGTAGAACAACAAAAACACAAATGTAAACAAGCAAAAACAGCTGATTGCACTTGACGTAACAAAAACGTTCCGACGACGTCTTTTCATCAGCCTTGGCTTGGCGCGGCAACTTTTAACACAATTTAACTGCATTAAAAGCATATCAAAGAAACCAGTTTAGAGTACGACATCGTATTGTGTTTACCATCACAAGTGAGCAGCATAACAACAATATAAACGTTAATTTTCTTCATTCATTTTAAACATGTCGCATTCGCATTGTGGAAAAGAAAGTTTTGACGCAATCGTTTTCATGCTGGTGTAATGCGCGCGGCAGCACTTTGCATTCCAGCAATCTTCGATGCACATTGGCGCCGCACGGACGTGCAGACATTCAGACCAGCAGCAGAAGTTAAATTTGGAAACAACATATTTAATATTCAGGTGGGTTAGGTTAGCCTTATGTACATATTTATGTATGTACATTATAAGCAAAATAATGCGTATCATCAATAAGTAAAATAACTGAAGATTCTTATCTCTTGAACAGCAGCCAGGTCAACGATACACGGAAACTTTTGCTCTCAAATAAGCAGCTGCCTCTGCCGTTGAAGCATCTCTATAGCCGCAAAAAACGTCGAAAAGTGAAATTTTTTTTATTTATGTTGAATATATGATAAAAACAGAATGACTACAAGATGCTATGAGTGTTGCTGAAATTATTGAGTGAGTGAGTGAGTGATCAATGATGAGATTGAATTTCATATGTACTATATGAATCAGCTTTTGGGAACTGACTAAGCGCGCTCTACGAAATTTACATGAATAATGCGCATAATTAAATGATTTGGCCGAGGGCAAACATATGTGTATACCTGGAGAGGTGTCGAATTGAGTGTTAGTTGCTGCTGTCAATGGTTGGAAAGACCTACATATATGTATACAAACGTGGACGGTAGTCCACGCAAGTGAATAAAGTTCAATTCAATGTAGCAGCAGCACGTGCACTAACGAAAGTCTTTACTGATAAGTACAATCGAGTTGTGTAATAAACCATTAAAAAGGTCTTGACATTCTGAAAATGTTCTAACATATAAAATCGGAATAGCACAGTCCGAATATAGAAGGTTGATAATAGCCAAGGGGTTTTGGGTCTCATGGGGTAACTATTACCCCATACTTATTTCTGATTAATTCTTGGCACCGAGATGGATCCAATAAGCTCAAGATCAAGAAAATCGTTTCATCCATTTATAAAATCGGAACAAAACACTCCGAATATATAAGGTTGGTAATAGCCTCACTCAAGGGGTCATGGGGAAACTATTGCCCCAAACTTATTTCAGATTATTTCTTGGCACCGAGATGGATCCAATAAGCTCAAGATCAAGCAAATTGGTTCATCCATTTATAAAATCGGAACACCACAGTACGAATATGAAAGGTTTAAAATAGCCACACTCAAGGGGTATTGGTGCTCGTGGGGATTCTATTACCCCAAACTTATTTCTGATTAATTCTTGACAACCAGATTGATCCAATAAGCTCAAGATCAAGAAGATCGGTTCATCCATTTATGTGTTGCTTTCAATGCTTTAGAAAGCTAAAATTTTGGGTAATATATAGGATTTTAGTACATAAAAAACTTAACCTTTTTTCTACATATTTTCTTTTTTTTTAAATAACGGATTTCAATTGGCTTTTATGGCCAAGCTGCTAAATATTTGTATTCAACCAATAGCTACAAGAGTATAAGTTTGTGCAAACTATAAAAGTTATAGACTTTGAACTTGCAGATTCAGATTCTCCTTTATTATATTGTATTAAATTTTGAGCATGGCATAATATGCTCATAACCCCCATAATACGACTATTTAACCCGTACTTTCAAGTTGGCATAGCTGAAAATAAAATTTATTTATTACACCATTCATAGTGTGAAATAATATTATCAGTTTGTCTCGAAAGTTTGTAACGCATTAAAGGAGGCATCGTAGACCCCATAAAGTATATATATTCTTGATCAGCTCGGCGAGTCGATCAAGCCATGTCCGTCTGTATGTTGTTAAGCATTTTTTGCGGACAAATTTTTATGCTTTCCAGTTGAAATTTGCACATACAACTCTTTTTATTGCATAGAGTATTTAATAGAGTATCAAGATTGACCCGCCTTGCCCATTTTTTGTAGTGGCCCCACCGCCCACTTTTGCCTTTTTGTAAGAAAAACTGTTTTATTGTAGTCAATATCAACTTAATAATTTATATGGTAACTTCTAGTGGACGGTTGCTTGACATATATATTAATGGGTGGGACCAGCCCACTGTATGGGGTAGCCCCATACAAACCTACTACCCACTTTTGATTTTTTTTATGAAAAACTTCTTTATTAAAGTCAATATGAGTCAATATAATGCAATGTCATGTCTTTTTATGTTCAGCCGCTTAACATACATAGACTAATGGGCATGGCCCATTTTTTGGGGTAGCCCCCATACAAACACACCGTGCAATTTTGTGTTTTGAATGAAAAATTCTTTATTTAAATCAGTATTAGCTTGAAATTTGATTTGGTGGATTTAGTATACAATCGCTTTATATACATAGACAAATGGACGTGTCCCGATCACTTTTTGAAGTATTCCCACACAAACCCACAGCTCACTTTTATGCATTTGTATGGAAAACGTCAATATCAACTTGAAATTCGATATGACGGCGTCTTATAGATGATCACTTCATGCACATCTACTAGTGGGCGTCTACCGCTCACTTATTGGGGTATCGCCTATTTAAAGCCCCACTTTTATGTTTTACAATACTATTTAAAATTTCGTGTGAATGATATTAGAGCTTCTGTTCAACCGAAGTTTACGTTTTTTCTTGCTTTTTTCTTTTAATATATAAATTTTAATATACGCCCGTGTTAGGTTTTCGAATCCGAATAATTCGTTTTGGTTAAAATGATCCATATTTCACTCTCAGAAGAATTTTGCTATTTGAATTCACATGAAAATAGCAGTATGGAATTCATATTCTCAAGATCTGGTAAATTCAACTAGCGAAATTCTTCTGAAACTGAAATACGCACCATTCTTAAATTTTAAAAGAATTTTGTAATGGTCTTGGCAATTTGCCAAAAATTGAGACCATAATTTCGTGCTCATATTTCGAGCGATAATACGTTGTGAGTTTGAGCAATTTTTAATATATTATACTTTTCTGTGCAAATTCCGTAAGCCGAGAGGAAAAGATTTTTGTTTATCATTTGTATGGTTATAATTGTAATATGTAATTTCGGTTTCATCATGTTGCGATGTAGTGATAAGTTTTCGAGAGGATGCATTCAATTAAGTAGATCAACGAATTCGATGTGCTAAAAGAAAAACTGTATTTTATAGCATAATAAATTTAGCAACATAATAACATATTTCAAACAATTCCAACAATACAAATGAAAAACCAAAATATGCCGTCACATAATTCGTATCAGAAGTTTTGTGAGTTGCAAGTAGACTTTCGTCGCTTGGTTTTTATCTCGTCAAGCGGTTTTTTTTTTTAATTATTATTTGATATACATAGGTACGTGTGAATCGCTGAATGGCGCACATTTATCTACGGCAATTTGTTGACTTAAAGACCCAAACGTCGGTGTAACAAGCGAACATTTTGCATAAGCTGTTAACACTTTAATTTGGCAATAAATTTTATTTTTGAATGAAGCAAACATTGGTGCAGCAGCCACAAAAAAAAAAAAAAAACTATTTTATGATTTCGCGCGTTGAGCAAAGTGACACAGAAGTGTTTATTTACTTTGTACATACCGCCTACTCTATAGAGCCAGTAGTAGTGGCATCTGCCTGATCGTTCGTATTACCTTTATGGAAATGTTAATTGCAACTTGAAATTGATACTGGAATTTCCGTGGAATCTTTTATCCTATTTAATAATAATTTCTGTTCACTATAACAAAAACTTTCATATTTAAGCAGAAATTCGCAAGTGTAAAATTTCAAATTTCTAGTGAAAATATGTTTAAATTGTATTAATTACGACTTCCATGTCTGGCATATTTTCCTGACTCGGAATATCGGTATAGTCTTCTCACTTACAACGAAAGTAGTCCTCGTATAGTAAACGGTACGGGTCCATTTACTGTTGAATTTGTATGTGGGTTACACCTTCCAGTTGGCGTGTCTCATTAATTCCAATATTTGATCAGCCTAGTATTACAGAAGGTCTTCATACCCAATTTTGGAAAAGTTTTTATTGGCACAGTCACGAGATACAATTAGATCGTTTTGTCTTCTGAAGCAAATGAAGAATATATATGATTTATGGAGTCTTCAATGTTTCCTGAAGTGAGTTACAAACTCCGTGTGAAAAATAAGAAAATAACAAGATAGTTTGGGTGGTATATAAAGCTTAATTACTCATAACAATTGTAACAAAAGTAGTCCAGTATTAACTATGATTTTAAGGGTAATTTTCACGACTTGCTCATATTTTTATAGTTAATTTTTTTCACTGTACCCATAGTGTAAATTGATATATTAATTTGGTGCAAATGTATGTAACAGGTAGAAAGAGAACTGTTCATCAGCATGAAAAGTCTAGTCTAGTATGTAGACATGTTTGTCTCACCGTCTGTTAGAACAACGAGATATTTGGAGACTAAAAGAGGTAGAGTCTTCAAGTTTGCATATTTAGAGTCTTCTATTCCCACTTCAGATAAAGTGTATCAAATGAATGTATCAGCCCCACTGTAAGGGCTTTTCCTCATAGAAACCTGCCCACCATTTTTGAGTGTGTGTATGAAAAATGTATAGGTTTTTTTTTTTTTGTTATTTAAGCTAGAAGCACCAAATCGGAGTATCTTATGTCAATCGTAGTAATATATACCGTATACTTCCAGTTCGGATCACTATGAGTGATAGCCCCAAATAAAGCTGCCCCAATTTTTTAGTTTTTGTATAAATATTTTTGGTTTTGTTGTTAGTTAAGCTAGAAACGCCCAATTTAGTATATAGTACGTCAATACTAATAAAATATTTCACATAGGTACAATCGGAATAATATACCAATTGAAATCTATAGCTGTTGAAGTCGACTACAGCCAGCAAAATTGGTGGAATGGGTGCTCAGCTTGATGTAATGGATGAGATTCGCTATAGTGATATTTTTAAACAAGAAAAAAACGTTTTTTCACAAATTTTTTCTACAATTTTATATTTATTGAAGTAAAAAAATAAAAATTGTGCAGAGTTATTGAAATAAATTGGTAGCAGTGCGTTATCTAGAGAATATACTACGAATTTTGGTGACTATAAGTCTTATAGTCTCTGAGAAGTTATCTCTCGGAGTGACGAAGGGATGGTCAGACACGGCTATATCGCCTTTATTCACCCCAAATTGTTTTTACTTTGTTGTGAACATAATTAGCTCAAAATGTAACGAAAGCTAGCAAATAAAGTAAATGGTTATAGGAAACTAAGCCCTTAGTAATCGAAACTTTTGGACACTATCATATTGAACATCGTCTCACCTACTACATTCATCAACGATATTTTAAAAATTTGATATCAGAATCAGACTCAGCGACACTTAAAACCACCTTATACTAATTTTTGTACGAATTGGAAATCATTTAAAACATATTTTTTTCCTATAAGAATAACTCCTAAAAGAGAATTGATATTTTTATGATTTTCTCAGAAATTGTGAAGAAATGCGAATACTTTCATTTGAACCATTTTCAAAAGAGAGTGTTGAAACATTTTCAACTAAAATTTGATGCCGCAAAGAATCCCAAATACTTTGCAAACTTCTAATGCCAATTATCAGTTGACACTTATTAGATGATAAAATTTTACTGAGTTTGTACTTTTGTTCAACACAAAAAAGTCTATAGGGATAGCACCTGCCCCCTTTCTCTACCCCACCTTCCCCTACCTCCCATTCCCTTTCCTCTGTCCCTCTTCCCACTTTCACCTTTTTACCACCTGCCGGATCCCATGTAAAACCTCGAAAAATGAATAACAACAAATAAATTAATAAATTAACTAAAAAAACGTTTTCTAGTGGATCGAATTGTGAATCTAAACCATTCTCGAATCCCCATGAACACACACAAAAATCATCACCAAAATTGCTCCAGTCGCTTAGGAGGACTTCAATCACGTACAGAAGATTTTTATATATAACAACTTTTATTTTTATTCATAACAATTTCACGCCGGATCATTTAAAAAAAAAATTGTGTTAGTCTACTATTAAACAACTTCACGCCGAATAATTGGAAAAAAAATTGATTTAGTAAACTGTTTAGCAAATTCACGTCGAAAGTTGGTTCAGTGTACTTTTACCTTTGTATTGAAGAAACACATTTTCGTGGATATTTTGACTTCTACGGTACCTATCAAACGGAAACTGAAGAGAAACCTTCCTGCAGACCAAAGTAACATATGTTGAAAATTTGGTGTCATTTGGTGCAGCGGACAGACATACGGACATGGCTAGATCGACAGGTCTCGTCAAGCCTATCAAAACTATATCTGTATACTTTATGGGGTTTACGATGTCTTCTCTAATGCGTTACAAACATTCAGACAAACTGATAATACCACATAAAAAACTAGCTTTGGTAAATTCTTTAAAGTTGTGTAATACCACTGTGCTGATCTGTTAACGCCATTTATGATATATTGCTGTTGGCTAATAAAAAAGATGCGCATTGAACCATTTCAGCACCTCTCGTTCGCAAACAACGAAGTCAAAAATAAAAACCTTTAAATTGAACAGTTAAGAAAGTAACGCATGCGCAACCTCTCTTCTCGGATTACCACAACAAAAGATGCGTCAAATAACAAAAAAAAAAAAAAAGAAGCCATTTTATTTAAACCTTTTCTTTTATTTGTTCACTACCAAACTATGCAGACAAACAAACATATCCACGCATTCATTCATTGAGAGTTGGCCATCATTTAAAAGCAACTTTTTGTAAAAAAAATTTTTTTTTTGTATTTACAGAAATTCCTCAGCCACCGCAATAACGAAAAGTGAAAACGCATGCAGCAGCAGCAGCAGCAACAACAACAACAACAGCAACAAAAGAAGAGAAAAACGATTTCAGTAAAGCAGCAACAAGCCAAACGCGCGCACGTTGGCACGCACTCAGTTCCATAGAGCACAAACAGACAGCCAGACGGAGAAGACTACAACACAACGTAAAATGAACGAAACGCAAAATACTGTGCCGGAGAGCTCATCTGCTGCTAGCAACGCTGGAGGAGTTGATACAAAAACCAAACAAACCATAACAGTACGTCGCACACACAGCACAGAGGAGCAGATACAACAGATACTTTCCGGCGGTATGGCAGCAGCAATAACACGTTCCACCTGCCAACCGCTGGATGTACTGAAAATACGTTTTCAACTGCAAGTGGAGCCTATAGCAAACATTAATAGTAGTAGAGGAGCTGCACAATTGGCAACGGTTGGTGGCGTCACTGCTGTCAATAATACCACCACCAGCACTACCACCAGCGCTGCTTTCCAATCGAAATACACCTCGATACCGCAAGCAGTGCGTACTATATTTCGTGAAGAAGGACTATTTGCCTTCTGGAAAGGACACAATCCCGCACAGGTGTTGAGCATTATGTACGGCATTTGTCAGTTTTGGACATACGAACAGCTTTCATTATACGCCAAACAAACCACTTACCTCAAGGATCATGCCAATCTGTCGAATTTTCTTTGTGGCGCTTCGGCGGGCGCTGCAGCAGTCATCATTTCCACACCACTGGATGTTATACGTACGCGTCTAATTGCACAGGATCAGAGTAAAGGATATCGTAATGCAACGCGTGCCATATCCGCCATTATACACCATGAAGGACCAAGTGGTATGTACCGTGGTCTATCGTCGGCACTATTACAGATTGCGCCATTGATGGGCACAAATTTCATGTTCTATCGCTTGTTTAGTCAATCGGCTATAACATTTTTCGAAGTGGAAAATCGCAGCCAGCTACCAACATGGACATTGCTCATGTTGGGTGCCAGTTCGGGTATGCTGTCGAAGACGATAGTCTATCCATTTGATTTGATCAAAAAACGTCTGCAGATACAGGGTTTCGAGTCGAATCGGCAGACTTTTGGTCAGAATATACAAGCGAATGGTGTATGGCATTGTTTGCAACAAACGGTACAGCAAGAGGGTGTACGTGGTCTGTATAAGGGCGTTACGCCTACGCTGCTTAAGTCAAGCATGACGACAGCCTTGTACTTCAGCATTTACGATAAACTCAAGCAAGTGAGCTGGAGGACACTGCTTTAGAAGTACGTACGCACACATGTATACGTCTACGTATACCTGTATATACACGCTTTAGACATCGTTACCAATTCTAAACACAAAGCCACACACACACATTCTGTTGATATTAATTGCTGTTGATTGGTGCGAACTTTATTATTTTTCTATTACAAAACTTGATATTTACAAAAATTAATTTGTATTTAATTTAAGATACATATGTAACTATATTTACTATTCAATGTCAAAAGGGTTTTATCGCTGTAAGCAAAAATGTGCACAATTTATTTTTAATGCGAAATAAATGTATAAACTTTCTAAATGTTAAAGTTTTATGTTATATTTTTAGTTTCAGTCGAAAAGTTTGCCTTTCTATAAACAACTCATCTTGAAGACATCGTTCTACAAATCGGTACTCATTGAAGCAATGTTAAGGGATAAGTGATAAAACTCATGCGTTTGAAAAACGCCTTCTCCCCAAAAACAATGCTCTTTCGATAGTCTTTTATTATTGTTATAAGATATTCTATACTTTGCCCCTTGTGTGAAGTTTTACTCCCTCCCAGAGCCTAAGGAACAGTTAACTAGTAGATTTCTCTTTTTGTTAACTTTCATAAATACAAATTAGTAAGAATGTTGCAGTAGTCAGATCACGAGTTTGTTAAAACCTGTCGCCTTTTTATCTATACTATAGTTCTACCAATGGTTAAAACTATAATTTTTGTCTTTAGAGTGCCAAATAATAAAAATAACCATATTACAGGATTCTTACGGAAAATGCTATCGACTCTAAATCAACGCTGTCCAGCCATAACCCCATGGGGACAAACATCTTCTTGTTTTCACACACATCGGGTTTCACAAAACCTTTATCTGCGTATTTAACAGTAGAATTTAAGGTCTACGAGACATCGGTCTTTATACATACGAAAGGCATACGGACGAGTACATCAACTCCAATTTCAATGTTGAACAGGAATATACATACATATATACTTCATGGGTTCTTTAATGCCTTCTGTGTCATATTGAGTTTGTGCAAATGACTGTAACAACCTAAATTGAGACCCTATAAAGTATACATATAGGTATGTACATACGAACAAGTGCACAAAATTTGATGTGTAAGGCTCAAATGTCCTTCCTAATAACAAATCTATGGTTTAAAGTGAGACCCGCTATCTCGAAGTCGACCACACTCGACAGTATTAAGTGTTGCACAGCTGTTCGCAGAATTTTCTACTGGGTCTGAAAATATTTTAACAGATGTTTAAAATTTATTTTGCGGCGGGTGTTGTATATAAGAAGAAGAAGAAGCTGCAAATGTTGAAATTAAGCTTAAACAATTTAGAGAATAAATACGCATTATTTCTTGACCATCGTGCACTAATCAATGCAGCCTATAGCAAGAATATAACAGCGACAAGTGAAAAATATGAAATCTCTGCAGAACTCTTTCATTTTCATACCAAAGAAACCACACCAAAAACCACTGCGCCGCCGGAAGATAAAATTGAATCCAACAAAAAGCGACGACGACGAAAGCGCAAATTTAATGCTGAAAATGTCTTGAACGGAGACAACTCCTCCGAATGTTATGAAGCAGATGTACGTCTTAAATCGTACTTAATGCTACTACACCAGCAACGCGAATTCTCAGTTGAACAACGTCCAAATGACGCATGCAGTAAGTTGCCGCGCCACTGGGAAGAGCCGTATACGCTGCCACAGCTTAATGGCGCTAATATCAGCGGTTGTATGCAACAATTTCACTACAGTGTAACAACACCAACGTATCTTATTCCAAATGGTAGCCGCTTCTACAACTGTAATGTCGTAGAACAGCTGCCGGCGAAACAACTGCTGCAGTACGATCTTATAGTGCTTGATCCGCCTTGGCGCAACAAATATATACGCCGCTTAAAGCGCGCCAAGCAGGAATTGGCCTATGCCATGTTGGATAATACGCAGCTTACGAAGTTACCCATTGCAAAGCTATTGAAGCCGCATACACTGGTTGCCATCTGGTGCACCAATGCGCCGCAGCATAAACAGGCACTCATCAAACACATGCTGCCCAGTTGGAATTTACGTTTATTACACAATTTGCGTTGGTATAAGTTAAATACAAATGGAGCACCGATTAGTGCTGCAGCGGATACGAATGGTAAACAACCATACGAGATGCTCTATTTAGCCTGCAATAATGATGCACACCCACATTATGCATTAAATGTGCAAAAGCTGGAGTTGCTCATGAGTGTACCCAGCATAGTGCATTCGCATAAACCACCGCTGTTAGATTGGCTACGTGAAGCGTTGTTAGCAGCTGGAACAGCATGTGAACCTGTGGCGCTAGAACTTTTTGCACGTTACCTTCAACCTGGCTGTACATCTATTGGACTGGAGGTGCTGAAATTAATGGATGCGCGTCTATACACACAAAAAACTAACGAATGTACCTAGTATTTAAGCATTTTGTTTATTTTGTTAATGAGAATTGGAGTGAAAGTACAACAGCGTAAACTAGTACATACAAAAATGCAGCAATGAATTCAAAAAATATTATTGGATCTTGTTCCGGGTGCTGTGAAAATGTTTAACATTTCCTTTAGTTTCCATATAAATTAATTGGTAAATGTTAGCATAAGTAATACGATGATGACGTTGACAACAATGCCGTTTATTCGTGTCCCTGTGCAGCGGCAGCTGGATTTACGGGTTCGTTGCCACCACGTTTCTTGGAACCAGAGACAATATCATCGATACGCAGCAACAGTATGGCCGTTTCAACGGCAGTTTTATATGTCTGCATTTTGACAGCGAGCGGTTCCCAAATACCCTTGGTGTTCATGTCTACTATTTCACCGGATTCACCATCAATGCCCCAAGCGCAAATGCCTTCACCTAGAAAAAAATAGTGCGATTAGTTTATTTTGCACCACATTTATCAAGCATTTAAACTTACCGGAGTGTGAGGCATGCTTAGCACGCAGTGCTGTCAATGTACGTATGGTATTGGCACCACAATTCTGTGCTAGCGTACGTGGTATAATCTCTAATGCATGTGCAACAGCAGTGTACGGACCCTTAACCTGCTTACGTGTTAGCAACTGGGATACCGCCATTTCGATGGCTCCACCACCGGCAACCAAGCGGGGCTCCAATACCAGATTACGTGCAACATGTAGTGCATCTTGCAGATTGCGTTCCGTTTCGTTAAGTATATCCTTCGAGGCACCGCGCAGCAGTATTGTGCAAGCCTTGGGATCCTTGCATTCCGTAACGAAAGTGAAATACTCATCACCAATCTTTCTAATCTCGAAAAGTCCAGCACCGGTACCGACATCCCTCTCAGTTAGTTCTTCAGTGCGATTGACAATGGTAGCACCACAGGCACGTGCAATACGTAAGTTATCGGTCTTGCGCAGACGACGTATAACTGTAATACCAGCCATCAGCAGATAGTGCTGCGCCAGATCGGAAACACCCTTTTCGGTGAAGACAAGATCCGGCTTAACGGCAATAATATCAGCACAAATGCGCTGCACAAACTCTTCCTCGATTTGCAACATGCGCGTAAAATCTTGCTCACCAATTATTTCAACATTCGTGGCACTCTCGCCCTTTTTGTATTCCAGCGAGCAATCGAGCAATATAATACGTGGATTCTCAATGCGACGACGCATTTTAGGGTGGGTTACATCCTTATTGATCATCACACCCTTTAACACGCACGAATCCTCAATAGCTCCACCGGGAATCTTTTCTACTTTAGCGTAGCGCTTAATGTCCACCTCTTGACGTCCATTCTCTGTCAGTGTTACAGTCTCCACAGCATCCAGTGCAATTTTCACAGCCAAATCAGACCATTTGCCAATGAATTTTGTACCAACACAAGCCTTAACGACCTCACCCATCTTAACTTTGTCCTGTAAGTCAAGCGTTATGCTTAAATCTGTTTGCAGATATTTGATTATATCCTCCAACGCTTCACGGTAGGCACGTATAATCACTGTTGGATGTATCTGTTGCTGCAGGAATTGTTCAGCGGCAGCCAACATCTCGCCAGCAAGCACAATGACCGATGTGGTACCATCGCCCACTTCTTCATCCTGTGTACGTGCAATTTCAATCATGCTCTTTGCAGCCGGATGCTGCACGGTAATCTCACGCAATATAGCATTACCGTCGTTGGTCATGACAATGCCGCCCATAGGATCCATCAACATCTTAAGCATGGCCTGTGGGCCCAAGCAAGTGCGGATTACATCGGCAATGGCCTGGAATAGCGTGGAATTTAGTCAATTTACAACAGATGGTCAGCAAAAAAAAAAAAAAAAATTAAAAGCCGCCGTAAATGCGCGACATGTGAGTCACACAACTGTAGACTCACTTCACACACACACACTCACCTTTCCGGCGTTGATGTTCTCCAACTGCACTTTGCGGCCAGATTCTCGCTTTGTGTTTTGACCTGATGCATTATTTGAATATTAATTTCATGCAAGAATATAATAAATTTTATACTTACTTAAAACAAGTATGGGTTGCTGTCCACCGAACATTTTAATTTCGTTTTTAATTCAATTTTTTCACTAGTAAAACAAAAAACTCGTGCTTTGCGTTCAGATCTGCCGACGCTGCTGCTACTGAGAGAGAATGACGTTTATGTTTGAGGTTATGCGCGCTCAGGCCGAACGAGAATTTGACAGTTCGAGAAGTTTCGCTTACACGGCAAAAAAAAAATAATGAAAATAGTTTATTCAAATAAAATAAAAACAATTTTATTTTTCGAACGAATTAGTTTGCACTGTCTGCACTCTGAAACTGGCTCTAAAAATGTTTCCTATTTTTTAACAGACTCAAATATGAAGTATCGTTATGTTAAATCAGTAATTTAAATCAGCTTTCGTTCAGAAAAATTTCATATGAAAAAGTTTTTTTATTTTAAATATTGTTTAATATTATTGTGTGCTTGATGGTTTTTGACATATGAGGTGTCGTTAGATTTGTCTTCATTGCGGGAGTACTTTTGGGTATACAATTTTTATTTAGCGGCAGCCGTTTAGGCTTTTGTAATATTAAAAAAAAATTAAAAACCCATTATTTTTTTTATTGACAGATCTTTTATAAAAATCTTATAAAACGAATCTAACGATACCTCATATGTTCAAATCCATCAGCTTTTTAGGCTATAGTGTATACCATATATGCAAGCATACCTTTTCCAGTTTAAGTAGAAGCTTTGCTAATACCGGACAAATCTTGATGCCCACTTTTTCACACAATTTTGGACAACTAATGGAAAACTAAAATGAATTACAATATGCATATCACATTATTAACGATATGTAGCCTGTGACTTTTCACAGCGACATAAAAATCGCTGGTAGCTATTCGATTTTGTAAATTCTTACTACTACTACTGTCATTCGCTGCGAAAAGTAGCAAGAACAGTAGCAACAATGCATTTAGTGTTAACTGCACAAAAATTAACAAGTACCAAGTAAATGGTATTAGTGTTATATAGATAAAAGTTAAAGGTTATTTTTTTTTCTATAATTTTATAATATTATTTTATATCCGATCTCGGTCTGCTGGGTCTGATATTTATATAATTGAATAAAGTATCGATAAAAAATGTGCAACTGTGATATTAGAACTATATCTAGTTAGATAAAATTTCTCAAATGACAAAAATGCCTAAAAATCATGAAAATTTATTAGATTTTAAACTTTGCTCTGCTGTACCTTAGCCTTTTTTTAATCAATCGAAACGAGCTGGGTATCATTGAAAGCGCAATTTAATCACACTTCTAACAAAATTGGTCGTGTATTTCACTGTGGATGCTGGTTTAATTTAATTTAATTAAGATCATAAATCGATAAACATAAATACACCATAATCTCAGAAAATACATACATACATTTAGTTTTTTTATGCATTAGTACCTAACACTTAACAAAAAAAGGAGTATTATATAAAAGTATATTTATATATTTGCGTTATGACAAGTTGTCAAGGCGACTGTAGCTATGTCCGTCTAGCAGATTATCTACCATATTCTGTCAATCTTTTGAAATATTGGTTTGAAAGTTGGTATAGATATTTTTTTAGAATCATAAGCAACACAAGAAGCAAATGAGCGCGATTTATCCAGTAGAAGATATAACTCCCATACTTTATATTATTTTGTTGTATCGAACATGTTTCAACTAAAGCAGTTACTTTAATATAAATAATTGTTTTTAAATTGGACAACTACATACAATCAAAATCAAAAGCACGCAATAAAAAATTTAAAAACTCAACTGAAAACACCAGCGTTGTCGCGAAAAAGGGGACAAGTGTTAAAAGCTTCGGTTCCATGGTAGTTAACGTGTTTTCTTATTTTATTTTGCTTAAGGGCCAGGTAGATATATTGTTAGTACATGCAATTCATTTTATTTTATTTAAAGCGAAAACTATTTCTTGCAGTGTATGCGTATTTCAACAAGTTGGCAGCGCTGAAATAAGTAAATTACAGCAAAACAGCTGACGCTTCTAGCTGTTGGTAATCGTTTGCAATTGCATTTAGTTTAATTAAATAAATAAAACATAATTGCAAATTTATTTCCACTTACTGATGTAATAAAATACTTATAAATGGAGACAAAGAAAATATCATTTGGCTTTAAGCTACAAGCAAAGCCAACTGTGCTGCCCATTAAGCAAGTCAAGGACGAGACGAAAGTTGTAAAGGAGTTAATAAAATGCCTGGAAGGACAGGAAATCAAATTAGTGGCGTAAGTGACATTTTAAATTTAATACTTAGCGAAAATTTAACAAAACTTATAATCAATAGCGAAAAGAAAGAGGAAGCACCACTGGTCATACCAATGCCTACAAACCAGAAGACTTCCACTGCATTGGCTAGTTTGATGAAACGGCGCGCTGTGCTGCTCGGAGAAGATGAAACCAACGAAGTAGATCAGAATGCAGCAGAGAACAAAGTGACGGATTTGATAAAGCACTCTAGTGATAATTTGGAAGATCGCGCAGCACGCGAACTACTGGCAGAGGTGCAGGCAGGCAATGGTGAGCATGGTGGCGAACAGGATAAGCTAGTGCTACCTGTACTCAAAGCAGATGAGCTGCCACTCGATGGCGCCAAGCAGTCCAGCATAGATGACTATGAGACGGTGCCCATACAACAATTTGGCATGGCTATGCTACGTGGCATGGGCTGGGTCGAGCCGCCCAAGAAGAAAGGCGGCCCACCGGTGGAAGAAGCACCATTTGTGCGACCCAAAGGTATGGGCCTGGGTGCGGATAAAGCGCTCAAAGCTAAAGCACTATTAGTGCAACCAGAGAAAAATGAAGTACTCGAGATTAAGAAACAAGCATATGTGCGTATTTTGGGCGGTAAACATAAGGATGCCTATGGTCAAATAGAGGGTTTCGATGACCATGCGGGGCGCGTTATTGTTAAAATGGCAATTGGTGGTGCCAAGGAAGCATTCAACGAGTTCATGTGTCAACCGGTGTCGAAAAAAGAGTACACACAGTATGGAAAATGTATTAGTAAGTAAAAAGTGCGTAGAATAGTTTGACTATTGTTAATATTAGATTTAATATACGTTTTCAGATACAGCCAAGTATGCAGAATATAAAAAACTGGAGAATGAACATGGCCAGATTATTGTTAAATCGGAGAAGGATGTTAAATTAAGTGTGAAAATTGAACGTGCTGCTGAAAAGGAATCAAAGCATGACATTAATCGAAAAGTTGATCATGAACGAAAATATTCCAAAGATGAACAGAGAGATAGCAAAAGCTATAAAGACGAGTCACGTCAAAGTAAAAGCTACAAGGATGAGTATCGTGAACGAAAATCATACAACGAAAATAAACCTTACTACAAAGATGAAAAGCATAATGAAAGAAAAGCTTACAAAGATGAACCTCGCAGCAGCAGCAGCAGTACTTCGAAATATGATAACAACAAAAATAGAAATGCATCTTTAAACAGACGCACAGATTACGAAGAGAGTGGCACGTCACGATCTCAAGAGAAATACGAGGATAAGCAAAAACGGCGGTCGCGCACTCCTACACGTCGCAAGCCAGATAAAAATAGCAGCAGTGGCACAGCTCGACGACTCGAAACCAGCTCCGCTGAGGACTCTGTGAATGACTCAACGCATAGTGATACAGACTCAGCATATGAGCGTAAACACAAAAAGAAATCTAAGAAACACAAATCAAAAAAATCAAAACGTAAATCTTCGCACAGCAGACGGCGACACTCGTCAGAAAGCAGCATGGACGAGCATGATAAGGACGCAGCCAGCAGCGACAGTTCTAAGGAAGAAAAACGTGAACGCGAACTTCGCAAGTCCAAGCACAAGCAGAAGAAGTCCAAAAAAAGTAAACATGCGCGTTCCAGATCACGTTCTCGTGACAGAAGATAGTGCTAACCTAAAATTTATTAAGTTTCTAAGAATGTCAGTTGCTAGAAAAAGCGATTAATAAAGAATAACATATACATATATATTCACAAATTCAAAAAATTCACTCAAGTAGTAAATAGAAAACACAGTTTCCCATTCTTTTTTCAGAAATACGGCGGGTCAGGTAATAACAGTTTCATTCAGTACATGAATTTCAACGAGACGATGCAACATTCCATACAGCTCGAAAAACTCTGCATGATTTATTTACTAGTTTTGGAGGAAGTTGAGCGATGCATTAACGAAATTCAGCCAATTTATGGAAAACGGTTTTGGAAATTTCCATGGAGGCCATTATGCTATTCTATACATGTCGCTATACTGTATACTCTCTGAATCAATAAAAAATTTTAATTTTGGATTATTGTAATAGAAAACAGAAAAAAATAGTTTGTTGAAGGAAGCAGACCTCATAAATACTCTTGATTAGCACGATATAACGATATCCGAATAGTTCTCTGACTAGAGAATACTTAAAGAAACTAAACTCACGTCGTCATACTCTCTAGGTACCGCATTATTTTAAAATTTCATACATATTCAATTTGCTATATTTATACCCCGTACGATAGGGTAAAAGGGTATATTAAGTTTGTGGAAATGTATGTAACAGGTCGAAGAAGGCGTAGCATACCCCACAAAGTATATGTATTCTTGTTGAACATGAAAAATTTAGTCAATATAGACATGTCCCTCCGACTATCCGTTTGAACGAAGAGTTTTTGGAGACTATAAAAGATAGAGCTTAAAAATGTTAATATTTAGACATGCCAACGCCACTTTGAGGGTAGCCACCCATACAAACTTGCTTTATATTTTTTTCTTATTAGTGAAGTTTTAGATATGCTAAACACGGTACATCTTATGTCAATCCTTATAAAATAATCCATATAGGACCACAACATGGGGTAGCCCCCATACAAACTTGGCACCCATTTTTAAGTTTTTCCAAGAACATTTTTTGATACTTTTAGTTCTATTCAAATATTAGATTATAGGGTTATATAAATTGATATTTTATATACGAAGCCTCGAACAAGGTACAGGTTATCTCGAAGTCGAGCAAGCTCGTTAATTAGTTTGTTATTGAAATAATGATCTGGATTTTGTGTGGACGGATTTCAAATCATTGACGATTTTTGCTTTCGAGTTTTCGGCACACCACCAATTTTGTCTGCCGTTCGACGTCAAAACATAGTCATACACGTTTACATTTTTGAGTTCATATATGATGTGCAAAAGAATGCCCAAGTTATAAACAAAACTTATGGCAGATTTTCGAAACTACTGGCTACATTGTTCAGTGGTAGAAAATGACATCATTCTACAAGAAAATTGTCATATAAATACTTCTCTGTCCACTCATATTCCTATAGATGCGTTAATAATGAACCAACATTTTGGTGACTTTAATGTTTGTGGGATTTTCTCCAGGAGTCAGTATACTTTCTAAATTTGTAAACTATTAAACTACTTTCCATCTATATATAGCACCATCGTTGAACATCGTTGTCGATTATATCTCGAGTATCTAATACAAAATACTAAATTTGGGGCTGCTCTTCACACTATTTAAATTTGAATTGGCAGTTAGCATAATAAAAAGCTTTGATATTATGGTAAATTTATTTTAATTTAGACTTTTTCTTCACATACTTCATAAATACATATTAAGATTAGATTCTTTTTAAATTTTTTATCTCATGAGATTATCTTTGAATTACTTCATAAAATCACAAAGTAGATTTATGAGTTTCTTTTTCCTTTCGCTTTTAGTTTATACGTTTACTAAAGTACAATAAATACATAACTAGGAGGCAATCAAAAATATTTCACGATTTCGGGAATGGTTTTCAGGATGCCATACATGTTTATGAATTAAATTAGATTACTGCTGTCTGTCTGTCAAATGCAAATGTGATTGATGTGTTAATGTTCTTGTGATGATCTTTTTTTTTTTAGTCTAATAATACAAAATACATATCAATACAATCCAGCTCTGGCATATGCTCTATGCAAAGTCGCTGCCGTACAAATTACAAATTTATTTATTGTAATTGTTCATATTTTTTTTTACTTTGAAATTGCTTAATTATTATGCAAATATTATATTATATTTTAATGTGCTGCTTTCGCTTTTGTTGTAAATCGATGGCAAGTGTTTTAGTTTTAGTTTTTAGTTTTTTGTTTTTTAATTTTTTTTTTTTTTCTTTGTTATACGTATTTTTATATAGAAGATGACTATAGATTGACTACTTTATAAAGTTTCAGTTTCATTTCAGCTTAAAAACTGACGCTCGAATTTCTGTAATATGATGTGATGTGTTATGTTTGTGTGTAGCTTTGGTCGCTGTCGTATGATGTTTTACATGACATGTGTGAGTTAGTTATGTTGCGCGCGCGTGTGTTCATATAATTCTTATAATAAAAAAACTATTAAATAAATCTATAGGTTAATTTAAAGTTTTGAATATCAGCTTCAACGCGTCGATATACATTTATAAAATCAAACAAATGCAAAACGTCCGAGTAACTAAAACCATATATATCACGCGCGCAAACGCTGCCACACACTTTGCGTGAGAGCACTGATGGCTCTGCTGTTTCTTTGGAACCATTTATTCGCTCTTGTTTTTGTTAATAGTTTTAATTTTCGATTGCAGTACTTTGGCGAACTGATCGGTGAACGCCTTACAGATATGCTTATTCTGCACACCAGGCCACATAGCCACACCCAAAGTCAGCAGATACAAAAGTAGAAAATTATTAATGGTAGCGCCGATCCAGGACAAGGCGAGCATAGCAATGCTGAATATGATGACAAACTGTGAAAGACGTATAAAAAAAAATTTAAAACAAGCGATAACGTTTACTACGGTAGAACCGAAGCTTCAATATTCTTCACAAGCATCTAGCAACAAATTACTTTCAAGTCTTTTAATTAAATTAATTTACTAGTGGTAAATTGAAGCACCCATTACAGTTTTAAGATATATAGTTCGAAAAATAATTAAATTTTACAGATACAAACCACAAATTGTGCGTCTGGCCTTAATGAGGTCTACCTTTAAAAGTGGGCGGTACACGCCTATTAATATGTATGTGATGCTTTTGTAAGATAGAGGCTAACATATCTTATTTCAAATTTATGTTGACTGTAATAAAAAAGTTTCCTTACAAAAACCCAAGTAGGCGTTCGGTTTGTAAACCGGCTACCCCCAAAAGTGAATGTGGCATGGTCAATGTAATCTATGTTAAGCCTAGGAATATATAAATTCTGAAACCCGATTACAGTTCGATATCTTAAAAACGTAGGTGAGTAGTTTTTGATTTACATACTAGACGGACATGGCTAGTTCATAGATAGATTCTATAAATAGGGTGTTTTTTTTTAGATGTGTAAAACTTTGATTTGAATTAAAATAGTTAGATTACATAAACAGAAATTGGCTTTCTTAGAAAGATAATTTAAATCCATTAGTGTTTAAATATGTGGTTACCGCGGCTGGTTAGGATATGGTGCAAGTCCCATTTTTTACCACTATCTATTTAGAGAGTGTACGTGGTACATATAAAACGATCCATGCTTTATCGAATTAGTTGCTCGGATGAACGAATATATCGACCATAAATGGACGAAACGGACGGTAACTTTCCGAACTGAATCACGTTTTTTCGAAATAAATTTCTACAATTTGCAAGTGCTGTTCTGGTCTTAGTCTATTCTTGATAAAATGGCAAAACAAACTGAGCATGATAAAATGGCAAAACAAACTGATTATAGAATTGGCAGATCTCACCTACTTATGACTGTTTAATCCATGTAGCAAAATTGAACCTCTAAAAAAACATCATACATACATATATGTGAAGCTTTCGTCCATAAGAAACCATAAGTTTTTTACAAACACAGAAAATTGGGCGGTGGATTTGTAAAGGAGCTACGCGTAAAATAGGGCGGAAAGCGTTGATTAATATATATGTGAAGTTTTCGTTTGAGAAGCCACTACATATCGAACGTCAAGTATATATTGCTAGTAATAAAAAAGGTTTTTCTTACAAAAACCCAAGTGGGTGATGGGTTTGCATGAGGCCTACCCCTAAAAGTGGGCGTGTCATGCTCAGTGTGGCTTATGTTCCGCATAGGAACTTCATAACCGATTTCAGATCGATATCTTTAACACTGAAGGACTAGCGTTGATGCACATAGATATGGGACAGACAGACATGGCTAGTTAGATTCCTCACGTCCAACTGATCAAGTATATATAATATATATAATTTGTGGCTTAGATTCCTCCTTTAATGCATTACAAACTCCGTGAAAAAAATACAATACTATTCACACATAGTGTGAAGAGTATAATGCGAAACAATTTACATATTTATCTAAAAATCTCGCTTACCATAGTCGATTTAGGTGTCTTAAAAAGCAATTCATACCAGCCGGCAAATTGAATTTTAATATCACACAGCGTATTGCATACATCCTCGAATTTTGCCTCTTGATTGCCTGTCCATTTGTCCGGATTGGTCAGCAAACGCGCAATTGTCGGACAAAAATAGTCAAAGAGCACTACGCCCCACAGTATTAATGCGAACAAAGTGATGCATGACAGATCCAGGGTCCACAAAGATAAAAAGATTATGCTGATCAGCCCAAAGACAATGCCGGCATAATAGTTTTTCTCCCAGGCAAGCAATGCTCTGGTATGCAAAATAAAAGCACGATATGGTTCCAATTCGTGTTTTAATTTGTTGAATGCGCGTTTCTGCAATAAAAGAATAAGAAAAAAAAAAATCCCGCCGGAATGAGCAAAAAAAAAAAACACAAGCGCGTGTAAAGGGTTTGAATTGATGGTGGTGGTGGTTTATGCAAAATGCATGCCGACATATACATACATATGTATTTGTATGTATTTGTAGTTATACAGAGAATTGCAGCAATCGGAATGCACTTACTTGATCCACTTGCGACATATTTGCTTTTTTGTTTTTTCTCAATATGGTCGTTGCCTTTGAACGATTGTGCGTGCGTCAAGCTTTAACAGCGAACTATTTGATGTAGAAAATTTAAAGTAAACTTTTTTCTCGTCACTTTGATTTTTGTCTTATAAAAAAATCAATTTGTATGTGCTCACTTGCAAGATTCTGCGTCGTTTGATTCGCTTTGTTGTTGTTTTTAGCGAAGCCGCGCGTATAAGTAGCCTAGAGATGCAACAGTGTAAAGTATCGGTTACACAAATGGTGCTGCCAATCTGTGTAAAATAGCAAGTATTCTATCATTTGTTCTGCTCACACTATGCAAAATAACATTAGGGGTGTGCATACAGCCGAGCAGTAGAAAACAAAATTAAACTGATTATTTTTCAACCGTTTATATTGATAGCACTTTTCTAGCACTAATTAAATGAAAGAAATTATATCAGCTGTTTGAGTTCAAAGAATGTAATATAAACGAAATCTTTGGACGAAAGTCTCCGTTTTTTTCCTTTCATTCGTAAGTTGTATTCGGTATGAAATTCATTGTAAATGGCCTAACGAAATAAAGCGAAAAAGGAAGGAATGCCCGAAGTGGAGCATTCGCGTTTTGGATGGTAAAATTGCTTTATATTTGCATGGAAAAAATTAGCACAGCTTAAATTGCCTTGCGAAGTAATGTTAACCAGAAATAGCAATTCAAAGAATTAAATAATTGTCGGTTTTGCATGGAAATTTTTTTTTTAATTTCCTATAAACTAAAAAATAATAAAAATATACTCAATTCATCCAATTTTCATTGCAAGTTTATTATGGTAAATTTTATTTAATAATACCTGCGAAATTTTTTAAAAATTGAAAAAAAAACCCAAAAAAAAAACCGCAAAAATAATATAGTAACTTTATTTGATGTTTGCCAATTATAAAACGAAAGAACCTCCAGTGTTACCAATACAAACTTTGAAGGAGCTATGTAAGTCAATTTTTATTAAAATTAAACTACTCCGGAGAAGCTTATTTTGTAACTGCCTGCAGTTTTCTCTTCTTCCTTCACTCTTCCTTTTTTTTTGTTTTTTGTATGAAGTTGACAAACAGTTGATATAAACGGTTGAAAAGAAAACAGATTAATTTCTTTCAACTGCTGGATGAACACTCATATTTTCACAGAAAAAATGCTTTTTGCAGATTAGATAACTTTAAAGTTTTCAGAGCAAATAACTTTCTATAAGAGTTATCACATTCGAATGATCCTAAAATCCTAATTTGTATGGAGAATGTATTTTATTAGGCTCAGAATGTGAATTATACATTCTGTAAAGAGAATTAATGCTTCGGTTCCACCGAATTTTTCAAATCCACCAAACTTTCTTGCATATCCTTTATAATTTGCTCATTACTTATGTAACGGTCTAGTGTCTTATGATGTTATTTTGTTTTATGGTGTTTGCTTGGACGATGCATGATGGTAATTTGATAGTTATTTTATCGATTGTAGTATATGTGTTGTTGTACATAAGCTACAAATATGAATATGTACTTTAGTTGGTTTTCACTTTGGTATAAACGCTTTGCATATTGTTATACATAGAAAGACAGATAACGAAAGACAATGAAATTGTTTGTGTCATTTACACTGTCAAAGCTCTAAGTATGCTGAAGTGCATTACAAAAAAAAAAAGTACGTAAAAAGCTTAATCGCAATAAAGCACAGTTGCTACAGATATTTAAATATCACGATATCGCTCATCACTTACTTTGACTCTCTGCAGCAGTGCACCATGCCATCTCCGCTCAGTAACTAACTGTAATCACGCTGTATAGAAGCCGTGTAGCCTATTTGAAACAATGATTACAAATTGTCGTACATGTGGTAAAAATGTACCAGTTTCAAATTCATTAAATATATTTTCGAATCAACAATCCAATATCCGAGAAAAAATCGAGCTTATTACTGGTATTTTGGTACGTGTCGAGCATTTGCATCAATTTTGAATGTGCTTTAGAAAATGTTATCGTGCTGGCGTACGGTTTGCTCCTCATGTTAATCTAACCTGTGTATGTATGTATGTATTCTCTTTGTGTATTTGTCTAATTATTTATACTTGGTATGAACATACATTAGGTGTATGACTTTCAACAAAACGCAATGATCTTCATATAGAAATTACGAAAAATGTCATCAGTTTAACTTAATTTTTTCCAAACCTTCCGCTGGAAATCCATTAAACTTCAGGCCTTCTAATTCTCAATAAATAACTTCAGTAGAACCAAAGCTCCAATAGCAATATATTAGTAACAAAAATAGTTGACAAGAAAGCTAAATTAATTAATTATAATTGTTTAAATCCATTGAAAGATTAGAAAGTGTATGAACGATACAAACTTTAATGCGCCAACTGCTGCCAACTCGTTTAGAATGCGCAAACAGCTGTTTAAAACTTATAAACGCTTTTCAGCACTAATATCAACAAAACCACAGCTGTTTGTAGAAGTATATAAATATATTTTTAATAAAACTTATAAAATTATAAAAGAATAAAGACTGCTTGTTAAAATGAATAGTAATTGTCGCACATGTGGCAAGGACTTAATAACTACAGAAGGAGTAAATATATTTAAGATGAGAGAGTACAATACTAAAGAACAAATCGAGCTACTCACTGGTGTTGTGGTGCGTAAACTATCCTTAATTGTGTTCTTTAGCATATGTATGTACATATGCATGTACGTATGTAAGAGCAAGTTTGCAGTATCATTTAAGTAACATAGAAAATCATTTAAATAGAACGAACAATGTACAAGCTAGAAATGTACTTAGAACACTATAACTTTTTGTTCTGTTAGGTCTACGTTTCAAGAACAATAAAACTGTTTAGATTATACTATTTGGTGCTATCTTACGTACTAGAATTACACAAATGTTGAATGGAACATTTTCAATCTAGCCCAGAAATTTTTTTTGTTTTTAGTTTTATTAATTAGTGTTGATGCGAAAACTCTGTCAAAAGCTTGGTGCAAAACAATGAAAAATGATGTTCCAATAATCTTTGGCATCAAAGGCTGTTAGGATGTGGTTAACGATACCCAATGGTATTGGGTATCGATATTGAAGACAGCAGACTAATATGACTCGGGATCATTCACCGACTTACCAGGCTTCTGTATTATATATATGATACTAAACTTCCAACACTCTTAACGTCCTGTTACATAGAAGTTAAGTTACGCTATAACTCTTCCCAAATTGAAGTTTTTAATATAAGTTATCTTTAATATCCACTACTTAATCGCATCTTTTGTTAACAGCTGCCCAAAAAAAATGGTTTTCCCAACTGCATATGTACCACCTGCCAATTTAATATTACGCAAGCGATTGCATTTCGTGAGTGTTGCATTGCGACACAGGAAATATATCTATTGCGGCTGTCCGAAGTCGCCGAACACCATACAGAGCAGCCAGACGAAGATGATACATCAGGCAGCATATATCAGTTGAAGATTGAACCCAATGGTGATCCATTGCAACTTGAAGATAACTTACAAGTACTTGGAAGTAAAAAGATGCAAGGGAAAATTAATGCTGCGGATATACTAGATGATATTGATTTTGATAATAATACTGCAAGCTACAACGCTGATGAATCCGTGGAGTATGAAGAAGAAATGCTTGTCGATTGTCAACTACTTTATGAGGAGGAGAAGGAGGAGGAGGATACTGAGCAATCAGTACAGCAACCCAATACTCGAGCTAAATCAAAACGAATTAAGAAAAATGATATAAACAAGCTAAATAATGATATCGAACAGGATGCCTGCATATGTGATCAATGTGGCAAATATTTTCTGAATAAACGTAATTTGCAATTGCATCAGTTGCGACATACGGGCATTAAAAATTTTCAATGTGAATACTGTGAACAGTGTTTCTATACAGAGCATCTGTTAAAGCTACATGCGCGGAAGCATACTGATCCATTTAAATGTAGATATTGTGGTAATGCCTTTGCTTACAATAGCTCTAGAATGCGACATGAGCGGTAAGGAGCAGTAATGAATATGAAGAAAAAAAAAAATTATTTGAAGATAATAATTTTTTCTTATTATATGTAGTGTACATCGTAACGAGCGTCCATTTCAGTGCCAATACTGTGAGAAGTCTTTTATTTGTTCTACGAGCTTGAAAGGACATGAAAATACACACACGCGCATACGTAGTTTCGAGTATGAATTATTAATTTTACGTTTTGTTTCAACTAAATATACAAATAATATTTATATTCATCTTTTTATTTCAGATGCAAAGTATGCGGGCTCTGGTTTATGTCAAATAAACATCGTTATATCCATTATCGTTCGAAAAGACATAATCAGGCGGCTAAGAATGCTAAGCACTCTTTAGAAAGATGAAAGATGGGTACACGACGTGTGTTGCTATGCTAACAAGAAGTTATACATGGGCTATATATCATTTTTTACATAATTTATTATGTAAATGGAGGCCAGAATCGTTAGTGAACGATCGATAGCGTAAATGAAGCCAATAATAAAATGAAGGAAAACATAATGTTATAAACACCTATTGCGACCAAATACTCTCGAGAAACACTCTCCGGCCAATACCGATGACTGGCTTTAACTTTGAGCTAAAACGGTTGAGTGGTTTCGGAGTCCATATCATACATACTACACACATACATAGGTACATAGATATTTGCTTTCATTTTTATATATATTTTATAGATACATAGATACCAAGGCTCTGATTAATGTATACTCCATTCATGTTGACATGTTTTTTCATACTTTGAAAAGTAGATGTGTCCAATCCAATTTCATTTAAAAAATTCGGTTTATTGTTTCTACCATAATTAAATCGAATATATTTCTAGTTAATTTAGTGTAAAAATTAAATTTAGTGTACAATGAACAAAATTAGCAAAGTAGTTCACCTAAATTGTTAAGGGTTTTCTGTTCGTACAAGTAAAAATGTTAACCATGGGTAATACCAAAGCTTAAATATGTATTTTAAACGTGAGCTTGGTGTTAAAAAGGCAATCCTGTTTCTAGATATAGGTTTCATTTTACTATACGACAAAACAAAACGTTGGCTAGTAAACAACCTTAATCTTCTGATGGTAGACGTTGAGTTTAGTGATGTCAGGACAGGTTAGAGTTCTCTACCATCCTCCTGTATATAGCGAAGACATTATCTTTGCGCATTATAAAATGAGTGGCTTAAGCGGATGATTGTCTTATTTCATTCTCGTGTGTGGAAGTCGGAATTTGTGTGGCAATGAATACGAGTGTCTACTTGAAGAATTTGATTTGTTTCACAACTCTCAGCCAATAAGTCGTCTTCATTCAAGGACTGAGAATCTTAAGCTGAAAATAGACGACTTTCTGGGTGTTTAAGTAATCCAACATCATAGTACCTAAAGAAACTTATTAAAGTCTGTACCCTACTTAGATTTACGGCTTACACTACTGGCAACATGAACAATCGATTAATATGTAAAAGCAAACTGTTGACGTCGCTTGTCGTGGTCAGTATAAGTATGAAAGTATAAGTATATAATTATTACTACCCATAAATTCATAGGGCGCTCAGTTTTAAGATGCGCTGCACTAGTTTGGATTCCTTACCTTAACTGGCTGCAAAAAGATTAGAATAGCGCTCTAAGAATTGTCACTGGCTATTTCCAGATGACCAATGAAGACCATCTGCATGCATCGATAGCAACAAACGATAGTGGTGTCTAGGGATTAGCAACAATAATTGCTTTCCTGTGTGTGCTCAAACACCGAAATGGCTGTCACAAGCAAGGCATTTGAGTCCTGTCGATTTTTTAACGCTTTCAATTAAGATAGCTTTGTTTCTGTAACTTGACACATTTCGATTATACCGATTATATATTCTTTTATGCTTTTAGGCAAGTATGTAAAAGTAGAATTGGGAATAAATCTAATAGAACCAAGGCTACAATAGTCTTCTTACGCCAATTAGACCCCACCATTTCGAATTTCAAGCATATATTGACTGTGATGAAAAAGTTTTTCATACAAAATCCGAAAAGTGGGAGGTGGCTTTGTACGGAACTACCACTAAAAGTAAGAGCTATATTCAATCGACTATGTTATACATGTAATATATTTTTTCGTATTAGGCGTTGATTTGAATATAATTTTTATGAGGAATAAAATTTTAAAGATCAACTTGTTATACAGTGCAGCACCTAGAGAGTCTATACCGCGTGTTGGGTTGCTCTAAGTCTTCTCATAGTCTCTTATGGGGTCTTAGCTTTCTCTTTTGCTCCATACATTTTAACATTTCAACAAAGCCAAATATACCCTGCTTACAATTTTTTTTTTTTTTGTACATATTTAGATTTTACAGGTCTGCTCCGGTTTTCACTTTCAGAAAGGTGTTGCGAAAATTACTTCCTCTGATATTCGCATCCGATGGAGTTTCGCGATTTAAGTCCAGATCAGTTTAGCGAATTCACTTTCGTAAAGTCTTTCCGAAATTTTAATCTTATACGGGGGTGTCACAGATATCTCTAGACAAAATTCCGTCTTGTGATTTGAATTTCACAGAGAAGTCACAGAAATATCGTAAATTTCATTCAAAGCAGTGTTTAATGCACAGACGAATATTTGCTATGCAGAGTTGTCGTATATTTTTGTAGATTTGCTAGGAGAAAATTGTGAAGTCCTTTAGTTGGTGTGATGTGTTCGAATTACTTATTTCATTAATATGTATATTTATTTTAGAAAATCATCAAAATGTAGATGGAGATTTCAAACGGCTTAAAAGAGATTTCTGTGACACGTACGAAATTTAATTTAGATCCGAATTGTGGTGAAAGAGATTTCTGTGACAACTCAGACTTAACAGATTTCCTACACTTGTAAACAATACTTTTACTCGATACCTACAAGGAATCCAACATTATTGCAATAAGTGTCGTCACTAACCTGCTGAGCAAACTAACAAATCAAAGCAGTAAATTCAATTCAATAAGCAGTTGTGTGACAAATAGCCATTTTAATTTTTGAATTTCAGTTAAAAATAGTACAATAATACGAAAAACTCAAATTCAATCAACTTCGGCTACAGAGGGAATACTTGTAGACGAGATAAGTTGCAATTTGCAGATTGACGCACACATACATATCTACATACATATGTGTGTGTATGTATATATACCAATCAAAATTGACGCTATTATACCAATCGTGCAGACAAATTTTTGCATACGTACGTCAACCAACAATTGGAAGAGCAACAATCACAATCGTTAATACATATTTTCATTTCCGTGGCAATCATTTCGATAATTGTAAGTTTTACTAGTGCAATATGTATGTTATGTGTCTATACTCATCATCTCATATATTATACTCTTATATTGCATACAGCAAAACAAAAATACTACTCCTATAAACCCAAATTGACCATATTGGATGGAAATGCAATATAAGAAGGAAAACGAATCAGAATATAATATTAATTTTTCTGAAACATTTAATGAAAATCATTGTATACAACAAGCAATGGAACTTAAAAGGAAAAAAGCAAAACCCAAAGTCACCGTTTCTTGGCCGGCTGACGATATACGTCATCTGATAACTTTAGTCGAATTGCAGCCAAGCATATGGGATTTTTCATGCGACGATCATAAACACCTAACAAAACGTGGTGCGGCTTGGAGTGAAGTCGATAGTGGTCTTAGAAATCAATATGGCGTACCAGAGTGTAAAGCAAAATGGTCAAATGTGAAAACTGCATACCAAAAAGCTAAATCCAAAACTCAGAATAACACAAATACTCTATCACATTGGCCATATTGGACAGAAATGCAATTTCTGAACAAAAATGATTGCGATACATTCAATGCTGATGATTACCAAATGGATGATCCTTTGTCTGAAAATTCATCGTTATCTTGTTCTGTCAAACGTAAACCTGAAGTAGTTCTGCGTACATCACCAAAACCAACAGAAGGAACGAAAGCAGTTGTGCGTACATCACCACAACCGACAGCAGCAACGAAAGCATCAATGCAAGTGCAAAAATCTTATAAAGATAAAGATGTAGGTGGCGACGAATGGCAAATAATTGGAAAGTATTTTGCTGCTCAGTTACGACACATTGCTGAAAAAAACCGCATTGCAGCTGATCGTCTCCATCGTAAATTGGCAAAATTATTGTTGGAAACTTTAGACGATTTAGATTTAGCTGAGCAAGCATCCGTGCAGTTGAATAACGATGACCATGCTGATGACTTAGCTTTGGAGTATGAGGAAGAAAAAGTGCTGGAGGAAATGCTGGAAGAAGAGGAAACCATGCTGGTTGAGGAGCAAGCACACAATGAAAATGATATTAAGCAGCACAAAAAACAGCAGAAGGAGAATGTTTTCAAATGTAGTTATTGTCATGAGACCTTTGCTCACAGTAGCTCTAGAGTACGACATGAGCGGTAAGCGGAAATTTGGCAAGAAATGTGACTATCACTAATTAAAAACTATGTTTTTTATTTTATTACTGTTTTGTTTCTTTAGCATACATCGTAACGAACGCCCGTTTCAGTGTCAATACTGTGATAAGTCTTTCATTGGTTCTTGGAGTTTGAAAGAACACGAAAATACACACACACGCTTATGTAGTTACGAGTACGAATTATACAATTTACGAACTATAAGAGTTTGTAATAATATAATATTTATATTTCTGTTCTCCAGATGCAAAGTATGTGGGTTATGGTTTATGTCAGACAACAATCTCAATAGTCATTACCGTACGATAAAACACAAGGAAACCGCACTGAAGATAGCACGGGATTCAGAGGATGCCGCGTCGAGTATTAAGATAGAAGAGTTCACGATACTATAAAACTAAAGAATTACATCGATATAAAATAAATCTAAGAAATAATGTTAAGGGCACCAGCAATTCAAATCTTGAGTTATTGAAACAATTTCTGTCGTATACTTTGCGAATGTTCACGAACGCACCATGGTATGTGCGGAACACTTCGTTACATCGAGGTCTGAGGTTTTAAAACTTCCAAGAATAAGTCAAAATCTACAGCTTTTAGGTATAATAGAAGACTACAACAGTATTAAAATTAGCAGACTGAAAAGCGCCATTAGATTTAATGAATGTCAAATGGTAGACCATAAATAGTATAAATAATAATATAGTTAAAACAAATGTAATTTTAGATCATAACTAAATGTAACAAGAAAAAAAAGTACAAATAAAAGCTAAGCAATTACATCGTCACCAGACGTGAAGCGCATTGAGGTCAGGTTCCTATAAATCATGGTAAGTGAAGCCAGTATATGACAAACACAGCTCATCAACATATGCATACATCACATACTTTGATACTTTGAATATGATATAATATCAGCCAGATCATTTATAAATAAGACAAAAGGGGGCATTGTAAACAGGACGATATTCATTGTAGTAATGCCAAGGAAAACCAAAATGACTTAATTTTCCATTTACCACTGACAGTGAGATGAGCCCAAGTATTCAAATTTACAGACAATCTTTTGCAGTTTTTGAAATGTCAGCGTTCTTACAAACAGTCGAAGGGACAAGCTGATATCGACACGACTTTTGATACTGATCAAAAATATTTGATTATACCTTGAGGGTCTTCCAGATTGTCCTTTGGCTGTTACATACATCTGCATGTATTTACGATTAAATATATAGTTACTTAACTGTATTTTTCATATGCACCAAAAGGCTAATCGAAACAAGTAAGAATAAGAACGGCCGTGAGTTAACGACTTCAAAATACACGGTACCCTGGCTTATTAATTCTTATGTTACGTCTAAGCGGCGTAGCGGCGAACAAGGATAAAACGGAGTAATTGGTGTCTACTCGCCTCGTCTTAAACGGTCTGTGAGGATGCAGAATTTGAACTTCAGTGTAGTAGAAAACATTGTCTACCTGGAAACAGAGATAACCAGCAACTCTAGCCTGCAGATCAGACCTTATTAATGCTGTGTTTACATTGCGAGTTTAGTAAAAAATTTAAATCAAATTTAAGCGCAGTGTTGCAATAACTCGAAACGATACTTTCACTCGATACTATAAAAGAAGAAGAAGATGTGACATCACTAACCTGCTGACATTTGTAAATAAGCTAATACAAATTGCAATTTGTTTATTTTTTTTTTGTTGTATTTGTAATAATAAATAGCCGTTTTAATTACTGCACTTATCTGTGCGCCATATTAACAAAATGCGAAAACAACGCATTCAATGGATTCCAGCATCCGAGGCTATCTTAATAGACCTTTGGCAAGAGAAAATTAGTAGTTTGCAAGACTCTCGCAATTATGTTGAAGTCTACGCGGAAATGGAACGCAGAATGTTGGCGGAAGGCTACACATTCAGCGGAGAAGAAATTCGAACGAAGATAAAAAATTTACAAAAAAGATATTCGTAAGTCTATATTTATGTATTTCAAATGGAAAAATGTAATAATTTCAATTATTTTTGTAGACAAGAAAAGGCAATAATTGAATCGAATGGTGGCTCGCCATCCACCTGGGTGTACTATAATAAAATCAAGAGTATTAACAATCACGATCTTATAGAAATAAGTTCTGGTAAGTTTATTAAATACAATAATTGGGTCTTCTACGCTGTGGAGATATTGAAAGATATGAACGAAAACCAGTGTTGCACCAAGCTGTACCTCGTTGTAGGTCCACCATACTCGATCGAATATTGCCACTTAGCTTCTTCTGCTCACACCTAGAACGATTTGATAAGTAAATTTTGTGTCTAAAACGTTATTAGGCAAAAATTCTTGATTAAACAAATGTGACATTTACGTCTCTGCATGGTCCATAGTTTTGATAGATACTATTTGACTTTCCCATTGTAATGGAAAATGGAAAAGATAATATATATTTCGCGCGCGCAAGTTATTATACTCAGCACACATACGCAAAAACATGTCTTCAATAACCATCCCATTAAAAAATCGTTAATCATGGTTCTATAGCATTCGCCTTTGACGGTAACGTTTCCGACGACCTCATTTTTAAAGAAGTAAGGACTAGTGATTCCAGCTTTCCATGAAGCGCACTAAACGGATTTTTTGAGGATGTAACGGTGCTTCGAGAATTTATCATGCATTTTCATGCTTAACATGCCCATACAAACTTAAATGAGCCTCTTTACTGAACAGAATATTGTGACAAAATACCTGGTTGATTTTCAGACCATTGACCGCACATACGGCGCGAATGTTGATCATTCGGCTTTAATTCTTTCACCAGCTGGATCTTATATGGTCGTATGCCGAGATCTTTACGTAAAATTTTCAATAAAGTGGATGCATGTTTGTATGTCCATATACATGTGTAACTTCCCTGTAAATAAGAGATCTCAGAGATAATAGTATACAGTCAGCGTGTCCAACTCGCTTTTTTTCTCTCACAGACCCACGAATTTTTACTTAAATTAAAAAAAAAATACTAGGACTTGACTCACGTATGCTAGAGAGACTAAAAAGAATTATAATCTAGCAATGACTGTAATACAAAAGTTAATCGTACAAAAGCTATAGAGGATTAAAATTTAGACTACAGTCGTCTAGGTAATAAATTTATAAATTAATTCTGACAAACTGAACTTTTCATATTAAGTGTGAAGGGTATAAAAAATCTTCACAGCACTACGTCTAATATTATATTCAGAAAATGTCATTGTTTATTTGAGTAAGATGACCCAGCCGCTGAAATTTTATACACTGGAATAAGTTAACCTCACCATAACCGCCAACTCTAATAGGACTGGCAGTTGTTGTGCATTTTTTGAGGCTCAATGTTTAAGATATGCAGAGGATCAATATTTAAGATAACCCGGTACCTAAACATATTTTTATTGCAGTCAAATAGAGTAACCACATATGACTTTTTGAATAAAACGTTTCTTTATTTCCGTCCAATATCAGCTTTAAATTCGATAATGTTGTTTTTTATGACTGGCCGCTGCATATACATATGCTAATAGGCGTGACCCTGCCCCCTTTTTTTTGTAGCGCGATTTAAGTCAATATCAACTGGACATTCTATATGGTGGTTTCTTATGCATGCTCGCTTCACACACGTAGGGTCCACTTTTTTGGGCAGCCCCATTACAAACCCACCACCCAAGTTTATGTTTCATAATACGATTTGAAATTTTTGTGTGAATGGTTTTCGAGTTTCGATTCAACCCGAAGTTATACTTCTCAAACTGCACTTCTCAATCGTGCAAAGCAAGCTCACTATAATTGAATTAACGAGTGCAAATAAATGTGAATTTATCGAAAAAAATTGTAATTTTCAATTAACTCCTTCTTTGTATTTGTATAAAATTATTGTCCGTAAACCGACTTTACAGACAACCAATTTTATTTTTTGTTTGTTCTGAGCTGTTTTTAATTTGCTTACTAAACTCAACGTAATATCGATTAGCAAGCGTGGTACTTCGCCTGATCTCCAGGCTGACGTTGTTGTGGCTGGCTATCTCTGGTAAAAAAGACGTTCTGTTTAAAAAGTAGGCTTATAGGGTTACAATGGAATAAAAAGTTTTCAGCCCAAAATTAGCTTCGATGTTCCGCACTCATTTTAAATAATATTTATGAATCCAACTTATATAAAATCGTTATTCGTTTTTAATTCAGATGATGAAAACACAATGTCTGAAGATGAACCAATGTCGTTGTTGTTTGCTGCTACTGACGACAGTGGCGACGAGAACAATGAATATAACTCTGACAGAATGATAATGAAGGAACATACAGAAAATAAAAAAAAAAATCGCGTTGTATGGACTTCTGCAACTGAAAAAATCTTGCTGGATCTCTGGAAAGAGAAAGTGTGGGACTTTTGTAGCCCTCGCAAAAATGTTCATGTCTACGCAGAGATGGAAAGTATATTCAAAGAAAACGGCTACTCCATTAGCGATGAGAAAATTATGACGAAAATAAGAAACATGCAACATAAATATAGGTTAGTTAATGAGTTTTTTTAATTAGTATAAAAAATACCAAGGAAAAATTATTTTTTTTTTTTAGATATGAAAAATCAAAAAATGAATCGATTGGTGACGTACAATCCTCCTGGGAGCACTACCAACAAATGGACAACATATTCAAACAACGTAAGTCTATTACTGCTAAAGAAAGAATAACTTACAATTATTTGTATTTTCGTACAAAATTTTATTTAAAATTAAATTTCCAGATGCAAAGATCATGTCTGACAATAAAGAATTGGGTTCGTCCATTGTTGCTGTTGCTGCTGAGAGTGTACAAGTTGAATCCGTTGCTGATGCTGAAATTAACTCCGAGAACGAACGCAGAATGAAAAATAGAAAATGCCGCATTACTTGGATACATGAGGCTGAGGTAATCTTGCTAGAACTTTGGCAAGAAAAACTTTGGGAATTGCGTGGCCCACATCACAGTGGTCCAGTCTTTGCAAAGATACAAAGCATTTTGAGTATGAAAGGCTTTTCATTTAGCATCTATGAAATTAGAACGAAACTAAGAAATATGCAAAAAAAATATAAGTAAGTTTATGCTTTATTAAAAACGTGCAATACAATAAATAATTACATCTTGCAGAGACGAAACGGCAAAAATTGAGTTGAATGGTGGCTTACCATCTTCCTGGGAGCACTATCAAACAGTGGGAAGCATTTTGAGTAGCCGCGAATTCTGTAACGCACAAGGTTCAATAGTTTCTTGTAAATTAATTTTCTTACATATTTTTATAAATGTCACTATAATTTTTTTAGACGAGCGCGTTACATCTGATGATGATCCAAAGTCTTCTAAGAATACAATCACTAACGAATTCGATGCTGAATCTGACTCCGACTTACCTATTGGCAATAAAAGCACAAGATATTTCAAAGAAGAAGTTTTTGATAACTATGAACCGGCATATGCTGATATTATCAGGAATGCAGGTAGAGACGACTTTGTTTCCTATAAAAAATATAAAAGGAACGTTGCTGAACGTTTGACAAGAGCAAAGTAGCAACTAATATATCCAAAATTTTCTAATAATTTAAATTCTACCGTATTTTTATATGTTGCATATTTTCAGACAAGACCATAAGAGCTGATGATAAGTCAATGACTCCGACATACACTACTTCCGAGTATACTGGCATTGATGATACTGATGGGTATTATGAATCCGAAATGGAACCTACAAGAAAAGAAAAAACGAAAAAACCTCGCAAAGAAACGGTGAATGTTGTACGCAAACAGCTAAGCCAAATTAATACATTGACTAGTGGTTGTCGAACCTGTGGTAAAAATTTACTCATTGCTGAAGCTTTAAACATATTTGAGGACAAGCAGTACAATATACGCGAACAAGTTGAACTTCTTACTGGTGTATTGGTACGTAATATATGAAAGATTATATTGTCTTCATACGAAGCTGAACTTAACGTCAATCACATAACGTTCATTCCAAGGCTGTAGCCAGGATATTCTCTGGCCGGAGGGTTTTGGTTTTCGTTTTTTTTCTTTATTTTTTTTTTCTTATTCTTTGATACGAGGGTAATTTGATAAGTCACTGACGTTTTGAATTTCGAATTATATTGATTTGATGGTAGTCAATGTTATTTCGAATTAAATTGATTTAAGGTTAGTCCCTGATGTGTACCCACTCTACATTATAAAGTTTGTGTTTGGCAGGCATTGTAAGCACACATGAAAGGCAGACAGCTGAACAAAGAGTATAAATGGGTGCCGGAATTGACCTCAAACGTAATCATGTGATAACTTCGAAATAGTGTTTGCCGTTGGTAAACCGCAATAATGTCAAGTTTTTGCGCCGTTTCATGAACGTTGATAAAATATGAATCCATTGCAGCACATCAGCGATCAAGCAGTAAATGAAACAGCGGGTCTCTTTGATCGGATTGGTGCGGCAAACTTCTGATTTCTGTCCGTCTGTCTGATCGTCTGTTTATTTTTGAAAGAGAAGAAAATATCTTTCATTTTTATAAATTATGTTCAAATGACAACATTTTGACTAAACTCATTTCTTCGCAGCGCTTGTCTATTGTCAATATTTCTTTATGGAATCGTTTACCCTTTTCTTCACTGAGTTTACAATGATGATAATGAATTTTCAAAGAAACGTTGCGCCCCATTTTTCCATAATCCTTCAGAAATTCATTTAACACCTTAACGTAACTAGCAATACTCTGAACTCGCAATTACCCAAGTCGACCCAAGTCCTTGAAATCGTCAAAATCTATTTCTATGATACCCCACAATTGAAATAAATTTATTTTCAGTTGCAAAATGTAGTCGGATATCCCAACTGGATATGTACCAGTTGCCAATTGAATTTGGCACAAGCGATGGTATTTCGAGAGCGGTGCATAGCGACACAGCAAAGTTATCTGCTAACCGCTGCTGGCATCAATCGTAAAAATAAATCAGTTAAAAATGTTGCACCAGAGCCATCTGCAAAATATAGTACATATAAAATGCATACTGATTCAGTTGCCGATCCTCAAAATGTAGCAGAGCAAGAGTTAAATGCATCCATTAAAGATAATGAATTACAAGTGCAATTGTATAATGATGATGAAGATGCAATCAATGACGGCGAAACGTCCGAATATGATGAAGATAAGCAGCTAGAGGAGATACAGTATGAAGAAAAAATGCTGGACAAGCGACAAACATTGAATCAGAAGGATACTGAGCAGCTAAATCAAAAAGAACAACAGAATTTGAAACGAAAACACAATGTTAATCGTATGCATATTATGAAAAAGAAGAAAAAAAAATCTTGGAGAGAGGAAGAGTATATGTGCGATCTGTGCGGCAAACCTTTTCGCGGTAAAAGAAGTTTGGCATTGCATCAAATGCGACATACGGGCATTAAGACTATTCAATGTGAACACTGTGATCAGCGATTCTATACAGAGCATCTGTTAAAGTTGCATGCACGCAAACATACTGATCCATTCAAATGTAGTTATTGCGAATTGACTTTTGGCTACAATAGTTCCAGAGTGCGACATGAGCGGTAAGAAGTGATCTAGTTCTTTGCAATGTGCTAATTTTTATGAATTTTTATACATATATGTATGCAGCATACACCGCAACGAGCGTCCTTTTCAGTGTCAGTACTGCGAAAAAGCATTCTATTGTTCTAAAAGCTGGAAAGAGCACGAAAATATTCATGTTGGCTTTCGCAATTACGAGTAAGTTGCCTGTTAGAGTTATGTAATGTATCTTTAAATGTATTTTAATTTTTTATTCGTTTTCTGCAGATGTAAAGTATGCGGGCTTTGGTTTATGTCACACGCAAATCGTAATTCGCACTATCGTACAAATATACACAAATTTACTGAATTGCAGCAGCAGAAAAAGCAGCAACAGGCGTCGGTGTCAGTAAGCATTTAATTTGAGACTTTATGAAAGACTTTCAAAACAGAAATAGTTCTACTAAGGGTTACATTATGCGGTCAACAATAAACTTGACCGAAAGACGGCACACTAAATTGTATAGCAAAGGCTTAATTTCAGTTAAATTTGTATACTCTGTACAAAAAATATTGTTTGTTGAGCTGTCAAAATATATACAATATAGCGAAGAAAGCATCGGAGACCGCATAAAGTATATAAATATATTCGTGCTCAGCGCATCAAGACGAGTCGATGTAGCCATGTCCTTATATTTGGTTGATATTTGTGACAGCAGCAGTGCCCCATAACTGTATTCCATACATCCAGATAGGCATAATAATTGTTTTGTAAAGAAGCAGTTTATTTTCGAGACTGAGTTTACTACTTGGGCGAAGTAACCAGTTTAACTTTTTGAGTTTAGCGTAACAAACTGCTGCGGTTTTTTAAATATGCTTACGCCAGGTGGCACTCCTTTCAAAGTTAAAACCTAAGTAGCATACAAGATCAACGTGAGGGTTGACCAAATTGTTGCGCAAAACGGGTGGGCAGTTCCCCCTTGCCTCAATGTGAAAGTGCAGTGATTAGACTTTTCACAATTGACTTTTATTCATTCCAGCGGTTGGCCCAACATTGAAAATCAACAAGGAAGCTTCGTGTTGACAGTTTGCCAGCATGGCCGTATCGTCAGCATATGTAGCCAGAAGCATGTTCTCATTTAGTTGAATTGGCATATCAACAGAATACTAAGTATAAAGGAGAGGACCAAGCACACTGCCTTGTGATATACCAGCTGCAATGCGGATACCTGAGCGCACATCTTTCACCTAGACTTTGAAGGCACAGTTTAGCAAGTACGACTTCAAAAGATTGATCCTTCAATCCAGACTCCATCAAAGGCTTGCTGTACATTAAGAAAAACAGCAGAGCTATATTGCTTATTTTCATATGGCTTAAGAATATGTTGGAAAACTCTGTGCACGTTTTCTTGGGTGTCAAAATATCTGTCTGAGATAAAAGTTCTCCGTATAGAGAAGACTTAGACAAACTAAGCTCACGGCGTAGCGTGTTTAGGTACCGCACTGATACAAGTGTAACTTGAAATTTCATAATTCACAACGGTTTTACCGTAGTGGTAAAACGGTTATTTTAAATTTTTTCGAATCATTTATTATAATTTTATAGTAAGCCTTGATTTGCCTCAAAAATTTATTAGCATACTTTATAAAATAGTTTGCAGAATTCAAAATTTGGAGGCAAATATGTACGCAGATCAAGTTTAGAAAAAAATTTTGATACCACGGCAATACGGCTGGTGTGTTAAAGAAGGGCCAGCCCAAAGTGGGCAGAAAATGCCCACTAGTAGATGTGATGTAGATCTTTAAGATGCCACAATATCGAATTTCAAGTTGATATTAATGTTTTCCATACAAATTCATTAAAGTGAGCTGTGGGTTTTGTATGGGAGTTCCTCAAAGACTGGGCGGGACACGCCCCCCCATTTGTATATATAGATGAAGCGGCTGTCTACTAAAATACACCAAATTGTATTTCAAACTAATATTGATTTAAATAAATAACTTTTTCATACAAAAACACAAAAGTGGGCGGTGGGTCTGTATGGGAGCTACCCAAAAAAATGGGCGGGACACCTCCATGTATCCGTGTATTTTAAGCGGCTGTCCATAAAAAGACCACATCTCTTTTCAACATTATATTGACTTTAATAAACAAGTTTTTCATTCAAAAAATTCAAAAGTGAGTGGTAGTTTGTATGGGGGCTACCCCAAAAAGTAGATGTAACGGGTCAATCTTGATATTATATTAAACTGTAATAAAATGAAGTGTATGTGCCAATTTTCAACTGGATAGCATAAAAATTGGTGCGCAAAAAATGCACACCAACATCCAGACAGGCTGACGGACATGGATTGATCTATTTGTCTCGTCGACCTGATCAAGAATATATATAGTTTATGGAGTCTACGATGCCTCATTTAATGCGTTACAAACTTTCAGACAAACTGATAAAACCATTTCACACTATGTGTGAATATTTTAAAAATTATTGCTACGAAAAAAATATGATGTGTACAAGGTATAATTTACTAGTTGAGCACTTCGACTAAACCTCTTTTTGTTTTTTATTTCGTCTATGAATTTATATAAAGAGTTATATAATATGAAACTTACGTGTAATTTTTTTTTAGAGAGTTTAATAAGTGACTAAAACGACATCGTTTCATGCACAGTAAACTAATCCAATCCCAATACAGCAGTAGGGCCGTAAAAAAATGTCCGGGCCTGGAACCGTATTCTTACATGCCCTAGCAATTGCTTTGCACTTGTGTAAAATGTGATTCCATTGATCCCGGAATCCTAAAAAAAACCCCGGTCCCGAGTTATATATGCTCAACCCAAACAAAAAAAAAATAACTCCACTTAATTTTGAGGGTAGTCCGTCCAGCGCATTAAATGTTGGAAAAACGAATACATTAGAATTTATTTATAGGTTAATTTAAAATCTAAAAATTAAGGTTTTTATCTAACAAATAATTGAACAAATTATAAATAAAATTATTCAAGAAAATACCGAACATGCATAAGCAATAAATATTGTAGTAATAAAATATGAAAAAAAAACTGAAAATATTAAAAAAAAAAAAAAAACTATTGTCTGTTAATTTATTTATTAAATATTATTTTTTGGGAGAGTTTTTAGTGTAATAATTCTGTTTGAAAAAAGTCTCCATACCAACTTTTGAAACAATATCTCGAAGATTAAGCTAATAGCGAGGGAATATAAACCTTTAACTGACGCGAAAACCATGTAAACTCGTGAAATTAGCAGATCATTTGTGAGCAGTTCGGAACTCTCCTAAAAATATAAAAATGAAATGTTAATAATTATTATTGTTGACACTGGACGATACTTTCAATAGATACGATACCATAAGTATGCACTTTAATGAAAGAAGTGTCATCACTAAACAGCTGAGATTTGTAAACAAAGTTAACACAAATTAAAAAAGTAAGTAAAGATGTTTTGTTTTCTATAATAAATAATTATGTGTATAATTAATGAATTTCAGTGAGCCAGTGTAAAAAAGTGAGGAAACGGCGCATTAGGTGGATTCCAGCCTGTGAGGAAATCTTAGTAGACCTTTGGAAACAGAACATTTGGGATTTGCGTAGCCTGCGAAAAAACGCTTATGTTCACGAAACGATGCAAAGCGTATTGGATGGAAAAGGTTATTCATTCAGCGCCATGGAAATCAGGACGAAGCTGGAAAGCTTACAAAAGAAATATAAGTAAGTTTTTTCTGTTTATTACATTAGTGTAATAATGAAAAAATTAAAACTTTTAGACACGAAAAGGCCAAAATTGAATCTAATGGCGTATCGACCTGGGAGCTATACCAAAAAGTGGACAGTATATTAAGCGACTTTGACTTTAACATGCAAGGTTTAGAAGCGCTTTCTTGATATTTAAAAAAAAAAAAAGTCAATTTCAATTTAACTTTTTTAGACGACGATACAATGCATCCGACATCTGCTCTTATTGCTAATAATGGAGATCCTAGTGAAAATGGCGATAATAGTGATTTCGAGATGGAACATAAAAGAAAATTTAGAAAGAAACGTATCTTTTGGACACGTGATTCTGAAGCAATCCTACTAGAACTTTGGCAAGACAGATTTTGGACTTTACGTAGCCTTAAAAAAAATGTACATATCTATGAAGAGATGTCAAGTGAATTGAATGTGAAAGGCTACTCATTTAGCGTCATGGAAATTAGAACGAAGCTGGAAAATATTCAAAAGAAATACAGGTAGGTCTTTGTTAAATTAAAATGCTTCAATAAATGAAAAGAACGTTTTGCAGAATTGAGAAAGAAAAAATTGTAACGAATGGTGGTAGGCCATCTATCTGGGAGCACTATAAAAAAGTCGATAGCATTTTGGGCGAATTTGACTTTTTTAATACAGAAGGTAAGTTAGTGCAATAGCCAATACCCTTTTACTTGACAAATTTTTTTTTTTTTTTTGGTATTTTTATAAATACAATTTTAATATACATATATTCTTTTTATAAGACGATAACTTCACGTCTGATGAGGAACAAATGAACCCGAATACTGATGATGGCGTCATTGATGCTGATTATGATACCGATAAAGTACATTCTAAGAATAAAAATATGGAGAACTGCAAAGAACAAATTTATGATGCCTTTGGAAATACTTTTGCTGTTACTGCTAACGATGCAGATACTAATGATTACAATAATGTACCTAAATCGAATAAAAAAAATGAAAACATCAAAGAAGACATCGTAGATTGCGATAAAACGACCACTATTGCTCAGGATACAGATAATGATGATAATAGTTCTTTGAGAAATTTTAAAAAGAAAAAACAAAAAAACCCCACAATTTGGAGTACTGCATCGGAAAATATGTTAATAAACATTTGGGAAGAGACGATTTGTACTCCGCGTGCGCCACGTAAGATTCATCGAATCTATGAAGGTATGGCAAGGAAATTGAATGTGGAAGGTTATTCATTTAGCAGCATTGAAATTAAAACGAAGCTTGGAAATTTTCAAAAGATATATAAGTAAGTTTTCATTTCAAAATTTTTATATTATATTTGAATAGTAAAATAGTACCTAAATTTTTCATCACAAAACAAAAATTATTTATAGAGCGGAAAAAGCGAAAATTAAATCAAACGGTGGCGGATCATCATCGTGGGAGCACTATCAAAGAATTGACAACATTTTATGCAACATTGAATTTTTTATCACAAAAGTTTTAGTATTTAGTATGAGTTTTTTTTTTTTCAATTATACTTTAATGTGCATATATTTATTTTATTGTAGAGGATCACATCACAACTAACAATGAACCAATGCTTTCTTTTGCTGCTGTTGAGAATGCAGCTGCTGGGGACATCGATGTTAAGATTAACTCCGAGACGAAACCAACAAGTATAGAAAATGCTGAACTCCAAGCACAACAAAATCATCTTCATACAATCAATAGTAGTTGTCGCACCTGTGGCAAAAGTTTGCTGAGTACGGAAGCTTTGAATATATTTGAAGACAATCAGTACAAAATTCTAGAACAAATCGAGTTTCTTACTGGTGTAATGGTACGTAAACTAGTTACAGCTGAACGAAGATCAACTGATATAAATATACAAATGCTCGATGAGACGATTAGTAATTATTTTTGTATTTAAAATTAAAAATAATTAGAAATTTAAATTTTCAGCTACCCAATAAAGACGGATTTCCAAACTGCATATGTATTAGCTGCCAGGTGAATGTGTCTCAAGCGATAGCCTTCCGTGAATGCTGCATTACGACACAGCAAAGCTTTCTGATGCAGTTAACTGCTGTTGCTGCGAAACCTAGAGAACAGCCGAACAAAGATGTACCGGATGTTGCAGATCCGCTAGAGTTCGTAGATAACATAAAGCAGGAACACATTGAAACCAGTGAATTTTCGAATATTAATAGTGCTGCCACAGAACAATGTCATCGTGATGATGTACATGATGAAAACTTTGACAATGATGACGATGCATCGGAGTATGAGGAAGAAACACTGCTGGAGGAGTTGCTGTCAAATGAGTTAACTGTGCAGCGTGAGCACGAGCTACTGGATGAAAGCTATACGGAGTTGTTAGAACCACAGCAACATTTAACTGTTAAATCAAAACAAAACGCACATATTACAAAGAAGAGAAAAAAAATTTGGAAAGAACCAGTGCGTATGTGTGATCAATGCGGTAAATATTTTCTCACTAAACGAAATTTGGATGTGCATCAATTGCGGCATACTGGCATCAAGAATTTTGAATGTGAACACTGTAAGCAGCGTTTCTACACAGCGCATATACTAAAGCTGCATACGCGAAAGCATGCGCAATCTCTCAAATGTAGTTATTGCGATATGTTATTTAGGTACAATAGCTCCAAAGTGCGACATGAGCGGTAAGAAATGATGTTGTTTATGGTAATAGATCATATTATTGTATAATTCATATTTTAATATAACTATAGCGTGCACCGCAACGAGTGTCCGTATCAGTGCCAGTACTGCGAGAAGACTTTCATATGTTCTAGGGACGTAAGAGAGCACGAGGATTCGCATTTAGGCTTACGTAATTACGGGTAACTATTGAAATTTATAAAATAATATTTAAAGTTTACATGAAATTTTTATTTGGATTTATTTTTCAGATGCAAGGTATGCGGGCTTTGGTTTTTGTCCGATCGAAATCGGAACGCGCACTACAAATCGAAAATACATAAACAGACCGCATTGAAGATGCCACAGTCAGTGGCAAAGGAGAGAGAAACGAGTATTTAGTTAGTTAATTTAAAGATTTTTTTAAAGTCTACAATTTAAATTGTATTTGCTACATTAGTCGGGAAACAACAACGTTAAGGAAAATGAGATAGGAGCATATGATGTATAAAATTTCTGTATATTACTTCGAAATACATATATATATTTAAAAGTATAAAGAACCATTTGTGACTCTTATACGGAGATTTCTGTATACCTTATTAAATATAACTTGTTAAAGATTATTTCAAACGTTTCTTGTAGTTGAGTTTAACCAGGACTGACATGGGCTATCTGCTTTCTTTTCGAAGAACATTTGACATAGATCCATATATACCGTCTTCAGCAAGTTCGGACACGTAATTGACTTTATTTATTAAAAATGGTCAAATTGGATTCCTAGAATAAAATATATATGAATCTATAATATTTGCTAGTTTTGCAAATGTATATTTGCTGCACTTCTGGTAATCGGGACTGGATACGTTGTTTTCACAGACAGCTACATATAAGATCCGCAAGATACATCAATTTGAGAGAAAGTTTGGCACACATTTGTTTACCCCAAGGTAAAACAATAATCGGTGATCCGCTGTATTTCAAAACCCGATTATATTTGATTCCTAAGAAATGTACACCAGTTTAAGGACTACTAGTATTATACAATCTATAAAAAACAGAGCAATTGGTATAGTCTTTTAGGTAGTATCACATCATGAATAATGTCCCATTAGGAAGAGTTTGGAAAGTTTTTTAAATTGTTGTTGGAATACTCGGCTAACTTATGGCAAGCCATATGCTTTTAGTAGTCGGTAAAGAAATACTTTGTCAAATTCGAAATCAGAATTTCGCCGTTGCATCGTTACTTCACTTCCACTCGCAAAAGCGTTGTTTTTATTTACTAAATGTATTTAAGTTTAAGTGTTTTTCAAACAGTTTTGTTTCGTAAGTCCTTTTAATGGAAGAGCTTACCATTTTCTAATCACGAATAAACATGACTTTTTTTGAAAGAAAGCAATTTCACTTCTATTGAAAGATTTGTCAATTGCAGTGAAAATAATGGAACAAAATGGTCAAACAGAGTTTTGTTTCGTTAAGTCCTTTTAATGGTAGAGTTTACCACAGTTGGTTAATTTTTCTAATCAAGAATAATCATGACTTTTTTAAGGAAAGCACTTTCACTTCAATTGAAAGATTTATCAATTGTAGAGAAAATAATTGAAGAATATATTTCATTTTTATTTATTTAATTTTTTCTATTTATGATTTACTAAATCACTATTATTAACATATTTTTCAACTTCGGACTGAAATTAGTCTCGAAAAGAAGCAACTCCACTCATAGCTCTTACTTGTTTTCTTTTGGAACAAAATCAAACTTGACAACATATTGGAAAGCACCTCTCATCCGATTTATGATTTATTTCTTTCAAGTGGTTTTAAATTTTGATAATAACTTTAGTGGTTCATCAAAAAGTATGTAGGCCCCACTCTGCAACGGTTCCAATTTCGGACTGTTAAGTATGTGCATAGCAAAACCAATTTACAGTGTGGTTACACTGGCAAAATCAGCTGATCGGTTATTTATTTGTGAAATTTTGTTGCACAGACGTTAAGACACAGAATGTTAAAATGACGCATAAAATAAGTAAAAGAATACGTGAGAAGAATTTTACGGCATGTGAGGAACAAACTCTTGTAAATCTTCTGGAGGCACACAAAGATATTCTGGAGAACAAAAAAACCGATGCTGTTACTTGGCATAAAAAGGTAGCGACTTGGGAGAAGATTGAGCAGCTCTTTGCACGCGAGACTGGTAACCATCGGTCATGGAAAGGACTGCGCTACAAGTGCGACAATTTAAAAAGAAAAACCAAGCAGGATTTAGTGTCTGAGAAGCGCCGAACATATCACACTGATGGCGGACCGCCGCCCACATCTTGCGTGTCAATTGCAGCAAAGTTTAATAGTGAAGCGGAGAATGGTTTACAGAATGCGGTTGACATCGATAGTAAGTACACATATGTATATATTTGCTATATAATTTCTTTCTATTTGTAGACAATAATATTAATAATAATTCATTCAAACACTTCTACACTATCAGCTTTTCGATTTTAACATTTGTTAAATGTTTGGACCGCCGGCGAGCGGCAGAATAATACTTTGTTAAATTTTAACCAGACATTGAGAAACTGACCCTAAATGCATATTTTACTTGTTGCATTTCAGCAAGTCTGTGTAAAAAAGTGAGAAAAAACTGCATTAAGTGGATGCAACGCGTATTTTGTATGAAAAAGGCTATTCCTTCAGCACCTTGGAAATAAGTATGAAGTTAGAAAATCTCCAAAAAAAATTATGTTTTATTGAAATGGTGCAATACTTAAAAAGTATATACTATATTGCAGACATGAAAAGGTCAAAATTGAATCGAATGATGTATCGACCTGAAAGCTATACCAAAAAGTGGATAGCATCTTGAGAGATTTTGATTTTAATATGCAACATTTAGTATATAGCACAAAAACCATTTCCGCTTTTTTTTTACTATTTTTATACTCTTCATACGTAGTATAATTTTGTCACGGAGTTTGTAACGCATTAGAGACCCTATAAAGTATATAAATACATATATTCTGGGTCAGCTCGACGAGGTGAATCGAACTAGCCATGCCATTTGTCTGTTCCCTGTCTGTGCAAATCAAAACTAGTCCCTCAATTTTGAAAACGTCGATCTGAAATCGAGTATAAAAACTCTCTATATTCCCATGCTGATTAGAAGTCACATTTATCATGCTTCGCCCACTTTTAGGTGTTACCTCCCATACAAATCCACTGTCCATTTTTTTGTTTTCTTCTATGAAAACAATTGTTTTTAGTCAACATCAACTTGAAATTAGATATGGTGACTACTTATGAACAAATCTTCAAACAGTTATTAATGGACTACCGCCCACTTTCTGGATTTTATAGGTAAAATGTTATTATTTTTTAGCTAATCATCATAAAAATTAAATGAAGCTTCATCAAAGCATAAAAATACTTGAAAGTAATTTGTTACATGCTTGTGAAGCATATTGAATCTTCGGTTCTAACGAAGTTAACGTTTTCTCTAGTAACAAAATCGATTTGAATTTAATTTTTTAGACGACAACACAATGCCTCTGACTTCTGCTCCTGCTGTTAATAATAGACATACTAGTAAAATTGAAGCTAATAATAATTCCGAGTTGGAACATAAAAGAAAATTAAGAAAAAAACGTATCACCTGGACTCGCCCATCTGAAGCATTCTTAATAGAACTTTGGCAAGAGAGATTTTGGACTTTACGTAGCATTCAAAGAAATGTACATATCTATGAAGAGATGTCAAGTGAATTGAATGTGAAAGGCTACACATTTAGCGTCATGGAAATTAGAACGAAGCTGGAAAATATACAAAAGAAATACAAGTAATTCTTTGTTAAATTAAAATGCTTCAATAAATGAAAAGAACGTCTTGCAGAATTGAGAAAGGAAAAATTGTATCGAATGGTGGCAGGCCATCTATCTGGGAGCACTATAAAAAAGTCGATAGCATTTTGGCCGAATTTGACTTTTTTAATACGGAAGGTAAGTTAGTGCAACAGCCAATACCCTTTTACTTGACAATATTTTTTGGTATTTTTATAAATACAATTTTAATCTATAGTATGTATATATATATATATATATATATATATATATATATATATATATATATATATATATATATATATATATACTCTTATTATTAGACGATAACTTCACTTCTGATGAAGAACCAATCTACTCGTATACTGATGCTGACGACATTGATGCTGAGTATGATACAAAGAACATGAAGACGGAGAACTTCAAAGAAGAAATTTTCGATGACATTGAAACTACAACTGCTGTTATTTCTAACGACACAGATACAAATGATTACTATAATGTACCAAAAACGTATAAAAATACAAAAAACTTCAAGCAAAATATCTTGGATTGCGATAAAACGACAATTGCTAAGGATACATATACAGATACTGATGACATGAACGCTGATAATGATTTTGTGATGGAATATAATAAGAAAAAACTAAAAAAACACATCAATTGGTGTACTGCATCGGATGAAATATTAATAAACATTTGGGAAGAGAAGATTTATACTTTGTACACTCCACGCAAAGATTTTGAAATATATGAAAATGTGGCAAGGGAATTGTATGTGAAAGGTTATTCATTTAGCAGCGTTGAAATTAAAACGAAGCTAGAAAATTTGAAAAAGAAATTTAAGTAAGAACCGGAACTGGCCTGATATTTTACAATAATCACTACATTTAAAAATTACAGAACTGAAAAGGCGAAAATTGAATTAAATGGTGGCACATCATCGTGGGTGCACTATCAAAGGATTGAGAGCATATTAGGCTACGTTGAATTTTTTACCACTCAAGGTACGAACTCTATAGCATACATATATTTTTTTGGAATATACATATATTTATTTTTGCAGACGATCACATCACATCTAAAAATGAATCAATGCTATCGTTTGCTGCTGTTGAGGATGCAGCTGCTGGGGGCATCGAAGCTGACGATGGCTCCGAGACAGAATCAACAAGTATAAAAAATGCTGAACTCCAAGCACAACAAAGTCATCTTCATACAATCAATAGTAGTTGTCGCACCTGTGGCAAAAGATTGCTGAGTACGGAAGCTTTGAATATATTTGAAGATAATCAGTACAAAATTCGAGAACAAATCGAGCTTCTTACTGGTGTAATGGTACGTAAACTAGTTACAGCTGAACGAAGATCAACTGATATAAATATACAAATGCTCGATGAGACGATTAGTAATTATTTTTGTATTTAAAATTAAAAATAATTAGAAATTTAAATTTTCAGCTACCCAATAAATACGGATTTCCAAACTGCATATGTATTAGCTGCCAGGTGAATGTGTCTCAAGCGATAGCCTTCCGTGAATGCTGCATTACGACACAGCAAAGCTTTCTGATGCAGTTAACTGCTGTTGTTGCGAAACCTAGAGAACAGCCGAACAAAGATGTACCGGATGTTGCAGATCCGCTAGAGTTCGTAGATAACATAAAGCAGGAACACATTGAAACCAGTGAATTTTCGAATATTAATAGTGCTGCCAGAGAACAATGGCATCGTGATGATGTACATCATGAAAGCTTTGACAATGATGACAATGCATCGGAGTATGAGGAAGAATCACTGTTGGAGAATTTGCATGCAAAAGAGTTAACAATCCAGCACGAGGAAGAGGCACTACATGAAAGCGATACAGAGCCAGAACCAGAACAGAATTTGCACGTTAAAACAAAACTAAATACATTTAATAACAAACATATTCGAAAAAAGAAAAAAAACGTATGGAAAGAACCAGTGCGTATGTGTGATCAATGCGGTAAATATTTTGTCACTAAACGAAGTTTGGAGGTGCACCAATTGGGACATACTGGCATCAAGAATTTTGAATGTGAACACTGTAAGCAGCGTTTCTACACAGAACATATACTAAAGCTGCATGTGAAAAAGCATACGGATCCAGCCAAATGTAGTTATTGCGATATGATATTTAGCTACAATAGCTCCAAAGTGCGACATGAGCGGTAAGAAGTGAAATTGTGCAAATAGTACTTATTATTATATATAAAGTATATTTTATTATATAGCGTACATCGTAACGAGCGTCCGTATCACTGCCAATACTGTGAGATGACTTTCGTATGTAGTAAAGGCAAAAAAGAGCACGAGAATACGCATGTCGGCTTGCGTAACTACGAGTAAATATTGAAATTTTTAAGATTAAATTTAAACTTTATTTTAAGTTTATGTTCGGATTCACTTTTCAGATGCAAGATATGCGGGCTCTGGTTTTTGTCAGCCCGAAATCGCAATGCGCACTACAAATCGAAAATACATCAACAGACCGCATTGCAGGCATCGCTGATGGAAACAGAGGGGAGCGAAAAAAGTAGTTAACTAACAATTTTTTTAATTTAAGATTGCATTTATCATTTAATAAATTGTTGTTATATCCCATTTTTTGTTTATATTTTGGAATATACTGAAACATTTCTTAAGAGTTTAAAGAAACATTTTTGGAGTCGATTCACTAATTTCTGAATACCTCATTAAAGATTATGTTTTTAAATTGTTTTAAAGGTTTTCTTATAGATTTATATAGACTTTGTTGCTGATCGAGTTCATATCTAAAATTTATTCCCCGTGATCCGGTTTTCAAATCCTAATAAATTATTAAAATGGCCCGTATTCCACTTACAGAAGATTTTCACGATTTAAATTAACTTCGAATTGGCACTAGGAAATTCATATTCTCAAGATCTTATAAGTTCAAATCGTGAAGCTCTTCTCAAAGCGAAATACGGAGCACTTTAACGAAACTGAATTCGTATAAATTGTTCGGATTCGATAACCGGAATATGGGGTATTTCAACCACGGGGTATTTCAACCACGCTAGTCACCGTAATTCTATTATACCAGGTCGAGCTCAGTTTGAGTATAAGTGTTTTTTTTTAAATTGGGTTTGCTTAATTATTGTGATGATAACACAATACTGCACAATCAAATTTAAATTTGATGCAAACTAACAACAGAGTATCAAATTTGTTGCTGCCAACTAGTTTCAAAGCTTCAATCAGCTGTTCGCTGCATACAAAGGTCGTCTTTCAGCACTACGAATATGCATTGAAGTAGAAGATGTGTATAAAACACAATATGTTTTTGTAAACGAGTTTACTTTTCTATGCTTGAAGCTTACTTTTTACAATGGATAGTGGCTGTCGCACTTGTGGCAAGGATGTAGTTATTGCAGAGGCATTAAATATATTTGCGGAGGAGTGCAAAACAAGAGACCAAATTGAGCTGCTCACTGGTATTTTGGTACGTAGTATGTATACTGTTTTTATTTGAATAATATAAAGTTCGGGAACATTATTGAGGGAGATATTACTTACTTACTTAGGTGGCTCTAAAACCGTCTATCGGTCAAGGCCGCTGTGTAGTTTAGTGCGCGCCGGCGACAGTCGCTGCCAATCCGGAGCTTCTTCAGGTCATCATATACCTGATCTTGCCATCTTAAGAACGGACGTTGTCTCTGACGCCGTCCACCAATCAAGTTCAGGTTTCCGTCATAAACCTTTATTGTTTGAGCTTAAGGGTTCATCCGGATGAGGTGACCAGTACAGAGCAACCGCTGGAATTTAATGCGCTGGACTATGTCAACCTTATCATACAGCTCAAGCAGCTCGTGGTTCATACGGGTCCTAAACTCGAAGCCAACTCTAAGGGAACCAAAATTCGTACGAAGAATCTTTCTCTCGAACACTCCTAAAGACGCTGTCAAGGTCAATGCTTCTACGCCATACAGCAGAAGCGGGAATATCAGTGTCTTACAGATTTTTATCTTCGTAGTTCGAGAGAGGACTCTACTTCTAATTTACTTGCTGAGCGCAAAGTAGCAGCGATTACCAATCTTGATTCTTCGTTTGATCTCTCTGCTGACGTTGTTGTCGCTGGGAATTTCTGTTCCCAGATAGAGGAAGTTTCCTACAACATAAAAGTTGAAATTCTCCATAGACCGTCCAAGACGCGCTGATGGAAAACAACAAACCATATGTACATTAACTAACAGGAACGATGAATGTAGACACTTATCGTTTAGTAGCATATTTCGTACCCAGATCGTAACGTACCATAAGTAGGCAAAATCTAGCTTGTTGCGCCTTGTTATTATACCGCACACACATAGAGAGAAATAGTATTATCAGTTTGTCCAAAAGTTTATATTGCATTAAGAGAGCCATCGTAGACATCATAAGTTGATCGTCTAGTTGATCAGCTAGTCGAGGCGAATCGATCTGGCTATGTGCGACTCTCAGTACGCATTTTTTTTAGAATCATTTTTTTTATATGTATCTGGCTGAACGCCGGTATTTGAGTTTTTTTTTTTGTTCCAAGAATATGTTTTATTCTATGATAAAACTTCTTTATTTAAGTAAATATCAGCTTGAAAAATTATATGGTGGTTTTTTATTCCAACTTTTGTGTATAGTCTCCATACAAAGTTAACTGATTTTCCTGTTATTATCTATCAAAGCTCATTTGATGGAGTGTCTAAACAAAGTTAACTTTTTCCATTGAATACATTTTTAAAGCCTTTACTAACTCGTTCCTCTTAATTTCAGCTACCGAATAAAGAGGGATTTCCCAACTGCATATGTACCAGCTGCCAACTGAATATATCTCAAGCAATTGCATTTCGCGATTGTTGCATTGCGACACAGCAACGCTGTCTGGCCTTTGTCTCAGAGCGCAATGAGCTGCTGAAATCTGAAAAGATTTCGCAGAAGACAAAAGAAACACCAGCTCAAATGCAAAATGATACTGTACATGCAACTAACAACAACATTGATGCCGAAGCACTTGATAATGAGAATGAAATGCTAGAAGAAGTACTGCAGGAGATGCTGACAGTTGAGAACATTTCGGAACCGTCCGAAAAACAACAGAATATTGTCCGTAAATTGAAACGTACAAGAAATTTGGTTATAGTTAAACATACCAATATGAGGCCTAAAAAGAAAAAAGTAAATAGCTATTGGAAACAGGAAGTTTGCATTTGTGATCAATGCGGTAAAAACTTTCACAATAAAAGTAATTTGCAATTGCATCAATTGCGACATACTGGCATTAAAAATTTTGAATGCAAAGAATGTAAACAGCGTTTCTACACACAACATTTGCTAAAACTTCATGCGCGAAAGCATACAGATCCATTTAAATGTAGTTTTTGCGATTTAAGCTTTGGCTACAAGAGCTCCAAAGTACGACATGAGCGGTAAGCATAAGTGTTGTTATGGTTGTTTTTGTAGTTAACAATATAGTAATGCTAATTTTAAACATACTTAACATATAGCATACATCGCAACGAGCGTCCTTTTAAGTGCAAATACTGCGAAAAGTGTTTCACATATTCCAAGAGCTGGAAAGATCACGAAAATACACATATAGGCCTACGTAATTATGAGTAAGTTATGTCTTAACTTTTATGGCTGATTTTTATTTTAAATCAATTTCTTGCTAACGCTTTTTGCAGATGCAAAGTATGCGGAGTATGGTTTAAAACCGACGTAAATCGCAATACACATTACCGTACAAAAATACACAAACATAATGCATTATTGAGGCAGCAGAAGGCGACGAATGTCAACTAATATTTGTTGTGTAGCAGACTTGGCATTGGTCGAAAAAAAATGTATCCAGACGATTTATTCGAATAAACAATTTTACTCCTCACATTTATTCGAATGACGAATTAAAATGTTTATTTTTATTTTTTATGTTTATTTTTATTTTTAACCACATGCGTTATGACTCAATAGCTACAGATTATGTTTTCTAGAGTTTTTGTGAAGCTCTATGCCTTGCATTTCTTACAGCCGTCCTTGTTGTAAGGTACTGTTAGAATTCCTACCAACAATCTGCAGTATTTCCTCAGAGCTGCAGCATGTGGTGGGAGAGTTTTTGGAGTTCTTCTAACACCTATATCCAGCTTTGGCTCAGGCAACTTCCTCTAGTTTATCAAAGTGGCGTCTTACGTCTGTTGTTACTCCCACAGCTAGTCCGAAGTCTATTTTTCCTAGACTATTCGCCATTTCGTTGCCGTCTAAGTCACGGTGGCTAGGAATCGAGAATATTGTGCATCTTTTTTTCAAGTGCTGAGAACAAGGACTGCATCACTGCTCGCCAGGACATTTCTGGAAGAGATGGAAGCCGTCTGAAAGGCTTTTATCGCAGCTCGGCTTTCGTTCTTGCGAGGTATACATCGGTTGGGTTACTTATTTTGCTTTCCTTATTGCGAATGCTTTTGCATGTAACATGCTGCTTTAAACGAGTAGTTTATGCAAGAGAGATCCAACTCTTGGTTCCATTTTGGAGTCGTCTGTAAATATTTGTATTTTGCCCTGCTCCAGTCCTGTGTATCAGTGTTCTGATCCGAATGAAGTTGGTGTTTCTGCGAAGTTGGGTTTGGGAGTCATGTTTTGCGTTGAACAGGCTTCTATATACTACTTAAAAAAATTTTTTTTAATGTTATTCGTTTTCTATATATTGTATATAAAACAAAGTCGGGTTAGTTACACCATTTACAACTCGAGAAGGGCTAGACCGCTTTTAATGATAGAACAACTATTAAAATATGGGATAAATTCACGGAAAAAAATATAGAAATTGAATCTAGAAAGATATTGAATGGCTTCGTGGTGAGCATGGGAAAGGGGGCAGGGAGAAGTTGAAGTCAAAGGAAGTAAGGTAGAGTGTAGGAGCAGGGGAAGAAGTGGAATGGGAAGAGCTGGTATGGGACGTGTTGCAAGGGAAAGGGGCTTGGTGAAGCGTTGGAAGGGACAGAAGAAGAGGGCTTGGTGAATTTCAGGTAGAGTAAAGTGGCATGGAGAAGATGGGGCAGGGGGAAGGAAAGGCAAGGGTAGGGCAACAACGCGCCGGGTACCAGCTAGTTCGAATAAAAATTTGCCAACTCTGCTGTATATAGTTAACTAAGTAGTAAATACTGTTTATATAAAAGATAAAATAATTTAAATCTATCAGCAGAAACAATTTGGCGCGCATGCTGCCAACTTAATTGAAATTGGTAAACAGCTGTTGTATATGGCTACAAAATAAACAAAAAAAAAAAAAAAAAATAAACAAAAAATTATAAAAGCGAAAAGAGAAATCAAAACGGCAACGTTTTCAATAAAAAATGCAACAGATTTGTCGCATATGCGGTGAGAAGATAGAAGAGATTTTAAATGCAGTACATCTATTTGCGCCACGCTTAAGCGTTTATGTGAAACAAATCTATCAAATTACCAATTTAGAGGTGAATGCGTACATATGTAAATTGTTTCATTGCATATTTCATTCAAGTTTGTTGATTTCAGCTTCCAAATTTAAACGAATTACCCGTCTATATGTGTCACAACTGCCGGCAAAGTTTAACGCAAGCAATATTATTTCGAGAGCAGTGCATATGTGCCCAAAAGAAATATGAGCATATAATTCTATCAAATGCTGCAGCAGCAATAGATAAGGATCCACTGGCAACAACTACACTTAAAATAATCAAGGAGGAACACACGGCGGTCTCCGCTGAGCCGTGCAGCTCTAGTGCAACAAACGACAGTGATTATGATGACGCCAAGGAGGTTAGAATAACACGAGATGTCTTTGTTGGGGGCTTGAGTATTCCGACAGTTCAGTATCTTACTTTAGTTGGTATAACTTTAGATACCCTGCTTTGATCAAAAGCCATGCCACCAAGACGAATAATCGACTAAAGTCGAAAATTAAAGCGCTAAAGGCACTTGCTGGGTCTTCCTTGCGTGAGCATAAAGAGACAAACATTATCCCCGTTTAGAGATATTGGTTCTAAATTATGGTTGGTCTGGCTGGAATACTTTACCTCAGTAAGGCTCAATGGCAGGTGGGAGCAGTGCTGTGAGGCCTGCTACTGGTTGTTTACAAATGAATCATGAGGTCTATCTGCATGAAGAAGCGATAATGATTTGCTATCGAAGCAGTTCTTATTAGTTGCGTATAGCAGCAACATCGCAATCATGACATCCTCACGAGAGCTGTTCCAACTCGTATTCGAGATGACAAATGTGTCCCTCCTAACACCAGGACTAAATTAGCACAATTAAGATCTGGATGGAGCAACATGCTCCAGTGTTACATGGAACTAATCGAAATCAGTACAAATGATAGCTGTCTAGAGCGTGTTCAATCGCCGCATAACACAACTCACTTCTGAAACTGTCCGTCCCGTCCGACGCAATGATCACCTAGGTTTAGGTTTCGGTTTATCTTGCTCTTACATTAAACATAATTTTGCCATAATTTATAATTCATTGTATACATATATAATCATTCTGCTACAGCCTAAAAAAAGCTGTTACAACAACAACAGCAACTTTGATGATGCCAGTGAACGAAGCTTTAATACATTGGAACAACCATGTATACAGCCGGACTATGTTTCTGCTGGCGAAAGTTCCGCTACGGAAAGTTTGCAACAAGCTACTACAGAAGACAACACATCAAACGCCAAAAGAAAAAGAAAATCAAGCAAAAACTTAGAAGAATCCAGCGTTTGTGATCAATGCGGTAAATCGTTTAAGAAAAAAAGTCTAGAATTGCATTTACTACGGCATACGGGTGTCAAGGATTATGAATGTAATATCTGCAACTCGAAATTCTACACAGAATACTATCTAAAGTTGCATAAGCGCAAACGACATTGCAGCGAAACACAGGATGTTAAGGTTGATAAATCTTTATATGCAACAACAACAGTAACTATTACAAATCCTAAGTCGCAATCTTGTGTAAACGATGCCGAAAATCGTCTCAAAAATGATGCTACTGATAATGAGATAGACGACGACGATGATGCCGATGCCGATGATGATGAGGACGAAACCAATGCCAGCAAAGTTAAAAAACGCAAAACGAAGCCCAACGCGCACAGCTGTAATCTCTGTGGCAAACGTTATAAAGTACGCCGTGATCTACAATTGCATATACTACGCCATACTGGTGAAAAGAATTTCGAATGTGAATACTGCCAATCGAAATTCTATACGCAACATTTGCTGAAGATGCATGCAATTAAACATACAGAACCATTCAAGTGTCGCTATTGTGATGCATCATTTGGTTACAATAATTCAAGAAATCGGCATGAAAGGTGAGTGTAAGGAGCTGAAACTATGATTTAGGGTTGGGACGCATGCGAATGTCAAGTTCCGTCGATGTAAATTACATTCTCAACGTAAAGAAAAATCAAGTCTTAAAGTTCTTCTGAAAGTGACAAAACGAAGAATTTTAATTAAATCGATTCTCATTAAATTATTCGTATTGAAATCTAGAACAGGTGGAATTGTTTCTAACAATGAGTGAAGTTTTTAGTAAAATTTAGAATTTTGAAATAAGACATACTCCGCAGATCGGAAAATATCCGCAACCGTATTTCGACATCCTTCCCAACCCTAATATGAATAACTCTAAAAAAAAAATCGTTTATTTCCATATTAATATTACAGATTACATACAAATGAGCGTCCTTTTGAGTGTCAATACTGTGATAAACGTTTTGTTTGCTCTACCAGTCTCAAGGACCATGAAGTTAAACATACCGGTGCCATGAATTATCAGTGAGTAAAATAAACGGCATTAAATTTATTCTAGTATTAACTATTTAACTTCTTTTGTTTTCTTCAGCTGCAAGATTTGTGATATTCGTTTTGCCATGAACAAACAATTACATGCACATACGCGTTCCAAAGCGCACAGAGATACGGTGCTGAAGCAGCGTAAGAGCGTTTTAACATCAACTGCCGTAACGTAGTGAGTTTCGTTAGTGAGTTAGATAAGGTTCTTATTATAAACTCTATTCTGATGGTTTCACATGATTTTATCAACTATTGCAATCTTTATTTCTCTAAAACTGCTCAGAAATGTTATTATACATAATTTGCATTAGAATTTATAAATAAAAAAAACTTGAACTATACTATTCGATGAATGAAAATGAGATACATGCTCCTTAAAACTAGTATACACCAAAAAAGTTGCATTTTCATAAGGGTGTTCATTCAGCATTTGGAAAAAAATTAAACTGTTTATTTCTCAACCGTTTATATTAACTAGTATGTATGGCCAATCTAGGGATCATTTTATATATTATAGCGTTTGTTGCTATTGCTATTTCACAGCGCACTAACAACTAAAAACAGCGCGCAGACACCAAAATAATAGCGATGCGCATACAAAGTAAAACTGGCAATCTGCTTTTTATTTCGCTCTTATCAACTTGTAACTAGCTTCTTGCATGCTTTTGTTTAATATTTGTGTGTGTGCGTCTGTATTTCATGTAAAGGGCATGTGATGTTTTGATTTGTTATGTGATTCCGCACAAAATATTGAAATGATTTTAATATTTTTTTGTAGATTGTGCACATCTGCAAATGAATACCTTTCAAATGATATATCTACTGTCAAAATGGGTTGTATACTGAGAGCTTGGTAGCCGTCATAAAAATATGGTGGTTTATTAATGTATAAATGTGGATTAAACACTTTTTATCACACTATTTGAATGATACAAGTTGTATCAGCTGTTTTCGTTCGAAGTACGAAATATAACCAGAATCGGGCATTTCGTTGCTTACGTTAGCCACCGGTTCGTCCATTTTCTACATTTAATGTTTATAGCCAATACATACTTTATTAGAAAAAAAAAACACGCAAATATGAAATGAAAGAAGACCCACTGTTGCTAACACACACCACATATACCCTGTACTCATAGGTATGTAAGAAACAGAAGGAGGCGTGGTAGACTCCTTAATGTATATAAGTGTATATACTCTTTATCAGCATCTGAAGAAGTCAATATACCATGTTCGTAAGTAAGCTCGACCGTCTGGTTGAACGAAAAGATCTCTATAAGACTATAAGAGAGAGTGTTCAAGTTTGGATATTTAGACTTTCTTTGTCAGATAACATTTATTAAATGAAGATATTCCAATTTCTGGGCAGGCATTCATTGGACCATATCTTGCAAAAGAGTTTGTGCATACTCGTTACTAACTCTTCTTATTCTTTGGCTTTTTAATTACTGAGTCGACTTTATAATAGCCTGCTTGCTCTACAAGAGAGCCATCATCAACTAGTGGTTCTAGAAATACTTATTTTTCGGCGGCATTGTTTCCTAAATCGCCTCCAAGTAGATTAGAGAATGGGCTTCTCCATAGTCTCTGTGATTCTTGTGCATCTGTATATAGCAGTACGCTTTTGTCTTTGCAGGAAGAATCTCCTGGTTTAAAACCTTCGATCAAACTTTTTTGATAAATCTTTTCAGCTTTATTTAGTCCTCATACTAAACATCCACCAACTTTTGAGATTTTGAATGTTGACTTCTTATGGATTGGTGCTACTCAGTCATTTTTCATTCGACCGAAACAAATTTGACGTTTGCTCATTTCGTTCAGGCTTGCTAAACACACTGGACGCCTAAATTACTCCAAAAAAGTGTAAGAGAAAGTTACAATCGTTTTAAACGAATCGATATATAGCCATATTCGTCTGTCTTTTTGAATAACGATATTTTGGCAGTAATAAAGAGAGAGTCTTAAAATTTTGATATTTCGCCTCTCGAATTTCCCTCTTCAGTAGTAACCATCATACAAACCTGCCCTACATTATTAAGCTAGAAACGCGAGATAACCAACTGAGACAAACCGTAATAAGCTCTCCCTCATAGGTACAAAATTATGACTCAAATAGCCTTAGACAATCTACAGTTTATGTCGAAGTCTAGTACACTCCACTGAAGCGTTATTTCACGTTTTACTCTACTCATAGTATAAATAATATATAGATTTTTTCAACAAATTTGTTGTAACAGTTGTGTTGCAACAAAGTTTTACTTTTCATGTTTCATTTTTCTGTGGAAAGAAAGAAGTTATTCCTTCTTATACATTGAGAAACCATTACCCAATGTAAAATGACATGTTTTATTTTGCATTTTAATTTTTTTATGACAAAAGTTTAACCACAATGTTGCAACAGATCTAATAAAATAAATACAAGCAAAAACAAAACATTTTTTTTTTTTCGAAATTATTTTATTTGAAAACTTCTTAACATATTTTTGTGTTAATGAATATCAACGTAGAATAAATGTTACAGTAAACCGCTGGCTTAAATATATGTATGTATATAAAGATATAAAGTGTGTACAATTTTTAGAAGTGGTAATATTTGTACAATATAAAAACTTAAGATTATACAATTAAAACAGTGAAACCTTGACAGGTTGGTCATACTATAAACATTAGAAGTAGAAGGAGTATATTAAGTTTGTTTAACAAGCGGTACAATATTAGTAAGTAAACTTTATTCTTAATCAGCTCGAGAAATGTTTCTATTTCATTAAAGAAGTTTATTTCCATTTCTATACTGCGGAAGTGGAATTATAGCACTATAAAGGAGGCGTAGAAGAGCACATAAAGCATATACATATGCATATATTTTTGATCAGCTTGATGAGACGAGTTCTTAGCTAAAAGATCTCAAAAAAAAAACACATCATTTGATTTTATTTGAGCACTAAAAATGAAATCATATGTTATATTCTTGATCAGCTTGATGAGACGAGTTCTTAGCGAAAAGATCTCAGAAAAAAACACATCATTTGATTTTATTTGAGCACTAAAAATGAAATCATATGTTATATTCTTGATCAGCTTGATGAGACGAGTTCTTAGCAAAAAGATCTCAGAAAAAAACACATCATTTGATTTTATTTGAGCACTAAAAATGAAATCATTTGCTGTTGTAAACTTTTATCAAAGACGATTCTGAAATGTAATGATAAACACTATTGGAAACTCAGTATTTTATAGGCTTGAACGAGTTTAACCTTCAGTGAACCTTTAGAGATAAGAGTTTATAATAGTTTAATGAATTCGTTCAGAGATTAATTCACTTTACAAATAAAAAAAAAAAAACTAATAAACCACAAAATATGTCTAATTTCTTTTAGTTTGCTTCAATATTAATGAAAGAAGATTTTTGTAAAAATTTTTTGAGTATTTCATCTGACTTTAAACTTATACTATAAGTACTATTCAAATAAGTCTAACCAACTGAGACAAAGTTTCACTGTTCTTACAATAGATTTGATACAATAAATAATAAAGCATCAAATTATATTATACAATTTCACTTTTTACTTAAATTAAATACAATTTTTGTGTTATTCTAATTGGGGATTGAAAAGAGTGTGCAGTTCGCTATATTGCGCAAAATTTACAAACTACAAAACTAATATGCATCTAAATTCTACTATACACAGCACCACAACCCAGGCGAATAGTTGCGCATAAAATGTTTATTTTGGGAAGGGGGATTTTGTGAGCAAAAGTGTTTAACACGAAAACGCAACTTTAAACCTAAAACTGTTTGATTGTGTGTCTTTGTGTTACTATGTATATGTGTGTTTGGGGTATTTGCACTTAATATAAATATATAATTCAATAGAAAACCTCACTAAAAACTGCAAAATAAGTTAATTTAAGAAAATAAATGGATCATTTTGGTGCAGCCAAACCAAACGACCGATACGACGTCTACGTAAATTATTAGGTCTTCTCCTCCTTTTCTTTATTATAGCGTTCGAGCTCTTTGAGAAATTGCGCTTTCGGTTTCATAATATTCGGACGCTCACCACGACAATTCGGACAAAACCATTTGCCCTTCGGTTTCAGCACAAGAGATACGCATGAAAAATGAAACCACTCGATGGGACAGAGATCGTTGTCGCAGAGTATCATTTCTCCGAAGGATATCTATAGCAAAATTAATAAGTAGTAAGCATATACAAAAAAAAAAAAAAAAAAATCATCAGGCCTGTTCCGATTTTCACTTTCGGGAGAACTTCATGAAAGTGTATGCAATAAAATGGTAGATTTGTCTCGTATGATGTAATTTTTGCGATTTGAATTTACTTTCCTTCAACAGTGCCTAGTGATTTCAAATTGCTATATCGTGCCAGACGTGTTCGATTTCACATTCAATGTCAAAATCTAACCGAAAATAAGAACCGGAACATGCCTGAAAAATAGTTTAGTTGTTGTTTAGTACTAACCTGATTGCAAACACAATAAGTTGGCTCATCCGGATCGATTGGTTCGGGTGGTGGTGTATCTTCACGTGCATTTGTTGCTGCATTAGACTGTCCGCCTGCACTACCGCCACCGCCACCTCGTACCTTTCGTTTTTTTTTTTTGCCGGAATTATTAACAACAGCACTACTGACACCAACGCCAGCAATAGAGCCGCCACTACTGGTACTTGCACTTGTGGCATTTTTCTTCTGTCCACTAGCGATACCAAGTGTTGTTTTATTTTGCGCCAAATTACGTTCACCACCATTACTGCCAGTTTCATTAGCTGAATTTGATTCATTGCCACACAATTCAATATTATTGCCGAGCATTAAGCTTTCGTTACGTCGTCGTGCACGTTTACTGCCGGTACGTTGCAGTTCGCCAACACCAGTTAGACCAATGCTGCCGGATGCATTGCCGTTTGGTATAACGCCATTAGGTCCACCATTGCTCATATTGCCGGAACGTTCGGAATTTGGTGTCGAACTGCCGCCGCCGCCAATGCCAACCGATGAACTTACACTTGAAGCATATAATGTACCACTACCGTAATGTTCTTTTGATGTGCCACTGCTGCTGCCGCTGCTACTACCGGTAACACAAGTGATGCCATTGCCACCATTTATGCCGAGTACTACACCATTCATTTGTTCGCGTATGGGACTCTGTGTGCGTGCTTGTTTCAGCGGCACCGGTGAATCGTCTAACAAACTTAAATGTTCACGTTGTTGCAATAATTCATCCTTAATGTCAAGAGTCTGCTGATCTTGATCCAATTGTCGCAGCTTGGTATCGATAATCTCTTGCAGATGATTGACAATACGCATCTTTTCATCGCCCAATTCCTGTGCCTGTATAAGGCTCTGATGCATACGCGATATAGTGCGTGTGCGACGAATTACATCCGATGAATGTTGCATTGTAAGAAATAAATCATAATAGTGGTCCACATCACGTATAAGTCCTGTAAAAATAAAACGCAATGCGTGCGTATGAGTCGATTTGGTCTTGATTGGTTAGCCAACTGCTTACCACGATATTGCACATCAATGTCGGTTATTCGCGATAGCTGACGCTGCACATCGTCCGGTAGATTCTCCACCGAATCGATGTAGTTGTCCACATAGGTGGCCGAATTTATCGCCTCCGAAGCAATCGGATTTATCATCATTGCTGCTTAGCTATGTTTCTATTTGCTTCTAGCTTCGTCATATAGAGAGGAAACTTATGTTTGCTAGTTTTTAGTAACGTACAACGATCGATCTGGCTTATATTGTGTGCGCCAGTTGGTTTTTACAATATTAATTTTATTAATTATTATATTATTCTTCTATTTTACACTATTTTATGTCTTCTGCCTGTACCTCGGCCGATATGAAGTGAATACATGGCGTACTCTTTGCACTTGAGCAATTTCGCTGTTGCAGCCATGTCGTTTAGTTTTACCAAGTACAACTGTTGCAAGAGTGAAGGAGAGCGATATATATCGCTTTGACAGACTTTCAAATGTCTATATGTATGCATGTATTGTAGCAGGCGTCCAGTGTGACTGTTTTCAATTATTTTGCTTTTAGATACGTTTTGTATATACATATGTATATATATATATATTATATATATATATATATATGTACATTTATATATATATATATTTTTTTTTGATTTATTTTCCAAAACGTTCTTTTCAAGCCAAAGTTTAAATCTGGAATCCGCTGAAAATCGCGAAATTCCGAATTTTCGTAATATGACTGCTCATTCAACTTCTTGCAGTTTTTCTTCATTCCTGCACCGGTAATTTCAAGTGGTGCATTCTTAAAAGTCGCATGTTTTTTATTTTTCTTGATTTTATGTATTCGTAATATTCTTCATGTTTCGGCGTATTAGTAAATATATTCTGAAATAGTTTGCTATGAAAATTGAGGAGCATCTCGAATTTTCTGCCATTTCAAAACAGTGTGACCGTTTTAAATACACTAAACCGATATACACTGGTATTCTGTGTTTCCACTTCGCACACTTTAATTCAAAACAAAAAAGTATATAATTTATACTTACATATTTATTCAATTTAAATCGTTGCACAATTGTTTCGAATTTTGTATTCCACTGTATAATTTTAAATTGTATAAAAATACCGACAAATAACTGCGATAATTTATTCTTCGATATTGTTGTAAATTATGTACTATTACATACATCATTGTGTGTCTTGTTAATACATGTCATATCGAAATAGCAAAGAGTTAGTGAAAAAATATTATGCAATAACGATTTAATGTGCGAAAAAAATAATTTATTGAATTTCTAATCAAGAAAACATGTTTTTTCTAGGATTTTAAATATTTATAGACTCTGTTTTCAATATCACTAAATGTGCAGACAGCTGTCATTTCAACTAGATATGTATGTAGAGCGGTATAACTATACATGCCAATAAATGTACGAATATCGAAAATGTAAAAAATAATATAAAACGCAGAACGCAAAAGCCAAAGTAGCCCAAACAAATATCTGTTTTGTTGTTTCAGCACTTGGAAACTGAAAACGAAAGAAAGCAACCTCGATTTTAAAATTGGCGCTAACATGCTGACATTTCATTTTACAACATAAAACTGAAAAGAAAAGAAATTCATGAAAAGTTTTCTTGACAATTTACATTTCATGAAAACCCTTTATACGCACATTTCTTTGACTTATTATGAAGTGTTTTCTTGAGAAACCTTTTTCATGTAAACAAGATAAATGTTTATAATGCATTCGAAAAATACCTATACCTACTTTTCACCGCATTACTAACAGTTGCACTACATCTGTGCAAGGTTGCCATGCTCTAATGTATTATGTTGTTTCAGTTGCACTCATGCATTTTGCAACGTTTGCATTGTTTCCTCTGTGCAGCTGCGCTTACATACAAGTGCGAGCAATACAAAGCGTGCGCGCATAGAAGCGACATAAAAACAAAATCGAACATAATTCCATACATTTGGCGCTTATCTCTCGTTGTGTGCGGTCGTAATTCGTTTGTCTTTTTAATTCGTTTTTTAAAGCATTTCCGTTAATTTTATAACTTGAAATCATACGCCTTAGAAAAACTACTGCACATACATATATTATTTATGTGCCTGTGTATTTTGTGTGTAATACTACTGTGCAATTTATAAAGCATTTACATATATAAAACAATCATTTACGGCATCCTTGCGATTTATTACGCGACGCGTGTGTTTTTTACATAAATAAATTTTTTGCAAATCGAAAACGGACAAAGAACAATCAGCAGCAAACATGATCAGCAATTTTGATGGTATCACCGACAACAACAAGCCGAGCAGCAAGTAAGTCTCAAATTGGATTTTTGCAATTTTAAGTGAATAGCATTAATTTTTAGCAAATTTGCAGTTTAAACAAAAAAAAAAGACAAAAATATTAAAATAAAAAGCCGGCTGCAATAAATCGTTTTCTTCTGTTACTCTGCATCCTTTTGTTTTTTTTTTATTTTATGCTTAATCATTCTTCTCTCTTGCCCCCTCTTCGTCCTTAGGCATTTGCGCTGGCGCAGTAATATTTATTTGGAGCATAGCAACCAAGTAATGTAATGCATGAGAGTGAGAGAAAGAGAGGAACAGCAGCATAATTTTTTTTAAACAAAACGGTTCTTTTAATATTTTTTTTTCTTTCTACTTTGCTTTTCTTGCGCTTTGCTGTTCTCACCTACACACTGACAAAGCCGGTCGTCGCTTTGCAATCGCTTTATGTGCCTGTGTGTGTGTGTGTGTGCTTGTACTTATTTAACCCTTTACTTCCACATGACAGCAAAATTTGCACATTTTTTTTTTATAGAAGCGTTTAAACAAAAATATGTTGAATTTTATTTTAATTCATAGAACATTAATAGCAGCGACATAAAGCAAAATAATCAAAAATATATACAAATGTATTATATTTGTATAATTTAATATGATTCAATTAAAGATAAGATTGTTTAGAATTATTATATTCGGCTTGTTTTGATGTGATATTATTTTTGCTGCAAAATTTGATATTTTTCTTTACTGCAATAATTTGCAGATAAGAATTTTGCTCATTGGATGGGGGATTGATGAGTTTTGTTAAAGCAAATGTATTTTAGCGTCAAAAGAAGAAAAAAATACATTATTCTTTGTAAAGCTTAGATCTTGAATTTTTTTTTGTTTTTTGTTGGATTTAGAAAAATATACAGTTTATGGCTTAATATGAATAATCTATTACGAAATAGCTCAAAACTGTTAAATCACTAAATGAAAATTTTCATTGATTATAAGATGAATACGTCCGAAGTTAAAATATTTTAACATTTTGTGTGGTAATTCGGGTTTTATCTTTCGATTATGTGTTATTATTGCTGGTTTCTTATTATGCAACTACTATATATTCCCATAAAATCAATTTTTTTTTGGCATGCATTTCCTTAAAGAGCTAAAATGCACATATTTTTTCAGAGTCTACGTAAAGTTTTACTGTAGCTTGAACTAGAATTTTATCAATCATATCAATCTGTAGTCTCTCATTTTATTATTCACTTCATTCGCCTGTTCGATCGATGTTTTGAAGTTTGATCAAAATCGCTTCAACAGTAAAGTCGGCAAACCATGTACCTCATGTATGAGAAAAACCAAATGCGTTATACATTAGCAACTATTTGAACGATTGTTATTAAACTTTCTTCAGTATGTTGTTATCGATAATGAGAAGATTTGGGCTAATTTGAATATAAATCTTAAATGAAGGCATTGAAGGTATCCGGCAATGAAAAGAATGAATCGCATAATCGGATTAATATCGAATTTCATTCAAGGATGAAAACTTTTCTTTGCGACTAGAAGCATTTGTATTGCCAGCCATTGCGGAATATAAACTAGATATATCAACATGGCAAATACCAAATAATGTGCAATTGGCTGATCCAAATTTTAATACTCCAGAAAAATTGAAGATCTTATTCGATGCAGAGTTTAATGATTCATTTATTTTATGTAAATTTAAATATTTACAACTTTCTTAGGGCCATTTTCACGACTTGCCGATATTTTTAGAGTTAATTTTTTTCACATTATATCCTAGACTTCAATGTTATATCAGTTATTAAGTCTATAAACGTATTGCCTACTTCGATGAAATATGTATATATTATGAAGTCAAGTCTTTGAAATTTATATATTGGTTCGTCGAAGTAGGCAATACGTTTATAGACTTAATAACTGATATAACATTAAAGTCTAGAATATAATGTGAAAAAATTAATTTAACTCTAGTGAAAGTGGCCTTCAGTCTATTTTTGAAAATAATATCTGGCAAATGATCACCTTCTACAGTCACACATAAACTGACCTTTTTCAAAGTTTTTCAGATGGGTTTGTTTTTAGCGAAATTACTGCAATTTCCTTGCGTAAGTTGGATCAAATTTTCGCAAGAGAAAATTGGCATAAAACATAATCATAAAATATTCCGACAAAAAAAAGCCAATTGAATTAAAATTTATGTGAAGGGGTTGCCCAGTCGATATAAACTTTATTCGAAATCAATCGACTAGGGTACAACCGATAAATCGATTGTTGCGCGAGCAGTATGATATGTTTATTGAGCTCAGTTGGCAAAAAATCACGTGTCATTGACCTATGTATATTGCTCCCTATTGACTGTGGCCGTCGCGCTTGTCGTCTCCGAAAAAGTATTGCCCAATGAATCTTTCCGAGCATACACCGCAACACACAGTAATTTTTTGTGAATGTTAAGACTATTTATTAATTAGTTAAGGAACACAAACGTCCTGATTTTGAAAATAGAATTTCATGATTTCAGCTCATTCATGTAAATAATTCTACTGGTTTAACGTTACCAGTGCGCGCTGTCACATACCGATGTGACAGCTGGTTGTCACTTTATAAGAATTTAACTTCAGTTACCACACAAAAAAAAAAAAAAGAAAAAAACACCCGTTATACATCTGTATTTATTCTATTGATCTAGACAGATACGATATACGAGAAAGTTCTACACGAAATTTTTTGAATTTTTATTTATAATATATAATTTTCTAAACCATCGAGCAACTGACTGCATACAAATACAAAAAGTAACTTCCAAAAACTTCCCAGGTTTTTAAATATTGTTGCTATGTGCGATTTTTCAACGCACTTTTATGCCTCTTCTTGCTGTCTGCTGCGCTTTTTGTTTGTTTTCTTTATACATCTGTTCGCAAATATTTAATCCTATGTCCATCTTATATAGTAAAAGAACTATGTAGAAGTTGATATTACATTTGTTTTATATATTTTCATTCTTCATTTCTGCATTTATTCAATTATTGACATTTCATGAACTGATGTTCCAGTTGGTTATTAGTGTTGTTCATACATATGGCGCATAGTTTATTCAAATGACTCATAATCTAATAAATTTCAGCGAACAATTATTTCTTTAACAATTAAGCAGCGTCAAATTTTGTCGCTGCGTCGAAGCTTTGCCTATGAATACCCTCGCTTATACATAATATTTCGGCGCACTGATTCGCAAACATTATTGACCTTCAACGGAAATTTGTTTCGATTTTTTATACTTGTTCTTTTTTTTCCCATTTTTTGTTTGTTTGCTTTTTTTGATACTTCAGATGTATGCCAACAAGCATCGATTGATATTACGTTCAAATATATTCTATAGACATATACTACACTGTATATTATATATATATGTGTATATATATATAGTTTTACCAGCGAAAAAGACAATGTGCTCCATGCCATACAATATATGTATATAAACTTGTGGGCTGTTTGATTAGATCAAAGTGAATTTTAAACGCTATGCAATTTTTGAGTTGTTTCATTTGGTGACAAATTATTTTATTCCTCAAAATTTCAACAAGGAAATAATAATATAAAGCCAATACAAAAATAGCCCTTGGCAACGCTTGTAAAAAGTAATACTTTACTATTTAACCATGCCAACTTAATTTTTTGTTTGTTAATGTCTGCAATAATGAAGTTGTATGTATCTGTTATGCTTGAATGGCTTTACAGCATTAAAATTGTTACATATATTTAAATTATACACAAATTACAGTTATATAGTATAGAAATATAATTGAGGTTATGTTGAAAATAGAATTTTATATATGGTGCAACCAAATAACTATGGCAGGGTATATTCTACCTGTTAAAAATAGTTTAGCATGCGCCGTAGTTTTCACAAAATATATGTATATGTATATATAAATCACACAGGTCTACAAATAACGGGGTCATGTCAGTTGTTGGAAAGCTGAGGGTCATTTCCGAAGTAATTTGCTGCGTAGAATCCGAATCCGTGGTCAGATTTGGCCCATCACCTTCAGGATTTTGAGTTATTTGCGGTTATGTACCCGAATGACGTCGAAGGGATATATTTCGTAACATCGAATTGATCACTTTAACCTTTAAATTAAAGGGTAAGAGTGGTACTAAATCATTGGTTCCCAACCAGTGGTCCGCAGAAGCGAAAATATGGTCCGCGAATGACTTTAAATGTAGCTTTGAGTAACAATAATAGTCCTAGGATAACCGAACTCGTGAAGAAGATGCAAGTTCAGAAATCACATTAATACAAAATTACAGAAGTTTATCCTAAAAATATTATTATTTCTTTTTGTCTAAGTTCCTATTGAGTTTTTAATTAAAGTTTCATTTTGAGATTATTGCAGTTTATTTTTATTACACCTACTTAGGGGTCCCTGCTAACAAGAATGATTTAAAAGTGGTCCCTGACCAAGAAACGGTTAAGAACCCCTGTACTAATTGATGTAACTGGACTCTGTACATAACCTCAAAAGTAGGAACATAACCTCAAGTATCTCAAAATCCTGACGTGATGTGCCAATTCTGACCCCGGATTCGGATTGTACGAAGCAAATTACTTTGGAAATGACCGTTAGCTTTCCAACAACTAAACCATGTTGATCTGTGTTATTGGATAGTTAGATATACAAGTTGAAAATAGAAAGGTGGAAGTACAAGAAATTGGAAAGCATGGCTTAAAGAAACGAATCCAATTAGTCATTAAGTCTCTCTTTCTGTCTGGAAGTTTGTATAAAAACCTACATACAGAGTGTGATCAAAAAATAATCGAACTTTTTAGTTATAAAATGAAACAAGCATGGTACTATGTTTCAAAGCTAATATTTATTCAAAATACGATCGATTTAACACAATACAACGCTTCGAACGCTCAACAAATTTTCCAAAGACTTTTTAAACTCGCTTTTTGGGTGGGGTCACGGCTGCTTGTATGCCGGGAATGTCATCGTAAAAAGCTCCTTTCATTGCAGTTTTCATTTTTGGAAAGAGAAATAAATTGCACTGTAATAGATCAGACGCGTACGGAGGGTGGTCGATGAGACAAATCTGTTTTTCCATAAAAAATTCCTTGACTTTTTTGGTCTTGTGTGGTGGTGCATTATCCTGCAATAAAAACAGCTGCTTTCCTTTGCAATTTTCGGCCTAACACGTAGAACTCTTGATCACAAACTATAGATTGTACAGTAAGTTGAATTGAATTCTTCTGGCAGTATTCTCACAGTTAAATTTGCATCGATAGCGATTATTTCACTTACTTTTTGCATTAACTCAGCACGATTAGATGCGTCGGGTGGTCCAGATCTTGGATCATCATTAAAATCAACACGACCGTTCATAAATCGTGTGAACCCCTTGTAAACTTGAGTACGACTCATACAATCATCATCATAAACTTTTTAACAATTCGTAAGTCTTATCTAATTTTTTACCGAATTTAAAACAAAATTTAATATTTGCTCTTTTGTTTTTACGACATATGTAACTACAAAAACTGCTGTTATTAAAACGTTTGTCTTTTTGTAACCAGTCAAACGATTAGCATGAACTTAGCTGATTTCAAAAGAAGAAAAATGTATCTTTCTAACACTGCCAACATTTAATACATGGCGCTATGTGTTCTATGATTTAAATTAAAAGTTCGGTTGTTTTTAGATCATAGCCGACCAATAATCAGACTGCAACTGAGAAAGTGAAATTTTTGAGAAGCAACAAGCTACTGTGATTGCTTATGAGAATCTACTAAACACTGAGATTCACGGACTTTTACATATTTTTAATCCAAGAAATTCGAAGGATCATTCAATTAAGAGATATGTATATAGTAGTACTAATTCTTAAAATTTTGGCTCCGTATGACGACGCTCTAGCCGTGTCCGTTTGTGTGTCTTGAACGCCGATATCTCGACAATAAAAGCTGAAGAAGACACCATGTTTTTATGCGTCTACATCAGACTTTTGTAGGCCTTAAAAAATGTATCACAAATTTCTCTGCTAAGTTACTAAATCGTATACAAAATTCAACAGTGTTAGAGTGTCCTTCACGTATTTAACAATTATTATTCTGCCGCCCACATACCAAAGAATATGTAATAACTATTTGTGAATTATAAATGCTATGAGTTGTAAGTACATAAAATTTATTGACGAAGATTGGTTTCAATGATAAAGACGCCCAAATTGAAAAAGAAATAGACAAAATCTAAGAATTTTGTTCACACAATTCAAATTACTTGTATGTTTCGTCCATAGGGGTACAATTGAAATATTTTCATAAAAACACTCTTCTCTCAACATACCAACTATTTCATTATATCCCTAGCAAGCAAATGTGTAATATATTATATAATTCGTCTCAATTTATTACAACAGAATTTTCAAAAGTATGATTGTAAGTCTCGTTAAAAAATTGTTCGATAATAATTGATAAAAAAAAAATGCATAATCAACATATCTAAGCCGCTTTGTATGCTTTAATGCCGATAAATCGTCTATTTCATGCAAATCTATAGATTTTTATTAAATGCAGTTTTAGGGGTTGTTACTACAAAACAAGCACACACCACCTTGGCAGCTGACAGATGAACAAATTTGAGCGCTATACATACATCATACTGAATACTGAATACTGAATTGCATGTTTTTCATTTACGTATTTTTTTTAACTAATGCATTCTGTGAACAGACACACCTGAATATGTATGTATCTAGATACATACACCAATAGTATACGAGTGTGTACATATAATTTTCTTTTCGAGCGCATTTCCAAATATGATCCATGATAAGCAGCATAAGCAGCCTTTAATTTTCTTAGCAATATGTAGTAGGTATCTAGTTTTGTATAACTTTCTTGACACTTGGAAATTGTTAGCCGAAACATTACATAAGATTACATTCGACAGATAATTTTACTGTCGCCTTCGAGGCGTTTCTGAGTTTGTTTGGCTGATAAAATGTATGCCAAATGTTTATTTCTTATATGTATAAATATATATATATATATATATATATATATATATATCTCTCTCTCTCTCTCTCTCTCTCTCTCTCTCTATATATATATATATATATATATATATATATATATATATATATATATATATATATATATATATATATATATATATATATATATATATATATATATATATATATATATAATATATATATATATATATATATATATATATAGGTATCTAGCTAAAAACTCAGATATTGTCTACTGCATGCACTTGTGTCATGTCCATTTGCCCATGCACAGCTGCATATATTCTCATACAAGTCGATTTTTTCGCATTTGTGTGTATTAATTGACCAATTAGGGGCAATTTCTGCACAATATCGATAATGGTAGTGTATCTAATGTCCGCCCATTGGTCATGCGAAAATCTGATTCTTGAAGTTTTGCAAGAAATGTATGTAAATAACATTGTTGATTATATGTAAATATATGTACACATATATACATATATTCATATAAAATCAACAACCTTGCATTTCAGATACATTGCTCCTATGAATAGTTTGATAAACAAATACTTGAAAGCGGAGCAGTGTTTGCTTGTGTGCTCTGCCCTACAGTCGACGTGTCCCATTGATTTCGGATGAGGATTTACGTTGGCTTATAATGTTGCTTTATAGAGTTTCTGGCTGATTAGTCAAAGCACGGGCGATAAGTTTGCGAGAACACATAGATTATATGAAGAATTATTCATTAAGTGTGTTAGAACATCAAAATTTAATAGATATTAGAGTATTCGATAGAAATAAATCGGATGAGAACACTCAAAAATCTTTTTGAAATGTTTTGAAATTTAGCTAAAACTCACATTTAGGTTAGAATATCTTTTAATCCTGATGTGATGGAGTAATTCTCCAACCACTTTTGTATTCAGCGTGAAAAATTGCATGGTAAATTATTACTTTTACGGTTAATTAAGTGATCACTAAACTTATGTTAAACAAAAGTATGCTTTAAAATCCTGTAGATGATTTTCAACAAAATTTGAAGTAAAGCATACGAATATTTACAGAAGCTATGAAGTGGTCAATCTTTGTTTTAAACTTCGCGACTTGAAGTCATGTTTTTTGAGTACTGAGCACTGGAGTGATGTGTACTTGAAAGAAATGAGAATGAGATTCACTGCCAAAAACAAACTTTGAGAGCGCTGATATAACTTTTCATATAATGTAACTTACAGCTTGAACAAGGTTTACTCATATTGAAACATGTACTTTTCAAATTGTTTGTATTTCGCATATATATAGAAATTAATATCGAATAACATCTACATTTCATTACAAAATTTCATTAAGCATACTTTACAAGTTTAGACCCAAACTAATACAGAGCTTATACTCGTACATAGTCTGAAATATAAACTCATACGTATTTCTTTATATTGAGAAAGTATGGCTTGCTGCTTAGGGTTTTATTATTGAATTTTTTTGTTAAGCGTAAACTCATTCTTCAACCTTTCCGTATGAAGTTCATGGCCATATTTGCGAGCGTCTTTTTAGCTTTTTTTTTAACGCATTTCCGATTTTGTGCTGTGCATTGTCTCATAAAAAATTAACGTAACGTACATTAACCTCATGACGATCGGATGTCTTATGGAGAGAACCGTCGCCATCGTCATAATTGTCTCCCATCATTTTCAGTATGCATATCATATACCTACCAACGCAAATAATAATGGAGCTGGTGTGACTTCGACCAGGCGGTGGCGACATATGACAACGTGGCGAAGTATGTGTTTGCGCAGCTTGTTAAAAATTCCTAAAAATAAAAAAAGAGTAGAAATGATTAAAATTCATTTCGTTTTTAAATTCATTGCTCATATTTGCCAATCACAATGAATGAGAGATCCATTGGTCGGGGAGGGGGGCGGTATGGCAAGGACAGACGGACCGGACCATTGTCAGAAAGATGGAAAGCCGTACAGCTTTTTTGCTGCGTACAACGACTGCATGAATAATGAGAGTAGTCAAAATGCAATTTTAAAACAATAAAAATATGCAGCAAGCAGACAATTGCATGACCAATTACAATTTTTATGACAGCAAACTGCAAACAGCAAACTACAACAGCAACAATAACTCTAACTCATGGGTCATAATAATTGATATGAAGTGGTTTTAAAATGATGTTAAGGATTTTAGAAAGAGCTACTTGAAGAGTTTCAGCATGTTTAATTAATTTCTGTGGCACGCAGTCAACTAAATCGACAGCAATATAGGAATAATTTTGTATACACGATTTTTACATCAACAATTAAAAACAGTGTCAGGTACCAAAGTAATAGCGAAGCGTATACAAAGTAAAAATACACTATCGCGCTTGCAACGTCTAATCAACTGGTTACTGGCTGCTCGCTTGCTATCGTTTAATATTTATGTTTGCCTTTGTATTTTATATAGAGCCTATGTGTGTTTGATTCGTTGTGTGAGTGACGATTGTTTAGCAACGAACTGTAGCAAAATGGATATTATAGTCGCCCGCAATATTATAGGCAATTTGTCGAAATCTTATTCAAGTTTAGCATATCCAACGGAAGTGTATTTTAGAAGAACTATACAAAGTATTTTCTGTTATTGGACGCCCTCTCGTACGTTGCCCTGGGGGTCGTCATGAAAGGGGGATTGTATTCAAGGCTTTTTCTGTATTTTCACTCGTAAATATTTTACGCTCTAGAACTTTTAACGCATATCTTGTATCTACGTTCTTCAAATTTATTTTTCTTTGCAAACGAAGATGTTCGTTCTGTGTACATAATTCCTGGTTTATAAGAGTACATATACAAGAAATTATAATTAATTATTAAAAATTTACTGTCCGAAGCTAACAGAACGTTATAACACTTGACTGACCATACCATACCATGAGTTAATTTATAATGTAGTAATTCTTTCATTTAATTAAATCGAGCACTGACGCGTGTATAAGTTCACTGAGAAAAACTGAGTGCTGTAAAGTGATCGTTTTAATGATTTATGCTTAAAATGAAACATATCAATCTCTAGATGTCATATGAAGTGGAGTGAGCTAAAGAATGGTTTTGGTAGGTTTCCATATACATACATACATACATATGCCAGATTTTGTTGCGCAGCTGCACGCATGTGCGCGCGCGTGTTACAAACAAAGAAGCTAAAAGCGAAAAATATCGAAATTTCTGTGATTTCTCATTTGCAAAATATCGTTGCAGCATGTAATCAACCCTATGGGTGGTCATTCGCCCCTAATTTTGTTCATATATGTGCCAGACAAACGGGCAAACAGAGAGACAGACATAGAGACCGCCCTTAGGTGCTCATCTATCGATATTTGCCAATGCATTAATTTTATAGCTCGATCACATGTTACATATCGAGTTTTAAATTGTACTACTTGTATATACTATTGTAATATAATATTAAATGTATACTTGGTATGTTTTGCTTGCAGCAGCTCACATTTTGCTTGTTTCTGTGGCTTGCTTTTGTGCTGTGTTTGAATTTCACCCTAAAGCTAAAATATCTTTAGTAGGTGTCTAGATTCTAGAACAATTGACTTTGAAACTCGAACAGCTTGATATCACTTACAGTGTTTGCTATTGACTGCAGGTGTTCGAGAAAATTATGTGGAGTTGAATAACTAAAATGAAAAACGAATGATAAATGATATTGGCTTTCAATAATAGTAGCAATAATATGTTGCTAATTCTTCAGATAATCAAAATTTTAAGAAATTGAGTAGTATTGATAAAAACGTCTGGGAAGTTCAAGTGGTTGTGTGTGCAAAAGTTTTAATTCTATACTTAAAATTTGATCCCTATAATTTAATTCTATATTCAAATCTGACTGACTAAGCTGGAATTAGTACATTTTAGATATGTGTTTCTAGTTCAGGGGGATGGGTCGTTTACAAAAGTCCAGATTAGTAGGGTAAGTTATTGAGCGTCCCTTAGTGCAAGTATCCCCTGGATAGCCTCTCCAAAGCCGTTCTGAGGTGTGCAAATTGTGACAAAGCAACTCCCTCAATTAAGGTTTGGTGCGATGCGTTTGTTTTTCGCCACCGCAAAACTTTTATCAGTGAAGAATCAAAAGAAGCCTCTGATTTGATCAATCTATAATAACGACTCCAGGGAAAACATCCGAGAGGACTGCCGAACGTGAGTTGGAAGTATGAAGTTTGGGACGACCTCCGTATTAAGAAAGAAACGATCGACCGACTTGATGCCGAGATATGAAAATTAGGCAATTTAAGGATGTGTTCGTGTTTTCAGTTCTGTTGGGATTGAGACTATTTATTTTTAAATTAAATTTAACCAATAGGTGGGTGGGTATAGTCAAAACATCAGCTCACATTAATTATATTGTGTGTCAGTGTTATTGAAAACCGCGTTAAACAAAACGTTATTTGAACATTTTTCCCACCATATGTGATTTTTATATACATTTTTCAATTTAACTTTGATGCCACAAAATTGCAATACCATTTTTTATCGATTTTACTGTCAAACTATAACCATATTGCTTCATTTTAAAATTTCAACTCTTTCCGTACGTCTATTTGAAAGCAACTTCTCTATGCTTAAGGAGGCACCTTCTTTATACTTATTCATATGTAATTTCCTTTTTCTTGGAAAAAACTATTTATGGTAGGTGTTGCATTAAAACAAAGCCCAACAACTGACTAGACATATACCAAAAAGAAGACACCACCACCACCAACACAAAAACCTCAATGCAGAACTTTAGCTTGTGGCAAGAACGAAATAGTGCTCGACAGGATACATGGCCAATTCTTGTTGCCGGTATTTTCGAGTATGAGTTTTGTTGTTGTTGTTGCTGTTGCTTTTGTTGCTATGCTATATTGGTGCATGTGACAAGTCACGCGATGCGATGATTTTGTCGAACGTTGAATGAAAAACCGAAAAAAGAAACTATTTCAAACTGCATATCGAAAGAAATTATATTGACGTTGTATTTTGTACAAGTATAAAGTATGTTATAGGACATTGAACTCTTTGGCGAACGTCCATGTTGGTGTTGCATGTATATCGTATATTGTATTTGTTATTGTATTTATTTTGACCTGGCCTTAATTATGGTAATTAACTTTTTGTAAAAACGTTGAAACGGTTGCACTCGACGTAACACAATTTTTTGGCTATTGCTTTTGTTTTACGCGTAATTGTTTCAAAATGAGTTTTACAGACTTATTGTTAAGTTATAAATTTTATCTATTTTAAATTTATGTATATCCGTGTAAGTACTTACCACCAACGCATCTAGTAAAAGTGTGCATTTGTCATCTTTTCTTGAATGAGTAAAGCACACCCTGAAATTTTTTGTGAGCTATGCAGACAGACAGACAGACTGACAAGAGGCTCCCTACCGATCAACAACTTTGATGCTGCTGCCGCAAGCTATCTTCAATGCATTGAGACAGACAAAGTATATCATTTTATCGCCTGCATGCTGCATGCACTTTTGGCTGGCGTTAATCCCTTTTACTTCTAGTATAGGTATATGCATCTGTCAGTTAATAAACTAACCATTGTCATTTTCATTGTTGGTATGTTTTTCCTCTAATACACATCGCATGGTCGTTCGTTCGTTTGTCTGTCTGTCTGTCTTCCTGACTGTTTGCTGCGTTACCTTAGCGTTTAAATGACGCACCACCATATGTGCCTCTGACGGACTGCCTTTTTTCGACAACTGTCTTCTTTCTATATGCCCACAGTTTAAATGACGCGTCATTTCACTTTGGTAGAGTCATTCATCCAGGAAGCCCTGAACTGAACACCAACTAAAGTCGTAACACGAAACACGCGCGTAGGAAGTAGTGCAACATTTATTTGGCTTTGACATTTCAAGCCCGAGAGCAGAACGTACAATACAATGCAGACACTGGATATTATGTGTTTGTACTCTACGTCCAGACTCAGCGTCAGTCAGCCTACTTAGACAGTCTGTCTGATAAATGCTAGACTTACTAACTGCATGCATTATGAAGTTGATGTTGTACGAGGGCTGCGTTATAAGTCAGTGATTAATGCATGATAAAAATCAGAGTGTTAAGGTGCATTCTGGTTTAAATGCATCACATGTCCTGTGCCATTTCTTTAATCAGTTTTGCTATGAAATGTTCTCTACATATTGCCAGTACTTGGAATCCTCTTGGATTATAGATTTGGGGTCTCGTTTTTACTTTTAAGGTTGTTATACATACATTGTTTAGGAGGTCAATTCATCTTCAATATTCATTTGTTCGAATGCACGTAATTATTTTTATGGAAAAAAAATCTGATCAATGTTCCCTCTACCAGAGTCTTTGAGTGTATTATTAAGCGAAAGATCAAAAGAGCAAACAAGAGGTACATATTATATTTTACAAGAGGAAAAAAAATAGATCTCCTCACTGCTGATGCCGCTTTTGCACGTACTGTCAGGTAAAACTATTAAAACCTGAAATCAATTATTTGAACTGTAGCTCCTTTCATGAAAGTACTTGATTACAATCGGTAACGATAAGCCCACTAATTTGTATAACGAAAATTTTTTTAATGTTAAAAAAAAAATCAAACAACACACTTCTGTGTTGCTTGTTTCTATGGCGTCACTCACGTTGACTTTGTGTAGTAATTTTTTAGTAAATTGAGAGAACTGAGAGAGCGCTCCAGTCTTTGTTTGTTGTTTGGTTTTTACCTACCTTAGACGTAATAAAAAATTACATACGTCCCTAGTCCTCCTCACAACATTTTTAATAAAAAAAACAAGCGCATATGTTGTGTTTAAGAGGGTTAAAAAGGATCTGAATGTTTTGCACTTGCCTACTTATATATAGATTTGTTGTATATTGTTATAGAATTGTTTTAGAAACAGTTCCATGTCATATACGCTAACTTCGCATTAAACCCTCGTATTGTTTTTATTTCTCTTTTTTAAATTAAAGAAGCCTATTAGGTTTTCATGTACTTAAACATGTAAATTTTTTTCTCAACTAAACACAATAAAGATACAATTTCACTCTCGTTTTTCAATTGAGGTATGGGTTAAAAGGACAGACGAACAAACGAACGAACGATTTGGTTGGTTCGTTGGAGGAGTAGGTAGAAGTTACCCTAGTGATGTCGTTGACCACATGGTGGACATACCGACAGACAAGGTTTCGTTCAAACCTTTGCTTTTGTGGTTAAGTATGTGTGATGATGAGTCATTTTTGTTGAGTGTCTCGAGCGCGTTTCCTTTTGAATGCTTCTGAAATTTAGTCTTTGTCTGGTTAATTCATTAACTACTATACTGTCTAGTCATATACAATCTTAATGTATTTTCAATTTTAATTTTATAATTTAATTTTTATCAAGCCAATGACTAATCTATTTTTATGTGTGTTTACTCTCTTTTATTTTCAGGTAAGTCACACATTAAACCTATATATGGACATATAGACTATAAGCTGCTTATTGTCGCCTTAACGTCGCTGAGTCCTGCCCAATTGGAAAATGCTCTAAAAACTTATCGAGTTTTTATTTTTGTTTATTGGTTTGGTTCCAGTGCATAAATTTTAATTCGTTAATTGCTCTGCATAATGCCAAAAATGTTTACGTAAAGCATTTATTTAGACATACTGGAGTAAGTCTATAGTCTTAACGCTTGACTTGCCTTAGCTCTGGCAAGTTTGTCACTCTTGTTGGGCGCCAGTTTAGGCGTCATCGTCGTCGTTGTCGTCGTTATTGCTGTCTCTTAAACAAACGCATTCAAATTGACTTTGAAAAGCACAAAATGCGCATTTCAAGTGTGTGTTTTTTGTTTTTTTTTTTTGTTTGTGTATCTTTATATCTAACCATTGAAGCTGCTCAACCTCTACCAGTGATTTGTAGCAAATTCGCTGTTTAATCAACTTGAAACTTGCAACCATTTTTGGCGCTCTTACCCGAAAGAAAAAACAAACACACAAACAAATAGCAATCGAAAATTTGTTTACAAAAAAATAAAACTCACTTTCAATTATTGTTAATTTTATTTAAATAATTGCGTACGGTTTTTATTTTTATTTTCTTGAACGATCTGATCTGTCTTTCGACTTTTATGGGCATGATTTGACTTTTCGTTTCAATAGTTTTTCTCGATTCTTTTTATCTTTTCATATATTCAAAGTCGCTTTTTAATGCAAATAATATCACCAAACACTCAATGACGCCATTCTCAAAGTTACGAGTACGAGTATCTAGGTGTGTGTTAAATTAACTCCCACTTTGGTGTCTGTTTATAAAGTTTATACTATAGGTAGAGGTATTGACGTTTCATCTATCCACTGTATGTGAGGTCTTGTGAGTTTATTGTATGTACTTGAGCATGAATTTGTTGATTTGTAACAATTGTAGGCGTTTTCTTTTCTACTACAAAAGTTCTGAAGTGTTGAAGAGCATGCATATGTGCCTGTGATATGATCGCACTAATTATGTACTTTAAGTTCAAGATTTTAGCTACTATTGCCCATAAAAAGTATAATGTTTTCAAGAACTTTTCTTATGGTTTCAAAAGTTTTAATGTGATTTTGAAATGAAAGATCAAAGAAATTTAGTTTGGTATGCTAGGCAGAAAAACAAAACCTAGTTTGAAGTTCAATTATAAATTTTTCGTTTAAGGTTTTGATCATTTTTTTTTTTTTAACAAGGCTAAAACAACAGAAACTAGTTAATTGCTAATTATATTGAAGCTTTCTTTTAAAAGGTAGCAGTTTCTTAATATTTGGTGTCCACTGGCAGACGGACGGTCTGTGAGGATGGAGAATTTCAACTTCAGTGTTGTAGAAAACTTTGTCTACCTGGGAACAGAGATAACTAGCAATAACAACGCCAACGTGGAAATCAGAGGAAGAATCACGCTTGTTACTTTGGTGGGCCCAGTAAGCAAAATAGAAGTAGAGTCCGCTCTCGAAGATAAAAATCTATAAGATATTTATAATTCCGGTCCTGTTGTATGGAGCAGAAGCATGGAGCATGACAACAGACGCCTGTCTTACAGAAGGCGGGCGCAGTGACTATGAGAAACACAAACTTTCCGTCTTGTTATCCATGCATTTTATAAGGACCCTTTTTTTTCTGTTGCAACAGTTTGAAATTTTGGACTATCGCATCTAACAGATTGTTTTGCTGATTTTGCTATTTCTAATCAATTCGAGCAATGCAACATGATAACATGAACCATTCTGGGTTTGATTCAGTGGTAAATGCCCACAGAATACTGAGGAAGTCATACCTCTTGTATGGTCCATGTAAGGAAATACGGCATATCAGACGAAGTAAAAGGCTCGCTAAAGTGAAATATTCCATCTAGAACAACGTTCACAAATGTGAATCGCCACAAGAAAATTTAAATGCAAATTATACGCGAGCCTCTCAACGGAACGACTCACAGCCATTTATTGTGCTTAATTCTGTATAAAATACTTTTACAAAACTAACTAACAGCTAATCGTTACGATTTCATGTTTCATATCAGACTTCTGCGAAATGAAATATATACATATACATATTCCTATGTACATCTATATTTATATTTGTGAAAACGCCCTTTTTCCACAAGTTTTGTAAAAATTCCGTCCTCCCTTTTTTCCAGTTTTATGCATATGAGAGATCCCGTCGCGACTTTAGCTCATAAAACACTCAGGATTTCGCGCTTTCTTTGTTTTGTCGTATATGCATATTTGTATCTATAGTGTCGTCGTCATTTGCTTTCCATTTAAATAAAAATTATTCAATGTCGCCTTTTTGGTGTTTTGTACTGACGAGATGCGTGCTCTACCAGCCAGCCAGCCAACTTCCGAAGGCAGTCAGCCATCAAGGCAGGCAGGCAGGCGTATTTGACGTTTCTTCTTGATACATATCGTATATGTACAATATGTAATATAGTATATTGCACTTTGATTTTTCGTTTTATCGTACAGATTTGTTTTGTTGCTAGAACTGCTGTTGGCCGCCCTCTGTTAGATATACACTCGTACCGATATTTACTAGTTCGCAAGAGTGTAGAATTTTTTATATGCATTATTTTTTTTTTTTCTTTATATGTACTGCATAATAATTTTCTTGTAAGTAGTTTTGTATAGTTTTCTTCTCGCCCGCTGTTAAGAGCATATTTGTAATTTGGCAGAGGCTGCTGAGTGCCTCTATGCAGCCGCTAAACGATTGTGGGTTGCTATACATATTCTATATGTTGATAAAAAATAAACTTGTTTTTCCATGATGCATTTAGTTTTCTCTGTGTAGTTCTCGCCTTTTATGCAAACAATCATATTGTACGCTACTTGAGAACTGTTGGATTTGAGTTTTATATTATAAAATAGTACAATTTATATGATTTTCGTAGTGTTTTGATAAGCATTTTATGCATTTGTAAACAACAGTTTCCTGGAATCTTATTTTAACCTTAAGCTATGATTTTTGTATATTATAGGGCTTTTCCGCCGGCCGGCCAACATTCTTCACATTCTCAACATTCTTGAAAAATGTTGCCATTCGACCTAGAAGAATTACGTGTTTTTCGATTAATTGACGTATTTATTCTTATCATCACACCAAACATCAGAATTTCGCAATCATTTCAGCGATTTCTTGATCGAAGACGTGAAGCTCACAGTATGGTAGACAATTTATGTAAAAAGATTTAGTACATATGCCTGATCGTTTTATTTTGGTTTTGGTTTAATCACATCTCATAGACCTCTTCTGATTATATTTAAAAATTTCTCGTGAAAACAATAATTTCTTTATTTTTTAAAACTCTACAACTAAACTAAATACAAAATGCCATAATTCCACAAAGCACGCTTAAATGTAGTGTACAGAATATCTAATTAAAAAAGGCAAAAATGTTCATGCCCTCTTTATACAACACCACAGCCTCTGAAAAACATGTAACTAATGCAATACACTAAGATTTTTTTTTTTTTTGTTTTTTGATTTTTTAATAATAGACAAACGTCAATTTTTGTCTTCGACAGTAACGAGATAATGCCACTCACATACCGGCCCCACCGCGATCCAATTTAATCTATTCCGAAGCTTATATCGCAAAATAAAGACAATAAAGCGCAAACAACAAAGTCGCGAACTGCAACAGGAATGTTTAAATTAATTAGAGCGTTGAAAAATGCAAACGCAATTGGTGTTAATCTGCTGCAGTTGCTAGTTTTTACCCCGCTAAATCTCCCACACTTCTCTTAAGCAATTATTACACCGTAAATAATTATCAAGTCGAGCTTATAACCTAAAAAAGAAAAAAAAACAAGAAAGAACGCTGCTCGATTTCGAGATACCCTCTACCTTGTTTATACACTTTAGTGATCCGATCTGGGGGATATTTTGGCGTTTCTAGTGTAATTAACAACAAATCCGAATAGTGTTTCATACAAAAACTTAAAAATGGTGCTAGATTTGTATAGCGGCTACTTCTAAAGTTGGGTTGGCATGTTCATTAAATACTAGTTATAAATTATCTGGAAAGGTAAAAAAAGCGGAGAGTCTATATATCTAAATTTGTAGTCGCTATCACTTATAGTTTCCAAACTCTGTTCAAACAAAAAGATAGACGGACATGAGTGTATAGACTTGTCTTCCGATGTTCATTAAGAATATATAAACTTTATAGGTTCTGCCACGCCTTTTACTGCCTGCTACATACATTTGCACAAACTAAATATACTCTTTTACTCAATGGGTACAGGGTATAAAAATAAATACTGCAGAGCTAGTCAATATCTTGAGACATATGCGAGCCAATTAAAATACAATGCTGCAGCTTAGTAGTTCAGTTGAATCATTATTGCATAATGCTGCGCTTATTGTTATTAAAGAAAAGGCGCACGCCATTTAATTGATAATAACAATGTACCAGCTTATGGATGGAGCCATCAAATAATAATAATAGACATTATTCGACGTACTTTACATTCTTTATAAATTAATTGTTTGGTTTGCGTACTTTCATTATGCATAGATATAAACGATACATATGCATTGTATCTGCACAATCTACATATATATATGTATATACATTTTTTTTTTTTTTAAATTGCTGTATTTCTGCGTTTGTTAACCTTTCGCTAGCAGTTGTTGCCCCTTTTCAAAACTATTTTTAGTGTTATTGTACCTCAATTTACTTTCACTCTTTTATTTCTAAATAAGCTTAGAATGCAAAAATGTAAAACCTAAATAGATACGCGTGTTTGACATTTTAGGATATAGTTTTGCTGCTTACTCATTCTTCGGTGGCATATGCGTATTTAGGTGCGTTGCATTGTCTCTGAGCAATTTACAATGAATCAGAGGTTTAGTATAGTAGCTTATCAATTTCATTTGTTGATTTTATAGACGTGATAGTATGATAAAATTTTTTTTTTTAGAGTAGTTTTATTAACTTCCGTCATATTTCATAACGAATTTTGGGACTTTGTTTGAGATTAAATGTTTTATGAAATTAATCTATTTTGTTTTTCGTGAATTTTAAAGGTAAATGTCATTGATTGCGTCATAAATTAGTTAAACTTATGCATTTAATTGTCGCTTTCGATGCAGTATTCTACATTTGTTAGTATAAAATACTCATATTTCTTCTGAAAGTTGCCTACATAGTACGTACTGGGTAAATCAAGTAAAGTTTATGGTGCATTAATGGGAAAACTTTTATATTAACATCAATAACAGATACAGAACTCCAACAAATTCCACAACTCCCTCAGATTTTTTCTGGTCACAACATTTTTTTCTAATATCGTATTTATTGTAAAATACAGATACGCCCTCTTCTCACTGTCTTCTTATATGGAGAACGTGACAGTTTTCCTTTGATTTTACTCCTCCCGATGCCTTTTATATACGGTACTAATTTTTATCATCCGATGCCTTTTACATATGTACTAATTTTCATTCATGAGCGTCAATTGGTTGCTGAGATACTAAGACCTCCTGGAATACCCCAGGCATACTCAGAAATTTCCCTAGCTTCCGATCAAGTAAGTGTGATTTTGAGAATGTTCCACAATAGATTATAATCCAGGTACCTCTGCTTACCGAAATCGGGCGTTTTAACAGTTTCGCACTTGTTCAAGCTTTTGTTTATAGCGAGATGCAATATGAGTATAAATAGTAAAAATGGAAGAATTGAAATGCAACCATTTTTGGGATTTTGGAGATACAAAGCAAAATCGCTGCCATCCAACTTGTTAAAAAAGAAGATCCGTTTTCATAATAAAAAAATTACTCCTAAATGACACATTTGTATCACATCAGATCGTAAACCAAAATTATATTTTTAAATCAAAATTAATGACTTTATCAAATTTAGCTTCGTAATTAATTAACATCTTTTCAAATATTTTTTCTACGATATTACATATTCCATAGTGTTTCTAAACCACAATTTTTCAATCAATTTCTCCATTTAAAAATTTTATGCATGCTCAATCAAATTAGCCGTACATTTCCTGAAACTCTTGGTACATTGCTCAATGTCTGCCAAACCACTGCAATAACACAATTATCGATAGCTAATCGATATATCGTATTTACATACTATATAGTATATAGGAGTATGTATACATGCCATTTTATATGCCACATGCGCTTTACGCTTAATATTTATCAAAACAAATTATCTGCCAATATTGGCAATAGAGCAACAAGAGCAACATCATCCATTCAAATTTAATGCAAACTCCAAGCATAACTTGGCTAAAAAAAAAATAAACGAACCAAAACAAGCCATAGATCGTTGTTATGTACGATCGATTCAGACATCCAAGCAGCAACAACAACCTACCTACGCATCATTAAACAAGTCATACTCGTACTATTTTGATTAGTTTTACCACACTTCAATACTTTATGTGCCAACCTACTCCTGATTACTTTCTTATTGGTTATTTTTTTTTTTTTTTTTATATTGCTGATTGCATATTTGTTATTGTTAATCTTGTTGAATGTTATGATGCAGCTACATGCAATTTTTATACTCTTCACACAGAGTGTGCTTAGTATCGTATTATAATTTAGTCACAAAGTTTGCATCGCAGTAAATGAAGTATCAGAGACTCCATCATTAAGTGCATGTATTTGTGTTCAGCATAACAATACGAGCCAATGTTCACCATGTTCGTCTGTCTGTGCGTTCTTGCACAGAATAATTGAGATGTTGGGCTGAAATTTATTCCAGGTGGTATAGAAATCAATCTCGTTCATATGACTATCGCAAGCATGTGTGCAGAGACATCTATTGACCGGAACGTTGGCAATTTAGCGTTCGATATTATTCCTGAAGTCGGCCAATGTTGTTTTCTTGTTGGTATAAACCAACGACTTAACGTAACCTCATAAAAAGAAATCCAACGGCGTTAAATCACATGAGCAAGGTGGCCATTTGACCGGATAATTTCTTGACATTAAACGGTTACCGAACTTTCCGTTCAATATATCAATTTTTTGACCAGCTGTATGGCTTGTGGCACAACATATGTTGAAACCATATATCACTGCTGTCAAGCCCATACAATTCTTGTTAAAAAGAGTTTTCCAACATGGCACGATGATGAACTCCATTGACCGTAACAAGGCGTTCATTTTCATCAATGAACAAGTGTGTTCCATCCACTCGTCCAGCATGAAATCCACAACACAACATGGATGCTACCAATAATGCATATTTTCCTTATTGACAAAGCCGTTAAGCGAAGATGATTTTTCTTAAAAGTTGTTACACACTTAATGGTGCGACCACCGAATTAGAATTTCCGTAGTCATTTTTAATACTTTCCAAACGTTGCCCTTTCGTGAACTTCACCATGTTAAAAATTAAACGTTTCGTTTAAGATTGCGTTAGTATTAAACGAATAACCCTTTTTTTAAATCAAAGCATCCTTTCGAAAATTTAAAGACTGAAGTAAAATACCAGCATTTGCTGTGCAATAAGAGCAAGTGCAAAGAGTAGTAAAACTTTGGTTCCACCGAACTAAACTTTTTTTTCTTGTTTTCTTCTTTTTTTATTATGTATATTGAAGTTGTATTTATGTTGTGGGGGCTCTTTATCTTTCATGCATTCCAAACAGCAATTACTATGTCCAGTATGTACATATATTATATGGTTGTTGAAGATTTTCTTCTGTAGGATTAACAACTCATTGTAATAATAAATAATACAATCAACAAGTAAACTACTCATTATATTTTATATTTTATAGTTAGTCTACAACTATTTATATTGCATGCACATATTTGGCTTGATGATGTACAGATATCATGCACTTGAAATGCAAAATAATGTGTGCAGTAGCTTGTATCTACAGTTATTAGATGTTATTTTATTTACATTTAACAACTCTTGTTGAAAGGCAACATTTATTTAGCAATGTTGTTAAGAAATCTATGCTATATGCTCATAGCTTTGTGCTATATGATTGCTTTGTAGATACACTTTGATTTTGCAGATACACAAATGTGTATTTGCACATTTTGGGCGTGGTGTTTATTGAATTTCTCAGTTTAACGATTGTTTTGTGTGACTTGAATCTTCTGGATGAATGTTTGCCTGGTTTTGTTCTTTGTTCTTCGGTTCTGTTCTTTATGAAAGTTTTTTATAACTTGATGGCGCATATGAAATTAGCAGCGCGCGCTATTGATTTTAGGCGCGACAAAGTTGAGTGCACGCGTCAGATGATGATAATGATGTTCGCTACTGACTTGTCGGTTGGCTGGATGTCTGAATGGCTGCACAATGAATCAGCAATGAGATACATACATACATATGTACACGTTCTTTGTTTCGTAGGAATTAAAAATTGCATTTTTAAATTCTTTGCGGAGACCAATTAATAATAAGTGCGATCTTTAAAATTGTAAATGAATCATGCTCGCTTTTTAGGTACTAAAAGATAAAAGATGAAGTGAAGATTGAAATGATGCGTTGCACTTTTCTTTTCTTGTACTATTCACACATACTACTAAAAGTTTGTAACGTAATAAAGAAGATATCATTGACCATATATATACATATTTATTCTTTATTAATAGATATTTGTTCTTTTTTAAAATAGATGATGAGTTTTTCAATCATTTGAGGCCGTATCTCACGTAGTTAAATGTCCGTATAGACTTACGATTTTTAGGAAAGAGACAATGAGAATGTTTGCTGATATGTCTTCTGTGCCCTCTCTTTCCCTTACTCTGCTCAGCCTTGTTTTTGTAAGTTTTTTTTTAGCTTCACTTCGTGTATTTATTTCAGCGGTTGGCACGAAATTTTGAATCGCGAGCAGTACAACAAAATCTACAACAGAGTTTTTGAAGTCGTAAATCTAAGCAAAAGTGAACACTTTTATGATTCGATGCGTCGTGAAGAAAATCGAGCCTTCGCTGTATTTTGGTTGTTTGGTTTATTAAAGTAAACAAAATTCAAAACTGAAAAAAATTATTGAAACCTTTTAAATTCAATCACTAGGTTCAATCACTTAGTAAAAATCGTAACACATCAAAACCTACTTCGCTTTCTTACTCAGTGTACAATACGCGGCAGAAGTCATAAATCATAGCAAAATGAACACTTTTATGACGGTCCGAAAATCGTGTGTGGTTGTTTCGTTTTCGGCTGTGCCGAAGGTTGTTGTTGTTGTCTCGTCGAAAATCGCAAGCATGCAAAAGTAACGATTTGAGCAATCAGAGCAACGAGTGCTCAAAGGGTTTTCTCACCGCTGATTTATTTGTTTCAAATGCTATGAATTATAAAATTTCATTTAAAACTTAATAGTACTTATAACTCACAAATAGTTTTTACATATTAATTCACTATTTAAAATAATTCAACCTTTGACCTGCTTCCCTCTCACCACATATGTAGATATATGAATTACTTCGTAGTGGAGACAGACGAAGTTTCAGGTATTTCGGCTCTGTTTCTATTCTGCAATAGATGTTCGAGCGCCTATTACCCTATTTCAGTAACTCAACATTATCGTCCTTTACAAATCTTGTAAAATTTCTATTGTTTACAAAGTAAGCTTCTGTTCTTCTGAACGTTTCTGAATTTTTCTTACGTTAAGCCAAGTACTTAAAGTCAATTAAAGCGATGAACTGTCTACCTTCCACTTGCCTGCTGCAATACATCTCCTACCATCCGTGACTTTACTAGTAATGCAATCAATAATGATCCCCAGCATTAACTCATTCAGAGCACTCGTTGCGCTACTCAAATTAATTTCAGGCTTAAGAAGAAACTTTTTCAAAAAAAAAAAAAAAAATAGGAACACGTGCACTCGCAAATCCTCTGCAATAAATCAAAATACGCCAAACAATAAAGCTAGAAATACATTGCAGTCGAAAAAAAAGAAGTAAAATAAGTAAAATAAGTAATTGCAACTCCCCCTTTCGATTTCGTTGACGATGGATTAATGCAAATTTTGAGATTTTCTATAGAGCTTGAGGAATACGGGAATGCCGACGAGACTATCCCGCAGCAGTTTTTGTTAAGTGTGTCTGAAAGTTATACTCGAGTATTTATGCAACATTTGCATTGTTTTTCCCCGAGTTTGCGCCAAAAAACAAGCCAGACTGGAGTAGAGAAGTGAGTTTGTGTAAGGCATGCCACTTACATGAAGTGCTTTACATTGCGAATAAATAAAATTTCACACGTTTTATGCTACTTTTTTTTTTTTTTTGTTACTGACTAACTCTTTGCCGCGGCTTTTGCCAAGAGGTGTGTTGTGCAGTGCTTTCATTTTCATTTCCATATATTGACAGTGTCTTCTGACCCGCAGGCGAGTCTCTCAGTCTACCAGTGAAGCATTCATTAGATGTATATTTTTTTTTTTTTAACAATAATTGTCAGGCGAGCCGCACATCCTCTTATGCGCTTGTTTTGAAGGGTTGCAATCAGTTAAGAGACAGACATCGGCACAGCAGTTGGTATTTTCGTTTCAATTTGTGGGGTTGAAGTTAAAAGTTGGCCTAAAGCAGTTTCTGCGCCAAATTCCAAATAATAGACTTGTATTGGTAGCCGACATATGGCGACTGATGACTGTGTAGCTTAGCGCAGCTACCTTGCATTTTATGCCACACCCATTCTCTCCATGCAGCAAAATCAAACGGTAGACTACTCGACTACGCCATGCAATACTTGTGGCTGGCCAAACTTTTTATACCCTGTAGCCAGAGGGTAGAAGGGCATATTAATTCATTTTGTGCAAATGTATGTATCATGCATAAGAAGGCTTGGAGGCCCTAAAAAGTATATATATCAACATCGGAAGGTTTGGGTTAAATCCCGCCTCGATACAAAATTTCTTCCCAAATTATCCATTCCCATCTACAACAGTCAAAAAGTCGAAATTCATGCCAAATATATACGAATAAATAAAATTTAATATATTAAATATTTTTAAGCCAAAATAAATAAAAAAGCAGCTTTGTCTGCCGAGCGAAAAGTTTAATAGTGAAGAACATTAAAGCTTTGGTTCCATCGATGTTTTTTTCTGGTTTTTTCATGAATTCTAAAAAAAAAACATCACGCATACATTTATCCAGATCGGACCACTATAGCATATAATCTGTGGTTCATGTAAGGAGCCTTAAACAAGGTACAGGGTATCTCGAAGTCGAGTGTACTTGACTGCAACGTTCTTTCTTGTTTTTTTTTTCAAGGGTTTCTCTTTCATCATGAAATGTATATAAAAATCTTCTGTCGTCGTCCACCCAGTCGTACTTCCGTCAGTGCAAAATTAAATAAATTTTTGCATAACCATGTGCATTATGCTATTCTTGACTTTTGCTTTAATTACCAACGGGGTGGTGGTGCACTGCTGCATATCCAACCCCTAATCTAAATCCGACTATAACTCATTGACGTCGTTGTGCTGCACCCCATGCGCAGTAAGCACATTGTTTGGTGCTGCTTTCATTCAAGATTAATGTGTAAATGTTGCAACAAATTATATTCGGCCCCAGTGTATCTGCCCGCTGCTGCTGCTGTATGTGTGCGATACATCATGTAATGCTTCAATGATCAACAACAGACGAGACAAGACGTTTGTATCTCATTTGACCTTTATGTAAATACTGTGGGCCAGTGCACTCTCTAATTGCCAAGGACGACGGAAGATGCAAAAGAAGACGCTGGCTGGCTAGCTGGCTGGCATGCTGGATATGCATCCTATGATCTCAGACACAATGCTTGGCTACTGTATTTTTCTTCTTGCTTTTTCAGATCCGCATCTGCTTTATGTCTACGCGATCTTTTGGCTGACTCCATAGTTGATTGGATGGCTGACTAGCTTAAGTATTATTTACTTGGCTGGTTATAGCGTTTTTCAAGGCTCCGCTTGCTTGATCTCGTGTTCTTTGTTTGCTGTTGCAAAACCGCAAATTTGTGGTTTAGTACTTTATTGCCTCGAATGGTTTTAGTGATTGTTGCCGATTTGTGCACAAAGATTATTATAGCTAGCTAACTGAACGAACGAACCAGCTGGCTTTGAATCTTTGAGCACAAAATAGTACTAGTGCACTTGGGTCTTCCATCTACTGTTGTATCTGTATTGTTATTGAGCGTGTACGATCACTTAAATTTGCACTATTTTATGAATGCGTGCAGTATTTTTTTTTTTTTTTCGATAATGCTATTTGAAATTATTTGCTATAATTTTTATAGTAACCAATCATAATTTCACCAGTGTAAAAACGAAAATAGTTTGTATAGAGCTTATTGACCGCATTTTTGCTAGCATGATGCATGCTATATATCGTTATTAAATTGTAAAGCTTGTTTAACAGATGTTGTCAAATTAAAATTTGTTTTTTGCTATAATCTTTTTATAGTTATTTTAATGGGAGTGATCTATGGAAAATGTTTTATTGGAAATAAATTTACTGCATGGTACTATTAAAGTTCAATAATTCAAGTTGGCATGTTTTTATAGCACTTAAATTGGCGTTTTGATTTCGATTTTTGTTGAAAGAAGTTTTTAGTAGTGTATTTTACAAGAATTTTTAACTTGCCGTTATTGAGTTTAGGTGAGAGAGATAATTGTGATTTTCAACTCACCAACTTTCCAAAAATTCAATGATTCAGACCTCTGAGAAATTCATGAATTTTTAGTATGATTATAAACGAATTTAATAATTTTTACAATTGCTTTAATCAATTTCTTGAAAATTCGTGAGTTGAAAAACAATCTCTCTCGCATACGAGTAAACTCGATAGGGGTGTGTGTTTACCATATTAAATTCTTGGCACTCAATTTGATACAAAGCATAGTGAATTTATATGCGAGTATAGTTATATATTTTTATATATTCACCATATGAGTATGTATATATATTCACCAATGTCTGGTGAAGCATACAATTAGTATTCTCATGTTCACTTGTTTGTTCCGTTTTTAGCTATTTCATTTGATGTGCTCTTTTATATATTTTGGCAAATGTATAATCAGCTGTGCTATCGAAATTCAAGTGCGTTCTCACTACAAAGAGTAGAAAAAATTAATTCTCTATCTCCTATCATCTTTTTCATTCTCAAAAGCTGAGAGCATTTTGGCAGCCGAAAATTGAGTGAGTAACTCAACTTCTTTAGTAACAACATGATCGCCGTATGCGGTTTGCGGTACTACTCCCGTTTTCTGTGAGTATACTCGTATATTGTTAAAAATGTAAAAACGTGATACACATATCAGTGCAAGCAGACACCGAAACGCGCCAAGATCAAACAGGAGTGCGATTACAAAAATTAGAACAGGGTATTAAACTGTGCGGCAAGCTAGACTCTAGCGTTCTTAATTGTTTTCTTAATTAAAATGTACCATAACTTCAAATCACATTCGATTAAATATATTTTATGGTAGCTCAATAATTTCCAGTTTTAATTATTCAAACACAAAAGAGTTTCTTATTTAAATATTGTTATCATTTTCATAATTATTATCTGCCATAATTTACACTCACATTTGGAGCTACTCTTTTAAAAGGTCTAGTTGCTTGCAGTTCAAGAAAATCCAGTTTAATCTATACAGATAAATAAAATTGGATTTTTAGATATAAAGATTTGTAGGTGCTTGATGTACATATGTCAGTATATTATATGTGCCATAATTTTTATAGCCACATATTATGGTATAAGTCTTAAAACAATGTGCTAGTGTTATTGAAACACTCGAATATTGTTTTGTACATCGATTAAAATATTTTTTTTGTAATGAATGCCATAACAATTGCAAATTCAAATAGAAACTAGAACTTTTTTATAGCACTCAGTCACTCAGTTCATTCACCACAAGTTTTAAACTATCAACACTGGAAAATCTGCTGCTGCTTGTGCTAGTTGGTTTCAATTTCAAATCATTTAAATGCTATGCTTAATGCAATTAATTGCGCTTAAACCACTCCCTACTACACAGACAGACAGACAGACAATCCAAAGCAATTCAATCCAATGACGTGCATCCAACAGACATGAATTTCGCAAACGGTGGCCGGCAGTCAAACGTTGAGTAAACGATGAGCAGCAGCAGCAGCAGCGTCTGTTGCTAACGTCTGTCTTTGCATATCAATGCACTGGCATCGGCTTTTGCAACAAGCAACAATTGCAACTATAGTAATGCAATGCATTTTTATATCTATTTACTGACTGGCAATAAAGTTCTATCTATATATATGTGTATATATATGTATTTAGTATGTTTATCCATTCTCATGACTTCCATCCGCCAGGCAGACGGGCACCACTTCAAATTGACTCCACTTGGCCCCGTTGTCTGATTAGTTTTTATAGTAATCGAGCTCGAGCCTAGCCACAAGTGTCACTCAGCGCTATGCTGCTTGAAAATTGATTAAGTTGTCAGTGTTGTTGGTGCAGTGGAACTGTCTAGAAATTTGATTCCAAACGAAAGCCGCTTTCATAGTCGATTTTTCAAATGCTTAGAACTATCAACGTTCATCCAGAACAGCAGCTCTAAGGCTTCGAATGAAGTGTATATAAACGCCACTTGTCAGTTTTATCGCAGATTTAAATAGTTGCTTCCTCATGCTTAAACTCTCGGACACTGCATGAGTAGAATTTGAGTTGTAACGGTTTCGATTTCTGGATCTGCCTCAGCTGTTTCTTTTATAATCGCTCAAGTAATCTTAAAATTATTCAATTAATAGAATAAAATAAATGAGTCTTTATGTCCGAAGCGGTTCGTTGAATTTTTGCACATGCTAAATATGAAATTATAGCAGTTTATTCATTTAATTTTTTAATAGCTTTTTTCTATTTTTATACCATTTATACATGACAAATGGTATCAGTTAGTCCAAATGTTTTGTAACGCATTAAAGGGGACATTGTGGATCCCATAAAGCATATTTTTCTTGATCAGCTCGACGAGACTGATTTAGCCATGTCCGGCTGTTAGATACATTTTTTTAGATATTTGGCTTAAAGCAGGTATTTAAGCTACTTTTGATTAGAAGTTAGAGTATTCATATGGATATGTCGCGCTCACCCACACCCACTTCGATACTGTTGTATAAAAAAATTGTCTATCTAAGTCATACATATACTAATTGGGGTGTCCCGAACGCTTTTTGACATAGTCCCCATAAAATCACCGCCCACTTATGTTATTTTTATACCCGGTAATCAGTAACTTCTTAGGAGTGACCGTTGACAAGATGGAATAGTCATTTTTAGATCGATCTCAAAAAGTTCATGTATGTTTAGTCGGATGTGTGGCCTTTCCTCGAGGATGATCGTTTGGATTTATATAACAATGGTAAGACACAGTTATCTACACCACCCTAGTTTAGTTGGTTTACTCTATAAATCTCAAACATCTGTAGTATATCAGATTGTTTGACCACTGAATTACGTTTCGGCAGTCACTTTTCAATTCTCTTTACCAGTCGATCAGATTGTGGGAGGGGGTTATCCCTGGTAGTGGAACATCAATGATTAAATGGTTCACTCAACGACACAGATACAAGTGCAAGTGTCTACGAACACCAAGTTCTCTATTGCCATGAATACCTGGTGTTCCGTACTCCAATCTGAGGTCCACGCTATTAAGGTATGGGCCCGGTATCTTTTGTATAGGAGTCCTAAGGGGGTTAATTTTACCATCTTTTTAGATAGCCAAGCGGTTATTAAAGCTACGATACTCTCCAACAACTTTTAACTGCAAATTCGCGATCTGTTCAGATCATGATCACAAGGATATTGAAAGAAATCACTTTTCTGATTAGTTGGTTAGAAATGGATCGGCAGCTCCATTTGTTGATCCGGAACAGACTTATTTATCTGCTGTTCTGTTAAGGCAAGGAAATATGTAAACTGTCAGGCATTATCCTGGCTCATAATTGGAAAGTGTATGTCGGAAAAAGGGTATTCTTAGTTTCATTCAAGAGACAGGACAGATTTTGAGTACATATTGTAACCTAACCATATCTGGGTGAGAGTACAAAAAATATTCGTTTATGTCGCAGTACCCATTCTCCGTTAGCATGGTCCTCTATGTTTATCTCTGACGCTGTGCTTTAGGTAGACGGACCACCATAGAAACCCACTGTATAGTTGCTACACATTTGAATTTTTGTGTGAATTTTATAAAAAAATAGGTTTATACTAAATTACCGTTTTTCCCCCTTTGAAACGGTTTCGATTTCTGGATGTGCCTCAGCTGTTTCTTTTATAATCGCACAAGAGATCTTAAAGTTATTCAATTAATAGAATAAAATGAATGAAGCTTATATGCGAAGCGGTTCTGTGAATTTTTGCACATGCTAAATAAGAAATTAAAGCAGTTTATTCGTTTAACCATTAATGAACGGGTTGGAGTTTGATTTTATAATAATTTTTTGCGATTTTTTTATATTTTGTTTTTAAGTGTTTGACATTTACATTTAATAACACGCTGGCTGGCGGCTAATAAAATCTATTGTGTCGAATCGACCGAAATTTATTTATTAGCTTTGATTAAGCCAGACTTGGGCTTGGCTAAAACTTGAAATTTTTTTGCTCAACTATTTAGGTTAATCAATGCTGATATATATTTATCGTTTAGAAGTTTTGTAATCAGTCAAAAAAACAGGTGCTTAATACATCGCTCGCTGGCAAATTGCCGCTTAGAACTTTCTAAAGACATTGGCCGGCCACAGCTTCTCAAGTCAAACGGAAATGCCCCAGCGCGTTCTAAATTTTTTTCAGCCATGAAATTATTCACCTTAATGAGCATTAAGTCATCAATTTTTCGGCATTCTTCTTAGTTTGTTGTTATTATTTAATTTATCATCGAGCGCGTTCGTTGGCCCGCCACCTAATCAGCAGCTGTTTAAATACTTTCGTCACTCTTTTTTTTTCGCACGACGAGCAATTTTTTCCGGCCGGCATTACGTTGATATGCTAGCCGTGTTTTTTTGCTATACCCTTTACACATATTGTAAAAGAGCGGTAAACGTTGTATCTCAGAAAGTTTGTAACGCGGTGGAGGTGGGTAGATTGTATATTTTTATCAACTAAACCATTCGTATTGATGTTTCCACATGTAGTTAATTCTCAGTCTGTAACTATACCATTATAAAGTTTGATATGGAGAGAAGTATCTTTTCAAGGCTGAGAAATTATGGTCGTTCTACTGCCAAAATAATGGGCCGACTACAGTGGTTTCGAGATAACAATGTGATGCTGCTGTAATGGCAAAGTAAACATGATGAGAAACAAAACACATAGTCCTCGATAATCCTCGAGTATCATCTTAAAAATTAGTTCGAAGAGTGGAACGGGTGAATCAAAGTAAAAAACAAATTCGTATTGGTCTATCATAGAAGCTTTATAAAAAGTGATAAATTTCTTTTTTGTAAAGGGTATCAAAGCTTCGGTTCCACTAAAGTTATCACATATTCTCTCCTTTTTATTTTGCTTTTTATCTGTTTTTAGTTTTATGCGGTCTTCAAACAACTGCCTGCCGGTTCACGTTCGCTGACTTGCTTGACCAACGTTACCGCCGCCGGTTTCGACGCTGCCGCTTCTGGGACTTCAAAAATCAATAAACTGTTGGTCTATTGCCGCTGTTTAAGTTTGGCCCGCTATCATGTTTTATTATTCTTTCCCGCTTTATTGCAAATTTCTTTCTTTCTTTTTTTGCGCTTCGTATTTGTGTTAATAGCTTGAGGAAATCAATTATTATGTGATTCGGTTTAGTCATGTCATTTTGTATTGTATGAGTCAAGTCTATTGTAGTTTTTTTTATCAGACCTATTCAAAGCTGTTGGAGGTAGTGCTGCGGCCTTTGATAAGCTTACTGTAAATTTGTAATTAAAACTATAAATAATTATTAATAGTTTTGGGTTTAAAAATTTTAATTGTGTGGAGTTGTTAAATAGTTTATTTATAGATAAAAGGCACTCAAGTAGACCTTCCTCCTACACAATAATTTTTAAGGGTGTCGAATTTATGCATAAGTTTTTAGAAAACGGCTTCGGCATCGGGAGTATGATGAATTTCAATCGGTAAGTTTCAACAATCGAAATCGATTTTAAATGAAATTTTTCATACAAATTCTGTTTAGCCTCAAAACACCAATTTTGACCAATTTGCATCATTAAGCTTGTGTTTAACAGTTATTGAATTCAGATAAGAAAGATAGACAGACGGGCAGAAGGCTAATGAAAATTGTCCTCAAATGCAATAATATCTTCGTAGATATTTTTGATATTGTTGCACCACGAGATTTTGTGTCCTTTCATAACCGTGGACTATTTGTATGGAGGTTATCAATGTAAACCAAAGCAAATAACGGATATATGGCCTGTAGTTTTATCAGTTTAAGATAAAAACTGTGTTTGTTTTAACATTAATAAACATAAATAAATGTGTTTATGAAAACGGTTCAGCTTAAGTATTGTGTATCTTGTAATGTCAATATAGTTTGTTATTGTATTAATGTTTCTTTTATTTATTTAGTTTTTACAAATATTTATAATACGATCGCAATAAGATCCGTCCATGTGCTGACTCTATGTATACAAATTATTTATTCACATAGTGTGAATCCTGTATTCATATTGAATCGAATTTTGTATATGTATATTGTTGATCAGCCCTACAAGACGAGTCAATCTCACTATGTCCGTCCGTCTGTGTGGATGTGAATACGGAAACTAGTCTCCCAATTTTCATCCAATCTAACAAAAAATCTGATCCTCCAAGTCAAAATGCCACCGCACTCTTTAGTACCCATAAAAATTTAAAACCCACTTTTTGGGTTTTTTGTTTTAAAAACATTTCGTTACAATCAATATGAGCTTGAAATGCATGTTGGACATATGCTTAACACTGTGAGGCCCTATCGCCCAGTGTGAGGTTTTGATTTGGAAACCAATTTTAATACAAGTAATATCAACTTGAAATGCAGTGGTTTTTTCTTATTGTCGGACATTTCATATAAAATTTAATAGGTGTGTTTTGCCCATATTTGGAAGCAACCCTCATACAAAACCAACACTCACTGTGTAGATTTTTTAAGTAAAATTTATTTGTTTAGCAGTTCACTTAAAACACGGAATGATATACGGAATAAAAATGTAAAGAATATTGCCTTTACATTTTCCAACAAGACTCTACTTTCTGTACAGTCTCAACTTTCTCGAAAAATGTTGCTATTCGCCATTTTTATTTATTATCATCATCAAAAACCGCTAATATTTATATAAAGCGAACTTAATTTTGCCACTCACATGTTAACGAAAATGAAAATTTGCCGGTGCAAAGAGAAAATGTTGAAAATGTGAATGTTGAGTATGTTGCAACCAATGAACAAAAGGCAGAATCAACATTGTAAATATTGTCTTTTTCACTTGCAATACTATTGAATTCTCTGATAATTAATGTTCTTATTGTTTTGTAATTACTTATAAGTAAATATATATGATTATTTTGATTACTTGTCCTAACATAAACGTTAACATTCATCAACTTTCATCAGCTCTTATTAGTTAAAAACAATAATTTGCTTAATTTCACTTTGAACACTTTCTGGAGACTTTCATTCTTCCTTCCTGCTGTTTGTGTGTTGTCTTCAATCAGAGTACTACCATTAAATCTGAATGCATCATTGACCTAAAAACACATAATTATAAAACAAGACTTAAGAACAAAAAAAAAAAAAAAAATTTATGAAGAGGAAGAAGCGGGCACAGACAAAGGCGTTCTCGGCGATATCGTTGCTAAAGGAGGAAAGAAAGGTTTCAGTACAAAAAAAAAAAAAAAAAAATAACGATATGAAATATTACTTAAACGACAGCTAAAAGAGAAACGCCCAGAAAATTTTGCGTTGATCAGCAACTCAAGGGGCGGGGCAGAACAGGGCGGTGGCACAGCTGTAGTGCAGTGATCTACAGAGCAGACAGACTGTGATGTGTTGAGGCCTGGCTGCTTTGTGTTGCTGTGACAATCCATGTGCTGGCAAAGATGCTGATGTGGATGAGGTTGCAACAACTGCGGGTAGTGCAGGCAGGCTTGGAGCAAAAAAAAAAAAAAAAAACAGAATCGGAGAATCATGCAAAGTTCATTCACTCTTGACACTGAATCGAAGTGAGTTGAAACGTGTGGTGTAGGAAATTTGCAACTTGGTACATTGCTGATCTGCGTGGCAAGTAGATATTCAAACAGATACATACTTCAGTCAAGGCAGCCCAAGTCAGGTGAAGCGCTTTATTAAGTGGGTTGCTGCTGCACTGTTGACCAAAGTACAATATAAAACCGTAAGGTTTAATATTTGTCTGCTAACTTTTAGTTTTTGTCGAATCATGCTTGTTGAGAGAACTAAAAAATGAATGGTGCGGTTGAGTTTGGTGGTACATAGTTGGATTGGTTGATGGTTAAACTGACTTGACTGACTGACTACCCAAGAATGCTTATCTCATCTATTATGCAGTCAAGCACTGATTAAGCGAAAGAGAATGATGAGAAAGATAATTTGCTGCTTTATGTGCACAAACAAGTGACTTGAAGTATATATCATACATGCCACTGTAGAAAGATCAACATTGTTAGTGATGGTAGTTGATTCTTTCACTCTGAAGCTGCCTTGTTGCCAAAATAATGTAGACCATGTCGGAATAGTATCGTCTGCTGATGTTGATAAGGCGTAAAAAAGGCGTTGTTCTTTTTAAATTCGACTTGACTCGACTACGGGGGTCTAACAAAGGTACGCTGAGTTGTTGGTATTTTTTTAATAAAAAAATGCTTACAATAGTTTTACATTACATATTTTTACATCAGAAGATTCGATCGGTATGGTGACGAGAAAACGTTATATAAGTGATGCAAGTTTGAAAGAAATGCCACGGCTTTCCGCGTCAACTAAAGCCAGTCAGTATGAAACTCCAAACTCCATTTGAAAGAAATGTATAACTTCAAACTGGCCCCTGGTAAAGGCAACTGTTGTTGAAAATCCACGTTTGAAGCAAGAAAACCATAAAAAAGAAAAACTGTGTCACACTGCTGAAAGAACTATTGTAGTAACTTTATTGCGATCTCTGACATCGAAGAAATTCGCCCAGCAACATATTTTCCAGATTTCTGCCCTGTAATTTCTGCGTTTTTCCAAAAATTAAAAAAAAAAATTAAGGGAAAAGTCTTCTTCAGTAACAATGCGAAGATAATATTTGCGAAATATTTGTCTTTTTTTCTTAGCTACTCAGCGGACTTTTGTTAGAGCTCTCGTATGTGTGTAGGAAGTCAAGAAAGCCAGATTTATTTTTTTTCCTACTGCTAAAAGTTAAGAACAGGTTCAATCACCGCTTTGAGTTTTCTTTCTTCCTGAGTTAAAAGCATTTCCCTCTCTCTGCTGATCTCCTCATCGTTGTGCACAAAATATCGAAAACTCGCTAGGAATTTGAAGTCAACTTTATCGTCGAACGTTCGAAAGCGCGCTATCTCTTCTCTTCTCCGATCCGATCCGACCGATCTGTTGTTGTGTGTGGCTGTCTGTTTGTGTGAGATTATTTCAATTTATTTGCTGATACAAATTCGCAGAATCATTTTGCGAAATGAAAATTTTTTAAAGCGTGATGCAATTTTTATGTCTACGCGATATTGTCAAAGACAAACAACAAACAACAGTCGTTCAAGCGATCCAGCAAGTTTAAAGTAGATACAAGTTTAGTCGTTGCAACTTCATACTTACTCGTACTTATACTATCATTGACTGGGTGGCCTCGTTAATAGCCTTGAAGCAGCAATGTTAACGTAATCATTGCATAACTTGCTTCTAGCCGCCGACATTTCTGGAGCGCCAATTCCAACGTACCGCCAACAGTTGCTCCCTGTTCTGTTCCGCTTAGACGAGTTACTCGATTGTTGCACCTCGGTGAGTTAGTTCTGTTAATCATTGGCTGCTTGAATTTGATGGTGCATTTTATTTTTATGAATTTTGTCGCATCAATTAAATGAAAATCACTGATGCGGGTCGTTCGTGCATGCGTGTGGCTTTTGTACTTCATTGTCGCGCGCTGCACATGCACTTTTATTCTCTTCCCGTTGCAGCTGTAAGCAACTTCATCATCTCATCTCATCTCATCATCGTAGTCAAATTGAGCCATTCAAACTCTGTATAGAAGATAATAAATTGTTATTGTTTGTGCTCGTATATTAATCAGTAGCCATATACGATATACTCGTCGTTTTGTCGTATTTAAGAGTAGGAGCGGTCAGACTATGGTTTATCTAGCCGCTTATCGGCACGTAGTTGTTGACAGAATGTGCAGCGGAGTGGCATCAAGAATTGTGCGCGATTTGTTTATGAATGAATTGTTAAATGCTGTGCTGCAAGCGATTTTAAATGCTGCACTGAGAGAAATTTATTTGGCAGGTTGTAAAGAGTTGTGAAAGAGATAATATGTAGAGGTTTTGTTTTTAGAGATTCCATTCTTCGTACGATTAAACTGACATAAATTGGTCAGATATTGTCATTTGTGCTCAGTTTGGTTTGTCATTTTATCATGAAGCGGCTAACGCCTGAACAATGAAAATCGTGGTTCAGTTCGGGAATGTTATCGATCGTTACGTCTGTCGATTTTACGGTCAACATAATGGTCCATCGATTGGATTATAATATAATTGGATTGATCATAGATCGTTTTCGTACCACGTATACTCTAAATAATAGTTGGTCGAAAAATGGACTTCCAGAATACCCCGCATCCAAGCAACATACTCAAAATCATGTTTAGACACTAATGACATAAAATTATCTTTCTAATAAAGCCGATACTATATACGACCGTCTGAACATAGCTTAACTGTTGGGTAACGACGAACATATTAAATGTATTTTTCCTTTTTATTGTAGTTCAATTCATTTCAATTAAAGCTTTGTTCATTTATTTGTTGTAAGCGCGATAAAATTACAATTTGTATCTTTAATACATTTTTTTTCGGGTGCAGTTTAAAGGCTTCGTAGTTTCCATACTTCGACTATAAATTTGTTGATGAATTAGTTCAAGTGGTATAATAAATTTTCAGCTACATAAAATTTTTATTATTCAATTTGTGTATGCGTTTGCATAATTGTTCTTCTTTCAAATTCTGATTCATCAGTGAGATCGACAGGCAGCTGTGTTCTGGATCATTTAGTCAGATTTCCAAATAAATTATTTAAGGCTGCTGCAGCAGCATGTTCAGTCATCATCAGTATCTGTCAATGATCTATCTCTTCATTCTGTATATGTTTGCTGCACATACTTTCATTTATGCATGGGTGGCATTTTTTATTGTTTAATAAAAAGATTTACGAGCTCAATTATCAACGCCGCCCTCGTTTTATTTTTCCAAAACTCTTCTCATTGCTTGTGCAATCTCGTAAAGCAATTAAAACAAGTGCTTTTCCGGCAACAATAAACAATTTAAAAGATTAAAAATTGTGCTGTGTCTATTGAACTCCATGGAAAATTATGCTTTTTTTGTTTTTTTTGTTTTTGTTTTTTTTTTTTTTGGTTTGTTTTAGGAGTCGTCACATATTTCATTTTGATATAGCACATTGACACGAAACCTTTCACCTATTAAAAATCAACTGCTGTCTCCGTAGCTACTGTTTTTACATTTTTCATTTTATATTGAAGTTAATGATCAAATATTGACAACTTTTCAGCGAGTGCAATTACGTTTAGTTCAATGATCACAGAGAGTCAATTTAATTAAATGAAATCCCTAGGAAAAAAAAAGAAAAATACTAACATACAGATACAGAGATAGACAGCAGCAGATGCTGGTTGGAGCAAAGAAATGTTTAGAAATTATCATTGCCCCGAAAAGTCATAGACGAGACAAACACAGAGTTGCAATCATTTTCATTTGTTGGTGCAACTGTGTTGCAACTATGGTTGACATTTCACTTGTTGCTTGAAGAGGAGAAGACTGCCATTCGAAAAAACAATTTAGGCGCCAAAAATGGCAACAGAAGTCGTAGTTGTAGTTTGAACAAATGCAAACGGCGGACGTCTTCGTCTTTGTCACCAGCAATCAGTAAGGAAAAAAATAAAAAAATAAAAATATAACCAAAAGTGAGCTTTTTAGTGTCATTTGGCGAGTAGTGAAATGGAAAGTACACAGAAGACCAAGCCAGACTCTGCTGTGCCATGCCATGGATCTGTCGTTAAGCCATGCCTCACTTGTTGCAAGTGGAGATGTCATTCCCTAACGCATTTCTTCTGTGTTGCATCTGTATCTATCTTTGCTCACTCAGACTCAGTCTCAGTGACTGCTGCTGTCTGTCTGTCTTTTTATGTCTTTTGCGTGTTTAGCGCGCATAAATTTCTATTCAATCGCTTTGGTTGCTCGCTCGCTCAATTGCGCTTTTAAAACTCGGTTAAGTGTCACTTCAGTTGGCATTAATGGTACATTTTTAGCATCGTTATGTTGCTGTAAATTGTTATTATTGTAATAAACTTTATAGATTTGGTTTCATTTTGTTTTTTATTGCGGAAGTGGTGGAGTTATAATTTCGCTAGATTTTTTTGTTGTTTTTTTTTTGTTTTTTGCATATGCCAATTATATAAATTTTAAATGTATCTGGCTTTCATACAAATAAATGGTTCTGATATGTAACAAATCAATTCACTAGGTAATATTGTTGAACAGATAAGTTATTGGTGTATCTCTGCTTAAAGTGAACACAGCTTTCAGCAGAGTTTATGAGCATGGACATGGTGTCTCCAAGGAATTTCAACTAAAGTAATATGGCAGCTTAATGTGCAGTATGATGCATCTATAAAGAATCCGTTTCATTTTAAACAATTACTATAACAATATTAAGAAAAAAAAAAAACAAAACTATGCCGCCTAAACTCTTACATCTCGCGATAAACGAAGTCATTGCAATAATAATAATCGGTAATGCGATAACATTTTTATATTCTCGATTTAATTATTCACTGAAAACTAAAGCTTTTTTTAAATGGATAGTGGTATTCCATATACCAGACAAACTACTATACTATAAAGGACATAGACTCACACACACACACACACACACACACATACACACAACATTCATTTTTATATCTATACTATATTTATATATCTATATACTACAAGTATACTAATTTTTTTTCTTACTTTTTCCTATCTTTCTAGGTAAGTGCGCTTAACGATTATTGAACATGGTTATTTATTCCAAGGTTTTTATATTGCAACATATGTACATTAAGACCAAGTCAAAATGAAAAACATATTGTTTTCTAACAAATTCCTAAAATACATATTTAGTTCAATTATGTTGGAACAAAGAAAAGTGTTCAATAAATTTTGAAATCTCATGTATTAGGATAGGATTGGGTAGGGGACAGATTCTGTTATGCTAGGTTTTCACAGTTATGACATATGACGATATGTAGTATGCCTATGTATGTCATATTTAATGTTGTCATATAGCTTTATTTTCCATTAGCTTTATGAATACGTTAGTTATCATACCATATACCATATACACGATATGCCACCACATATGCGTATCGATACTTTGCTGCAATAAGTGAGTTTTTTTGGACGACACTTTTCCCCGATATATGTAATGTATATAGAAAACATTGATATTCTAATTCGATATCTAAGAGTGCTCATTTGTACGATCAGTTGAAGCTTGATCTTCGAATATGGTAAACTGTTTTTTTGTGCCATTTTTTATTCCCACGTCTTCACTTGTAACACTTTATATCTCAGCAAAAAACTTTTTGAAATGTGGAAAAAGCACTTCACTGTAAAATTTGGGCTAATGCTTTTAATTTTTTTTTTCTTTTTTCGATAGATAGGCAAAAGCTGCACGAAAAAGGAAAAATAAATAAATGTTTTCAGAGACTTCAAGGCGTCTCATCTTTTTTCGCCTTAACGTATAAAAATTTGAACTTTGTTGGTAGTATTGGAAAAGACAAAGTTTTTGTATGAAAATTGTTCTCAGAATTGTAAATATTTCCTCAATTTTGGTATTTTGTTTTTTTATTTTAAGCTCGATTTTGATAAATTATTATACATATCGTCATATTCGCGTAAATAACAAAGCGCACGAAATCAGTAATTTCAAAAAGAAGCTCTCATTTGTAACGGTAGTTTAATAATGCGAACAAACCGATGACCATGCGTGCGTGATTTTAAAACTGCATTTATTTCGACCAAAAGAAAAGGCTGTATCAAGCACACATGACCAGATGGCGCTGCAGCACACTAATAATCGGTCGATTTATCGACTATTAGGTAGTGTTATCGTTGTCATGCGTTCGTGCGTTTCGATAGCAATGGCAGTCATGCGGATTTTATACGACTTTATGGTCATGCGTTCGTTAGTGAAATGTATAAACTTCACAAGCATGAAAAAAGAGTATTATCAATTTGTAATAAATTTCGTAACGCAATGTGTATTAAATCTTTGAATTAACTTTTTTTTTTTTATTATACAAACCCTGTTCTGTTCCCATTGGCTAAAAGTGAAAGATACAGTGTAGATAAAGTTTGTGAAAATGTATGCAGCAGACAGAAGGATGTGTGGGCGATCTTATGAAGTATATATATTCTTGATCAGCATGAGAAGACGAGTCGATATAAACCTGTCCGTACTACCGTCTATTCAAACGAATATACCTCGGAGACTATAAGATATAGAGACTTCAAGTTTGGATATTTAAACCTCTTTTACCCTATTCTGATAACTAGTATCAAGTTAACATATCAAAAGCCATTTAAGTACAAACCTGGCCTATAAAAGTTAAACTTCAAGTTTTGATATTTGGACTCTCCTTTCCTCTGTTCAAATAACTAAATGTCTTGATGTACTTAAAGTAAATCATAATCCTACTTAATATTATAAACGCGAAAGTTTGTATGAATGTGTAGATATGTGGATGTGTGAATGTTTGTTACTCTATCACGCAAAAACTACTGAATGGATTTTAATGAAACTTTACAATAATATAGCTCCAGTATATTCGAATAACACATAGGCTATAATTTATAAAGATTAAATTAACGCGCTTACTTAATTAGTTTAAAACAAACACAGCGCAAACATTTTAACCACGACGTCTGCTGCTCTGAGTAGACGACAAAAAGCTGATAGCTATAAAATGGTCTAGCGTTCCGTTCTAATCATTCTCGATCGGTTACCATTTTTACCCGTTCTGATCGGTTACCATCTTATCGGTTATATTAACCCTAATACAATATTCATGCTTAACCCTAATACAATATATGAACCTACATACTAACATTTATGTTTACAATATATACATATGAGAAAGGTCGTTAAGTATTTTTCACCCTCCTAGCTATAGGGGGTGGCCATATTTTTTAATCGCTATTTTAGAATTTTTGTTTGAACAATTTTATTACCCGAGGTGTCATGAAGAAGGGCGAAGTGGAGAAGTGGGGCTTTATATTTTACTAACTAGTAAAATATAAAGCATTTGTCCAGATCGGACCAATATAATGGGTATGCAAGTTTTTTATTCTTAACAAAGCTAGAAATACCTAATTTGGCGTATCTTCCGTCAATTCCTAAAAAGTATTCCGTATATGTCCAGATCGGATCACTATAAGGGATAGGTAGCCCCACGCAAACCAGCCCATTATTTTTGAGGGTTTGTATGAAAATTGTTATTTTTAATTATAATTTTTCATCAATTCTAATAATATGTACCGCATATGTCCAGATCGGAAGCATATAATCTATGATTCACATAAGAAGCCTTAATAGAGTACAAGGTAACTCGAATTCTAGCACACTCGATTGTAGCGTTTTTCCTTGTTTTGTTTGTGCAATATATGACCTGTTGCGTTGGGTGTGTCTTTCCGTTGGCTAATTATGCTGTTAATTTGTTTATTTTTTGTCGATAATTTTTCTTTTAAATGCAACAATAAAAATTGATTAAGTTCATCAGCGCCACAAAAAAAAAAAGAAGATATTTTATAAGCTATACAATGCAACTTATTATCACTCACACCTTGAATTTTGATAGATGTGCGTGCGATCGTTGAACGCTCAAGCCAAGTGCACATTTCGACATTTGTGCCCAAAATACAAAAAAAAAAGATACCTAATTGACGGATTCTCTCAACTTTGAATGCAATGCATAAAATTGCATGTTGCAAATGCACAAACGAAAAGAAATTTATGTGCATGTGGGGAATTTAATTTAATATTTTTGTTTTTTTTTTTTCGCTAAAATAACTTTGATGTATGATAAAGAAACGATGGTGATGATGATGATTTTAGGCGGCAACTCCTTGACATCATTATTTTTGTTGTTGAATTTTCTTTAACTTTTTTTTTTATATTTTTTATAAATGGTTAAAGAAGTGTCATGAATGCGTGAATTTGATTGATTGATTGATTGACGCTGTTGATAATTTATTATAAATTTTTCTCTTAGGTATTATACACTGATTTTAATAAAACTGTATTTAAATGTAGCCTGTTAACGGTTTTGATGTGCATTTCTTATTGGCTTTTGTATCTTATTGCCACAACAGCAGTTTGTATCTAAACTGTGTTGCGCTGCTCCGGTAAAAATGTTAAGCAGTCAAATGTCTGGGGAACGATGATGCTGGATGCCATGGAATGTGGCATAGAGATACATACATAGAGACAACTTTATCTGCATTTCAAACGTGAGCTCAAAAGCAAAAAAAAAAAAAAAAAAATGTAGAAAGATGCACAAATGTGATTTGATGGATTGGATTAATGCGTTTAATGCCAAGCTGCCACTGCTTGGATTTTTTTTTCAAATATGTATTTTTTTTTTTTTTTTTTTGATGGATACGCATGCGCAATATATAAACCAGTTTTGGCAGTGGCACTTCTTGAAGTTTAATATTATTTTTTTCTTTCTTCTTTTCATTTTTGGCAGCTCGCCATGCGGAAGAATGTCTGTATGCATTTTTGGCTACTTTGACTTGGCTGCTACTCTACTCCTTGGCATGCATTGGGTTGGGTGTGCCGCCTCAGTAGACCGACCCCGACGTTCGTTCATTAGCCTCATTTGGCACTTTCCATTTCCATTTATTGTAAATTAAGTTGATTGTGCATTTGATTACCTATCTGTTGTATGCAAGATTTTAGTTACATTTTGTCTTTATCCACAACTCTCATATGGCCAAATGTATGCAGCTGTAAGTTTATTTCTTCGTTTCAGTTATAACAATGTAAACACATTCATTAGATGGTTTTTGTTTTTTGATTTTTTTTTCCTTGCGCTACCATCGAAAGATAATAATTTTTAATAATATTTTACTGTCGCTCTGTTGTGAATCCATGGTGATCTAAGTTTTGTATGTGTATCTTTGTGCAGCATTCCATTTCATATGCCTGCCATAGTAGTAATTTTTCTAGGCCAGCAGTTAGCTACACATTTTCTTTGCCTGCCTGACTGCCTGCCTGCCGCCCCAAGTAAATGTTTGTTGCAGCATTCATACATAAAAGATATAGAAGACTTCACAGTTGCAGTGCCTTGGTAATTTAATATCTGCTCTGGCTCATTTCAGCGGCTCACACGTGATTGAAGATGTTGATATGAGATGTGAGTGCGGCGAGTCTTTCTTAGAGTGTGTAAATGTGCTTATTTGAGTGTACGATTGTTTCCCACTTCTGTGGATTGTTTTCGAAGCGCAGTTGTTGCGCCCCATTCTTATTTTTGTTGTTGTTGTTGTTGTGGTTCTTTCTTTATCAGTGATCACCATAAAAAATTGCCGCTGCATTCTGATATGCACAGACGTTGTGAAAAAGAAAAACGGGATTTGGAATTAGAATTTTGTATCTTTTGTATTATTCGTTTGGCATGTTGGGGATTTTTATTCAAAGTGTGCCATAAATCATAACGCTAGGCAAGGCAAAGTCAATAGATATTATAATTTTTGTATATATTTAAAAAATATACATATTTTGAACAAATGTATCTTATCTGTGTAGCTGCATAAGTATGTATTTTTAGCAAATACTTTTTTAAATGCATTTCCAGTAAAGCTGCATTTCCAGCTTTCATTAAGGTCTGTGTGCATCTTTTACGCCAGTTTTTTTTTTTTATTATTTCACAGCCAATTGCTTGCGAATGTCTTCCGTATTGGCGCTGTTAAACAAATTTAATATTTTCTGCTAAAATAGACATTGTTTATGTGCTTATTAGTTGCCTACTTTGTTGCGGAAAAGTGCTAAATTTATAATGAAGTAACGCACGCTATGGAGAACTGTTTGGTTAGAAATAAAATAATAAACAAATTTTTTTATTTGGAGCATAATGTCTAAGATACATAGTGAAGTTTTAAATAGCTACAAATTATTACGGATACATTTTGCCATATTATGCACATAAGATACAATGAAAAATTAATTTTAGAATACATATTTTCAACACAAATAGATGCAATATGTGAACATGTATCAAAAATTAATTTGGTTATTTAAGATGTACTCATATATGGAACAATATAGATATATTTAGAATTAAAATTTATTTACTCTGCTCAAGAAAGGTGACCCAGGTAAACCAACGTTCAAACTGACGTGGCATTACACTTCTCAATGTGATCGGTAAGGTGATGGCGTCAACGAATTTCTTCAGCTTTAGGATAAGAAAAAGCTGGTCGTTCATGTGGAAATCATTGAGTGTAAGAGTGCACTGTATCTTCTATTTGACGGTTTTGAACGTGCATACGACGTTTCTCGAGAATCAATGTGGACAGTTTTGGCACGAAATAAACTTAACTGCCTAATTAATACCCGAATTGTATTGCGACATACGATACAAAGTACGTTGCAACGGCATGGATGTGTACTTTCGCCTACTTTGTTTTTGGTTTTATTGGGCCTTGGTCTCGAAACAACCAATGTACAAGCACTAAATGGAATACGTTGATCGACTAATTTAAAAGCGCCATCCGGAGTATATTGGCGAATGGCAGTGTACCTTGGTGGCATGCATAAAGCTTGCGTTATAATGAATTTATTGCACCAACAGTTGGTTACTTACTTTTTGTTTTCCAGAAGTTGCCCTCTCCAGATCGTGTGATTTAAGTGCATTTGGTTTTTTTTTTTTGTTTTGCGTACTTCAGGGTGATCCAGCGCAAGAAGCGCTGCGGTGGCCATTTGAATAATATCATATTTAAATATTATATGGCATCAAAGTATCTATCAAATAAAGGTTTCCGATTGAATTTTGGTTCAATGCTTTTTGTTTTATTGTATTTAAGCGCCCTTTGCCGTGCAAAAAGGACACGTGTGAAGAGTATTAAATCTTAAGTACTTTTAAAGTGTATATATTCGTTCGAATTGATCTTGCCATGTCCGTCTGTCTGATTTATATGCCATGTCCACTTTTAGTTGTTGTTTGTCATTAGCCATTTTTGTATTTTATGTAACTCAATTTTAGCTAGAATTTCGATTTGTTGGTTTCCTATAGACAACCGCTAATAGGCATGTGCGCCCTATTTTTACGACATTTATGTTTTACCAAACGATTTGAAATTTCGTGTGATTTCTACTCGAACTTCGGTTCAACCGATTTTAACGTTGTTTTTTGTTCTCTGTTGTAACTGCATTAAAAAACATAAGTTGTTTTAGGCATTGTGTTTGATAACTGTATATATATAATCACTTTTTTATATAAACGCAAAGTTACAGCTAAAATATGCTATAGAGATACAAGTTTAACACGATACTCTACTAGATAAAAAAAAAACAAAAACTAAGAATATTCTTTTTCTAAATCTATGTTAAGCTGCGTATGTGTGTGCGTTCTAGATGCAGCTAAATTCTAGATAGTTTTGATTATACAAATTCATTGTAATAAAATTAACGTATAAACACATTTCGTTGATACCCAGAAACATGGTTAGCTCTCGTTTTTTTTTGTTAAACAAACACTTAAATCAAAGATTTAATGACCGCTTTTGTTTATGATTTGAATTTTATTATCTTTTGTTTGTTTGTTTTGACTTTAAACACAACTATCAACTAAGACATAACATATAATTGAGTATAAGCATGGAAAATGCATTCAAAAAGTGTCAATTAAATCTGAACTCAAACATCATATTGGTAACATAAACGTTTGCAGCTCGATTACAGCCATTTGAAAGAAATTGTATATGTTTTTCAATTCCCATAACACCTACAGAAATCTTTCTTAATCGTTGCTGGTTTTTTTTTTAAAATCTTTTTTTGAAAGACTTTTTCTCACATTTAATCATGGCTCTAAGTCAACCTAGCCACCCACTGCTGCTTAACAATGGCAATCTGCAATGCTCAAAAACTTTCTTCAATGCTATACAATATCTTTTTTTTTTTTTAAACGCTGCAACAAATTTTCAAGTTGAATGTCAGCTGTGTCAAGTGTTTCACTCATTTTATGTATTTCTTTAACCATTTTCATATTATTTGAATATGTGGCATTGTTTTACAGTCGACAAACGGCGGCAGCAAACCAACAGCAACACACCTTGCTGACTGACTTACTGACACTGCACGGGGTGCTTTGAGATACATGCAGCGATATAGTGATGATTGTTTGAGATACTTTTGCTTGCAGATACTTTGTGCGGCACAGCTTCCGCAGATTTGCCTGCTTGTTTGTTTTATTGTTGCGGTAGTAACATTTTAATAAATTTTAACCTTTGTGTCACTTGCGTTTTGTTATATATATATATATACAGATTGTTTGTGAATTTTTGAATACGCAACATTTTTTTTTTTCGATCTTTCAATGCAAGAAAACAAGTGCGAAAGTTTGTTTTAATTTTCACCAAAAAAAAAACAAAAAAACAGAAAAAAAAACACTTTGTTGTATCTGAGTTTGTAGTGCGCTCGAGAATTGACATTTAAATGTAAAAATGGTGTTGGTTTTTTTTTTATCTGCAGCTCATGCAACTGTCTGCAACATTTTGTTGTTGCATGTTACTGATGTTACTCGCTTTTTTTTTTTAAGTCTTGTAAAGGTGTTGTCAGTAAAATGTTTGTATATTTTTGGTCTTTTGGTAAAACGAATTTCGTATTTTTATGTGTCAAGTGTAAATTCGTTGATGCATAAGTCTTGCTTGCTTTACAGGAAGCCTGACACTCTTTGGCTTGATTGTTCAATCGATCGATAAACGAAGATATTGACTTTAATTGCGGAAAGTTACATTTTTTTTTTTCATTTTGTATTGCAATTGAGTTGTAAATCTTGTCATTTTTAAATTGCTTTATTTTTTATTTTTAGGAGCTATTTTCATTTGCCAATAAATGTCGTCACATAAAATCATTGTATAAATAATGTTTTCTCGTAAAAAAATAATATGTTGTCAAGTTTTAAGTGAAGATAGTATTAATGATGTTAAGAATCTTCTCTCTAGGATCTTCTCCGTTCTCATCACATCAGATGTAATAAAGCTTCTATTCATTTGCACACATCTGAGCCTGGCCAAGGCTGGGTAATCGCAAAGCAGATGTAAACTAGTTTCGTCATCCTATAGACAGAGTCTGCACTCTGTTTCTGAGGAGAGACCTAGTTTATTTAAGTTATATCTCAGTTGATGATGGCCAGTGAGGTAGCCCAAAAGCAACCTCAGGTCAGATCTATTAAGATGTGCGTTGGTTTTTGTGTATATAGGACGGGTTGGGTAGACGGGCCTGCCGTAGACCAGGAAATTGTATACAGTACCGGGAGACACCGATTTACTATGAAAGATTTTGACATAGCTAAGTTCGCAAAAAGGTTCCGAACCTATGAAGGAAGTTTACCGAACCAGTTCATTAGCACTTTCGTTGCCCGCGATACCCTTATGGCCAGGTACCCAACAATACATGACTTTACGGCCGATGGACAGTGTTTGGAGGATGTCGTAACATTGAAGAACCAGTATCGAGGAGAAATTCCAAGAGGATAGTGCTTTAATAGCCTCTTGGCTATTTAAAAGGAAGGTTATTTTGGCCCCTTTAGGACTTTTATCCAAAATTATGTCGGGCGCAGACCTCGATGGCGTGAACCTCAGATTGAAAAACCGTGGGCCAGGAACCCATGTCAATAGAGATTCTGGTGTTGGGTTCAAAGACACCCGCACCTGTGCTCGTATCGATTCATAAATAAAAAATCAACATTTTATGGTAGTGTTTATTTTATTGTGCAATATTTTATTGTGCTAAATTTAGTTAGTTTTACTTTGCGTATTTAAAAACACTGATTACTACATTTTGCAACACTTTACAACACTGTTAACAAAATGACTTGGAAATCTAACACGAAATAAGGAACTATTTCCAAAAATGGCACACGACATTCCCTATGAGATACATTTTTTCACGGTCATGCAAGGTGACGCGACAATCGTAGCAATAAGACATGCAACTATAAGACCGTGTGACCAGGCCTTTTCTATTTCGTGCTCTATAATTTTAAGAATTTAAAGCGTTTGCAGGATACAACCTTTGATTAATTTGTTGACCAATGAATGGGAATATCAGAAAAGAGCTTTTTCAAACTTTTTATGATTTTTTAAGAAAATGCAGCTGACAAAATGATGTTTAGAAAATATCGACACACTACTTCATACATAACAAACTTAAAATTAAAATAAATTTTCAATTAGTGCTACCAGCACTGTTTCATTTTGCACTCTTTTACGGCGTGAAGATATATAAGTTTAAACTGCTTACTTCCAAATTTTTTTAACTAATTTCGACGCTTTAGGTTACAAAATCTTTGAATATACATACAATAAAAAGCGTTTTAAAGTTACAAAATCACAAAGCCACTCTCTGCCAACAATTAAAGATAGATAAAAGCTACGTTATGAAATATAATTGTCTTTATGGCATATTAAACGAGCAAAAGCTGTAACAAATTCTAATGTGTTGTGCACTCACTCATATGAAATGATTGTATACGATGACTGATCTTAATTTGCACAGCCTTTCTCTTTCGAAAACAATTAAAATTATGTATGTATATGGTTAATAACTTTTACTTAAAGTCAAGCTCTAAGTCAAGTACCAACCTTCCAGAAAGAGCAACTAATGACTTCATTTTAAACATTTGCTACAGAAGAAGAGAGTGCAGTGTTTTATCTAAATTTGAAAAATGATCTTCAGAGTGAAGGAGTCAAATGTAAAATGTTTGCTTATTCATTTATTTGTCTGTCTGTCTTTGTGGCGAAATGCGTTTTTAGTGTCAAACGCCGCAAGAAACAAGGTTCAACAAGGTTTATAACTTTATTTACTCATGGTTTGAAAATAGGAAAAATATATACAATTTTGTTGTTTGTTGTTGTTTTTGCCATGCCATGCCATGCCCTAAAGGTGATGACAGCTGTGTTTAATTCCTTTGCCATCTTAACGATATGCAACTTGTTGCTATCGTTTTGTATCTTGTATCTTTGCAACACGGTCTCAGTGCAAATCAATTAGTTTTGCTTTTTGGCGGCGCGCCGTATAGAAAAACTTCCTTAAATCATAAATCTAACACCTTAATGATGCGTCAAGCGCGAAGATACAAATAGGAACAACAAAATTATTTTATATGAAAATAATAAACTTCATTTAAATGTTATTGGCTCCAAAGATAAACTCAATGAAGAAGTTGTTGTTGTGCGATAAGTTTAGCTATCAGCTTAGTTTCAAGTTAAGTCGAAGTCGATATTAAACCAAAGGAGAAAGTGTTTTTATATGCTGCTTTTGTTTATTCGCTTTTTATTATACCACCCTTTACATCTAATATAAAAAGAGTATCAACAATTTGTTGAAAAGTTTGTAACGAAGTGAAGAGGATGTTCTAGATAGCATAAAGTATATATAAATTTGTATATCTTACTTACTTTCCTACTTATATGGCACTACAAACGTATGTCAAACATGGCCACACGTAGGAAGACGCACCAAATGTTATAGTCTTCAGCCATTGGTAATACCAAACTTCTTGAGATCATCTCTCAGTTCCTGATCATGGCAACTTAAGCTTGGTCATCCTCTTCGGGATTCGTCTGGATAAGATGACCAGTCCATTGCAGCCGCTGTTGGTGTGTCAACCTCATGATACAGCTCGTACCGCTCGTGGTTCATACGGATCGTAAAGAACAAAAATCCTACTCTGACAACATTTATTTAATACGAACGAACTTTCTTGGGATACCAAATTCAGACATGACGGCAGCCGTACGGTGTGTGTCCTTGTTGTACTCATGAGTCTGCTCCAGGATTTGTTGTAGGAGAAAATTTGGTGAGTGATTGACTTCTTTGGTGTGAAGCCACACTGATATTATCTTATCAATGAAACCGTGTACGGCTCCAGCAGTACACAGTACGCTGGACAATTTTACATCAGATTAAAAAGATACTTATTCCTCGGTAGTTCCTTTCTTAAACATAGGACAAAGAACACTGAGATTCCAATCGTTGTGCATGCATTCATCGGACCATATCTTGCACAAGAGTTTGTGCATATGCCTTGCAACTATTCTCCACCGGTCTTCAGCTTTTTAATTACTGAGTCGACGTCGTTTTAGCCCGGTGGCTCTACAAGAAAGTCATTATCAATTAGTTGTTCTAGAAATACCTCTTTATCGGCAGCATCGCCCTCAAGTAGGTTAGATAAGTGACTTCTCTATAGTCTCAATGATTCATGTGTAACTGTAAACAGTCTTCCAAATTTCGTACTTGCAGAAGTATATTATTCTATGTAACTAAGTTTCCCAAGTTTTAGATACAAATTGTATCTGTGAAGTGTATAAAAACTTCGTTTAAACTAAATAATTTGTCTCTATCTCAAAATTTTTCATTAAATTATTATTTGTGCACAGAAATCAACATTGAAAAAAAAACTTTTACATTAAATTTACTTTTAATGAAAATAGTAACCACAAAATTTGTTTTTAATTTATGAACTAAAAAGAAAATTAGTCAAAATGAAAAAAAACCTTATTGTCGGAAAAAAAGTAGGAAATCACGTTGCAACAAAATTGATTGGAAATTGTTGTGATTGACAGTTTATTGACTTTGTTTGTCTGCATAAATAGATACTTTTTGTTTAAGATACAATTTTTGGATAATTCGAATTTTGTGCTGTATGACTTGTTGAAATATAATGATTGATTGATAGACTATGAGCTGCAGTTGCTTGTTTTGGCGCATAGCATAAAGTCCGCTGCTACATGTTAAACTGAACTATGTACACGTAAAATATCTCTTTTTATTAAGCAACAAATTAAGCAGCATTCAACACTGGACCGATCGCGCTTGTTGCAACTTGCTACAGCAATATTACCAGATGCAAGCCGCCTTGTTCACACGTTCTGATAAACGTTTTTACTTTGGTTTCATTTCAGTTTACATTTCTTCGTTTTTTTTTTTTTTTTTTTTTTGATTACTATGAATTTAGTTTACTGTGGTATTTCGTTGTGGCCTGTGTTGTATATCTATTCATCAGAAATTGAGCATCTCACATTGAGTCATGCGCGTGTTAAATCTTTTTAAGCTTAATTTGTTTCTCTTTTTCTTATCTGGTAACGCTTATCATTCTTATGAAGCTTGGTCGAGGCGCTTAGGAATTTATGCTGCAGTTTTAGCTAGTTTTTAATCCCTAAATGCTTGGTTGCATTTTTTGCTTGATAGCTTAGAGTTATCCAAAGCTGATTTCATGCTGCATTTGTTTTAAAAGCAGCTTCATACTTTTTATTTTAGTAATTTTTACGTAACTGCCTTTCCTTGCTGTTGCAGCAGTTGCAGCGATGTTTTAACTTATGAGGGTCATAGTTTGGAAATTTTATGTCGAGCTTTCACGGGAACCCGGAATTAACTTTTAGTGCAATTTATGCTTTTTTAATTGTACGTTTACAATTTTAGGTGATTTTTTTTTTTTCAAAATGTACCAAATCTCTTTACATAAATGATCTACCCTACCATTAAGAATGTTCGAACTTTAAAATTAGCTTACTTGCTAATATATAGTACATATGTACATTCTGACTTTGTCAATATAGCAACACAACACAATTGCTGCCCTTTCATTCGCTTTCTTTGCTCACCATCGATTATGCCACACGTTAATCTTACAACGGCACATGTTTCCATTTTTCCATGATTAGACGTATGCAATGCAGGGAAAGAGACAGACAGAGAGACGTACACTCGCAGTGTTTGCTGTTCTTGTTTGCTGCTGCGTCTGATATGCCCTCTCTTTTCCTTTCCCTCCTCAGTTTGGACATTGGTCTGTTTGGTCCGACAAATTACTTTCTTGTAATTTTCCAAAGTGCACGTGATTTTCTCAAGCATGCCCCAATAAAGGCGATAATTGATTTACTTAAACTTTCATTTTAATTAAATGTAAACGATAATACAGAAGACTATCATAAACACATTGTTTTTAAACTTTTTTTTTTCTGCTTTGCAATTTTAAACCACAAAAACAAATTTATTTTATTACACATTTTTAGGTTAGAAAATCTCTTTACTAACATAGACTAACTTTACTGATAGAGCAATTTCACGGTCATTTTTGGATTATGCATAAAAAATTCCATGGGCAATGACTACTCCGGTTTGTGGGTCTAAAAATTATAGACTTGTGTAATCTATATGTCGACCTTCAGAATAACTTCTTCTACCTTCAGAAACATCTGCAATGCTTTAGATCACAGTGTTCGGTCGCTGGAAGATTATCGTTTTACATTCAGTTTAGCGTTTGTTCGCCAGTGATGCTGAATAATGTCATCAGTTCAATACTCTCCATGAAGAACCTCGAGTATATAACTATAAAAGTCTTCTAAAATGCGTTGCTTAATCTTGAATATATGCTGCTCGTATTGAATTCTTTACATTACAGTCTAGTCTGGTTGAGTATTTTAACTATTGTTGGAGCTAAGATATTGAAAATATGTTTTCATTTAAATGTATCTTAAATCTCTGCCAAAGCTTTCAAACAAACAATGCCTTGCGTGTGTATACTTGGAAAACGTGCAACGATTGGTGCGATGCATTCGATCTTGCATTGCTGCTGGTGTCCGTGGAAACGTCTTAGCTAAGTGATGTCCATCATAAGTTGTAAAAACATCCAAATTGGTGTTGAAATGCAAGCAGCCAACAAAGTTTTACAAGCACAACAACAAGAGCTAATAGACAAGTTGCTGGCATTTTGTAGTTTTGTATACATTTTTTTTTTTTTTTTTTTGGTGTTGCTCTTACTAATCGCACTACACATACATTGCCATTATAAAATCCATTTCGATTTGAATGCAGTGCAACATGCAACAAACTGAAGATACAATGAAACAAAAAAAAAAAAAAAAACGACCACAAAGCTTCAAAATGCATTATAAGAGCAGCTAGCTAGCTTCTCTACATATGCTGTAGATACTGCAGCACTTTAATTGCAATGAAAAACTTATAAAAAAGTGAAATAAAACTATAACAGCAGCAATTACACCTTTTTTTATCCATTATAGGAATATTATTGTACTAAAAGAAAACTCTACAAACTTTTTTAAAAAAAAAAAAAAAAAACTTAAATTGATTGTTATTTGTTTGAGCATATTTGATTTGAAGTTTTTTGAAAGACCGCAATGGGTGTTTTTATTTTTCTTCTGAAGGTTATATAAATGGTTTTAATTTCTTTGTTTTGTGTATGTTTTTTTAAATTGGTTTTATAGCTTTGAAAATTACAACTTTCGTTTAATTTTGTTAATACTCTTCACAAAGAGTGCTCTTTTTTTTACTGTACTTTCATTGTATCTTTATTTTTCCCCCATTTGAAAAAGTTAACATTAACTTGCGGTTTAAATTTCATATCAAATTAAACAATTTATTTGTACACAATACCATTTTTGGATCATATACTATAAATTCTAACGATTTACAAAAGGCCTCAATTGTGTTGACATATTCTTTTGATTGAACGTTGACGTCTGTCTACGACGAACTGCTGTGGGTCATTCCTAATAAATTAAAATTTATTGACACCCACAGGGGCTTGTAAACTCGTAGTTTTGTACTATTTTGGGCGTCGTTTTTAGTTCCATTTTTGTGTAAAGTGCGCGCGAATTTAATTTATTGCTGTCTAGCAAAGCGTCATAGAGCAATTAATTAATTTTAAGTATTTATTGTTTAGAGGCATATTCATTTAAAAGTTTTGTGCTTGGCGCGTATCTTAAATCGATAATTTTGCTTTGGGCTATGACTGGAGAATGGTAGATTTTCAATTGCAAGCCGAGTTGTTGTTGTCTGCTTTTTTGTTATGAATAAGTATTATAAGTTTTGCCAAAAGTTTAGTAGAAACATTAGAAAATGTCAAGGCTTTTTTTGTTTTTTTTTTTTTTTTATAAATGCTGTGCATGAGAACTTTTTGGAAAATGAAATGCACATGGAAAACTAAGTTGAGTATGATAATCTATGCAAATAAAAATGTATGTTTTATGTTAATGGTTATTGTTTCTACCTACAAAATAAACGATCTGGAAATCATTTTCAATTGATAGAAAATTTAGGCTACTAATGTGTTTTATTGAAAATTGGCAATTTTGAAATGCACTTTAGAAGCCTTTATTTATAAATGGATGTGTAATTTGTACTGGAAGGTGGTCACATACAGCAATTATACTCATCCTTTTTTTTTCATCTTTGTGAAAAAGAAGAAGCAGTTAGGTAGAAAACAACCAACAATAACCAACAAGGAAACAAACGACATGCTCTAAATAAAATTTTACATAAACCAAACATAAAAGGTTTTCACGTTTTTTTTTTGTTTTATTTTTTGTATCTCAATTTCACTTTTAGCTTTTACATTTTTATTATTTATTTATATATATAGTCAGCAGCCACTTATTCGAAACACATTACGGATCTACTAAACTCTCAATGAGGTCTTCCAATACCATCGAGAATTCAACGATTTTGCAAACATACTGCTAAAAGAATGTGGGTGGTCGCTTTCACTCTTTATACATATTCTTAAAACATTTCCATTTGATATACAATTTTTTTGTTATGAGAACCTAGAACCCATAAGGCATGAGCATGCTAAATTTCAAGTCTTGAAGGCTTATAGTTTTCACGTATAGCTAAGTATACTAGTATATGTATGTATATGGGTATATGGGTATACAAATCTCTATTTCGTGTTTTAATTCACTTCAAATCAATCACTGACAATCGAAGTTCAAGCAAAATTAATTGAGAAGTTATTGCCAATTTAAAAAAAAATATATAAAAGATACACTTTTCGTGCATTTTCTTGCTCTTCATCACTCCAAAGAAACTTAATTTACTCACTAGCAAAATCAATTACGACAATATTCTGGCGCACAGTTTACATTCACTTTGATAATTTATTTAAAGTCATAAAAATGAAGCATGAACTACGGCATTCTAGCTGCTACTAGCAAGTACCATATTGAATTTGTGATACCAAACAACTAGTCAATATACAAAGATACATCGCAGATTGCCTAGACTGGCAGATAGAACGCAAGAAAAGATACAAAAGTTAGAAGAAACTGTGTTGGAACGACGTTGTCTTGAGCTTAGCTCAGGTGTTAATTTAGTTTCTAGCAACTAATTGCACCAGTCAATGAAAAAAAAAAAAAAATGTAAGAAAAAAAATGTAAGCCGAAACGGAAAACTAAAAATTTAAACGTGCAGATACCCAACCCAAAAGTCTACTCAAAAACTGTAGTCATGAAAACACGATCGACAGCCAGACAGACAGACAGACAACCAACAAGCTCAAGCAACATGAGAAAGCCTTTAATACTTGCAGATGTCTAAGCTTTATACTAGAAAAAAAAGCCTTTCAAAAGTTGCCTTTCGTTGTAGTAGAAGTCGTCGTCGTCGTTTTTAGTGCATAGTTTTCTTTTCTTAAAGGGAGGGAGTAGAGTGAAAATAATTAAGTGATTCTTCTTTTTTTTCACAGAATGACTTCGTTTCGTTACAGACAATTTGTCACAGGTGCAATCTCCTTAGATTTATTTTAAACTTTGTATGTTTTGCTGGCAGCGTCAACATCAACACAAAACAAACTACACCATGAAAGCGCAATGCACTCTATAATTTATTAGCGGTTTTCTTAAACGCATAGTCAGTGCCGGAAATTAGGGGAGTGGGGGGGCAAGGCACCGGGCCCCCCATTTGGAGATACCACCATTTATTTGTATATGTAATTATATAAACACATGCTATATACCATTTGAAAAGCCATGGTATCTCCTACAGTTTGGTGTTTATATCAATTCTTGGCTGAAGGTTCCAATGAAAACATCGATTCACTAATTAACTAAATTACCATGGAATACACGATTTCATTTCGGAGTGTGATTCATTTCTTACTAGCTATTTCAAGGAACATGGATTCAAGAGATATGTTAATTATTTGTCTTCTAAAATTTGCGAAGAACTCAACTCAACTCAAGAAATCAACTCTTAGTAACGAATTGTTACAACTTACCGATTTAACGAGGCTCGAAGAGCTTAAAAAAATGGTCTAAAGTTCGTTTATATTGATTTCGAATATAATATTTCTATAACAACTAAAATCATTATTATTACTCTTTGTTAAATGTATTATCACTTGTTGCTTAGCGTATGAAAGTGGGCCCCACCAACATCCTTGGTCCCGGACCACACAAATCTAAATCCGCTACTGTTTATAGTACTTTTATCTTAAAAAGCATTAACTGCAGCATCAGCACTAATTTGTGTGAAAGTTGTCGTAGATGCAAGTGTATGGAAGAATTCAATAATTTCAGCAATAGAATTGCTTTCATGTTGTCTAGCACTTGATAGAGTCTCAAGCGTTCTGTGGCACTCATGGTACATTAAAACAACGACGCCGTTGCGCCCAGCCCAAACACTATCGCTTGAGGTTGGTCAATTTTTAGATTTGCCAGACATTTTAATTTCACAAAACACAGCTTGACTGTAGTTAAACAGTCTGGCTGCTGGCATTTCCTATTCTTCTCCAATGATCTTTGCTCAGACAGATACTCTCAACAGCCCAGCCGCCAACCACAATCTCCTAGGGGGAAGATTCTGCAAATAAACAATTTCGATAGCATGCTGTTCGCTTATCAAGTACTTGGAATGTTATGTGTGGCATATGCCTTGTATCTGCATACAAATCGTTACTAAATGCAAAAAAGTAAATATTTGAAAATAAAAATTTTCAAAGTGACTTCTCTCTAGTATCTATGCTATAAACAAATGAAATGACCCCATCTCCTGTACTATGAAGGCGCTTTTGTTAGCTGCCTGACTTGTCTGTCTGCATGCATTGTGCAAGTATTCATTCTTTTGTTTAAAAATCTTCACCTATTTAATATATGCGTGAAAAAAAAAATCAAGCTGCTATAAAATATTTGAAAATTGCACAGTTTCACGCAGGAGGTGAAGTAGTTTTGCGAAACTACTTGAAACATGCGTAATACATGCATGCGTAAATGTTGCTTTGAATAAGTGGTAGTCATTAAATTATTGAATTATTGTTGTCTCACGTTAAGAGCATGCACTTGTAGCTGGAAATTAGTATAATAATATAATAAAAAAAAATTGGAAATATGTACTTTCAGTGACAACTTTAGCTGAATTTTGAAGCCAATTGCGAATTAATTTAATGTAGACCATTTTACTTTTGATCCAGCTGCAATAACACATACCTACATTGCATACACAATTGAACTAGAATATATCTAAAAAATGTACACGCAACTTACAAAAAAAAGTAACTGAATGTAAGCTTATTAGAAACGAACTTCTGGAAGAACTTCCTTTGAAAGCAAACGTTAAGAATACTTTTATTTTAAATACATTCTATTCTTTCACTCTCAAACATATCATGATATGTGTACATACCAGTTCTGCACCCTGTATATAGCGTACAAAGGACTTTTTTTAACGCTTGCTTTGCACGCTTCTTTTTGAATATATTGAGTAAATCTGGAAAGCACAGCTTTTGGCAATGTGTGTTCTCATCTATATGAAATTTATTACTACTAAATACTACAATAAGTGAAAGGTCTATTCCCTGTATATCTAGATATAGTGTATATTAGTTTGGTTGAACTTACAGCTTGTCTATATTAATGAGCAGATGTATATCCATAGCCATATTCTCGGCCTAATTCTCAGAGACTAACAACCTAGAGACATCTAATTTTTTTTTTTTTTTTATACATATACAGAGTGAAATTGAAAAACCAAGTGAATTTAAATCGTAAAACTCTTCCGAAATCGATTACCAGACGAATTCGCTTTTGGAAAATAGTTCCGAAAATGAAAACCGCGACAGGTCTGATAGACTCATAGTTTTATGGACTCGAAGTAGTTTTTCATAAAATAGTTATGAAAAACTTCTTCGTTTATATTGTATTAATGAGTAAAGAGTGTTTTGAATTATAATGTAACCGCGACAGGTCTGATAGACTCATAGTTCTATGGACTCGAAGAAGTTTTTCATAAAATAGTTATGAAAAACTTCTTCGTTTATATTGTATTAATGAGTAATGATTCTTTTGAATTATATAATGTATCCTGGCGCTTTTTGGATGGATAATTTCGACTGTTAGGTTTTTAATTAGAATTACCAAATACGCCTTGGATCTTTAATAATCTTCCAAGTTCCCAACTGCGATTTCGAACAAATTTGTCGGAAATGGAATTTTGTGTACTTAAAATCAAATAAGAAAAGCAAGTTACGAGCCCAAAATGTAGTATGCCAATCTGTACTGTAATTTATATTCACAAATGTGATGGTATGCATAAGTAGATACATGCAATAAACTCAATATTTTTAACGAAAATGCGATCGCCGAAATGAAAACTTTTGAAAAGTTGTTGGAAATAAATAATTCTTGAGAAAAATATGAAAATATATCATCTTAAAATTTCGTGTGAGTTCGTGTGAGTTTTTCAGTGTGCTGTCTTCTATTTTATGTACTACTATTTATTTCTATTTTTTTTTTGCATAACGTTTCTGTCTGTAGAAGCTTAGAACTTGAGTCTACTATTGTTCTGTATCTTTGAGTCTCATTTAATCGTTTGTACAATATCTTGCTTGTAGCATCAGAACAATTGTCATAATTTCAGTAACAAATGCATTTTACAGAAAATTTTTTAAAACATTTTCTTCATAGAACTTTCCAGATCGCCCCTAACATGTTGTTGAAGCTACACGATGATAAAAATCTACACAAAATCATTTCGCTTAGGATGCCCCCAAGCAGACATAAAATTGTCATTAGCGTACACTTTGTTCAACTTTAATTAAAACTAAAGAAGAAAACTTCGAAATACATTAAAAAAGCATTTTATTTAACACGCATTTCGCTGCAGTTTCACTTACTCATTGTATTTTAAAGTGTGCTGTTGCTATTATTAACTTTGAGGAAGTCACTCACTCAAAACAACAGAGACTCGAGGCGACACAATTCGCGCGCTATACATAAACTTAAAGGGGTACAGAGAAGAGCAGTTGAAAAACCCTATGCGGGTCTCGAGACTACAAAATGCATTTTAAATGCTAACTTCCCATTTTATTGTGTATAGTATTTGTGCTTTTTGTTTCACATTTAATGTGTTGCTTCAACTATTATAAAATTGTTTATAAAACAATACAAGTTACACGAATAAAACAAAAAAAATGTATAAAGGTGAAAAGCGAAAGTGTTACTGATAGAGTAAAGTTTTGTACGCCTTTTATAATCAAATACGAAATGAATTGTATCTGTTGGTTGGTTACCGGCATACACATTCTTTTCCGAAGATAATTAATCATTGACGTCATCAACAAAAACCATTATTATCATAAAAAACAAAACTAAAACAAAGGTTTCAACCGCACACAGAGCAATCAAAACTTTAAACTTTTCGGTTGCATTTTCTTTGTCCCTGAGAAAAAAAAAAAAACCAAATAAATAAGTAGATAGATTCGTAAATTTTCTTTTTGAGTCGAAAATTGCAGATACCCTCTGGCCAAATGTCTACTATTCGGTTGTTTCCAATCAAGCGGAGTGCATCGTTAATGTCTAAATTATATTATAAACTCTTTTATGTTTTATTTATGAGCAATTTTCTTGCAGTCAGTTAGTCTTCATTATGAATTTGTTTAAACAAAGCTACGTGATTGATTTTCTTTGCTTTGAAAAAAGATACTTTTTGTTTTTTTTTTTGTGTTTTACAAAGCGAAAGCGCATTTTTTTTTTTTGAAAACTGAATATAATATATCAATATTGATAGATATGTGACTTGTAGATACTTTTGCTCATACGCTGTGCTCAATGTCGTCTGAAGTGTATCGGCTTTTGGTTTTTTGGTTTTTATCCTATTGTTGCTGTGACAATCATTTAGGCGTGAAGTTTTAATTTTTTGCTTGCTGCTGTCTGTCAGATTTTCGCTACCTTTTTTGTTTTTTATTTTTTATTACATATTTATGAATCATAAAATTTTCACTTTGCTTTTCAACTTTGACCAGTGCAGTAAAGCCAGTTTTCGAACTTTTTGCTGCACGTTTTACTAATTACTAGTTTGAATTTAGTCTATGTGCAGTGTGCTCTAGTAGCCTTTCTCCCCTTTTGAAGTTTTCTGTTTAAGTTACAAGAAAAACGTATAATGCTTTTAAGCACTAGTAAAGTAGAATTTGCATTTAAGTTTATGATTTGATAGCTAAGTTATTTATAGAAGCTTTGCAGCTAAAATTGAGCTGAACTGAACAGCACAGCACTGTACTATTTGGAGACCCTAGTACTTTAACAAAAAAAATCTCTTTTCCACCCTGACGGGTTTCCTAGGCCCTGCAGTTTACCAACTTCTGCCATGACGCAAACTCTTTAACCTAGAGACTTCGTCAGACTACAGATGAAAAAAGGAGAAGACATGCTCGGGCTGTTGTTCTTTTAGATGTCTGCTATGTGAAGTTTATACTTCTGTTGCTTCATTGACAGAAAACTACTTTTTCGGTGTTTTTTTAAGTTAGGAAGGCAATATGTCGTAATTTGGTGGCTCAGTGTACCAGACACTAATGCAGTTGCTTCAAAAATATGGAAGATGACTTGCCAAAACTAGTATATTCGTCAAAGTAGTGGAGTAACCCCTAATATTACATGTTTTATAATGCAAAAAAAGCCGAAAAAAAAGAAAAAAATTTGTTTTCTTTTTGTTGTTGTGAGGCTGTGGAAAGGTGACTTTATTGCTCTAGAGACTTTTCCAAGCGTTATTCTCGATAGCTTAAAAGGTTTCGTTGAATCACTTTCGGGAATGGATCGACATCAATTAACTCCTGCAAATTCTGACAGTAACTGAGAATTCACAATCTCGCCCGTTCTTTTCTATTTGCGAATTTGTACTAGAGCCATTCATGAATGCCATTCATGAAAGCCGGCAAATTAAAACAAATGTGAATGAAAGTGGGCATTCGTCTAATGAATGTGAATTGAATGAATGATATTGAGAAATTCACATTTATTCGAAGTCAGTGGTGAATTTTCAATGTACGAACAAAACATGGTTTTTGAATACTTCAACTGCTACTTCGGCGCTCGTAAATCGTTGACCACGCAGTTTACCTTTGATACTCGGGTACAAGCAGAAGACATTGGGTGCCAAATCAGAACTGTACGGAGGATGAGTCATTAATTTGATGTTTTCACTGCTCCAAAATGCACTTGTTTGACAAGATGTGTGAGAGCTCGCATTGTCATGATGGAGAATGATTCGTCTTTGGAGGTTGGTTTTACGAATTTCTCCGAAGACTTCCGGCAAACTAATGGTCGTGTACCACTCAGAATTGACCGTCCTACGTTGCTCAAGCGGAACAGTGGCCACATTACCCATTCGGCCGAAGAAACAGGCGATTATTTGCTTTGCTGTGCTTCTTCCACGAACAACTTTTGTTGTAGTTGGTTCTCTTGGAATAACCACACGTTCGGTTGCTGTTTTGTTTACTCCTCATACGCATATATCCATGATTCGTCATTTGTCACGATTTTATACACGTCTTTTACAGTTAAGTGTTCATGCAAAATCGAATGTATTGAAGTGGAACTATGTGCAAGGACGCCTCTATTTCACGATATGTCACAAGACGATGTTGCATTATCGGTTCATGCACTGCATCGATGTTTTTGGGCACAACAACCGATTTTCGACGACCTTCACGGAATTCGTCGGCGACCGAACTACGACCACGATTGAATTCACTATACCAGCGATATACTGTGGTTTTTGATGGTACTTTATCGCCATACAAAGAACTGAGTTCATTGACACATTCTTGTTGAGATAGTCCACGTCGAAAGTTGCGAAAAAAATCCAACGAAAACCTCTTGAAATTTCCATTTTTTGGCCAAATTGCTTTTCTTAACTCACTGTAAACAAAACAAATAGCAATTGTACATCAAAACTTTGTGAGTACGTTTATGCCAAAAAAATGTCAAACTTTATTATGGTGTTGCAAGATTTTAGTTTTTGACATTAGTGTTGCCAGTTCCCGAAATATAAATAGCAGCCCTCGTAAAATATACAAATCAAATTGTTTACGTACGTGGTCATTTGTGGTCCGTCTTCGTTTTTCCATTTTTCATATATGTACTCTAATACGCACGCTCATACTCAACAAATAAAACGCAAATAACTTTATTTTCGCGCAGCATAGTTTTAAAAAGTTTGCTATAAAGTAACCGAAAAATTCGAATGAAGAAATTAAGGTTTCGAATGTCGAATGTCCGTGTATGAAAAAACATTCATTCAGTGAATGTGAAGTGAAGGTGAATGCTTCTGCATTAAATGAAATGAATATTGACATTTTAGAATTGAATGTGAGTGAATGAATATTCTATAAATTGAATGAATTAATTCATACTGCACTCTAATTTGTACTGGGGGTTCTGTACACATCTCTAGTTGTCAATGAATATCATTTATATTTTTCATATCTGTATACGTATTAGCCTTTATCATCGTGTCACTTCGGGTACTTTTAGTACTGTGATTACCCTAAAAGAGGTTACGTGTCAACATGCAGACTTCATTCTTTTTTGTTGCATCTTTTCTAGCACAGTTTTAAACATTTCAACTAAACAAAATCGGTGTATAAATTTTAGCAGATATATGTAAGCTCTTTCTTTAATTGAATCTTTTCAGATAGCTTGTTTTTCTTGCTGCGCTCTACTTCTTGTTGCTAGTTCACAGAAATTTGTTTTATATATTAGCTTAAATTATAAATTAAATAACAGTTTTAATAACTCTTAAAAATATAAAGATAACATAATTATTTTCTCTTTTTTTCTTCTTCTTATCTTTCTAGGTAAGTGACGCTTAATGACTTTTGAACTTGAATTTGGAATTGGTATATCTTAAAGTAGTAAGTTAAGTTGAAGAACTGAAATTATTTAACTTAAATAGTTGTGGTATCTGCAGTTTAGCTTTTGAACTTTTCTTTTTCTTTTATTGATTATTATTTAAATATTTATATTGATGATGCTGGTTGCTGCTTGCTGCTTGCACTCTTCGACTTCAATGCAATAAATTTCAATTTCCAATTGGAAGAAATTTCAATAATTTATGCAATATTGTTATGTACGACGCGACGTTTTGGGTATTCAAAGTGTCATACATAATTCAAAACTAAAATATTTATTTTTAATAAGCAACATGCAATTTACGCTCTGTCCGTCTGTCTGTCTGTCTGTCTGTGTGTCTGCCTGCACCTCCGAATAGTTTGTAAGTAAAAACTTTAGAAATATGCCGCCAGATTTTCATTTTCATTTCAAAACAAACAATTGACAATGAAAGTTTATTTTTTTATTTATATGAAAACTTAACGCTGCACGTTTGTTTTATTTTATTTAGTTAGTTAGTTTCTTCATATATATAATATAGTATAATGAACTAGTAAAATATTTGACTGTTTGAGACGCGGCATCAGGTTCATCAACAACATTGTTGGCTGCCACAAATTGTTGCAAATTTCTTGCAATTATTTGTAATCAAACAAAAGAGAAGTTTGTGTGATTGTAAATTTGCCATCATTATTATTATTATGACGAATACACGATTTTGTTTCAGTTGAACGCTTTCTGTTCAAATATTGACTTAATGCGATTTGATTTGAATTATTATTAAAGCAATATAAGAATTTGAAAGTAATTTAAATGAAAAATTGCAAAGATGTTTGTTTTGCACGTTTTATGGGTTTGGTTTGGGTAATGAGTTGAATGTACTTAGATGATGTATGTATTAAAGTTGTATCGATGTGGAATGTTTAGATCAATTTTTTAATGTATTTGAAGATGTAAGCTCAAAGAAGTACAATTATGTACAAATTGTGCTTGATAATAACACTTTTTAAGACATTTTTTCAGCCAGATAACTGTGTTTTTCATTCATTTTTGGTCCGAGACGAGTCAGTCTAACAAGCCCAAGTTCGAGTAAACCATTCAAAAGTTGTGACTCGTAAAATTTTACAATAAATTTTTCAAATTCAAACTTGCAGCTCAATTTACACTCCAATCTATGCATGCATCTTTCTAAATGTCTATACATCATACGTTATAATTAATTACTGATAAATCTCATGTAGCTCTCAAATACAATACATACCAAATAATAAAAAAAAAAACTATTTATATAAACCTTATTCATAAAATTATCGAATTTTGTTTGATGATGCGGGAAATGAGTAACCATTTCCTCAATTTCCGGCTGCCTTCTACTGTTGCTGCTGTGCGCAGACAAAGAGATCAACTGGAATGCATTTATCGATAATAAAGAAACAATATCTTTTTTCTCGCTTCAATTGTATTCATACCAAAATACATACGACTATATATACATACATTTAACTAAGCGTTTACAAAATTGTATAAAAAAAAAATATATATATATATATAAAAAAACAGTTGAAAGTTGGGCATATGATTTCGTAATAATACAAGTAAAGCTCCATTGTAATATTTTAGAAAAGAAAAACGCCCCAACACATTAATCAAATTTTTTATATCGTTTTTTTTTTACATATGCATTATTTGTTGCCCATTGAAAGCGAATGTGAAGTCTCGAACGCAACTTCTCTAGTTGAGCGTTGACAAAATGCATTTTTAGTGCTTTTGATTTAAACTTTACAATTTGTATAATATAATTATGATGTAATTATGCGCTTAGTGTATTTGCTTAAATTGTGTTTAATGCCATATTATATGCATAATGTAGCGACTGTCACTACTGAGGAAGCACAAGTTGTTGAATGCAACATTTTATTGTCACATTGCACCTGTGGTCATTGTCGGTTGTGGCGCTATGATGATGATGATGATGATGATGGGAAATACGTGGGTAGGAAGTTATTTTATATAGTGTTGATTGGTGTCGTAGTTTGAATTTGCACATGTTACTGGGAAAGTGTCAGTTGGGAAATTGTATTTCCCTTACAAGTGCACTAATGGCACCTAATATATAGTGCGAATATAAGGTTTTTTGTTTTATTAAAATACTTCATAATTGATATCAATTTTGTTCGTAGATTTTCTGAAACTATCAAGGATTTGATAGATTTCGATCGAAAAGTTTCATATAGTGACAGAAAAGATACAAATTCGAATACATTAATCAAATCAGCTGTTCATGTTTTGTTTGTAGTTCAAAAGCTCATTGCAATTTCTATATTGCAATACTAAAATGAAAACCCCAAATCGCAAATTTATTGCTAGTTCATTATCTAAAGAGAAAACTTTTAGCAAGAGAGAAGCTAAAGGATTGCCAGTTGAGAGTTGCATTAATCAAAGGTTTATACTCATCTTTATAAATGCAGCGTCCACAGCTACGCGGTCGCACTTTGAACAAATTTGCAGTAATGCATTTTTATTCCTACACAAATTGAAGGAATATTTCATCCTGGCGAACATTCTTTTGCTTGAGCTTTTTGAATTATATCCACATTGCTGTCACTTGCACTATTACACAGCTGAGAACAATGTGTCTATGTAGGCTTTATTATTAAGTTGTAAATAGGCATTCGTAGGCATTCGTCACGAACGAATTCCAATTTTTTTTTTTTTATTAGATGGCCGATTTATTGTATCGATATCAAATCATATATATTATCAGCACAAACAGCTGATATTAAATAAAGCGAACGTCATTTTGCCAGACACATGTTAACGACAACAAACATTTGGAAACGGGAATTATTGAGAATGCTAGGCCAAATAGAAAAGCTTCGTTAATCTAACCTGTAATAAATGATATAAAATATATTGACTGGAGGTATCTAAAACAGTTGTGCTAGACCGGAATGCGCTGATACAAGTATTAACTTCATGCGTAAAGATACTTTTCTACAATAAGTAGTGAGTATTTATTGGTTTTAATTTTGTAGTGTTCTTGAACAAACGTCTTTTGCGAGCTGAAGAACGGTGTTTACTATACAATAAAATTGTTTTCGAATTGCTATAGAAATACTTGAAATCAACCTTTAGATAGCAGCGAAACTTCTATTCATTCGCACAACCTTCGTTATTTTGACAAACAACCAATAAACCCTGTGACGCATCTTCGATCTAGCATTGAACATTTGAAAATACGACAGCGTATCTTAAAACTGCATATCTTGTGTCTGTCTTGCTTTTGCAACCTTGTTGCAATAAGAGCGCAAGCAGAAAAAAAGAAAAACAATCTCAAACAAAAAAGCGCATACGAAACTGCAACGGAACAATGCAGCTAAATCGGGCGTTCAAAAAAAAAAAAAAAATGACAGTAAATGCTATTGAAACCAATTTCAATCAATAATTGAGATATCAAAAGATAAATTTATAGAAAAAAGTCTATATGCAGCAAATAGCTTCAAGTAAATTGACTAAAAAAAAATTAAAACCAGCAAACTTATTCAATGCCAAAGAAAGCCTTACTATGGAAACGACTTCGACAGCAGTAAGCAACCGTGCAAAACTAATTACTGACAACTCTACTGCATAGAGCAGCTGCAACAATGCCACCAACTCGATTTTAGACAAAATCAGCTCGCCACAATGTAATTACAACTTTTTTTTTGCTTTACTAAATATAATCTTCAGAGCAACAGCGTAAAATATAAAAAATTACTTCAATGGATCAAAGAAAAAAAAAAACCAAGGAAAAACAGTAACCGAAGCTTTAATACTCTTCACGCTTGCCCTGGTTTTGTACTTCAGTTTTTAAATTTTTGAATAGATGCTTAGGTTTAAATTTTAATTACAAAACAATTAAACTAAAACCTAGAGAAATTTTGGATCGGTCGCCTGGAATGATAGACCGCACGGTAGACAGTTGAGCTATTGGTGCCTCATATTTATAGTGCTATAAGAATACAATTTATACAATGTCTGCTATTAATAATTGGATTCACCTTTTATATTTTGTTGAACAATTTAAAAACATTTATTATTTTAAAATTAATAATTGCTTTAATTCAAACATGTTCGATACAACAAAATAAGTACAAAGTGTTTTTGTATGGGAGTTATACCTTTGCAGTTAAATCGCGATTATTTTCGAACTCGAATTGCTTCTGTTTATAAAAGGCTACATATCAACTTTCAAGCCAATATTTCAAAGACTTAGAAAATAGGGAGGAAAGCAACGCACAGACAGACAGACAGACGTCCACGGCTAGAACGAGGCGTCTAGTCATGCTGATCGTGAATATATATGCTTTATGTGGTCTCCGATGCCTCCTGTAAGTTTGCAAACATTGTCACTAATTTATTTTACTATTCACACTCTGTGTAAGGAGTATAAGAAAAAAAAAAAGAAAAAAAAATTAAAAACCTCAAATCGGAAATTGTTTACCGCCGCGGTGCAGCGCATTTGATTAAATAGCGGCAACGTCAGGCGACAACAACAGCAATTGTTGCTGCTGCTGCTACTGTATGCCGCAAATATTGCTGTTACAAATGACCACCCCCCCATCGGTTGTGGCGCCAATCGTGCGCAGTCAAACTCAATTCAAGTTGTACACTTCACTTTGCTTTTCAACTGCGTTTGACTCTTAGTTCACCGCCACTTTTCCGACAATATCAGGCCTAAAACTTGATGTTTTCTTTTCAACATTAATTTGTTGAAAATTACACATTTTTTCACAGCAACAGCAACAATTGTTGCTGTTGCTTGCTGCCATTGGCGTCAATGTTATTCGCGTTGGTGTTTGACTTTGTGTAAAATATTTTAACACCCGGTTTGTTCAAATCACTTGCCGCCGCCTGACGCAAATTATTGTTGTCTCCTTCCATAGTAGCATGGTATGTTGTAGTATATAATTTAAGTTAATTTTTGCAAATTAGCGCACGTTTGAATTTTCTTTTGGAGCTTTGAGTGTGTATATAGTAGCAAATTGTGCGTAAAACTGGAACACTCGTAATCAAATGAAAAGTTTACATTGGAATTCAATTTAAAAGGATAAAGTGTTAGGAAGTAAGTAACTGAACTAAAGTTGGATTATAATGCAATTTGTTGTTATTTGAATGGTTGGTTGTTCTTAGAGACTCATTTTTGGCCGCATTGTCTTTCTCTTCCGTTGGGGTGTGTGCACAAATTAGGCTGTTAACAGGTAAGAAACTAGAGACGAAACGGCATATTTTCATACTATACATAATAGACAAGTTCGTGGTTCCTCCTCAATGTCAAATATAATAGATGTTGCAGTATGCTTTTTTAGAGTAACCCATTCATATCCATCGCTTTTCTTGTATTGCCGTGATGTGAGTCCTGTAATTGTCGAGGACTTCAACCAGCTGGTTAATTTTCTATAGAAACTCCGGACAGTCCAGGTGCAGATCTGTAAATCATGATCCTTAAATTGTTTGCGGGGGTCGTTATCAAAGGGTGATCGTATCTGACGCTTCCTCTCTGCGTGTTCATTGGTAAATGTTGTTTTGCAGTGTTGGGAACCAAACCAAGCGCACAACGCACCTAATTAAGAGGTGTGGGTTGCCCTCTCAAAACTTGCTCACCATGGAACGTATGTTTAGAGTTTATCCAGAGGATACATATCCTAACGGACGTTTGTGAGCTACGTGGACCTTTTGCAAAATAATAGTTTTTAAGCCATTCCCAAGTGAATGGCAATTAAGAACTTTCCCCATTGGTATATACAGGGTAATATACCCTGTAAGTGAAATTAAATTTAGTTACCAACTATTAAGCGCAGACTTAAAGATATAAAATCTTAGCCAAATACTTTTCTTCTCCATCACCACTTCTACATTCCACTGGTAAGACATTTCAGCATAAATCAAAACAAAAAAAATTCTAACAAATCCCATTTGGTGCTTTCATATTTTACAAATTTTTGTACCAAACCGCCGCAATCCAATCCATCAACATAAAAATGCACTAAAAATATCTAAAGCTTCACAGTTTCCCTATGCCAGCTAACTCTACAACAACACATACACTTAGTTAGACTCAAGTCGTCAAGTAAAGCCTCTCGAACTCATTTAGCTCAATATAAAATTGGGGTAGAGTAGACACAGAGTGGTTGGTGGTAAAGTACGTATATATCAGTTCTTAAAAGGCAACTCAGCAACATAGCTGCATGAAGTCAGTCAGTCCTACGAAGCAGCAACAACCACTTAGTATAAGAAAAAAGTGATTTTAAAGAGATTAAGCACACACACATCGATCGGCACTTCTGACATATTGCAGCAAGGCAGGAACACGTTTGCTACATGGCATGATGGCATGGCATATAGAGTAGGAAGTAGCAAAAGTTGCATGGAGTGGAAAAGTGCTGCCAATGGCGCGTGCTAGAAGTACATACGAACCATACGTGCTACCGACTAAGTCAAGAAGAATTGTCATAGTCATCTCGAGATACATATGTATCTATACTACATTTTCATTCCTACGCAATGAACACAACGAACAAGGCGTACTAGATACATTCATAGATACACTATTTTAAAAATAGCTGACACACAGAATGCAAACAGCAGCAGCAGCAGCAGCAAAGGCGTTGCTGTAGGAGCAATCAGCAAAAGTACTGAGTTGACTGGACAGTGTGTTGCAGCATATGGTGTCAGGTTGCTGTTGCAAATGCATTGCTTTTGCCACTGGGTCGGATCTGTCGCACAGCATAGTACATATTTGTTGTTTTTGGGATTTGTATGATGATGCGCAACGTTTATTTGTTAAATAGAATTTTGTTTGCTTTTTTTTTTTTCATAGATACTAAAAATACGCATGCGACAAATGTTGACGATGACGTCTACTTTTAGATGTAATATTGTGAAAATGATTTCCATATCTCATAGAGCGAAGTATATGTATGTTGTGGTTGCTGCTATATATGTGTGTCATTTGAATTTCTGCGAACTATATAGAAAAGATACACGCGCGCACTCAGCACTACAATATACAAATATAGTTCAGCTCATTAGACGTGATTTCCACAAATTATTACTGCCTGAAGATGATGATGAAAGTGATTTATGCTTGGCATTATTATCAACGGCATAACATCAACACTACGATGCATATATTTGGATGTCTGTCTGTCTATTTGGCTTATTTTTGCCAATCTAAAACAATTTGGCCGTGCAAATCTGCATAAGAAAAAATACAAAAATGTCGGTCTCTTTTTATACAAATGTATGCTAACTACTATTTTCATTTAAACGGCAAAAAAATCGAAAAAAAAATATAAGAAAAATCTGCAACGCATTTTGCTACAAGTATAAGTCTCATTTGAGACGCTTAAAATTTTTTTTAAAAGATTCATTGCAAAAAAAAAAAAAAAATACATACGTAGAAGAAGATACATGAGAGAACGTAACAAATTCGGTAGTACTGAAGTTTGCATGCTCTTTAAACATATTATTGCATAATTTGTAGATAATTGTGAAAATGCAATTATTAAACATTATCATTAAAAGATACACTTGTAAAAAAACTAAATCTTGTCTAGAACTGGCAAGTTGTAACCACAGAGGCTAGTAATTTTTATCTATTCCAAGTATATTAGACAAATAAATGACAAAACATTGCTTTTATGGTTTGGACTATGAAAAAAGTTTCTTCAATAATTCGAAAAATCTGACTCAAAGCATGTAGAAGAAGTATGGAATACTTTTAAAGACTAGTTTCGACTCTTGGTCAAAATTCCACAGGCAGAATTTTTTACTTCGTTACTAAAACCCGTATTATACACGTATTACAGCCGAACACTTAACAAATAATATGTATAAACTATGTGTGAATTATAAGTGATATTTAGTTTTAAGTGAAGTTTATTAAATGTTAAGCCAATATAGCCCAAAAATGGACCAAACAATTTTTTTTTTGTACACATTCACTAACTACTGATTGATTCGTACAACCCTATATAGGTAAAAATATTCACGATTAAATATATATATATATATCTCATTTTATTTTACTTAAGTTTGGCTTCCGGATATTGACTTTTGTAATTGGAAATGTTTATTGTATATTAAGTGTATGTGGCATGTCCAGTTCAACAAACCTATAAGAAAATCTTCAGCGTGTTATCTCCAATAGTTCAATAGTCCAATATAGCAATGATAATTTATGGAGCATTTAGTTTACTATTTGTAAAATAAGTTTTTTCTACTTCTTAAATTAAATCTATTAAATCATACAATACAAAATGAAATATTTTTATTCTTTATAAAGTTTTAAATTATTTAAAAAACTGCTAATACCTGTTCTACACTGCAAATACATAGGGTATGAATGAAACAAATGGAAAACTTGAGATGCACTAGAGCAGAACTTTGCAATGGAAAACTGTAACAATAACAACAAATACAAAAGTAAAATGCAGTGCTTATATACAAAAAACATCTTACTGGCAATTAGTTACTTTGTTGATGTATCTTTTCTGTATTTGTGTATCTGTATCTTTTTGTTTGTATGTTTGTGTCTGGCTGGGTTGGCTTATTGCAAAACTGAATGCATTTAGATATCCAAACGATAAAAAATTGAAGATACATAAAAACGTTTGATGTTCTTAATCCTAAAAGGAACATTATATTGAAGCAATACAGAATTGCTTAAGCGTAAATTGCACAAGTCCATTTAATTTCAAGGTTTTTTTTGTTGTTGTTGCAAAAGATATCAATTAAAGTAACGAACATTTTTGTGAGCGGATTTTAAAGCACTATATTTGTGTTGAGAGTTACCCATTTCAATAATCTGTTGCATACATTACATATCCTTAATCATCAAAATTACTGAAGCTGAAGTTAGTCTTGAAGTTTTATTCGCTATTGAATATTGCCAAAAGTTAGTAAATTTGTGAGACTGCAGAATGCTGAAGTTTGTCACATAACTTCACTGCTTTCATTACATTCAACGAATTCTTATCCGATAGAAACGCTGGCTAAACGCCTATAAAATTTTGTATATCCTGAATAAATCGGTTGCGTTCGAGCACGATATTTACAAAGATCATTCAATTCTCAATTTAATGATCATTAAGACAGCAAAATCAACTAGAAATATATATAGTGAATAAAAATTAACTATAAAGTTATGAGCAAGTCGTGAAAATGGCTCTTAGCCTGGTATCTATATTTACGATAAAAATAAAGCATTTATATATCGAAAGTATTTCAAAACTGTTCGTATATCTTCTTTTGATAAACAGTGACTCGGCCAGGAAATATTAGAAATCGACAAACATTTCTAATATATTTCAACATGTATTTAAATATTTGCGTCCAGTAACAACAAAAAAAAAAATCGACTTGAATGCAAAAATTGCTCTCAAGAATGCATTTCCTCAAATTGTATAGCCAGGAAAAAAAATATATATACACCACATTTGCTGCTTGCTGCACAGTTCAGCGGCGCTGTGGTGAATTACAACAAAAAAGCATAGTAAGAGAGAAACAAGAGCAACAAACAACGCGCAACTTCATTTATGCTCTCACGCTTTACACTAATACAATTACATAGGCATGTAAATTGCCATTGTATTAACTGAAAAATCAGCTGAGCTTTGTTTTTGTTTGGATGCGTTGCGCTCTTAGTTTTACAACAACAACCATTTACTGCGAGAGATAGAGTGGCGCTGCAAGAAAGTACCACGCTGCACAGTATATTCATAATATGAAGCAGCACACTATGTATTTCTCTCTGCTACGCTGCTCATTCTTTGATTTGGCGCTACGACGACGACGCTCTCAGCTTTGTGTGTGTGTTGAGTTTTTCAACTTGACGGTATCCAATACCGTTATAAAAATCAGACATTTTTCCAACTTTTCGCTTCAATCGTTAGCTTAATGCCGAATCGTTAACAACTGCAACGCAACAAAAATAAAACTTGTTCTTGTGTTTGTTATAATTTTCTGTGGTGCATTTTCAAGATTTGTCTTCTCAAACTCAAATTTTAATATAACAAAAAGCTGCTTCCATTTTATAAACGAAAAAAAACAAAAAAAAACAAAAACAAAAAAATAAGTTCAGATTTTTCTTGACTTTCTACATGCTGCATATCAAAATTTTAAGTGATTTGGCATTATCCTGAAAAGTGACAACGACGAACTGTTGCGAAAAAAATTAAAAACATACATATAAAATAATTGTTACTTTGTGAGTGTTGTATAAAAGAAAATCGAAGGACTTTTTGAATATTTGTGTAACTTGTCGAAACATAAAAAAGAGCAGTGTTGCATTATCTAGTTGCAGCCCAGACCCAAAATTTCAATGTTGCAGCAACTCAAATAGCAGCATCCTTGCGCTGTACATTCTAATATGCTGCGCGTAATTACACAGAGAAAAATATTTTGTTCAAATGGTTGCAATACATTTAAATAAATTTATAAACTGTTATTTTTTTTACAAAAAAATAATTTACAAACAAAATTTAAAAAAGTTTTGTACGTAAATTTAACATTTGAAGAACACAATAACAAAATATATATAAAAAAATGATACAAATTAACAGTTAAATTAATTACAGAGGTTTACAATGTTTTGGATTAAGTTAGACGAAAGTGTTTCTTAAATTATTTGAATTCAAATTCGTAGTCCATTTTTTGTTTGCTATAAGTTCTAATTGAGATAAATAAAAAGAACAGCGTTTTTTTTAAGACTAACTTCAAAGATATGATTATATCTTCGGTTTTAATTTGTTGATGTTTTCTTGATCGGTAATAATATATCCTAGCAACCATCCATACATCAATTTTCATTCAGACTATTTGTTTCACAAAAAGCTGCATCTGCAAGAAAAGACATTATTAATTTTGAGCTTTTAATTTAAACTAAAGTCTGAGCTATTTCAAAGAAAATTAGCGGCGTGTGTTAAAAATCAGCGAACAAACATTTTAGTAAAACAGGTCTTGTTTTTCTACTAAATAAAATATATATTTTTAACATTTTTAATGAAATAACATGTATTTTTTTGTAAAACTACTTGAAGTGCACAGGAACTCTGTCTTGTATGCTTACTTGACTACATCTCACATATAAGTGACCAACAATAAATAACCGCTCAGCATGCCTTCATCTCAGAAATCTTCGTCATTTTACTCGCGAAAATACTTTAAGAAACACTTTCGTCTGATGCAGTCCAAAAATATAGTTTATTTTATAAAATTTTGTATAATTTGTTGCTGTCAAAATTTGTAGTATATATATTTCTGCTGCTTAAATTTACCATTTTTGTGAGTTGGTTGAGCCATTTCGACAAACAAATTTTTTTCTCTGTATTCTCCAACATACAATACATATAATGGAAATGTGTTCTATACACTTCACTGCTTGCTGTTGAAGTCCCTTGGCAGACTTTTTTAATTTTTATTTTTCTCTTTTAAACTCTCGACTGCATTTGAAACGTGTGTGTTTATTGATTTTATGTCGCTCTTGCTCTCACAGCATCCATCCAAACCATGCTCTGCCACAAAGTGAATTTTCTTTGGGGCATCCACTTTGCAGCATGACTCATCGCCGCATTAGCAGCAGTGGAGTAACACATAGCGACACACAGATACATTTCTCTATGCAAGTGTATAGTTATAAAAGCCGCAGCGTTGTCCTCGTTACTATGACAAAAGTTTTTCTACTTTCAGCACTAGATTTATTTTAGTGCGCTGCCTTTCATCTCGTCACACTTCCTTGTGCTATTCATGCCACAAAACCTCTTTATATCCTTTTTGATGTTTTTGCTGCTGCTGCTGCTGCTGATGTATACATACCCGTATCTGTGTTGAGTATGCTTGAGAGTGTGTAAAGTTGCAACTTTAACCCTTGGCTGCTGTACAGAGTTTAATTTTGGCATGTTACACAATATTTCTATTATTTATAGAGCCACTGTCTTTGTTTTTGCTAATTAATTAATTAATATACTATTTTTTATTTGCTGAAATTTCATTTCGTGCAGATTTTTTTACGCTTGAAAAAATAAAGCAACATATTTGTGGCAATCAGCAGTTGTTGCTCTTTGATTATTAACTTAAATTTTAATTAAAAACAAATTACACACACATCAAAATGGCTGCTTATGCTGCATTCAAACATGTTGAACTTTACAATGTTGGCAAGACCAAAAAGAGGTAAGTTTTTGAAAAATTTATAACTAAGAACATGCATACAGAACTAACCATGCATACTATAAATTGTGTACTTTAAATAATGTAGTGTAGAAACCCAGAATAGAACTGGTCGATTTTGTTTAATAGATTTTATACATACGTTTGTTGTTATATTTGAAATACCACTTTTGAAAAATATAGTCAGAACCTCTAAGTTCGGCCTATTAGTTCGGTATATGTACTTCCCTACAAAAATTTTTTGTTGCGGAAGATAGGAATGCGATTTTTTTAGTGTTTTTTTTTTAACGCATAACGCCGACGAAATCGCTTTTCTACCACATTCTTATCTTCCTTCGGGAAGAAGTGATTCGAAAAAGCGAGTGACATGGGAGGGGGGAATAGGCAGCGGATCGAAGATGCTTGTTCTTGTCGAATAAATTTTATTACAAAATACTGGATTGGAAGTTAAATCGATGATACCAATGTATTTTGTTTTTGGATATCGCCAAAATTATTTTTCTAATTTCATCTTAAGTATCGCCAAACTTTGTTCCTCGCGTTAGATATAATGAACATATCAAAATGCTTGCAGGGTTTTGTATTAAAGATTATAGTTTTCTTAGAACTTGTACAATAAAAAAATATTCTGGAATATGAAGTTTATTGCAATAATTTCATTAATATAAACAGTAACGATTGTTTAAAATAGTTAGGACTAGTTTCACACTGTCAAGTTAACTTCGAGTTAGGTTAAACTTCAGTTAATCAGTTTCTATATTTATAGTGATAATAAATGAATAAAAACATTTTACTTGATATTTAACTCTAGTTAAAATAACTCGATAATTGTACAGCACTGTGCAACTGAATCTTAATCGTCTGCTATATGAATATATTAAACGAAAAAAACTTAAGTTCTAATAAAAGCTGAAGAATTTTACTGTATCATTCTATCATCCTCCTGAAATACATTGCAGAATTATTGTAAGAAAATGAAAAACTTATTCCGCCTTTAGATTTATCCTTTTGGAACTGTCATTGTAGAGCACATCAGCATTTCGGTCATCCATCCAGTGCTGTTCCGTTTTGATTAATTTACAAAACATCCGAATTTTGATTACAAAGTTGTTGGAATCTGTAATTTCTTCAGCATTGTAGACAATGTATATAGTTAGATAAATTAATTGTACACGCTTTCAACTAGAGAACTACCCTAATAAACGAACACACCCACTTTACACAGCTGACTATATTTATTATACAATAGTAACGAAAAATATCATTAATATCCACGTTCTAGATAATATCATAAACTTTCTACGCACGTAACTATAAAACCATAAAATGCAGATTTTTAACGAGCTGTTAATGAACATAATGAATAATCAACGGGGTGTTAAAACGCAAAACTGCAATCATTACAAACTACCCTCTCTGTGCAAGAAGTTAGTATCGATAGAAGATACATTGTGCCCAAAGACATACTGGCTTCAGTTGCGCTTCCGCTGATAGTTTTTTTTTTTTAGCATATCATGCCAGAAGTGTAAAGAAACTAATATGTACAATATAGACACATATAAAACCATCTAGTATAGCAAAGTTAGTATTATATTTTAAAATGTATTATTTTGTCGGCTTCCTTCCTGCGTGTATGTGTATCTGACTCTGCCAGTCATGGCTTCTATAAGGCTTGCTGCTGTTAATGCATGAAAAGTGGAGCAATTTACATACACAACTAATACATTAAATGTGTATGTTAGAAAGCAATGATTGACTTTTACTCTATAACACACTTTTTGGTTAAACAAAATTTCATTTTCCGTTGACATGCTGCTTGCTGCGCTTTTCTTGTTCATTTCATTTTTCCTACACTAAGTATAACTATTTGTAAAACTTATATTTCTAAGGGTGTAATCCAATATTTTATATGCGTATATAACATTTAACGTCTGAGTGGTCAGTTACACGCACACATGACTTTATGTACAGACAACTAGACAGACACTCTGGCAGACAACTCTGCTAACTAAACGTCATCTGTGTTATAGTCTGTCTGTTGTCCATCTGTCTGTTCGTGCAAATATTTATACACAGTAGAGGTTATGTCTCGTACAATTTTACGTTAGCCTTGTATCTACTAGATACTATGTATAATATTGATTTTATGCCGCGTTGCTGCTTTATTTTAAAGCAAAAAACAAGCTTGCAATAAATATTAATAAATTCTGCCAACAATATGTGAATCACAGCGCCTATATCTTTCTCTTGCCGCTATATTAATTTAAAGTGCATTAACCTTTGACAGGCAACACTCAGTCGGTCATATGTAGGTATTGTATATAATATATATGTTACATACTACAACTACTAGAATTTCTGCTATTTTTCAGCTAATACTGCTACCAAAGTATTTAAAGCATGTATTACCCTACTGCACGCCCACTTTCTTTTCTATTCTAATAAGACGCTACCACATTCGCGTGTAATCGTATAGTAGTCTACATTGAGTAGTTGTAGTATTTCGTAGTCGGTGCTATTGATTTTCTTTCGTAGTCGTTACCGAACGAACAACTGACTATTTTTCTTAGCCTGTAGCTGACCTCCCAAACTACCCAACCCAACACGCCCACATCTAACACTATATACTCATATATATTCCACCATACTTTTAACTATACAGGCAAAGAAATGTTACGCTTCCGCTCGTTCTTTCTGATTTTATTTTTTTTGTTTTTGAACTTTTAGTACATTGAACTTTTTACTCATATGTGTTTTTGCGTTTATTTTAATTTCTAAAAGTTTTTGGTCGTTGTATACTTTTACTTTGATAAGATTGTTAAATGTTAAATGACACATAATAAAATTAAAAGTTTTCCAAGATAACTCCTCCTTTCTTATTTTTATTGCAAGGCGCCGACATTTTCAAAGTCATAAAATGCCTTTGGAATTATTTACGAAATCAAAGTATTCTGAAAGCATGTTTAGTTTAGTTTATATTCTGAAATAGAATTATTTCCGCTGGGCGTGTTGGATCGCGCACCCTCCAGTGTTGCATTCTAGATAAATTTACGATACTTGCAACACACCTTTCTTGTAAATTCTAGAGTTTTATGTATTTAAATACTCTGTGTGTGTTCTTGTGTGAATGTGCTAATAAATTAGATTCAAAATTAAGCAATTAGTCGAATTTTTCAAATGTTAGCACGTGTCAGCTTATGTTTGACTTGTTGTTTGAAGTCTCTTAAATGTGTTGGGAATGTTCGATTGTGTTTTTGGAAGTATTTATTGTTTGACTTTAAAAATATTTCACGGTCATATGTTGATGTGCAGTTTGATGTGTTTTGAATATTTGAAACTGTGTAAAAGATAATTTTCTTTTACGTTGGTTGATAAACTAAATGTTAAATATATTTGGGGTGTTCACAAGGTTTTGTAATAGTGTAAAAGTGCACAAACGCGCCGTCTTGCACACATTTGTACAAAATAAAGTGATGCAAATCTGCACAGTCAGTTGGTTGAGAATTTGATTTGTTTGTTTGGAACCTCTATTTGTTTTCCTTCATTGTAAATTAACTAGTGTTCAGCCCCAGTGTTAAAAAATTACCAAATAAAACCTAAATTTAATTTTGAAGAAAATTAGTAGATTTCATCAGTGTATTTGTGCTGTGTGTATCTGTGTTTGTATCTGTGTTTTCAGTTGGAATTTGTAGATGTTTAAAACTATTTTCAAATATGCCTTCCTTCGTATGTTTGAATAACGAAATACCGAGGAGACTAGACCAAACTTGGATAGTTTGACTCTCTTATTCAATATGCAGATCAAGTTTATGGTGTTTTGTAGCTACCACGCCCATCCCGCTCTCCATATATGGGTAAATTTTTATACCATTCACATATAGTGTGACATGGTACAATGTTTTCCATTAAGCGTGTCTGAACATTAAGTTGAGTAAAAAATTTTATGTGTAAGATGTGACAGAAACATTTATTCGGTATTAAAGTACATTTAATATCCTCAATTTTTTGTTTATCATTGAAACGGCATGCCCGCAGCTTTGTTTACAATAATCGACCCAAGAGGTCCAATTTTTTTATTACTTTGTTGCATAAGTCGAGCTGAATTTCACCAATGGTTTGAGTAATGTTGCTTTCCAGTTGGTGAATTGTTGTTGATTTTTAGTCATACACAAGTGACAACGTAGCCTCAAAGAAAAATCTTGGCTGCCATAGCACATCGCCACCTTTATCGTAACTTTTTGTGTAACGCTCGTTGTGTGACACATTGAGCCGTTTTGTTGCAACCACATGTCGTCCAGGTTCATGTCATCTAATAGTGGCCAAAAAGCTTTGACCCGATACCGTTCGCCATTGACAGTCACCGTCTGTCATCATCATCCTTTTTGAGGATGGCCCAAAGACCTGACCAAAATCCACACGAACAGTATGTTTCATCGGATGCAATGAAGACTCTTCATACTGCTATGAGGCAATTTTGCTTTTGATCCGTTTCCAACTGCTCCAGAGCCCAATAAGTGAACGCAAATAAAAAAAAGGGTAAGCTGATGGCTGGCTAGATCAGAGCAATAAACTATCAAAGTTGGAACATACCTATTGAAAAACCCTTTATCAGTTTGTAAGAAAATTTGCAACGCATTTATGGAGACATAATAGTGTATATATTTTGGACCAGCTCGACGTATCGATCCAGACATGTCCGTCTATCTGTGTGTTGCTGTTCCGTGTGGGACTTGACAGGTAACGTTTTCGTTTTGTCTCTGACTCTTCAACAGTTTTTCTGTGTTCCTTTTTCGAATTGCGATATTTCCTTTCCGTTACAACTTTCTATAATATACGTACGTATCTAGTATATCTATGTATCATATCAGATCACTTGAAGCATAAATTGTTTCTATTATCTCGCTTACCACCATCAAGTCTATCCATTCATTATTAGGCTTTCAACGTTTCGCTAAACTACTTAATCTTACTTATAAATCAATTAACACGCTTCAAAAACTGAACGAACATTTGATTAAGCGATTTCTACACAAGACCGAGAACACCCAACACGTTTCGCGCTTACATCTTTCGTTGCCAAACTTCTAAATGCTTACATGACATGCCAAGAAATGGCAGTTTAGAATGAACTAAAATCATTATCGCGTTAATATGATGCTGCAAACATGTAGTAACTCATGTGAATTGGGTCAATTTTTAGATTTTAAAGTCTAAAATTATCGTTATTTTTTCTCTCGAAGCGCTCTAATTAAATTTAATTAAAAAGCAAGTTTTTGTGAAGTAGTTGTTGCGCGCATCAATTGAATATGCGATGAAAAAATTGTCATTGACCTAAACTACTTTTTTCTTTTTAATATTTTCGTCAACGAGGTTTTTTGCCTTACTATTTAATTTAATGTGCCGTTGCTGAAATTGTCATAAAAAGAGAAGCTGTTTTAAGGTACAACACTTTTACTGCAATTTAATTTTTGTTTGGCCAGTTTATTCTTCTGCGCTTTTCGGGATCTCAAATGAAATTGTTTAAATAAAAACATGTGTTCTCTGAATAGTTTTTTTTTTATATTTTTTTAGTACTACTTTAACAGTGGAAGCTTTTCCTCTTTCAGCTGGCGCTCTAATACTTTCTATGGCTTTTGTGAGAAACAGAAAAAAAATGCTTTATTTTATTATGATTTTTAAATTACATTTTAAAGGCGTGTTTTTGTCTGGTTATTAAACGAGATTATGATTATTATAGTTGAAAAACCGGAAATCATGACAATTCACTTTTTAATGGTGTTGTTTAATACTACATTTTACTTGTAGATAGTTTCTGCTGCTACTGTCGTTTATTTTAAGTTTTGCGAGCTCTTTGCAAAATTGAAATGTATTTCCGAGAATTTCATTGTTGAATTACATAGTGATGACTTGAGAAAGTTTTTGAGCAGTGCTTTTCTAGTAGGCTTATATAAAGTAAAGTATTATAAAATAGCTGCTGTAAGTTTATCGAAAAGTTTATAAAAACCGAATGCAGATATTAGTGATTCATGTTTGGTTGAAAATATATGTCGATCTAGATAATTCTGCAGTACACTAAATACGCTTTTTAACATTGTAAACCTGTGTCTTAAAGGTTGAAAATATAGAGTTAAAGAATAAAGACGAGCACTTCTCTTGCAAGCAACTGATTGTTCCAGAAAAATATCAAATCAAAACGAGAGACTGTGCACAACTATTGTGGTTCTACTGGCCTTCGACAATCCGGTAGTATTCTCCAAAAGGGTTCACGAAAGCGGTTTTTAATTGAATCACATCTGATAATCGAATTCGGTAACAATTATTTTATGGACTAAATCTATGTATATTTACTAGACCCTGCACTAATGCAGTTAAAACAACGAATACAATGAACACTCATTTATACGCACTCTTGTTTCAGAATTATTTCCATTTGAGTGTATGACTCACAGTAAAATAATATAAACCAGTTCATTCATTGTCTGTCCTATATACTGTCCTCCGATTTTTTACAGTAAATTATCATTTATAACAGACATAATTTGATATTATACTAGCAAACAAACAATGCACATGGCTGAGACTTCTTTGTACGGTGAGAACAAAAAAATCTGGATTGAGCGACTTTCAACCAACGGAACAAGGAGTCGTCTCAGCCATGTGCATCTTATGTTCCCTAATATTATTATTGAGTGTATTCGTTCCATTGACACCACCGACAACAAAACTTATTAAAGGTAAATCGACGCATGTCAGCATGGAACACAAAAAAAGACGAGCACACTGAATTGTACCAATCATTGTCACATCATTTGTTCATACATTCTATAACTTACTACTGTAGACTGTTCATGTTTTCAAAATTAGCATGACACAAAATCTTACCATCATTACACGACATATTCTGTTTCTATAGATTGAATCATACCATTCATTGCGAGTCAAAAAGATGTAAATGCATTCGTTTGCTATTTTGAATCAATTCGTGCAGGGCTCTTATATACCTATACTGAAACTAGTAAGGAGTGACTGGCGTCGTATCTTGTCAGAACAAAACTAGTTGTTCCTCTTTCATCTTTTCATCTCCAAGCCTATCATTTATTAAATGATATGATAAATTTGACCAACGTTGCTGCCTATATAGAGTATTTAGATTTCGGTTTTATCGAAGTTTTACGTTGTCTCTTGTCTTCAAAACGAGTGCGTCACATATTAACGATTCATTAAAGCATCATAAAACTGATTTCATATTTGTTTAGCAAATAAAAATTCCATACAAGTATGTATGTATTTACCTAGTTCTATTTGCATTGACGCATTCTAGCTGAAATATGTCGAAAAAGTCAATAACTTCAATAATTCTTATCGTCTGCAATTGTGTATTTCTCAAGAAATAAAGCTTTCGCGCATATTTACATATAATAACCATTTAGGCTTTTATTCTCATTATATACTATTTTTGTATACATATTTATCAAAAATCACTTTTGTTCGTGTGCAAAATCGAAAATTTAGGCCAAACAAATGAACAAAAAAAAAAAAAAAAGAAAAGCAAAAATTTATTTTATCAAATTATAACAATACCAAAAAGAAGAACTTATAGTACAACGTGAAAGCAATCAACAAACAACTCAGTCAAAGGTAGTCAAGGTATGCGCTTGTATGTGCCGCAAAGCATGCTATATAAAATAATTGTAATATTAGCCTATACTATATACTAGGTATATATCTACTATATAGTAACCTGCGCCAATGTAACTCATGTTAACATGACAAAAGTAAATCATACACCCTGTGGTGCTCGGTATGAGCAGGAAATGAAATGTGTTCCAAACTAACTGAACTATTGAAGTGAGGTAAAACTTTTGTATGCGACATTGTCGAGCTTGTTTCCATGCTATAGGTATTTTTTTTCTTGCCTACAGCAAACCTAAATTTCAAAAGCATTTTTATTATTATTCAGTTTGTTTGCGATTTTCATTTATTATTATTTTCGACGCTGTTACTGCATGTTGAAAATGTGCTTCGTACCAGTTACTAACTAGTCTCAAATGCAAAAATTTTGATAGAATAAAAGAAAAGAAAAAAAACTACAGCACGGTTTTCGGCGCGTAAGGTCGTTGAAGAAGCATTGAATATGGCATTGTCTCATGACTGATTTTATTTACCTATACTAATATAGTATAACTTATATAAATTGTGTCCTTTATTGATTTTCGGCTGCTCATTGACTTTTAGTTCGACTTTTGTTTTTCCACTCCTACATTTATACAATATCTAATTGTTAAATCAATGAAACGCTTTTTGATTTTATGTATAAATTTCATTTCCTTGCTCATTTACTTTTTTTTCTGTCGTTCGTTTGACGCAAATCTTCAATAAGTAGTACAATGCATTTCTTTTGAAGTGTAGCGGGTAATGTTTAAGGTTTTCTACTGATGTAATTATTGTTTAGCTACTTTCCTGCGGCTGAAATATGTATCTGTTTGTTTGTTGGCCAGCTATCATTGCCGCCTTTGTGGTTTCTCTGTTGCATGCGATTAATTGCCTATGATTGGCATTTTCTTATGGCAAAAACATAATTTCCTTGCTGCATATAAAGCATAATGCAATATTTAGTATCTTGTTTGACATCCTACGAATTCTATGTTCTTTTTTTATCATACAAGAGTGTACATGGAAACATATTCTACGTGGGTAGTTGCTGAAGATACAAATCTTCTAGGTTTGTAAAAATCAAGTAGAAAACAAAAATAATGTTGGAGACGAATGTGCTCGATTACGTGATATCTCATCTACGCAGTTTAAGTGTCTTTATATGAACCGTAGATTGGTATGGGAGCTAGCTATATTCTTAATAACAATAAGTTAGAATGTAGCAGTCATGAGTTATTGACTTTAAATTGCCCTGCACCCTTGCCTGTACAATATATATGCAAAGTTTGAAATTTTATTAAATAAGAAAACAAATAATGGTATTAAAAAATATAAATATCCAAGTTTGGTCACCCTAGCTCTTATAGTCACCGCTCAGCCTCCTGCTATGTCCGTCCATCTATAGTCTCTTATATACATATGTGTATATATTTCTATTTATGCTTATAAGCAGGTAGATAAAAACGCTAAAGTGAGAAAGAAATGGACGAGACAAGCAATGTTGAAGAATAAGTAAATCGAAAGACTTCTATATTTATTTTGCTCATTTGCCTTGCTTTTTCATTCGGTTTGCTCGTTTCTTTTATCGATCCAAGTTCAACACAATTTTCAACTGAACATTTTTTCGACACCAAGTCAAAACAATAATAGATATATTTTTAAGCATTTGCCAAATGGGTGTTGCATTACAAAGAGTGTTGTATTACAAAGAAAAAAGGCGAAGATGTAATTTCATAACTATAAATAGTAAAAGTTATGGAGAAAACATAATCCTAAAAGAATTATATTAGATTAAAACCATAAAGCCTGTGGCTAGATTTACAATAAGACAGCTGACAGATACTACATATAGATTGGCTCGTCTCTTCGAGCTGTTGAAAAACAAGAGAAGATCTTAACTTTGATACAGCGGAAACTTTAATACTCTTCACATGCACTTCAATACTTTATACCGTATTTCATATACTGCTCAGCTTAAGAAATACTAAATTTTTACCTTCAAAAACAACAACAGTGCTTGTTTGTATCATTTAGCAACACTAACGTTTGTTTACATGCGTAATAATTTCTATATTCTTAAGTTTATTTTGGCATGAATTGGTAAATACTTAGTTAATTGTTACTCGAAATGAATAGTTGTCTCTCCAACTAAACTAAAGATGAGCTACTTATGTAGTAAACATATACTTAGAAGTGTGAGGTTATCCATTTCTACTGTTTTATTAGACATTTTTACACAAGTATTTTTACAAAACTGAAAAACCTATGCATAGTTTTTGTAGAAACTAATGCTATTTTACTATACAGTAGATCACCTTTTATTTAGACTGGCACAAGCATTTCCTGCTATTTTTAAAAATTGTACAAAATATGTTGTAGCATTCTAGTATATACTTTGCTATTATGTAACTACAACATGTATATAACTACAAGTTATGGACATAACTACACAAACTAGAACATGTTCTTTAATTTGCAACAAAATACATAAAACACAATCCCCATGCCAGTCGCATAAATAGTCTTCTGTTAAATCTAACCACCGCTGCATACGTATTTATATCCTTTCAGCTTTGGACTATGCTCCAATAGAGCACAATTTTTCGCTTTCAGTTCTTTTGCACAGTCATGGCTGCCTTATATTACATTCATGTGCAGCATAATTTCATACATGCTATATGCTTTTCAACCGCATCATGCTTGAAGTCATTGAGAATTGTTTCTACTCAACGCTTCTACGAGTCCTTGTCGACAGCAGTTAATGCTGTGAAACTGAATGGGATTTTCATGAGCTGACTTCGTAATGCTCTGCTAATGTTTTGCTACTATGTGGATATATAGTAGTTATTTAGGCTCGTTCGGCACAGTTCCTGTTATATAAACCTTTCTCTGTATAGATTTTTTTTTATGTATAATAAATGCAGCCATGCGTTATGATGCTTTTGGTGCTTAATGCCCTAAATGTCTTTGTGGTGCTTTTCGCGAGTTGTAGCTACATTAATGTTTTTAATGCTTGTTACAAATTACAAATTATATTTTATTAAAATTATATTTATTAAAACTAGATCCATCTCTTGGTCGAAATTCGCTTATCGGCGCCGACTTAACTTTTAATTTCGATACTAAAGTCCGTATTATACACAAATAAATATGGTATTTTATTCGTTACTTGATTTTCAAACAAAATTTTCAAACAATTTTCAAAGCAATTAACAATATGCGGCTAACACACTGAAGAGAACTTGTAGCTGAATTCGAAACACATAAAAGCATTTTTCTGTGTTACAAAATGTTGTCGCTATTTAATAAAATTTTCATTATAATAACTTTAAACAATTTATATCAAATCTATCTCTATATAATTAACTTATCACTAATTAATTTTTCTCCATTTTCTATTTTTTTGCAGGTAAGCAATTCACTTTTCACAACGTCTCGAAATCCTATCAATGTCAAAGTCTTTTAATCGGGTAACTTATATCGTATAGAGTTAAATAAAAATAGCTTATCTTACGTACGTCAAAATGTCAATTTACATATATTAGAAAGTCCTTTCGTTTTTATACACATATAGATAGATAGGCAGGCGGCGGCCAGACAGCTAAGAAGCGCAAACAATTAATAATCAACGAACGCAAAGACGTTTTAAATAATTAATATATGTATATATTTTGTATTTTGAGTAAGATGACAAGAAAAACTCTGGCTTTCGCTGTAAGCGTGACCATAATGATAACATATATCTATGTACAGATAGTTATAGATAGAGATATAGTCATATATAGTGAGAGAGACGACGCATGTTAGCTTTGTAGTGAAAAACTGATAATACGCATACGCCATGTGAAAAGAAAAACTAAAATTATAGTTTATTTTTTATTTGAAATTTTCATGTCGCATGACAACTTTTTCCGCACAATTTCTTCACTCTCTTTTTCTATAGATTTTGAACAATTTACTTTTGTACAACAGCCAACAGCGCATCGAACTTATCGATAATTATTGATCAAGCATCACTAACACTATCGGTAATTGACAATCTTGTTATGCAGCGCAGCGCAGCGGCAGCAGTAACGCGACTACGGCTTTGATGATGGCGTTGATATAGTCTAAACGTGGGAGCTTGCATAGGCCAAGTCATGTGTGTGTGTATATCTGTGTCTGTTGGCTTTGGCCCCAAGTCAATTATTAATTATGTACGCTATTTTGTAATCGTATACGAACGCGGGCGCCAAAGATTTACTCTCTAATGGACAGACAAATAGACGTGCAGTCAGTCAAGACATTGCGCCAACGACGAAAGCTAGCATTGCTAATTTGCTGCAATTATTCATAGTTAGTTATATGCATATATAAAGGGTATTTTTTTTAGATTTGTATAACTTTGAATTGAAATAAAATACAGAGATAACATAATTTAAAACTGAAAATTGGCATTAGTGAGTGCCACGGATCGCTCGGATGTGAAGCATTCTGAAAGTGCTATTCTCATGGATTTTCTTCACTCCAAATTCGTCAATTTTGTTTATTGGTACGCCCATTGAGAGAAAAATGAGTCTCATTTGTGAACGTTCGGTGCAAACGATGGTCATTCAGATTTTAAACTTGCATCAGCTGGATCTTATAAGGTCGTAGGCCGAGATCTTTAAGTAAACTTTTCCATAAAGTGTGGATGCACACAGCTCCAATTGTGTTCTCATCAATTCTACGCTCTACATCATCAATTGTTTCTTCGGTGCGTGCGTACTGTACGTCGTCTTTGCGTATGCGTATTATCACTTATATTATACGTAGTGCGAAAACGATCCATGAATAATTAGTCGCTCAGATGGGCGATTTGTTCGACCGTAAAAAGGGCGAAGTGACCCATGATTCTTGAAATTAGTTTACAGGTGTTGTTCTGGCACATGTTCACGATAAAATGCCAAACCAAACTGAACACGAATGACAATAGCTTTGCCAGAGCTGACCAATTTATGACAGTTAAATCGCTGTCGGAAAATGGAATATCTAAAAAAAAAATACCCTGTACATTGTAGACGAAGGAGAAATGTGAGCAGCAGCATCGGTTTGGGAATAGTATGAGGTATCACTATCTAAGCGCTGATATTGTAGTCGTCGACGTTGTAGTTGTCGTCTTTAGCAGCAGCTAATACGCGTCTTACATGCAAAACGCACCTACGCAGTGTACTCAAATTGCACATATAACAAATCCTACTACATACAAATACGCTACACTCTTGCTTCGTACTGCTTGCTTGATTGTTGTCACAGTTTGTGCCCCTGAAGTAGTAAGTTGTAGAAGAAACATACGATGAAAGTCAATAGCCGCCACCAACACCGCATCGAGATTTTTCTTTTTATGATTTGTGTCTGCGACAATATTTGCTGTTGCTGCTGCTGCTGCTGCTACAACGCTTTGGAAAAATTGCAACATGCTGCATGTTAATTAATATGCACAATGTGCTTTAAACTTTGTGTTGTTTCATTTTTGAGTGGTTTGCGTTGTTGTGGTTTTATAGTTTGATTAAAAATTATTAATGACATTTATAGATGACTCATTCAATTCGCTTTAGAGCACAAATGTGTATATGTACTTATGTAGAAAGTAGCTTATAATATTCGAAAGCTGTTATTAATTGTTAAAATTTAATTAAACCTTATATCTTCGACTAGTATTAATTATTATTAAGTAGTTTCTTAATCGATTTTTAAGTATTCTTTTGTGTAAATCAACATTTTATATTATAATTTTTATCGCATTAATTATATGCGTACGAAACTGAAGCAATCTTCTTTGGTTCTGAATTTATATTTTGAAGAATACATTTTTATAAATGTAATCAATGGAAAAGAATGATTTTATCCATAAAATCAGCAGCTAAAATATACACAAGCATATCGCTCGTTTACACTCATTTGTTCTCATTACTGAATAACTTAATCTCTGCTCAAGCATTTCGTCCATTTTGATTCGTTGCTCGTTCAGCAAAAAATACTCTGATTTTAGCATTAATTTAATGATTTTGGGAGTTCGCTATTTCTGGAAAATATTTACGACTGCGCACGCTTTCCCTCGTCGCCGACAAAGTGCAAATTCGAAATACTGCATTTCCATCCGAATGTATATTTATCGGGATACGGGTTGTCTGTGTTCAAGATTTGATGAACCAAATTTTAAAGGTCCTTATTTTAGGTTATTTGAATCAACTAGATTACGAAAAACGCGTGCGGGCTCAAGTAATTCCAGTGATAAACGCTATCCTTAGAGATGGCAGTATATTTCTAAAACTATTTCGGAAATCTCGAATTTTTATACTCGTATATGCATAAATTCTAAAACTTTCGACTGTTGCTCGCTAAGTACGGGCACGTCAAACAATGTCACCCTGTGTTATAAGGAATTGAATAACAAAAGTACTATACAAAAAGTTAACTATTTCAAACGGATTAGGTTTATTTATTTCATAGTTTAATTCATAAAAAAATAAAATTGAAATCAAAGCACTTTCTTTACGTAAAAAGTCAAAGTGCAAACTGAAAAATTTTCAAAAGAAATAAAAAAAAAACAAATAAATCGCATGCGATTTCACACTTGCAACAGTGCGACTTGAACCAAAATTTCCCACAAAGCCATTGAATGCCGCACAAACTGTGGCGATTGCTGCTGCTGCACCTCTTTTTCACAAGCCAATTTACACAATTAACATGCAAATAAAAGCTGCTTGCCGAAATACAGATACATACAACAACAACAACAACAACATCAAAATCTGTGAAGAAAAAACTAAACACAAATCTGCGATTGAGTTATTTTCAAGTTCAAACACTTGCAAAATGTCAAGTGGTATTTTCAATAGAAAAAAGAAAAGCAACGTAAATACAAACAAAAAAAAACTGCAAACATCGCACTAGCGATAAAAAATATTTAGCATAAAACAAATAAATACCAACACATGCAAATTAGTTGCCACCAAGCAGCAACATCGACCAAGCCAACTAAACGAAGGAAGCTGGCTCAATGTTGGTCCAACTGTAACTGGCTGCAACCCACACAGAAAAAAAACTGCGCTTTACAAGCATTGAATGATTGTCTTTTGCTGCATGCAGCATAGTTTCCTTCCTTGGCAATCTGCAAACGCTAAACTGTTGTTTTAACACTTGCTGTCTGCTTATTTTGCATATCTTGCAGCAGCAACTACTGCTGTTGCAGCAAATGCTGCAAGCGAGCAATAGAAATGCATCGGAATATTGTTGCATCTTCGAGAAATTGCCTGTTCAGACGCATACACAACATTTGAACATTGATTAATGAATGCAAATGTATAATCGCTTGTTGGCACAGCTCCTTCGAGACTTCGACTGCCTGTCGATAACTTTTGGCTGACTCCTGTCGAACTTCAGTTGCAGCAGCTAACTCAACATAAACTTGCTGTATTTTTATGCTCTTCACGTAGAGTGTTAATAGTATTATAATTTTGTTACAATGTTTGCAACGGCTTACAGAAAACATCGGAAACACCATAAAGTATATATATATTCGAATCAAACTAGCTATGCGAGTCTGTCTGTCTGTCTGTCTGTCTGTGTCTGCGTTGCTGTCCGCCCTATACCCTCAATCTTTAAAATATTGGTTTCAAAGTTGGTATGGAGATATTTTATAAGCAAAGCAACATAGATTCGCAAATATATGAAAAATGGATAAAAGCATGCAAGTATGAAGAGTATTAAGGCTTCGGTTCCGCTGAAGTTAATGTTTTTTCTTGTTTCGCAGTCGCTTGTAATCGCTCTAAAGCAAGCTAATGTTGGCTTTGTTCATATTTCATACATCTATAACATACAACAACATAGTCAAACTACTCTGCCACTTTGCAATGATGTATACATTTGCGATAAAGTTTTGATGTCGTCTCTCAGTTGCAAACTACTTACTTTGTAAGATTTCTTTCTATTACATGTTGCTGCAAAGTACGCTGCAACATTTCAGCCTTCTTCCAACTGTTTTATAAAGTGCTATATTAATAATTTTACCTATAGTTTTTTTTTTTGTTTTTCGACTTCATCGTCGTCGTTGTCTTTAAACTTCTTTACATGGCATCAATATGTCAATTTATCTACTATTAAGTGGCGCTATTTTATGTTTGTGGCAACTACTTTTAACAGCATGCGTTCATCGTTGCATTTTCTTTTTTGTTTTTGTTTTTTTTTTTTAAGTACAATCTACAAGTAAGTTACTGCACACATCTGAGATTGTTTCACATAACGGTTATTTATAAAAATGACAAGTTGGCAGCACCGTTTTTGGTAAAGTGTCCGCATGCTGTGCGTGTAGGCGCTGTGGAAAAGTAGCTCAAATTAAATGAATTGATATTTATGAGATTAATTGTGCATATGAGTATTTAATTATGGAAAAATAGTTAATCAATAAATAGTTCAGTAGTAGAGTAGTAGTCGCATGGAAGTAAAATAGTGTTTTTTTTTTGTTTTTTGTATGATCCGACGTTGGACATATAAACTTTATTGAAAGTTATAAATTAAGTTTTGAATGTCTATATTAGGAGAACGATCTTACATTATCAACTGCAATTGTACTGCCCACAAAATTTTGTCAAACGACTTTCGCTTTTTATAATGACTATTATGCGTTCGGGCATGGAATTAAGTAGATCTCCTATTTTCTGGGTTCTCATTATACTTATTATACCAAGCTTCTTTAATAAAACTGCCTACTTATGCCGATAGTACTGTATCTCTATGTTACCTTTACTATGTGCAAAGTATTGTTTGTTGACCAGTCCAGTGAAAAAACATAAATTATAAACCCAAGGAAGAAAGAAACTCTAAGTAATTTCCATTTGAAATATACCTAACTAAAAACGAGATTTTTTTCTATACAACTAATAGTTTCACTTCATGAAATGTACTTGTTGAGTTTAAGAAAACGACGGGCCTCAATACAAACAGATATTTGAACACAATTAAACAAAAAAAAAAAAAAAAAAAAATTTAACATTCAAGGCTAAACAATGTACACTCGTATTATTATAGGAATGTAAAATTGTTATCAATATATTGAAGTCGATTTATCGAAGAACACTGATATATTTTCACTGACAATAAATCCATTATATATCTATATATATAAAATATTTCGCCACTTGTTCCAACAACATATTTTTCGAAAGGAGAGACGACGCGTTGGTATTTTGGCTTTTTTGCTCGTACACTTTTATCCTCCACTTTGTCAACCGTTCCTCGAGAATTGTGAGGTGGTCTGCTAGTCGTTTAGTTGCTTGTACTGGGCAACAAGATCAGCTCAAGATTTCTATATAATTTTCGAACATTGAAATTGAAAGTCTGTGATCTGTAGAAACTATATAGCATACGCTGCCTTGAATTCCTTTGATTTCCGACTTTTGCGTTATAAACTCATTCTGAGTAAATGCATGAAAAACTTATATTCGCACGATTCTTTCTAATGTGAAAAATGTATCATTTTGTCGAATTTACTTTCGCAAAATCTTTCCCAAAACAAAAACCGGAACGGGACCGTTTATAAAATCAAATGATATGGTGCATTTATACATTGGTGGATCCAGGGGGTGGGGGCAGGGGATAATAAGTATGTAACAATCAGAAGAAAGCGTGGTAGACTCCATAAAGTATATATAGGTATACTTGATGAGCATCGGAAGCTGAGTCGATGGTTTTTGGTATGAAAGACAGATCACAGAAACTTCAAGAAACTTAAAGACTTCTCAAAATCGGATAGCTTGAACATAACAATGGTAAATGTACTAAGTATATGGTTATATATATATAAAAGCTATAGAAACTTTTGACACTGTTTAGTTCATTTATGCCCACCTGTCTGGAATATTTAAGAAACTACAACAATGTAATCACTCTCTCAAGCGCTAAAAAGTAAAACGCTGTCTAAATTGGTGATGAAAACAATTTGTCTTACGTCCAGAAGCTAATATCAAACTGGCAGTTGTTTAAAATGCAACAAAATGTGCAACAAACTCGCTGATATGAGAAGACATAACATCAGCAATAACAACAACAACAACAGCAACTGACAGCAACACTCAACGAACGGTAACAAACACAGCAGGCAGGCAAGCTGGCAAACAGATACAAGATACAAAATTCAACAGATACAACAACTTCACTGAGCAGCAACAATTGCAATTTGGTAGTTAATTTTCTTTAGCTGCAACTTATGTCAAAACCACAAGGAACAACAACCGCAAAGAAAATCAGGCAGTCAGAGGCGGTCTTGTAGCTTGAATTAGACATGGCACTAGTACAAGTACGAGTAGCTCTACAGCACTACGAGTTGAGACTAGAGATTGTATTGTAACTAAGTAAGTAGTAGTAGTAGTAGGTGGTGTGCATACTTCTTCATGCAACAAGCAAAAGCACCAAACGAAAAACAACCACACCATACCACATGTTGCACATTGATGAAGTTGTGGTTAACTCCAAAGCATTTGCTGACTTGACTGTCTGTCGTAGACTCTGCTGACTGAAACATTGCTTGTAGCTTGATTAATTGCAATTGATTTTTATGAGTTTGTTTAAACAATTTGATGGCTATGTGCCGGCAACTGCTGTGGTTCAACTTACGCGACGTCATGTGGCGCTGCCAAAGTTAATTTTCTTTCAATTTCAATTATTTTAACTGCATATTTAAGGAAAGTTTGTACTAAACAAACAGAACAGACCCTAAAGCCAGCGAGACGAGTATGTAGACGCGGCAATGCAGCGAAAATTTGTCTAAACGTAATTGAGGCGCTCGCAGACTCAATTGATTTTTATAGGTCTTTGATTATGCTGCCTTAAGGCGTCGGCATAGTCGGAACTATTGGGTGTTTCAATTAATTCGTATCGTTTTTTTTTTTTTTCGAAAGAAGCAATCCAATAATCAACTATATTTTTGGTTTTCTCGTAATTACGAGAGTGCTGCGCAACATGCAGAAATTCCTTCCTTTTTTGTCGTTTAAGTAGTTGTTTACAGATGGAAAAATTCCTTTCCAAGTCTCTTGGCATTGGACCCAAATTCATTGGATCATTCCTATGGCTGTTTCGCGTTTGCTGACTGTTGACAAGTCAACTGCCAATGATTCTGTTAATTCTTGAAGTGTTGACATGGATCTTCATCGGGTAATGACTCCAATTCTTCAGCTTTTCAGCCGTCCAGGTCCTTCCTAGTCTTCCACCTCAAAATTACGGTTTTTAAACCGAGTAAAGCACAAAAATAGTAGAACTCCCCGCAAAAACACTTTATCCGACATAAAGTTAGACATATTCAATGAAGAATAAAGTGTTGTTATTTACGCTAAACAACAACGTGGAATATTAGAAATGCATTTGTCAACGCAATCTGTTAGGAAATACTAAGAACTAATTCAAACACCCAATAAAATATAGATATGGCAATTTTATTTGTTTATCGACTGCGGCGACATTGGATTGCTAATGAAAGCTATGCCTGAAGGCTTCTTTTTTAAGTAAAGTTTTCACTAAATTTGCATTTGATAGCAACTAATTTATATTGCGCATGCGCAACATAAAAAATAAATAATATTGCATGCCGCGTCTTAAGTTGTACAGAAGAGGATACATCTTGCTACTATGGGCTTTCTACTTCTAAAATAACTACACACGAGTACTTTCCGTTTGTCAATACAATGCCGCAATGGTCAACAAATCAATTGTGTTGTGTCTGAGTGGACTGTGCCGTTGTTTGGGCGCCAAATGAACCTCGACACAAGCGTGCAAATGGACACACGGAGGAACGGACGGGTGGACGGACAGTTGGTTGGAGTTTGTTCGACACGCTGAACGCACACTACATCTTCAGCTGCATGCAGCCAGTTCCAGTTCCAGCAGCAGCAGCAGTTCCAGCTTCAACTTCAGTCATACACCACTTGTTTGTTACTGTATAGAGTCTAACCCAAAAAGAGCTAATAATAAATTACCAAGTGACTGACAGCGTAAAATGAGCAAGTGAAAGTACATACTTACTTAGTAGCACAAAACATAGTAATAGTTGGAAAAAAAAAAATCGAGTTAAATAGATTTCCGAAAACATAACACTAACACAAAGACATACGTACTATAGACAATGCAGGAAAAATTGGACAACTGAACTGGACAACCGAAGTGGAAGACAGACAGACAAATCAACAAAAGAAAAGCGATAGTTTTTCTAGCCGAAATAAAAGCGAAACAAATGAAATGTGAAAAATCACTAAAGCATTGCATTAAAGTGACTATAAATTACAGAAATGAACATGCTATCGTAAATTTTCTACAGTGAATATTCAGTTATGCAGATACTAAAAAATGTGATTGTGATTGTGGAATACTTATAAAATAGGTTAGTATTAATAGAATAAATGGATAAGGTACTAGATACGAGTATTTATTGCCAAAAATAACAATTTGATTTCAAGAAATTCACGTCTCTGATATTATTGAGAATTTTTAAACTATAGAATTTAATAGAACATGCTTATGCAAATTACTAAGTTTGGTGATTTTCTCATAGATCCGTTTATGTGCTCATAAGAATTTAACAGTTCGGTTATTTTGGCATGGATCCCATCATCTTATCTTGACCATTTTTATATGATACTACCCCTGAAGTACCTCATTTCCAACATAAAATTAATCATCGAAATAGGTTGGTGTAATCTAGAATTATTCGCACATTTGTTTTATTGCACATGCTTATGCTAATTTAAAAGTTTGATGACTTTCTCATGGACTTTTCCATCATCAGAACTTGACCGTATTTATATGGAACCATCGGTAATATAACATAATTATCGAAATCGGTTTACGTGGTAAGAAAGATTTTACGAATATGAATTCGATAAATTTGAAAATTTTTTTATATATTTGCTGATTTTTCTATTTGAATTCACTTGGCATTGATCCAGTGAAATTCATATTAATCAATGTAAAACGCAGGATCATCCCAATCGTAAAAAATGTACCATTATATCGAATTCACTTTCTCAAAATTTATCCGAAATTGAGTATCAGAACAGGCCGGATTGTGTTTTTATATGGAAGCTATACGCTAGTGATCGGACCATATTACGGAAATTTTTACACTATGGTTATGAAAAACGTCCATCTCAACTTTTAAACCAATATCTCAAAGATGGACAGCGGACAGATACCCAAACAGACAGGCGGCCATGGCTAGCACGACTCGCCTTTTTGGTGCTGATCAGGAATATATGTAAATACTTTGTAGGAACTCCGATGCTTCCTTTAAGGCGTTGCAAACATTACGACTAAATTATAATACTATGTACACACACTGTGTGAAGAGTATAATACATGAAAACTTAAATAACAGCAGCAAACTGAAGAAAGTACTTAATTTGGTATTCTAATCAAAAGCGTACTGTCTCTTGCAAAACGACAAATTCATGATGCAGCTATGAAAATAACAATTACAACAAGAAGAAAAATCGCTTAACTATCTTTTTGCAGTCTGTACATGTTAAGGGTTGCCAGATGAAACGAAAAAAAAAGGTTTATAGCCATTGCGCATGCGCGCTGTTATAAAATAGTATGACCGGCAGGCGGATGGTTGCAGGAAGTGCATTTTATGCACACAGGTGCCATGGACGCCAACGATGACTACGACGACGTCGCTTTGATTGCCATTCATGTTGCCTGTCGCCGCTGAGCATTGAAGCCCAAAGCTTTTAGAAGTGCAGCGCATGCGCTGCAGTGTTCCACTTGATTCGTTCGCTGCGCACGCTCATTCAAATGCCGTTATGTTGCGCTTTTGTTTTTAATGGCTGGAAATTGTTTATAGACTACCGTCGAAGAAGTGGCACGGCGTGAGTAGAGCATTTCGACAAAATGTCGGAATAAAATAATGGAAAAAAAAGAAGAAAAAAACGTCCAATAGTTTTTTTTGTACATTATAGTATATATTGTATTTTAATGATTTTTGTTCTTTTTTTATTGAAGTATTTATTTTGAATCTCCACTTTTATACAAAATCATAAATCGTGTCCATCAACAGTCGACAAAATGGCATCGTGCTGTGCTCTGCTGTGTGAGTATGCATAGACCACAAAAATTAATGAAAAATCAACTGAAGCACGAAAATTGTGTGGTTTTTTGTTACACTTCCTTTGATCAGCGCTTCCCTACTAGTATATAAACTATAGCTATAGTATCTTGTTTTTTTTTTTGTGCAGTAGTTTATGCATAAGTTAGATTTAATTGTTACTCCTACTATTTTTACTGCTGCTGTTGGAAACTTTCCCTTTCAGTTTAAATGTTTCTTCTGTTTTTGTTTGTTTGTTTTTTAGTTGCGCTTCAATGCAGTTTTGTGATTGATTAACGCGCTACGAAATTAAAATTTTACTTTTCCATTTTTTTTTTTGTATACAATTTTATTTGTCTGTTGATTGTTCATTAACTGGCCGTACGACCGATTGCATGCCATTGCCGCATACGCCCCTCTTTCACTTGACTTGACTCAAAACAATTCACAGAGTTGCATTGCAATGCAAATATTTAATCAGGTGTGGCGGCCCGGGAGTATTGTAAATTATATGACCGGAGGTGTATGTGTTCATTACTCGCAGGAAATGGGCAAGGAAAAGCAATCGTTATGCATAGTACACAATTTCTATATGAAGATATTTCATATTGTTTAATGTGCAATTACAGTTGAGATGAGTTTTTGAGTTTAAAATAAAGTCAACAGCAAGTTCATGGGTTAATTGTATGCAAACAGTTTGTTGCGAATCAAGATTTTGAACAGCGGTGGAGCGGTGCATACGATTTCTTGAGCTTAAATAATATCAAAGTGTGTAATAAACTAGCGTACTCGGCGTGCTTTGCTACGGTGCCCCAAGTATATTCTTTTATATGATGGCGTGGCAACTTCCATTTTTCTTATCACGCAAATGCCGCGATTCGAACAATAACAAAGGAACACAATTTTGTCATTGGGACAATAATCTAATAATCTGTCTAGAATAATAAAAGTTTTTCAAAAAATAGATTTTTTTCTTTTTCTTAGACCAGTGTGTGGGAAGGTTTGGTTGTCTATAGCTAATGAACATACATATATACATATAACATTTATTTGTATATAAATAGATAAGCTTTTATGTACTATCATTACATTTAATTTAAGCGCTTTATTTTTTAAGAATACAGAAAGACTGTTTTTTACAACTCATGCAGTCTAATATCTATATGTATATTTTCAATTTTCTTCAATCAAAAATGCATTTTACATTTAAGCCGCTTAACCAAAATTAAATCCTCACAAATGTAAACCCACATCCATTTTTTTTTTTTTTTATACGAGTATATAACTCGTATAACGACAGCATATCTGTCTATGTACATCTTCATATCATTCGCTATACTACAACATTTTCCAATTGCTTTTCCATATACCACATAACTTCACAACCCACTGTTACACTACTTTTCCCAGTATATCATCTTTCATGATTCAACTTTCCGCACAATTTCTACTAAAGCTTTTTCTCTTATCTTTTTTGTGGGCACCAATGACAGCGAGTTAATTATTAAACTGTCTGTATTTGTCCGTCTGTATTTGTCTGTCTGGTGTCGTTATGATTCAAATACCAATGCGATTTGCTTTATGTAATTTAAATCCATATCAACAAAAAACTTCACAGAAATTAATCCAAAAAGTGTTTAAACTTTAAAGAGGCGTAGCTGTTGCTATATGGTTTTTTTTTTTGATTTTTATTTTTTCGTAAATAGTAGAAAGTAATTTTTGATATGTGTTGGAAAAAGGTTACTTAATGCACTTTTAAAGTCGATCGTTGGTAGAGTGAGAGAGGAGTGGTGCACATTTTGGTGCTTGCATCGGAAAAAATTGACATATTCGTTACGCCTCATTTACAAAAATTTCGTACGCCAATTTATTTTTTGTACTAATACAGTTTTTTTTTTTTTTTTTTTTTTTTTTGTAATTAAAACTTGCTTACATACAACACTATTAATTAATGATGACAAGCGTATGATGGTAAAAGCGAAAGTTACTAAGGTTTTTAATGAAAGATACTACTAAATGATGTTTTTCTTTTTATTTACTTAATTCTTTGCGTTTCGTAGAAATCAGAGCAGAAACGCAACTCATGAAACTCTTAACGGAAATGCGCTTAATTTTAGCATTATTGTGAATTGTTTAAGATGTTGAAAGTAGCTGCAAATGTAAGAAAAGTTAATTACCACGTTTAGCAACATCTAAATATTAATAAAATGCACTATGACTGTAAAATGATTATTATATAGATAGGCAAATATATTTGATTGAAGAACGTTTTTGTTAAGTTCATTGAAAGCAGCTTATATTCCCAGTTACATATTACCGGAAACCATCCAGTAGCATACAACTGTGGAAGTGCTTCATCCTGGTCTTCTATAAAGTTTTATAGGTTGATGAAGAGCTCGAATCTTTTCCTTGTATATTGTTTTATGTCCTCAATTGAATCAAAAAGGCTTAGATTAAATACTCAAACTGTGGTTCAAATTAAAACTGTTAGACTACTGGCTACAGGGCATATCTACCATTTTAGTTCTGTATATATGTAGTAATACATCTATAAGCTAAAATTACTTCTCTGAATTTGTTGCTTTTTTGTTTATTTAATGTAAAAATTTCTCATACAAGTCAATGCACGCATGAAACGTGACGCGCTACAATACCTGACTAAAACCTCTTACAACATATTAAAACTAATAGTAGTAAGATATATCAATATAAAGTAACAACACGTAAAGAGTGGAGAAAAAAAAAACATAACTAATAAGTAGAAAATGACATCGCTACTGTTCTAAATAAACGCTTGAACAGACACATTACTGACTGGAAGTGGTCGTTGAATATGCAAAAGATAACTGCCGCAGTCGTTAAGCTGTACTTTTCAAGACAGGTGGCAACAACGTTAAGACTGCTTAAGTATTTTTTAGCACTTTTTTGTTTGTATTTTTTCGTTGCTTGCGCTTTAAAAGGTTAATGTTAATGTTAACGGTTTTAGCTATAAAACAATCAGTCTTTATTGCCAAAAAGTTTTAGTCTTTCATTAGATGCGAACGTGTGTACTAAAATATTGCAGTATTGTATTGTACTTGAACAGTGTGGCAACTACACTGCTCGTATGATGAGAGCGACTTAATATGCAACTATAGCTGAAGCGGCTCTACATAAGCCTTTGTTTATTGTTTTTATTTTTTTTTTCTGCAATAGACTAACTAATGAACTGTTATAAGCTTGCAAAAGGAAATCTAATGCAATCAACTTAATGTTGTATGCTAATTAAAATTCCTGCTTCGTTTAGCATACATTGCGAAAAAAAAAACAATCGGTGCGCAATATTGCATAATTTTTTTTAAGCTAACATTGTTTTATTATTTTAGTTGAACTATTAGCGGTTTGATGAGCTGAAGATGTCGTGTACGAGTTTGCACCAAGGTGTGCTTTTTGTTCTTATATTTATAATTGTCTTCGTTAATAAGTATGAATGAAGTTTGTAGAATGTAATTAAGCTTAAGTTCAATAAGTTTTGATGCAACTTATTGATGCAACTTATTGTAATAGAGTTCATTAATGTTAATTTTAATGTTTTATGCGCGCACACTCCCACTGTTGTTCAACTTTTTTGACTTGAGAATTGGCAAAATAATTACTTGTTGCAAATTGTACATGGCGCCTGAGCAGGGACATCGGTATTTCAACTGGAAAATAACATCTATGTAGAGGGAGCATTTGCTGTTCGGGCTCAAGCAGAGCATCTGGCTGGGCTAGTCTAAAGACTTCGTGCTCGAACTTCAACAGCGGGTCCAGCGACTGGCCCAACCTGCACATAATAGCATTAGTGCTGGTGCACGATGACAACATGCCACCGCAAAAGTGGCTAACAGGAACGCGTAAGAATAAAGCTGGCATAATATTTGAACTAGCAGTTTAACTTTTAGCTTTAGAATTGGCACAAAATAGATTTTCTAATTAATTTTTTGCGCTAGCTTTCGAATGCAAATGTCGATTTTATTAACAGTTTTCGTTGGTATCGTACTCGTAAATTCACCACAACGTGGTGAAAAATATCAGAATGAGGCAAGACAGAAAATAGAATGTGTTCTATTTGATTTTGTTGTATCTTAAGAAACAGAATTAGATTCAGAGATAATAACGTATTTAATATGCTACCAGTTTAGTTGAAGGCGGTAGATTTTGTTTTTTTTTTATTTTCTTTCACGGTACATACACGGTACATATAACAAAAATGTTGGGTTTTTGTGTTATTTATTTATATATTTTTTTGTTTTTTTCACACATTTTCTTAACTTTCAACTTTTTGTCATCATAAAAAATCCACACAAATAATATGTGAAAATAAGCAGCAATAGAAAAATACTTGCATCGTTTCGGATTATGCGAAAATAAAATATTATTTCTTTTCGGTATATTATTCAAGCTGTTGCAGAAATTTTTGTTGCCACATACCGGCAATGTAATGCATTTTTATGAAGACTTTTCTTCTGCTGCTGCGGCTGCAACTCATGTTCAGACTTGCCAAATATGTGCAAAATTTGCAATTGCCTGCCATGAGATGCTGTGCTGTGAGTGAGGTTATGTCATAAACACGCGACGCGACATGAATTGAGATACAACAATGTGCGGCAACAACTATCTATAAAAGGGAAAAATGAAGAAAAATTATAATTAAAAATGATGTGAAGTATTTATTATTTAATTGACAGCATTTGATTTGCAGTGCGCATAGTTTTATTTTTCATTTATTATTTTATTTTAAGGAAAGTGTTGCCCAAAATTTTGCGCAAAAAAAAAAAATTTTATTAAAATAGGCGGCGGCGTCTCTCTGTTTGCAGCAAGAAGCAAAGGAGAAGAACACCTTTTACCAATTGGGTGGGAAAACAACTTTTACTGTATTAGGTTTTAGATTACTTACAGCAAAGATTGCATGCGACACAAAATCACAGAAATAGGAGTAACAGTCCAGCCGGCTGGTCGGTCGGTCACAAGTGAACAAACAACATTTACCAGCAGTAGCAGTAGCAGCAACAGAAATAAATAGAGTCAAAAGTTGCCATTGGACATAAAAATCGAGCAACATCCTTTCGCTGCACATTAATTTTTGTCACCGTATGTTAAGCGCTGCGGGCAAGTTCAGCTACATTTGTAGAAGACCCCCTCAGGGAAACTATAGATTTGGTTAGGCGGCATTGCTTAAGATAAACAATTGTCCTCAACCTTCCCACATGGTCAATACAATTGCTTAAAGGTCTCGATGTTGCTGCTGCTGAAATCTGTTGTGAAAGGCAGCAAATTTTCAATAAAACATGCCAATTTTTCTACTCAATATTTACTATGTATGTATATATTTTATTTTGTGGCTTTTGGACTAAACTACTACGGCTGAACTCCATTGTGGTCGATGTTTTTGCTTGGCGGTGATTGGTTTTTGCCTTTCAAATTGCAAATTTACACATAATTTACACTTTTTTTTGCGTCTTATTTTCTCCTCTATGTATTGCATGGGGAGTTGATGCGTTTGTGAAAAATTGAAAGCAAAGTGAAAGATTTATGTCAAAAATAAATTGATACGAGACTTTGAATGTATAACTAATTGAATTTTTCTTTGCTTAAAAAGTTTAACAGTGTACTAAACATATTCTTTTTTTTTCTATTTATTTACAGGTATGTATATCTGCTATGTGGAAGATTATTCTTGCAAATATCGCTGTAGCTGAGTATAAACAACGTATAGGGGCGGGGCTACTTAGGGATGCGCCGATAGAAGTATCTACTCGATACGAACCGATACTTTCCTTAACTAAGGGAGTTTTTTTGTTTATTGATGTTCATCCCCTTTAAATATCGATACTCTAATTCCGATATCTAAAAGTACTATAAAATTTAAGACTCTGTCCAAGTATTGCGCAACTGATTTGTTTTGTTGCCATTTTTGATCTCTCTCCCACCTTATTGTCCACAATCGTTACAAAAAAAATTACTAACAATTAACAATTTCCATGCACCATCAATTACTTCTCTATAGGTCCATTCAGATAGACACCAGACCATTATGTCATCTATGACATATAATTCAGGTATTCAAACATCGATTTTGTTGAAAGCTTTTATATAGCTTCTCTTCGCATATTTATGCATTTCAAATGCTGTTAACTATAAGCTTTCACTTAAAACCTATTAGCTCTTATAATTCACAAATAGTATTTACATATTATTTCACTAATTTATTAATGATCTTTCGTTTGATAACCGCTAAGCTATGAAGAATATATTGATAAATGTGACAAGCCGAATCACCTCTTCTTCTCCATTATAACACTGTCACAATTGTCAAATTGTCCTCAATAATGGACTCTGTATATTTAATTGGATATGTTTGTTTTTTTTTTTTTTTTTAATTAGACAAGTCTTCTGCTTAATATTCTACAAATTGTCCAATAATTAACTGGAGGATGTAATAAATTAGAGTTCAACGTGTTTACAAACTTTTCCATTAAGAGTACTCATACTCATTGCATCGATGCTTTATGCCGATATACATATACAAGTAAAATATCATTGCTTTCTAATATTTTGTTATATCGATACCTTCATTTACCAGCACATCCCTAGGTGGCATTTTTAATGCACATTTTCCAATACCTAATTGATTTTTGCAGTTAATTGCGTATAAAATTGTACAACAATTGAGACACAAACAGAAAAGTTCAATTAATTTTCTAGTTCAGTGAAAGGTTGTAAACTGAAATTTACGACTCTACGCCTTCAGTTTAGTTAAATGCCTCGGCTAAGAAGTAATTTACTACACATACATATATGTATTTATATTGTACAACAATCTCTTGTGCTTATATTTGCGCTATACAATTACAGAGTATCTTTCTATTTATTTTTAGTAGTAGTAACCAAACTCGAAAATAGTTTAAACTATAATTAACCCATAAAGAAGCACAAATGTAGCTCAGGGCGCACTGTGCCGACTAACTAACTAACTAACTAACTAAATACAGCAAGCACTAACTAACAAAAGCATAATTATGCCTCAAGTAATTTGTATTCAACCGAAAAAAAAAAACTAAGCTTCCGTTAAATGATGTTGTTGACGACGGTGAGAAGCCAAAGTAGTTACTCATTCAGTACACTCTAATTTAATAGATACTTTGCTACAATATACGGTACGCTTCCCCATTTGTTTTGTTGCTGTTATTGTTGTATAATTTTGGCATAGTGTTGATGAACGCTTTAGTTTACCAAATCACTAACATTTCGCCTAATTTCCTATTTTGATGCAAGTATGAAGTCTGCTGCATATTTAGCTTAATTAAGGAGCTACATGCTGCCACCTGTATGCGCAATAAAATTGCAACTCAACTGTACTCAAATTGTGTGGTTGCATTTCATTGTTGGTGGCTTTTCAACAGCAATATTGCCATAAACAGCAAATAAGCAGCAGTAGTTGCAGCGCAAGTTAATGTATCTTTTTTTCCAGCGATCTGCATGACGCAGGCGTAAAAATAGTAGCGCATTTTCTTCGATGTATTTGCAACATTGCTGTGCAGCACCTAGAGGCGTGCGGCTTCTTTGTTTGCTGCAGACATTTCATACTTGTCTATTAAATTATATAAGCTTAAGGTTTTTTTACAATATGTATATATATATTTTATATTATACATATGCAACTATAGTTATTATACATTTTTACAACGCTATGCCAGTAGTTAGATCAGCTAGTGTTGTGACTGACATAGTTATTTAATCATAAAAGGAAAATAGCACGTGTGAAAGTTTATTGTTTTAACTGCAGACTTTGGAATGAATTTGAAATAGATTAGAAGGTCAAAAGTGCAGTGATTGTTTAATATTAAAGGCGTAACTTGTAATTAAAGTGTGCAGTAGAATTGGAAGGTTTTTTTTTTGTCTTTTAAGGGAACAGAAAGAACAATAAATGCGCATTCTCTTAATCAATCTCACATAATGTATGTGTTTCAAAATGGAGCATAGAGAGTCACTGTAGTTGAGCAATCCATAGCAAAGAAATAAAGGAAAATGAGCGAACATAATGCAAATGTTAATAAGGCATTGCCATATTTAAGCTGGGTAGTCAATAACAAGTTAGAGACTCACAGTAATGGAAGTAGCGAAATTTTGACTTCTCAAAAAGTTTTCCGCAGTATATATTATCGAAGCGTTCAGTTTTTCCGCAAAGCTATAATAAAACTAGTTTATTCTGTATAAATAGTAAGAGTAGTAAAACTAATTAAACAAATAATTTGCTGAAAACGTTCAGTATTATTATAAAAAATAATAATCTTTAGATAAATATGGTATTCGTTTAACATTCTCAACATACAGACAACATAAACAAAGCTGGTTTGTCGCGTTAAGTTGCAACAAGTAACAAGTTGAACATAAATAAGAAAAAATTATGTATTTATTGATTTTTAAATGCAAGTATCAAAGTTAGTAAGTCGGCCAAGCTAGTCAGTTATCTATCTATTTAGCTAGCTATCCATCCATCCATCCATCCATGCGGGCTCCATTGGCCGGTTGGTCTAATCATATCAATTACGCACACTTTCAATTTCTACAAGAAAATGTCGGTAATTAAAATTTTATCGCATGCGATTTGTCATCCTTTTCAGTGCTACAAACGAACAGACGGATGGACGCTCGAATGAATGAAAGCAATGCGGAGCACTCATAATTAAAACGCTAAAAGCAAAAATAAATCAAATGTTAAACATGTCTATAAAGTATTGAGGAGATGTTGGGGTAAAAAACACAACATTTCTTGTTTGTGGCAGGTGCGGCACTGTTGACGACGACAACAAATCGAACAAATTGCAACCAGGCGACAGATAACTGACGCTGCCGGTGAATGTCGTCGTCGTCGTTGTCATGGAGTCTATGAAACTGTGCACTTGATCTTGTTTTCCGCAACAAGTATAAACTGCTGGAACTCTCTTTAAGCCGACTATTTAATTGCTCGCAGCCGTCGCCAGTTGGTCTGCTATTAAATGTAGCAGCGTTGGTGGTGCTGGCGCTTGCAACGCATGCACGCGGCGCACATTTGTCATACAACTAACTACATGAGAACAAGTTGAGTTGGGCATAACCGAAGCGTTTGTACGCTTGTATTGTGTTTCTAAAGTGAAGCAATTTGAATTGGCGGTATATTCCTACGAAGGAGGCGAAATGCATAAACTCGAGTAGTGAACACTTTTTCCACTGAAGTACCCATACTCAAGTAAAGGTTTATAGGCACTATATTTTCCCGATGGTTCAGAGCTTTTAGTACTTTGTGATAAAAATATGAGTTAAATACATAAAATTTAAAGTAACACGTTTAAAAGTATCGCAAAGGTACCTAAAAGTTTCAAAAGGAAGAGCACGTGCACGTAACACTACCTAAACCAGTAAAAAACCACGTAACACGCGAAATTGTTTTTGTTTTCCTCTTCGTTATACGTAGATAGATAAGGAAGAACAAAAAAATTGTTACTGTAATTTTCGCTGTTAATGCAAAAGAAAGTGTATGTGTGTCCTTTCCATATGCTTAGCATGTGAAATTTTGTTGTTTTGCACTCTGATATAGGGCACTTGACCTTTCGGTATACTCAGAAAGATAACAAAGAACGATGAAATTGTTTGTGCAAATCATTCGGGTTAATGCCAAGTGCTGTGTGTGTGTACGACATTGCTCGGCCTATGCTTGGACATCTTTTAAATGTCAGCAAATTGGTTTTTATATTCAAGAACTAAATATAATATGTTTTAAGGCGTTTTCATGTTCAGTGCCCTAAACAAATCTATTCGTAACTACATCTAACCATTGAAATTTGAGTACCGGTCAGGAGTTTTCATAGAAGTATGAAATGTACATCCATGACGATGAAGTATTAGCTCTCAGCAAACATTATTTTAATATGATATTTCATATTATTAATATAGAAATATAATTTTTTTTTTGCGGTATCGATATCAATATTAAAAAAAGGGTTTTTGAATTTATTTCTTGATCTGATTTCTAGCACACATAATGTGTACATTATACTTAACCCCTGTTCAGACGATATTACATATGTATGTGACACATTTCTAATATTTGTATTGAAAATAGTGTCAAAACTTTATAAATTTCAACTAGAAGTTCTTTTTTTTTTAATGTTGTACAAACAATCAGACATGGTTCGATAGACTCGTAGAACTAATAAGTAATATGAACATTTTATAAATGCTTTGACAAACAATCCGACAATCAAATATGTAATATTCTTTTATGCACTAAGTATTTGTGTAGGGTATACAAAAAACTCAATTAAATTGATTATGTTATTTCTTTGAAACTCAAACTTAAACGGATACAGTGTTGAAAATTGGCATTTTCCGATTTGTCTTTTTTCTTCAATTTCCGTTTTTCTTTTATTTTTAATAGCAGTACCGCCTTTGATTTTCTAAGCATACTACTGTACTCTACTTTATTGCTCTACAACAAGCCAGTGTTGGTTAGTGCCAATAAAAAATATTGCTACAGTTGCGCTTTCAGCAAATATTTGTTTTTGAACATTGGCGCCGGCCAATAAGCATGCGCAGTTTACTATGACTGGCTGCTAATTATCGCCCACAGCGTTAGACTGTCGTTTAACTGTCAAAAGCAATTTTATGCTTAATTTAAGTAAATTGATTTTTCCGTTTTTCTACTTGCCAGCCAAACGCCCAACAAATTTTCACTTGTCGTGCCTGCCGGTGTGCTTTGTATTGGCTCTTTTTTTTAGAGGTGTAGAACTTTGGAATGAATTAAAATACTAAGATTTTCTAATTCCAAAACAAAGAATTGACTTTATTAGAACTAATAAGTAATGTCATTAGTGTTTAAACATTATTTCGTGCATATTGCTTGGATGTGGCACATTCTGGAAGTCCATTTTTCGACCAATCTTTATTTAGAGTATACGTGGTGCGTAAACGGTACATGGTTAATCGAATTAGTCGCTCGGAAGAACAATTAGGTCGACCGTAGAATGGACGTAGCGTACGGTAATATTCCCATACTGAACGTTGTTCTTGCGTTAGTCTATACATGATGACAAAACGGCAAACCAAATTGAGCACAAATGGCAACAACGTATCCATATCTGACCAATCTATGACAGTTTAATGCATGTTGGAATCTCTGAAAAAAAAACACCCTATTTTTGTATATATTTGTTATAGTTTGTTTATTTGTGTGTATATGCCATAAATCTTTAACGTTGACTTTAATGTGTAATTGTGATAAGACAGTCAATCGATTTTAGATTTAAAGATAGACAGCGCTAATTGCAGAGTTGCATTTTGTGTTCCCCCTTTTTGCGCACAGTACTTTGGCCAACATGTCAAGCTGAGCTCATTAATTTTGGTTTTTTGCTTTTTTTTCTCTATTTTTTTTGCATTATTATTAAGTAGAAAGGCTTGTCCGCTGCAAATCTCTGAAGTGTGCATTTGCCTGACTTGAGCATACTTTCCTTTTGACCGCTAGGCATGTTGTTGTATGTCAAAGACAGTCTGACTTTAAGTCTAAATACATATGTGTGTAGTTATGCCCACAAATTTATCGTTATTTGAAATTAATTGCGTACATGTTGTTGTAATTAATCTTGAACTCGTTGTTGGCAATTAAGTTACAAAACGTTTAGATTTTTCACAAACAAGCCGCTCGCATATTTTTCATGACTTTCATTTTTATCTGCTAACTGTATCGATAACTTTTTTTTTTGTTTGTATCTTTTTTTTTTGCTTAGCTAGTTCAGTGAACATTTCTTTTAAGTCGCTGCAAATCAAAGAGCGTAAAATTGTCTAACCGTTATGTAAAATTTTGACTACGCACGCCCTACAATTGGGTTTATAAGCGTGCCTCACAGTTGGGCTTCGTCGTCGTCAGTTTGCCTTTTATCTTTCACTTGCTTTGAATTGAGGTAACTTAACCTGCTGTGCTGGGTTCTGAGTTGCCTTTTAACATCGGCTTTGACACAATTAATAAACATGTCAGTAGCCCTTAAATAGTTTTTAATAATTTTGACACTTGACAGTTAGATGAGCATGCGCGGAATTTTTTTTTTTTCTTGTTCTGAATTTCTAGTATGGAGACAAAAGTTCAACACGCATTTTGTTGGCTTTCAAATGAAAATTAGGCTTTAGTGCCACAAAGAAATGCTAATCTATTTAAAATTCGAATTTAAAAGCCGTTCTTGAATTTCTATTCAATTATTAATAGGAGGCACAGTATTGAGATTCGGAATTTTCAAGATTTTACGTACTCGAAATTTTCTTATACATATCTAAATAAATAAAATATACAAATCGAACTGTCATCTGTCTGTGTCGCTGAACAAGACGCTCATTTTTTGAGATATCGATATGAAATTATGTAGGGAGACTTATTGTAATTCTAGACATATCATATAGGGGGCAGAGAGACTCTTCAAAAGTTTCAAATGAAAGTGCATGCATCAATATATACGAAATTCATCACTTGCCGTATTATCATGCAAATGGCTACTTCGGAATTTATTGTAAAAGTCGATCGTTATAAGGTCATTTTAGACGTACTTTTTACGAATGTGGTTTTTGAAGTGGTTTTAAGATTGCGGTTTAAACTCGTTATTTCGAGTAGCCTCATAAAAATAAAAAAAAAAACCAACTGCGTTAAATCGCATAATCTCAGAGACCAATTGATGTCGCCAAAACGTAAAAATGCTTGGTTTGGAAACTTCTCGCGTAAGAAAGCAAAGATCAAAAGTTTGTGGAGCCATCTTGTTGAAACCACGTATAATTCAAGTTCGGCCCAATGAAGTCTCCAGACCAGAATACGCACCACACTCGTGACTGTTTCTGGCTGTTATGGCCTCTCTTCTTATTTGAGGTTTTTCAGAACCCCAAATGCAAATTTTTTTTTTTTTTTTCTAAATATAGCAGTTTTAAGCTCCACTTTTAGTACGTTTTAACAATTTTAACGCGTTGTTTGGTGGTTATATGATGTAAATGTGACGCTTGGAATGATAGATTATGGATTTTTTTTTCTCTTTATAATCAAGTAACAGTAAGGGCTAATAAGTCACAGTTTTTCCAAACAAAAACAATTAAAAAAAGGCAAAAAAAGCGAAATGGATTACTGTTTCGGATTAGGCCAAAATCTTCATTAGAAGTTTTTTGTTTGCTACAATTCAGACTGGGTGTTTTTTTAGTATACCGATTTAATCACTCATCTAATTTTCAAAATGCCCTGCTCTCACGTCTAGAATATTTTAATTAACAGAAAGCGTTCTAATAATAAGATTTTAAGTAAGCCAAATCATTCAACAGCAACATTCTATCGTTCCAATTCAAAGAAGTTTTAAATTATGTATATACTAAGCTAATTCGATTATTTGTTATGCTCGAAAAATAAACATTGCCTGACAGTTTCAAAACAATTATTATCATGCAGCTCTCGTGCAAGCCAAATTTGTTTACATGTGATTGTCATTAGTAGCAATACACGAATAAAAAAGATGTGACCTACCTAACCATAAATCCAAATTTTAATGTGCCATTTAGCTGTTTTTTTTTCTGTTAAATGATGACCTACCTTCAAGCAACTTGTGAAGTCTTCTACTCAGCTGCAGCGGTGCACTAACTCATTAGGTGAAAGTGCATTTCCTGTGTATGCGCATAGCATACTAATTCAAAGCAATGTTTGTCGTCGTTCGCTTTTGTGTGGAGGAGTAGTTGCTGCTATTGAATTTGATTAACGCTTAAGATTATTACCCTGCACATGGCAATAATAAAATAAAACTTATAAAATTTATTAAGTCATAACTGAAAAACTGCTTCTTTTTTTTTATTTATTTGCATATGACAAATTGCAATTGCAATAGAAAGTGCGGAGGGAAGCGTGAATTTTGCCGCACAGTAGCAAAAAGATCAGCGTAGCTAATAAAAACAAACACTAAAAATGAAGTTGAAAATTTTGCATGCCACCATGCTGTGATTGGCGCTATAAAAATCTTCCATTTGATGGTTTCGATGCCGTTGACTGCAAAATTTTATGATGGTGATGCCTTCTTCTCTTCAACTGCTGCTGCAGTTGTTTCCTATAAGAGTCTGGCAACGCTGCTACATAAAATTAGAAATTATGAAAAATAGTTGAAATCATAAATTCATGCATGATGTTGCACAGCAGTCGAGTCGAGACGACAACTGCGCAACATAAACTTTGCTTTTCGATATACAGTCAGACAGACAGCAAGACAGAAAGACAGAAAGACAGACAGACACAGAAAACTTAAAAGAAAAACTATTTATCGCACTGCATCATCATCAGTTGAAAATTAAAATACCAAAGCCTAAAGACGTTTTCGTTTTCACTTCTGCTGTTGTGCTGTGCAGGCAATTGGAAAATAATTTAATTAAAATTTTTTACGTTATTTCTTCTAGTAGTCGTTAAATTTTGAATTATTTGGTGAAAAGTGGCAACTGCTTTGCTATACGAGGTATAGATCTGTATAGACTCTCTCACGAACCTCGATTCGCACTGATCTATTGACGGCAATCAGCTGCGTTTCGTTATGCTGCTGTTGCTGTTGCTGATGTTAACACATGCAATTATGTTAATTACATGGAACGTTGTTTGAAGCATTTTGTATGTACTCGTACTACATGGACGATCTCGGTATTCGTGCAATGCCACTCTCGCTTTTCTTTGATGTGCAATTGGCGCATTTTTCTTATTGGTTTCTAGTTTTTGCGCCGTTCAATAGTAAAATTTTATAGATACATATTTTACTGTACATATTTTCTTACGCATGTTCGTGCGTATTTATAATTTATTTACAATTTATTGGATTACAAACAGAAAATTGAGTGCGTGCACGCGCATTTGTCTTTGTCTTGGTCATGGTTAGCTGATACTTAGTACTGAGTCAGTTTTTAAGCCACAAATCGACCTTGGACAGTTAATTTAATACAAACACAAGTTGTGTCATATAGAAAAAAGAAAGTATGATGGATGTCTAAGAAAGTTTAGATATAATGGGCATACCCTACGTGAAAACGTTAAGGAGTCTAGAGAGACTATCAAGGAGCAGAATGTGCGAAAACTTGGCGTCATGCCGCCAAAATAAATTGAAGCGTTTTTATTTTATTTATTTTTTATTGCACTTATAAAAACAGTAATTGTTCATGATTACGCGGCTATTTTTGTTCGCTTAAGATATTTTAATAATGCTGTAGCTGAAATATGGTTCAAAATCACCACGCCTTTAACAGCACGTCAATTCGACAAGAAAAATTGAGAAAAAGAGAATTTCAAAAAAATCTGACGAGCTACAAAATGTTCCATAGACAAAAAGACGATCCTCTTTACAGGGAAGTATTTCTTATCCAACTGATTTTCAGTGATAATTCTGCCTTAATGAAATACATGAAACAAGTTATGTATTATTTAATTTACAATATTGTATTTGATCATTTTCAGTACGTACAAAACAGCAATTTTCATGGAGTTCTCAAGGTCTTTGAGTTGTGCAATAGCTCCATTTGATCAGTGCCGCTTCGAAGAAAGATTTAAATAAAAATTTTAACATTGTTTTTTATTTTTAATTTTCAATCCTTGAATGTGAGTTTGTATTGAACACTGAAAACTATTGTACATCATCTGGAACTGGAATTGTTAAAGCTTTTATCAGTTAACAGTGAGTTTTTAAAACAAAAACTTGAAAAGAATATTGTGTTAAAGTAATAAAATTATAATTAGTAGCCACAGAGACAACTGTTTTGGACTCAGCTACGAGTTCTCATCAGTTCACTGACCGGACCAGATTAGCGTTTAACTTTTCAGCAGAACTGTTAAATCAAAGTGGTATTTTTCCATACTGTAAATAATTTTTCGTTTTAAATGGATTTTATTTTCAAAACTTATGTTCAATGACAATGAACAAACTACTACATTTCAAAAACAAAGCTCAAATCAAACTTGGTCAACAGTTTTTCTTATAATTAAATTTTATTTCTATTAGTTTTCTTTCAACTGCTTCTATTTTTATTTTATCTTTATTTTTTCACTGTCAAGCCGCGTTTACCTTGAAATTTAATACTTTTGCGTTGCGTGCATAAATGCTTATTTTTATGCATAATTCTTGTTTTCCTGGCTTTGTTTTTTTTTTTGCTACAAAACAGTTTAATGTTAAAATTATATTAAAAATTTATGATTTTGTTTTACACCTATCCCGATTATTATAGATTTGTTTATTTTTGTTCGCTTTAACGTTGTTTTTCCTGCTCAATTACAAAATTTACCGTTATAATAACGTTGGCAAATTATGAACATTTTTTAACTTGTAGCTGCGCATTAATGCCTAATAAGAATTTAATTATATATTGCAGTATAATGTGAGAGCGGAATAAAAAAATTATTTTGCATTTAAGTTGTTAACATGAGAAAAATGTTTGCACTTTAAAATATTTTTCCAATTAAAATTTTAAAGAAATAGTACAATAAGCAAAAACGTTTTGTTGCTGTTACTTCTTCTTCGTCTTCTTCTTCTAGCTACTGTCATTCACACATAAGCTGCTGCTGCTGCTGAATTTGACATTGAGCTTTCACCGCTTGCGGTTACTTTTGTTTCTTTTGATTTTTGTTGTAAGCTTAATTGAAATTGTTTAACTCTGGGCAGATAAAAAAATACTATTGCAGAGTGACAACTGATGTCCGGGCTGCCCAATTTGACAGCCTTTTATGCTATGTCAGCTGTAACTACTAACTTTCGAAAGCACAGCTGTACGTTAAGCATTTCCACTACTGCACTTCATACAGCCTAGCAGCATTGCAGCTGTGTGTGCTATTTTTCATGGAACTTAATCGCATTGCATGTTTACAACGTCACAGTATTTTGCTCCAATTAATTTTTCATTTAACCAAAGCATATAAAATATTAAATATAACAAGCGGCGTTCTCCATACTAGTTTTAATAAATGTGCTTAATTTCCAAACTATTTTGCTTCTTTTAAGTTTTAAAACCTAATTAAAGTCTCTCGTACTTCAAGTGAATTACACCTTTGTTGCATTGAAAATCGTTTCGAATTGTACTTAACCTCACTAAAGCTGTCAGCGTCTATCTTCAAAGCATAAATAACCTCAAACATTGCAACTGCGCATGGCTGGCTGCACATTCTTAAACTCTTTTTCGTTCTACTACTTAAAATTAAACACAAAACCGTAAAATTAACTTTATAATCTTTCACTTCTTTTTTTTTTGTCTGGATTCGAAGCGAAAAAGTGCATTTCATGCTTCTTGATTTACTTACTTTTTTATTGCATTTTGTATGTAGTATATGGTGTGTTATTTACTCGCCTCTTGCGATTCTCAATGGATGCACTGTGTTTTTTTTTCTTGCTGCTAATTGTGAAGGTTTTGAGTGCGCTCGTCGCCGCCTCGGTGATTGCTGATTTTCTAGAGAAAACTCTTACAATTTGATGCAATTATCTGACGCATTTATTGTAAAGCATTGCTTATAAAGCAATTTTCTAGCTAATTTTCGAAACGTATAAATAAGAAGAAAAAGAACGTCATTGCTATGCGTTAAGGAGAGCGTAACCGATCTGAAATGTTGTAGTAAAGCCGACGTAACTGCTACGAGCCTGTCTAATTAAAAATTTTGTACAAATTTATGCATTAGTTCTAGTTTCAAGTTATACGTAAAGTATTTTAACTAATGATTTCTTTCTTTTCTTTCTGTTTGTAGGGTCTTGAGACCTCCAGGCGGTGGCTCGAGCGATCTTTTCGGTGCTGATATGCCACAGACGCCGCGTTCGGTGAAAAATCACATGGCTTCAAATATATTCTCATGTGAGAAGGATTCAGCTGTTAAGAACAACGGTAAGTTAGTAAAAATAGAGTTCAAGCGCAAAATAAGTGATCAAGAAGAAGGTTTATAGCAAAAGCTTCGAGTTACTTTAAAAAAAAATTTTATCAATTATAAATTATTTAAGCAAAAATAGTTTAATGTTTCGTCATCTTATTGAAAATTCAGATATCCAAATCTGTAAACAGTAAATTAATAAAAAAAACTGATTACATTCGAAAAGCTACATCTTCAAAGGGTGATGTTTTATGCTGAGTAAAATGTTAAAGCCTTCAATTCTAGTTTGAGTGTCTTCAGCTTGAATGGTTTTTGATAAATATTTATATCAAACGGCGGACGACCATGGCCAGATCGTATAGTATCGTGAAAACATAGTATAAAACGCGGCTTGATTGATAAATATGATAATGTTGTAAATTTACAATGTTGTCAGAATATACATACATACATCGATTTCAGTATCAAATTTAAAAACCGATTATATCAAAAGAACACAAGTCTTGCTTGCTTAACAGTTAAATGCCATTCATCGATATTTACAATCGCCCTTCTTTTTGAACTTGGCGCGTTCTGGTGTCTGATTGCAATGAACTGTAAACGTATGTTTGTGCGTATGTACCACCATACTCGTATACTGAATCTCAAGGGAGAAATTAGATTATCCATTGAACATAATTAAATCACATTATGTTCCTTGCTGGACATAGATGTAGCATTTGAAAACACCAGTCACGCGACACTAGAGAAGACCACTGCTAAAATAATTTATAGTTGTTTTTATTTTTAAATGTTTCTAGTAGATCTTTTATAGTATGTATTAAGTAAATGAACAGAATTGCTTCATACTACAATGTGAGTTATACATATGAAGCAAATCTTTAATTATAATAATATATTTAAGTATAAGTATTTAATTTTTTCTTCATTATTAAAAGTATATTTGAATCAAGCTAAAATTGTACTACATATTTCTTATAAAGCTTCTTCAGCTGCTTTTTTCTACAAACCTTTTCCTAATTTTCTGTTTTTCTTATCACAAATGCTATCGAAAAAAAAAAAAACAAAATGCTAAAATTTTTATTATAATGTATATACAATTAAATACATAATATCCCAAGCAGCTGCAACTATCAAAAAATTCCTAAACTTTCCTTTTATGTTAAACCTTTCGAAACGAATTTTCGAATTAAGTTTTATGAAATGTTTCAAAAATTATAAAATCTAAAAAAAAAAACAAAAAAAAAACAAACTAGCTGAATTTTGACTAAAAGACGACGCGCGCGTTTAAATGTTCTAAGTGTGTTGAATCATTTTCTTATTACTTTCTTTTCTTGTTTTCTCTCTTTTTTTTTCTTTTTCTTATATGTGTATCTTTGCAGTACGACAAGGAGCTCACAGATTCTATTTCATTGGTACCTATTGCGAATTAAAAGACAAAATCATTTCATTTCTTTGTTTTATGTTTTGACATATTAATTTTTTAATTTTTATTTTGTATCTTATGAAATCCAAAGTGGTTTTTGTTTTGCTGTTAACTATTTTTGCAAAGCACCCATTCCTCTGTTACCTCGAACCCCAATGAGTCCAAGTCGTCCATTGTATATAAATCTACTAGTATTAAAAAGTTTAAAATTACACCATGCACTGTTAGATTTAACATTATTATATAGCACAATAATAACTACAATGTTAACTTTACAGTGCAATTCACTGTTTACGCTGTTAAGCACATGCATAAGTAAAATAAATCGCAAGAGAACAAACGATTTTGCCGCTTGTTGTAATAACAAATAGCAAAAATAACATGCTATTATATATTAGCACTATTAATAATGTATAAATTTTATGTTTCAAAGCGTAAGCGTGAGGAGGACTTTTAAATTTATGCTGTTTTAGTATGGCCGCGCATAGCATACATATTTTATATCGCTCAATGAGACTTACAGACATAACCAGAAACACATAAATATACTTTTAACCACTTTAACTAGTTTATCGATAAAGAGAGAGCACTATATATTTTTATAATTCGTGGCTGTTTGTTGCCACAGCACAAGATTTTCTTTACCCTTTTTCGACAATAATTGAGCATAAATTTTGATTTAATAACTTCATACACAGACTATAATATTTTTTTATGTTTAAAGCAGTACTTTACGCTTAATTTATAATATAATAAGTTGCAGAGTCTATAATTTTTTGTGACACACAACAGCATTCAAAAGCGCTTCACTATTTTGAAGCTACTGAGAAATATTGGGTTGTCGGAAAAGTCATGATGCATTATTATTGACGTGATAACGTCTATTAAATCGGTTGGTTTATCGGAGAAGCATGACTCATTTCTGACGTTCCGTTTACCGTTACGACACGACGCTAAACGAACGAAAAGCAAAAGGCGGAACATGTAATCGTACACATATGAATACATGTGACGATTGTGTCGTTCCGCCTGAACAAGCAAGCGATAGACAGACCAGCGTGCATTGGCTTGTTGAAAAAGCTATAGTTATGTGTGTGTGTGTGCGTTTGCGAATTAGTGTTATCTAGCGCGCGGTGTGGTGCGGTGCAGTGTGCATTGGTTAGAATGTATGAATAATAACATTGTAAGTGTATAATAAAGTTTGTTTCAAATAAAATACATGTACAAAATAAACAAAGCACGCACACCATAGATCAAGGAAGACGACAATAACAGTTACTTTTGCATTTAAGTACCAAAAACAACAACAAAAGGCTTTTAAAATTACCAGCAACTTCACCAGCAAGGTCAGTCGAAGAGAGAGAGAGCGTATATTTCACTCTTTGTTGTTGTTAACGAAACAAAAAATTCAGCGACTACCCTCAAATCAATATAATTCGAAATTCAAAAAGCTATTGACGTATCAAATTGTCTTCGTATCTTGTCTTAGGGATAAGCGATTTAGTTAGGTAAAATACTAAATCAAAGGTAAAGAACTTTTGTCAATCGGCTCGGAGCAATAGAAAGAAATGCATATATCGAAAGTAAGTTTTTTCTGTCAAAATTAAATCGAAAATTCAATTAACCTAACCGATGAGAAAAAATTGATAAACGATAATTTTTAACGTAAAAATGGAAGTTTTACGAAGAAAACAAGCTTCTTATGAAGGAAATCTATGGAAAGTAAACGAATTTATGGGCAATTGAGTGAGGGTATCCAGATTCGACTTTAAACTGTTTTTTTTTAGTCTTGACCGTCTCGAAAGTGTTAACCCAGCATTTATTTTATTAGTAGGCATTCCCAGCTTTGGTTTGGTATTTTACAGAAAATAAATTCAAAAATTCATATCTCAAAATCGTTCCCATAGATTGCGATTTTCGTGTTGATCAGGTCAAAATCTATAAGAAACGAGCTATAGTCGAGATGCTCGGCTATATTATATCCTGAACACGCTGTATTTTAGCTGGTTTACCTTGAAAAACGTTTAAAAAGTTTTAGGATATAGCCGTATTGTAGGCTTGACATTCAAAATTTGTTCTAAACTTTGTCTCTGCGTACATATTTGCTTTAAAATTTAGCTTCTACAAACTATTTTACAAAATAATAAATCTATTCAGAATGTTATGTTATGTAACTTCGAGTTACTCTTGTAGCAGTTAATTTAGTTTATACCGTTAAATTAGTGTATACCGTTAAATTAGTTTGTCTACATCTTCTCTAAACGGAGAACTTATCTCTCAGACAGACAGACAGACAGACGTACGAATGTGGCTATATTGACTTGTCTAGTCGTGTTGATCACGATTATGTATATACTTTACGGGTTCTGCGATGCATCCTTCGCTGTGTTACATGCATTTTGACAGTTCAACAAACCCAAAGTACCCTGTTACAAATATTTTTTGTGCAGACTAAACATATAGTGCCATGTCGCTCACAGATCAATTTGAACGATCGATGAAGTTTTGCCATGTTTCTGCAAGTTGTACGATTCCGTTCTCGTAGATCGACCGCGAAGAGCTGGGTGCAATGCTCTTCAAGCAACAAAGCAAGAAATGGTAGTCCGAGGAGGTGGTAAGGTCCAATGAGTAAGAAGAATGGCGCAAAATTTCCCATTCAAGCTGCAAAAACTTCTGGCGAGTCACCAAACTTGTGTCATAATGGAACACACTACGTTATGTATTCAAATCATGCAGTTGATGACAGTGCACATCAAAATCACATCGAAAAGTGAACCATCTCTGGATCAACTAACGCTTTTGTAGTGCATTGTTTCCGTAAAATTTTACGCAATCGCGGAAGTAAGAAGCAACAAATTGCTGAAAATAAACAGTTTAATCTTCTATTGTCAATTTGATGTTAAAACCGAAATGAAGTTTGTCAAAAGATATAAGACTTGATCCGATTGAGGTGACCTTTGTAGTATAAAAATTCGCGTAACGCCATTTAGTGTAGAAATGCGTAATGACTTATCCGACAATCTAATAGTTCCTTATGTTAGATTTTTGACAGATAGAGCTCAGCATAGCAAGCAATCTGAACTAAATAAACTCATAGCATATTCTACTTTTCTGTTTGAAAGTGTTTTGTTTAATAGTTTGTAACACGTTCTTTTCAAACACCTAAGTAGCTACATAATGTCAGGTGTTTTCAGCACTCTATAACTTTTAATAGGTATCCGGCTCGCAAGCTGCTGGTAATCTTCTTAACGCTATTATGAAATCCTATTGTAGCATATTTAGTGCAATTTCAATATATCTTTTTTTAGTTGTTGTTGTTGTAACAGCTTCGTGTAAGCTGTATCAGGAAATTATATATACACAGTTTATTATATATGAAATGAATGTAGTAGTGCAAAGCAATATTTGTGAAAGTAAGAGAAAGACAGACCGAAATGCAACCTCAGGTGTCAAGGTCTAGGAAAAAAGCAACATCCTCTGGTCGTAACCAGAGGTCTAAAGGGCTCAATTGTGTCGGATGGAACGGGCAATTGAACAAATGAATAGTATCATGCGATGATTGACCGCAATCAGGGCAGCAATTAGTATTGGCTATACCAATTCTTTCCCTGTAGCACTCGAGCATAACGCTCCATTCGGATCTTAACTGTGCAAGTTTCATCCTGGTGCTACGAGGGAGATGTTTTTCGCTCTCATGAATAGGCGGAGGTCTTCCACCTAATATAATATTGTCCCAAAACGAGCGAATGGCATGTTCATTTGCATCTTTATGCAACTGGGCCTTTCCAGAAGTATACTCATACTCCTCTATATTGCTATCAGTGATAATGCGATTTATGCTCGACTTATATATCCTGATATCCGATCTTATTCGGGTAGGCGCTGATGTAGTGAGGATGCCATGGTTCGGATGATCACCTCTCTTTGCACCCAACAATAACTGCTTCGAAAGCAGCTCATTTTTTAGTTGTAAGAGTTTTTTCTACTATTTCGAAAATGAGCAGCACCCATTTCCATTGACCACTAAGGCTTTGACTAAACGAAATAGCCTGATTTCGAGAGAATATGTATTTTAGTTATAATTGTGAAAATATTTAATTGCTTTGTCGTTGTTAATTTTTGCTTTTGGTATAGATAAAAAATTACGTTTCTTCATATCGCTACAATTTATTACTGGATATCTAAATATCCGGGCGAATCACTTTTATTTATTCGCAAAAATCCAGGCTCCGGTATAACCCACCCGAACGTTCTATTAGCGGTCCTGCCTATCTACTCGTATATGGTTATATTTACATATATATATATATATATATATATATATATATATATATATATATATATATATATATATATATATATATATATATATATATATATATATATATATATATATATATATATATATATATATATATATATATATATATATATATATATATATATATATATATAATCCTAAACCAAAAGTTCCCACAGCATTTATTGCCTTTAACGGAGTGGTGCCTCCTTATCTATCTTGTCTGTTTGTTTTTACCTATGTATCAATGGTTTCCAACCACATTTCTTTGAAACACACAACTGCAACAGAAATTTGCGCACTTGTGTTTCTTTAAATTATTTATTTCTAAGATTGTATCTAATCAACACACACACACCGACATCTATATCTGTACACTCAGCCAATATCCCACGCAATATCTTTTATTAAGTACCTACTTTATTTTCTAAACACTTTTTTTTTATTAATTTTATTTGATTTATTAATAAACCAATACTACGCATTAAAACTAATTTATTGTTTCTATTTTATTTTTCGTTCTGACTACTCACTGATTCGCTATGCTTGAATCTGTCGAATCTGCTGATATTTTGTGCGCATATACAGGTGATGGACCACGTCGTGGACAGAAGAATGTTGACTCGTACACGCGTCTTTTTGGTGAACCCGAACGTCCAATTACTCCTGCCAAGAATCACATGCGCAGCAACATTCCATTTGGCGCCAAAAACGAGGCTGCACATCAGCTTCTGGCCAATGGTAATGGACACTATACCAATGGTAAAAGCGGCTCGGTATCGTCGGCATCGTCCTCGGTATCCTCGTCGACTGAGAATCTCAAAATGAATGGTGTTTCAAGATCAGGTGAGTTGAAGTTTTATACAAACATATATAGATATATTTAATAGCTTTTTATGAAGGCATGTTGCTGCACGGCTGTATTTTTTGTAGTAACATATTGAGGCACACCTATCGCAATAATATTTTCAATCTACTACAATAACTATTGACATTTATTTTGATTTTGTATATACAAATGGGTGCGTTTTATATAAGAAATGAAATGCTTCCTGCTAATTTTCTTTTTATATGCTTTTTAACACAAATTATTGTAAATATTTATATGCTCTATATGTGATCTACCAATATGACTATATATATATATATATATATATATATATATATATATATATATATATATATATATATATATATATATATATATATATATATATATATATATATATATATATATATATATATATATATATATATATATATATATATGCCTTGCCATTAAACATCTCACCATTTAGTCTTAAGGACTTTGCTCACTTATCAAACAAAAATATTACTTTCGGATAGGTTCACTGCGATTTAATTATATAAAGACATGTATTTTATTTTCTTTCGTGTTTCGTGCTAAAAACGCTTTTCACCAGTTTTACTGCAACATACGATGAGGATGACTTTTGAATTTCCCGCATTGTGTCTTCAAATGCAACACTGCTGCCGTTAAGTTACATCTAGATATAGGCTAGGTTACTGTCAAGTTTTGAGCAATCCGCATCATTAAGTTGCTGTTTGACTGTCAAAAATATTGAAAGCAGCGCGTTCAACCGCTCCGATAAAACTTCGAGACTGTCTCTTTCAATGGCTGTCAACACACAATCTTTACAATGCGGATTACTCAAAATTGGATAGTAGTCTAGTCTATTGGCAGATGTTAGCGAATAGCAGTGTTGCATTTGAATTTACAATGCAGGAAATGCAATAAGTGTAAGTGTATCATATAATCAGCCAACATGGCTTATCTTTCGCGCTTAGGTGCCTCGTCCTCAGTTCATTGCACTTACTTAGCCCCCTCATCATGACAAGATTGCAATGCCCGAGTGGCAAGAGGCTACATTAAGTATAAATATTCTTGATCAGCATGACGAGGCGCATCGAACTAGCCATGTCCGTCTGTCCCCTGTCTGTATGAATCATAACTAGTTCCTCTGTTTTTGTATGCATCTGAAATCGGGTATGTAGACTTGCTATGTTGCTAGGCTGAATGTATGTCAGATTGATAATGCCACGCTCACTTTTCGGTTTTGCTATGAAATTCTTGTTTATTACAATCAATATCAATATGAAATGCGAAATATGATGTCTTCTTATGAACGGAAGTTGCGCTTGTGTCGGCCACATTTAGAGGTAGCCCCCCCAGAGGAAAAATGGAATGAAGGCGTTAAATTAACACTAGAACTTTAAAAGACTTGTCACTAATATGTTAGATGCTTGTGAAGAGTGTTGAAGCTTCGGTTCTACCGAAGTTACTTTTCTCTTGTCATTTTTATTTTTGTGTTGGAATGAGTAAAAAATTTTCAACAAAGCAAGCATTGAGTTGTTTTTTATTTTGCTTAGCTTCTCAGCTTGTCAAAATTTTTCAGTTTTGCAGTAGATCTCGACCAATAAACATATATTTTCTAGTAAAAATTTTCTATTACGCTATCTCTATTTTCTAAAAAAAAAAAAATTTCTGAAACGGAAAAAAGCTAAAATATTAACAGAAAATTAAAACAAAATTTTGTGTTGTTTCTTTCACGCTGCAAAACGCCGCGCACCTTCATCTAAAAAAAAAAAAACAAAAACAAAAAAAATTCGCAAAAAAAAACTTACGTACACAAAAATTCACCAATTCTACTAACAAAACACACCAAAAGTCTTCCGCAACATGAATAGTAAGTATAATAATATAACGTTTTACCACCTAACTTCCTAACCAATCCAACGTCCTATTACCTAAAAAAAAAAAAAGATTACCCACATGATTCCGCCTGCCCGGTAAGCTCGCCGGTTACACCACATATGCAGCAGACACCACCTAGTTTGGATATGGATCGCTCTTGTATTGATGCGCGTCAAAGTGACTCGGTTCCGATGCGTAACCAACAATTCGGTGAATCAGATGCGCACATTGTTGGCTCCCAAACTCGTAGAGATGGCGGACAGAATCCAGATTATCCATATCCTTCTACCAGTGTATATGGTGCACCGCCAGAACGCGCTGAGCAGATTGGGCTGTGCCTTGACGAGGCGAGGGAATCACGTAATCCAATAACTGGACTGGGTCTCAATGGTGACGGCGTTGGCGGACTCAAGCCGAAGACGCCCAAGCAGAGAGGTTTAACATATACATTTTTTTTTTTTTTTTTTTTACTTTGCAGTAGACGTAGTAGCATCAGAAATTGTAGCTTTTACGTTAAGAAAAACAAACAAAAACACCATGCATACAAAAAACCCTAATCCATAACATATCCACAACAAAGCCAATGCCAACAAACTCCTCACCTTACTATATATAACATATGAATTGCTTTGATATTTTACTGATATTTTCATTTTTTTTTTTTCTTCGCAGAGGGCAACCCAGTCACTGGCGAGGGCTACAAACCAGGCGCAACCGATTATCAGCAGCCACCCATCATGAATGCTCAGCATCAGGTTATCAACAAGAACCGCATTCCACCAGGCGGTTATTCGTCGGGCCTGTGGTAAACGAAGAAACATTACGGCAGCAACCGAACAAGAACGCAACGTGCTGCCAAATTGAAAAACAAAAAAAAAAAAAAAAAAAAAGAGAAAAAAAAACACAAAAAATTGACAGAAAAAACATTGAAGTTAACCTAAATATCCTTAATCCAAAAACAAAAAACAAAAAACAAAAAAATTACATTATGCAAGTGCCCAGGCTCCGATCAGTCTTACACGCTCTCATAGAAAACAAAAAAAAAAAACATTCATACATAAAAACGTCACAAAATTATTACACAACAGCAAAGAGCAAGACCGGTAAAAATTACCTGAAAAAAATTGCATTTCTATGTAAGGCCAAGCATAAAAATGCAATTTTCTATAATGATTGGGAGTTTATTTTTATTGGCGTTGTACGATTTTAAAAGTTTATCGAGTTATTTTTGTGTTTAAATGAGTTTCCCCCTTCCACAACTATGTGTATTACTAAAATTTCGATTTTTCGAGTTTGTTCCAAAAAGAACAAACCACCAACAACAACAACAACAAAACCATAAGAGAAGTAAAAGATATTCAAAAAGTACACACGCCAAAACGAACGAAAATGCATTCTTGAAAAATTGCTCAACATTTTTCATCCATGTTCTCGACTCAATAATAAAGTATGAATGCAGAAAGAAAGACACAACATTCTTCATACATACATAAATATGTATTAGCAAAGCGCTAAACTTTCTACGCATGCATTAACTTAACAAACACCATCTAATCTAACCGTCTCTCGAAAATTCATGTAAGAGCTAAGCAAACGAAAACTTGCATTAAATATACACAAACATATTAATCAATCATAATATCATTCATCAATTACATAAACACACGACGACACAAACACACACACACACACACACACACATTTAAAAATTTAAGCTACTGAAGGAAAATAAAAAAAGAAAAATTAATTATATATATTTATATTATATATCTAACTTATGATTTTGTCTAAATATTGTCATGATGGCGCGCCTTTCCAAATTAAAAGTATGAAAAAATAAAAATTCTTAAATAAAAAATACTACAAAAACTGTATTAATAAATTTTATGTCATTTAAATTTACTTTGTCGCTCATATTTTAAAGCATAAAAATGTATAATTTCATTTATATACATTGAAATACATACAGCATAATTATTCTTTGTATTTTATAAACCATTTTTTATTAATTGTAATAATTATATAAAAAAAAAAACTACATTTCTATACACACAACACATGCATTAAAAACAATGAAAAAAAAAAATACACGAAATGTAAAAAAAAATGAAGAAATATTTGTTTAATAAACTTTTCGTATATTAAAATAGAAAATATCTACAACAATTATTTAAACTAGAGTTCTCTCATAGTGGTCTAAGTTCTACCTTTTGTCTTATATTATTTTTATCAAAGCTAAGTCTAAGTCTTATAATATGCAAGTTTGGCGCAAAAGAAACAGGACTTTTAAAAAATAGCTGTTTCTGGTGGCGCCACCTATTGGTAGGTACAGGCGTTGGCAAGTTACATCCTTTACTGACATCTTGTAAAAATTTTTATGACAATCGGACCACTACAAGCGTAGTTATCGCACTAAAAGTGACAGTATCTTTTGGGCATTGGTCGAAAAATGTATCTCGTACAACGAGCAAATATTAAGTTCTGTTTTAAACTTGTTTTAAAACATTCACCGAAAAGTTTCAAATTATGAAACAAGTTTATGGTGACAATTGTCTAACCCGTAGCAATGTTCTGTTCACGAGTGGTTTAAACTTTTTCAAGAAGATCGTGAAGATCTCTGTAAAGATGAAAAGTCGCGCGGCCCGGCCAAAATCAGTGGTGATCGAAGCGAACATTGAAAAAGTGCGTGAATTCTTACAAAATGAGCCGAAATCTTTGTTGCGTTATTTGGAAATGGAATTAAATATTCCCAAAGATTCGATTCATCGCATTTTGGCGGAGAAATTGGTTCTACGCAAGGTGTTTTCACAGGTGGTGTTCACAATAGGTGGCGCCACCAGAAACAGCTATTTTTAAACAGTCCCGTTTCTTTTGCGACACACCTTTGTATAATGCATTAACTGAGTTCTTTAAAATTCGAACTTTTGGTCTTAAAAGTGTCCAATATTAAAAAGTAATAATGCAGAAAGTGTTGCAGAAAACGTCGCTAATGGTCGTATGACACACGTATACTACGTGGGGTACTATTTATATTTCGGGAATAGCATATTATAACAAACATTTTTAAATGAAAATGGCTTTATTGTTTTTTTTTTTTCAAAATATTCCCCTTGATAATCAATACACTTTTGCATTCGTTCAAACCATTTGTCATAGCAGTTTATCCATTAATCTTGAGACACCTCCAAAACATGGTTTTTGAACGCTTCAACTGCTTCTTCGGCGCTCGTAAATCGTTGACCACGCAGTTTACCTTTGATACTCGGGAACATGAAGAAGTCATTGGGTGCCAAATCAGTACTGTATGGAGGATGAGTCGTTAATTCGATGTTTTGACTGCTCAAAAATGCACTTGTTTGACGAGATGTGTGAGAGCTCGCATTGTCATGTTGGAGAATGATTCGTCTTTGGCGGTTGTGTCGTGTACCACTCAGAATTGACCGTACTACGTTGCTCAAGCGTAACAGTGGCCACATGACCCATTCGGCCGAAGATACAGGCGATCATTTGCTTCGCTGTGCTTCTTCCACGAACAACTTTTGTTGGATTTGGCTCGTCTTGGAATACCCACACGGTCGATTGCTGTTTTGTTTCCGGCTCATACGCAAAGCTTTCTCGTCGGTTTTTCCTCATAAAAATGTTATAGCCACTTCGAAACAAATAAACAAACCAAATTCTCAAAATTGTGCAGAGTTGCACCATTATATATTGCCGTCTATCATGACTATCATAAATGAGTGCGTAGATTTAAAAAACTACAACTATTTTTGTTTCTTAAGATTCGTTTTGGAATCATGCTCAAAATATGTTTTTTTTTTATTTATTTGTTCATTTGATAAAAATTGTGGTAATGGCCATTGTATTATATTGTATTACAACCGTTTATCGGTTGTCGCAGCACGTAGGAAGGCGCACCAGCCGCTATAGTCTTGTGCGCGCTAGTGTCAGTCACTGATAACATCAAGTCTGTGGAGGTCTTCCCAGACTTGGTCATTCCAACTTTTGCTGGGTCGCTCTCTCTGACGTTGTGCACCAATTAACTTTACGGTCCCTACGTAAACCTTCCGTGCAGGAGTACCGCTGTCCATCTGAATAAGATGTTCAGCCCAGTCAACTATATCATATAGCTCATACAGCTCGTGGTTCATACAAATCTGAAAATAGTCGTCAACTTGCAGATCTTTCTCTCGAATACTACCAGACGCTTCTCAGCCATAGAATAGGGCCGGGATTATCAACATATAGATTATTATCTTTGTAGTTCTACTTTAATTTTGCTTGTTGAGGCTAAAATAGCATCGCTTATTCGCCTGATCTTCAGGTTGACATTGTTTTGGTTGGTTATCTATGTTCCCAGGTAGACAAAGTTTTCTACAGCATTGAAGTTTCGTCCAAGAAGCGACGATGGTTTGCGACCAAGTACTTCGTGTTGTCTTCTTTCATCTCGTTCTCTGCAGTAGCTTGGTGACACCCCACGCCAAACCAAGATTGCGTCAAATGTCTAGTGTAACTAATGATATCCTTGGCAGCCGTATCCATAAAGTGAGAGTTATATCTCCAACGCTCACATACATATTTTTTTTGTCGATCACAACATGCTCAATCTGATTACATGTGTTTTGATCGGGACTGAGTCAAGTAGCATTGTACACTTTGAGGTGTAGAAATCTGCTGCTACTGATAACCATGCTCGGACCTTTTACGAAGTCTATTAGCATTTTTCATTGCAGGAGGTACTCCTCCGACTGTTGGACCAATGATTCCCCCATTCCTAATTTTGGCGTTGAAATCGCTAAACACTTTTTTACAACGAGAGTGGGTCAGCACTAGTAGAGAAGTTCCAGATGCACGTAAAACTAATCTTTGACCTATTCGTTTCTTCTGTCAAGGCGTATGCACAAATTAAGCTAATGTGAAAGAACTTAACCTTGACACGTACCGCGGGCAGGCGCTTGTCAACAGGTATGAAATTGGAAACGAGACCGAGTAGTTTCATACTAACTATGAAATCGCACCCAACTACGTGATTCCTCACCTAACCTATTCATTGTATTCCCTGTTTGGCACGTGATGTCAGCATTGTATTTGGCATATCTTGTATTTGTAAAACATGGTCCTGACATCGTTTCCTGCGGTTTTCATCAAAAGGGGATCGTGTCTGTGACTCTACTGGCTAAAAGTTGTTTTGCGGCGAAGCGCACTAAATTCAACGGATACGGTGCCTAACGAATGTTTGTGGTCTGCTTGGGCCGTTTTCAAATGAATCCCTTTTGGCCATTCCCAACTGAATGACAACAACATTCCCCACTAATTTTAATTTTTGCTATCGATACCAACCTCAAATTGAACATTGAATTTTGTTATTCTTTTGATTTTACGAAAACCGTTCACTATTGAATAAAGCTCTTAAAATAAAGCTTAATAACGTTTTAAAATAAAATACATACTCATAGTAAAACATGTACTTCTTGTAACACTCGAACAGCTGTAGTGAAGTTACAAGCATAGTACTGCAGAAGAATGACCTATTTCTACAGAAGCCTAAAAGTATGCCATAAATTATAACAAATTGATATAATTGCAATTTGAATACATTTATTAACACACATTTTACTTGTTTGTTCAATGGCAAATTTTATGCATTAAGCTGAGAACAATAACTATTATATTTATGAATTATAAATTAGATTACATTAATAATTTCAGTTACATATAATTTTTTTTTTTTTTTGCTAAATACTTTGCTAATTACAATAATTTCTGTTGCTTTTTTTTTATTAATAACCAATATAATTTGTCTAATTTTGACACAATTTTTGCAGCATAAATTTTAACTAAATATTTGTTTACATTTTATAATTGTTCTGTGATTATGTGTTTTTCTTTTACATATCTATTTACATAGCAAGAAACTTAAAAACTATATGAAAGTAGCTAAAAGATAATTGTTGGCAAGCATGCATCAAAAATCAAAAAAAAAATTATATAAAATTAGGCAAATATGCTTATGAACAGTTCAGAGGATCATATACAACATATGCGACTCATTTCTCATATTGCATTGAAAACAGAGTCAAAACTCTACAAATTTCAACTAGAAGTGACAGCAAACACAACGAAAATTGATTAAAATTCTGTATCAATGTCACATATGTACATATATAATTACCTGAAAAGGACATTAGTAAATTAGACACGTTAAGTTTGCTACAACAGAACTTATGGCGAAATTAGTTCGAACAGTCTTCTTATTTAATTTAAATTAGTAGTATGTATACTAAAGAAATGATTTCTATAAAACGTTTTGTTGTCACTTAAATTGTAAGCTTAGCAGAACTTAAAACGATAAAAAGCAAATAGCATAAATAGTATATCGCTGAATTGCTCAAAACGCACGCTACAAGGTATAATTATGTGAGCGAGTGAGTCATTATTAGATGCACGATGCACTGGGTCCTGTGTGTTACTCCAAATTTAATGAGTAGACAAAATTTTTTTATACTGCAACGCTGACAAAATTATTAGCAGCGGTTGTGGTTATTGTTGCTGTGGTTGTTGTTGTAGTAGTACGAGTAGTTGTTGTTGCAATGCTTGGTGCAGCAACTGCTGCATTAGCAACATTTGATGGTGTTGTACCAATTTCCTGCTTGGTTATAGTTGGCATATTGATGCTGCTTCCGCTGCTGCTGCTGCTGCTGCTGCTTGTGCTTTGGGTTGTTGGGGCAGTAATACTATTTGTAGTGCTTTTTGTTGTCGATTGCAAATCCTGATGAAAACGATTGCGACGCAATGACGCTGTACCATTGTGTATCTCATGTGCGTGGTGTTGTGACAAGTAGTGCTGCTGATGATGTTGCTGCTGCTGCTGCTGCTGCTGCAATGTCGGTTGACGATGGTAATGATGATGCTGATGCACATGATGCTGCTGTTTCCATGGTTTGCGTTTCATATGCGAAGTATTTGACGACCATCTAGAAAATATACATAATATTTATTAATAATGCTTTTTATTTTACGGTGCAGAAACATGAAAAAAAGAAATACATGCAACAATTAACATTTAATGACAAGAACAGAACAGTTCACCTTTCGAATTTTGATAATTTTCTACGCTTCGCAATTGGGCCATCAAAGTCCATGCGACTTGATATGAAACCCGTATTTAAAGTGCCGGCATATGGAGCTAATCGCAGCAACAGCAGCAAATTTATGTAGAAAAGCACAAGAGAGAAAAAGAACAAAAAAATACAAAACAATTTTTAGACAAAGTCCAACACCAATGCACCACATTGAAACAAGCCCACATAGTAGCTTCGAATGTTTTCTTTAATTTCGACAGCTTTTAAATTTTACTAATACTAACCATGTTTGCGTTTATTGCTACGCTGCACATGACTGGTCGGTGCCACATGCGAACCGTCCTGTTCCGTTAGTGCTGTTGCCAATGATTCCTGTTGTTCTTGTTGCTGCTGTGGAACTTGGTGTCGCTTAAGTGTGCAACTGCGTCCACGACAACTCTTTAATTTCTCCAGCGTATCATGCATGTAGGACTTTTCAGCAGCGCTGAGCGATGTAGCACGATTGAGTGTCTCAAAAGGATCTATTGTAAGTTACATAAATATACATTAATTTTAGCATTCAGCATTATTATTAACAACTTCATACCTATTTTCAGATTATAAAACGTTATCAAACCCGTCGTAAATTCACAGTATAGATAATTGTGTGTTGCATTGATGGTGCGCACACAGGAATATGTATTATTATTGGCATTCATGCAGAAACAGAATGGACTATCATTCCAGAATGGCGCTGTACGCCAATGTGTATTATCGTGCGAGAAACAATTCATCTTCTCCGATAGGCATTCCTTTTCCAGGCGTGCCTTTTTGATGCGTTTGCGTTCCTTTTTACGTTGGCGTTCATCTTTGAGTTTGCGTCGTGCCTCACGTGCCATTTCTTTGGAATCGGCGTAGCTGTGTAAAGAGTTGAACGTTATTAATGTATCTATTGTGAAGAGTGGGAAAGAGTCCCTAGTTTTTTTAAGTAAATATAAAAAAAAATATTAAATAAAAACGAGGAATTACGTAAAATTAAAATTTATGAAATGTTTGAACCTCTCTGAAAAAGTAGATTCTTGTTTTTTTAATCTGATTCTTATTTTTTATGTTCTGATTTACATTTACATATATGTTCTGATTTACAAGCGCATAGATGTGTATAATTCACAGCTAGTTTAATTTGTTCTCTCTCTCTCTCTCTCTCTCTCTACTTATCTCTCTTAACAATCAATCTTGGTGTTCTAAGATTTGATAACGATTTTCTACATTTACTCTCCAAGTCTCCCATATATAGCTAACGCTGTAATATGAGGTGTTACAGAAAACGCTCTAGCCTCAATATCTCTAGATTTCAATCATAAAACTAATTTTTTTGGTCCGTTTTAATGCTTTGATAATAATTCAAATTAAAAACATTGCTTTTTCGATACATTTAATCAAATAGAAAACAAGAAAAAACGTTAACTTCGGTTGAACCGAAGCTCTAATACCATTCACACGAAACTTTAAATAGTATTGTAATACATAAAAGTGGTGGTTTCGCTCACTAGTAAATGTGTATGAAGCGATGTAGTAGATGTGTAAGATGCCGCCATATCGAATTTCAAGTCGATATTGACCTTTTCCATACAAATGCATAAAAGTGAACTGTGGGTTTATATGTGGACGAGACACGCCCCTTTGTATATGTTTATGAAGCGGTTGTCCATTAAAATCTACAAAATCAAATTGCAAGCTAATATTGATCTAAATGAAGGATTTTTCATTTTGATCTAAATGAAGGATTTTTTCATAAAAAACACAAAATTGCACTGTGGGTTTGTATGGGGGCTACCTCAAAAAGTGGGCGGGCCACGCCCAATTGTCTATGTATGTTTAGCGGCTGACTCTTAAAAGGCACCATATCGCATTTCAACCGAATATTGACTTTAATAAAAAAGTTTTTCTTACAAAAAGTCAAAAGTGGACCATACGTTTGTATGGGAGCTACCCCAAATAGTGGGCGGGCCACGCCCGTTAGTCTATGTATGTTAAGCGGCTAACCATAAAAAGGCAGCACATTGCATTTCAACTTTAATAATGTTGTTTTCTTACAAAAAGTCAAAAGTGGGCGGTGAGTTTGTATGGGGGCTACCCCAAAAAGTGGATAGCATAAAAATTAGTCCCCAAAAAATGCGCAACAACATACAGACGGACAGACAGACAGACGGACATGGCTAGATCGATTCGTCTCGTCGAGCTGATCAAGAATATATATACTTTATGGGTTCACAACTTGCATTTGTTTTTACACTTCCAAATTAATTTTGTACACACAACACTCTCTCCTTTCCTTACAATGCGCTTCTGAAGTAACGTTTGGGTTTCCAGTCTTATCTCGAATATTTATTTCAATGCGCACGTACCTTTCGCCATTATCCGGCTCACAATAACACTCTGCGGGCCCAGAGTAACGTGGCTTTTCGGCTTCATATGAATCTGTGGCGCTGCCAAAGCCCTTGAAGATCTCCTTTTGGCCATTGTTTGAAGTAGTGTGCGGTGTTGTTGTAGATGTTGTAGTTCTTTTTGTGATTGAAGATACGGTGCTAGCTGCTGCTGTCAAAGAATAACAACAAATTGATATTAATTTGTTCTAATACAATAATTTTAAAACTTACATTTATCTATGTTGCTTTCTGTTGCATATTCCAATGTAGACATGTTTTCTAGCACAGTATTTTCTGCGGTTGTCGCCTCTGTTGTGGTTGTGCTCATTCTCAACGCCGGTTTATTGCTTGTTGTGCTACTGTGTGGCATGCGTGCAACCGTTGGCGTTGTAGCATTATGCAGACGTCCTTGTAGTCGGGTTAGACTTGGCATATGATTTAGCTTAGTGCGATTTGTTTTAACCAAACTAGTTGTTGCTACAGTCGGCAAAGTGCCACTACCACTTTGTGTAAAATAAGTCATATCGAATTCCTGACCTTCCGGCGGTGCTGGTGGTGGTGGTACTGGTGCTGCATCAGTGCGTCTTCGATTGGCATAAATATGCGGTCGATGATGATGCTGCTGATTATTGTAAGCGCCATTATGAGCATACGGCAGCGTATCACTGGCATGTAACCACTCATCAGCGCCACCACGACGACGTCCTTTTTGCTTACGTCCATAATAATCTCTGGCAATATTACCAAAGTCTACATCCCTATCAATATCCACAGCGCCATGTCGTCCGGTTGCAGTAGTCTGCTGCTGTTGCTGCTTATTTTCACGCAATTGTTTTTTAATATCCTTCAGATGTGTGATCTTCTCTTTTAAAACGCGTATAAGCATATCGATTTGATTGCGTGATTTACGCCATGTCTTCTCATCATCATAGATGACATCCGAACAATTAACGCGCCCGGTTTGTGCCTCAATGTAGCAACGTGTACCTACGCGTCCGCCTACTTTCGGAAATTTACTGCCACGCACAAAGCCGGCCGGTGATATGGTTATGCCGCTGCTATTGTGCATATCGTGCTCGTAGAATTTTAACTCTAGCGTTTCCAGCGTATTCTGAATTTCCTGTATAACCTTGGCTATCGCTGGATCGTTCATTGTAGCGTTCTTCTTTTTATTCAGCTCACTACCATCGTACAGGGGTGAATCGAATAGTTTGGATGTCAAATCACGTTTATTGCGTACAGCTTGTTGTTCAGCTGTAAGCTGCTCCTCCAACATTGAAATACTGTTGTGTAAATCAAGCAATTCTTCCATTTCATATGGTAACTCGGTATGATATGTTTCATCTGTTTCAATTAACTGCCGCTTATGGCGTCGATGCTGATGCTGTTGTTTGCCAAAGTTGTGCGTGCTGCAAGATAGATTTGCTTTGTAGAATTCAATTTTAATTTATAATTTTCAGTATACACTACCGTTTTCTTATGCGTTGCATTGCTTGTATCTTTGTGTAGATTATGCCATCTGACGTAAAACAGGCACAATTGCGTTGACTCTGTTTGCGCGGCAGCGTAGAAAGATGATCCTGCAACTGCAACTGTGCCAAGCAAAAATACAATTAGTTAATATTGAATATACTGCTTTAGAATTGTCATATCTTCAAGCAAGGAGACCCCGTTGTATGCGTGAAGTACCGTGGAATAAGTCTCCTTTCAATTGAATATAAAGTTCTCTCCCGCGTTCTGTTTAAACGGCTGGAGTTATTCACGAATGCACTAATAGAATAGTATCAGTGTGTTTTTTTGGAGAGGACCCGTAAGTACAACAAGGACATACACCACCTATTTGTTGATTAGAACGAAGTGCTTCAACGCACTATCTAAACTTGGTATCCCAGCAAAGATCGTTCGTCTCTGCATGATGACGCTATCGCAACATAAAGTCTTCAGAGTATTAAAGTACCTATTCGAGCACTTTGATACGAAGAGAGGTTTCAAAGGTTTTCTCCGATGACATTGACATCATCGGCACAAACGAACGGCGAGTTAACAGGGTGTTATCAAAAATTCAGAAACAGTCACGTTTCATCGGCCTAACGATGAACGAGGAGAAAACAAAGTACTTGGTGTCCACTCGTAGATCATCGGTGCGTCTTGAACGGTCTAAGAGGATTTAAAATTTCAACTTCAGTGTTGTAGAACACGTTGTTTACCTGGGAATAGAGATAACATCGGTATTCTGGACGATGAAGTATTACGCTAACTGGTGCTACTTTGGGCGCTAGCATGCAAATTAGAAGTAGAGCAGTCCAACGCATAAAATACCAGCGACTGCGCTGGGCTTATCATATTATCGGGTTGAACCCCGAAGCTTCAGCGTCAGTAAAGACGTTCGAGCTTGCGTTTTAAGAACCAGGTCTGGGAGCACCTCACCTAGTTTGGTATTTCCAACGTCTGGGACCTGCGCGCAAAAGACTATAGCGGCTGGAGTGCCTTCCTACGTTCGACCATGACCGATATACGATTATTGTGCCATTTAAGAAAGTAAGCTGAACAATTGTAAAATTCTTACATGGAATTTGCATTTATGCTTGCGCCAGCGTCCATCCTCGTTGACACATTTCCACTTCTGTCCCGGTAGACAGTTCTTTAAGAGCGCCGGATCCGAACATTCCGAATTCAAGCGCATCATTTTCGTTACATACGGCGTTATTGGCAAATTATTATCAAATTGATCTTGTTGTTCCAGCTCATCTTCGGCAGTATCCTCTTCCGCATTATCCTCTAAGTCGACAGTAGATATATCACCCTCATCTTCATTATCTGTATCAGTTTCAAGCTCATCGTCTACGTCAATATCAGGCAGTAAAGCTGTTTTAGTACTCTGCGCATAACTGGCTTCCTCATGCGTTTCCGCTTCAATGACATCAATACGTGCAGTAGTGGTGATGCTGCTGCCGCTGCTAGTGACATTGTTAATCTTCAAATCTTCGAGTAGTGTACTATTTGCCAACTTCATATTTTGACGCTCTAGCTGCAACCGTGCGCGTGCCTCTGCAATCTGTTCCGGTGTTTCCCGGCGGCCAGAACTTTCAATGAGAAAAGTATCCGGCCACTGTTCACGTACATTGCGATTGCGACTGTATAGCAAAGGCAGTATACTGCGTCCATCCATGTGTTGTGGTGTCGATACGCCAGCCATATCGAGAAAGGTTGGTGCAAGATCCACATTGAGTACAATTTCTTCGACACTGTTTAGCATGAAAAGTATTATGAGAAACAATATATGCCAAAGAATTACACCTATAGCTCTACTTACACTCTTGATGGTTGTATACCAGGTCCACGTATTAGAAATGGCACACGCACATCAAATTCAAATGGAAAACTTTTGCCTTTGATAAGCCCAAACTGCCCGAGATGATAGCCGTGATCAGATGTGTAAATTATATAGGTATTATCCAATTCGCCCAGTGCTTTCAGCTCATTATAGACACGTTCCACTGCAACATCAACACTTTGCAGTGTCTGCAGACGCTTGGTCATGAGCAGATTGGTAAAACGCTTGTGCACCGGTTCCATGGGCTGTGTGACACGCAATATCCATTGCTTGTCAGGATTCGGTGCTAGATTGTACGAGGGTGTACTGTAGAAGTGAACGAAACGTATACATTAATATATATATTAAAAATTACTGAATGTACAAACTACTCACTGATGTGTCGATACATTAAAGAATAGATGACTATACTGCGGCGCCGAGTCTTCAGGCCCATGTGGCGCTGGAAAACTCATTGTTAACATCACAGGTTTTCTTTGGTTTTGTTGTTTTGAAGAGCGCAGAAATGCAATCGAATCATTGGCAATCAAATCGGGATAGTAATCCTGTAATAAAGAAATTGATAATATAAAAATGTATGCAACCATATACAACTTGCCTTAGCTTACCTTAGCATAATCAAAGCCATGCTTTATCTTCTGTCCATTCATATTAACGCTATAATTATAGTATTTCGAGTTCATAATCAATCCACCCCATTCACGCCAACCGGGTGGTATATACGAGCCATTATATTTGTTCAGGTACTTGCCAAAGTAACCCGTACGATAGCCGGCATTCGAGAGATATGTGGCAAAAGAGCGCGTCTCATGCGTTGCTTGCCATTGTGGGCTGGAACAGTTTTCATTGTTGGTAAAAACCATATGATTATGCACATACATGCCCGTAAGCAATGAAGAACGTGCCGGACAACACATAGGTGTGCTGGTGTATGCATGCCGAAATTCAGCGCCACCATCGCGTAATAGACGCAGAGTGCGCGGCATAAAATTTAATGAGCCCAATTCGACATCCTGATCATCGGTTAGTATTAAAATTATATTCGGTTTACGTTCACGTCCAGAAAACGCGCTGGAATCGCGTGAGAATCGTCTATAAGATGCACCACTGGAGCGTTGTGTTTGATGCTGATGATGATGTTCCTGCTGCTGCTGCTGCTGATGTTGATGATGATGATTTGCAGCACGTTGCTGATGATGATGTTGCTGATGATGATGATGTTGTTGTTGTTGTTGCTGATGCTGATGATGCTGTGTTTGACGCTGTTGACTGTCGCGCGGTTTTTGTTTTGTTTCGTGTCGCTCGCGATTATTTGCATGATGATTATGTTGCTGTTGCTGCTGTTTCTGTTGCACTGTCTCCTCTTGTTGCTCTAATGTTGGTATATTTTCTTTGGCTGCCGCTGTTGTACTTAGTAACAGCAAATTGAGCATAAATACAATGCATATGCAGCCAATGGTCACAAAGTGTCGCCGCTGCGCTATTTTCTGTCGATTGTTTGCCATTTTTATTCTTGAAAATATTTGTTGTATCACAGTTAATGCATCCAATTAATATGTATGTATATAGAAATGCAGAAATTCGTATTATTTTAAATGTCTGCAATGTTTTTGCTCTTTTAGTTTTTGTGTGTGTTGCAAATCAAAAACGTTTGGAAAACGCATTGTTACAGTAGCGACATCTAACGGCCAACAGCGGAATTGCGAATTTGAAATGCGTTTTGCTGAAAGTGAAAAGAGAGAGAATATAAAATATTATTACAGACGTATAAAATATATAAATATATGAAAACTAACATATATATATATAGGCAAGTGTAAATCATTCACAAACTTTTTAACCATTTTAAACACAACATACTCGCTTGATCTTTTTTGTTTAGAAGAATATGAAGAGCACCACGGAAGAATGTAATTTGTTGTCTAAAGTATTGCGTCTAACGTAAAAACCAGGTGACGCCCTTGACCAATCACAAGTACTCTCTCACACTGAACTCCTTCTCTCTCTCTCTTTCTCTCTCTCTCAGCTCTCTATTTGCTATAGCTGCTACCTTTTTATTTCTTTCGGTTCATTTGCTTTCAGTTGGTGCTATAAAAGGCGATTCACATTGTAGAGCATGTTGTACGAGCAGCTCCACATTAGGCTCGAAACTGTTGTAAGCAGATTTGCAAACATGTTGACGAGCATAAGTTGAGTGTATTTTCGATAGTATTTTTGTTACTAAAATGGTTAAAAGAAGAGGAATCAAATAAATAGTTGAAGCAAAAAAGAGAAAGAATTGTTACACCAACAAAACTCTTTTATATTAATTAATTGCATAACTGCGCATGAATTATTGCAAATAAATGGTTCACTTATTGCCGCTCTCTTTATGGACGGCTCTTACGGCAGGGCTGCAACGTAACAAACTAGTTCAACTATTTGTTTCGCTTTAGCATCAAGCAGCCGACTTCGGCATGCGTTCGTTGTGTGAAAACACGTAGGTGTTCGTCCCCATGGATCTATGGCTGGATAGCGTTAATTTAAAGTCGAAAGTATTTTCTGAACAATCCCGTATTCTGTATATTTATATTATTGGTGAAATTTTCATGTCAAAAGTCAAAATTGGGCGGGGGCTTTGTATGGGGGCTACTCCAAAAAGTGAACGTGGTATGCCAATACGCATACTCTATTTAACTGCAATAAAAATAAGATATCTTAAAAATTGATAAAAAAAAAAGAAATAAAATTAAATTGGCAACATCATCCAGACAGACGGACATAAATAAGGTCGAGTCTTTTTAAACGACAACATTTTGAAGACTTTAAGAGATGGAGACTTTGGTTTGGATTTTAAGTTTCTATTTTGCCGTCTTCAGATAACTAGTATTAAACAAACATGCCAACCTCACTTTAAGGTGCAACCTTCATACAAACCTAAATCCATTTTTAAGTTGTTGCATTTTCTTGGTTTTGTTTTAAATTAATGTTCAGTTCTGAGCACTATACCCATACAAACTTACATCAAGTATATAAACATATTCGTGTTCAGAGCAACAAGGCGAGTCCATATAGCCACGTCTGAAAGAGTTCTCCGTCTAGAGCAGATTTAGACAAACTAAACTCACGGCACAAGGGGTCTAGCTACCGCACTGCTACAAGAGTAACTTGAAATTTCATAGCTAGCAACCAATTTACCGCAGTGGTATGGGACCACTAAAGCATATAATCAATGATTCATATAAGGAGCCTCAAACAAAGTCTCGAAGTCGAATACACTCGACTGCAGCGTACTTTCTTATAATTTTTTTGGGCTAGCACGGTGTTATTTGTGTAAAATGTTTCCATAAGCCAGAGAAAGCAGGCAGAACTGCGGCGTTTCTTAATTTTGCATTACAATCGCATAACAAATTAATATCTATGGAATTAATTATATGGGAGCGTTGATTGTTACTAATTAGAACGTCGCTATAACCTTCTAAAAATTCTGGCTCCTTTATTGAAAAACATAGAGCTTGCATAGTATGACCTTCACTGATGCCACTCACTTCAACAAAATTCCTGCACATTTCATTTAATTTTTGGCAACCCAAAAAAAAAAAAAAACAACAACACCATATTTCTGTCGCCCACATACACTATGAGTGTATAAAATACTTAACCATTCGACTGAAAGTCGTTAAGCAAAAGCTTCGCTGTTTCAACGGCATGTCCTTGCACTAAATTTGCTGTTTGATTTAACGTAAATTTATTCCATTAGCATGTGCAGCAACAGCACAGCGAAGGATAATGACTTTCTTATGCGTTACTTTTTTCCTGCTACTTATTTACTGCTGCTCGTGGTGGTATTTCTGTTCGAGAGCGATTGACTGGCTTAAATGATTTAAAGTTGCTGACACAATGCTTGACATACATACAAACTGGTATAATTTTATATCGTCTTAGCATTTGAACAATTGAAGTATTGCTTGCTGCTTACTTTAAGTCGCACTGCAACCAAGCAAATCCAACATTCGTTCTAACTATTTGTCTAAAATGCACTTTTACTTTTTGACTTGTGCTACTTACAATGGAACTAATCCAAGGATTTATACAAGAAACAAAAGAAAACACTACGTGTAGTCAAGTAGCTTTTTTTTTGCTGAAAAAAACGTAAACTGAAAGGAATAATTAATAAGAACTCTATCTGAGTCGCAAATTAATGTGGGGCTAGTATGTTTTAACATACAGTTTTGAATTAAACTTTTACTTAAATTTTGAAATTGTTACAAGGCCAATTTGATAAGTCAGTGACGTTTTTCTTTATTTAGAATTATATATAGATGTGATGGTATTCCCTGGATATTCGAATTTAATTGATTTGAGAGTTGTACTTGCAGTACCCAATCTACACCATTAAGTTTATGTTTGCAAGCTATTGAAAACAGATTGAAAGGCAGACAGACGAATGGATATGAGGTCAAACGTGATCGTGTGATAACTTAACCAATCCTTTCTAAAAAATGACATCACAACACAGCACTTTCTTGTACTAGTTCTAGCCAATAGTCTACAGATAATGACACTAGAAAGAGCATATTCCAGTAACTGATTTCGGTTTCCTGTAGAATGGCTTTAGAATGGCAAAGAATTGTAGTAAAGATATGTCACTTGATCAATCCTGTTAAGGTCAATGTCGTATATTATGAATTATGACTACCTGAAATGCCATCTTCACGCCTAAATTCTAAAAAATGTTTGTAAGTAGCACATATCCTGTTATGAGAGCCCAATGATTGGGACTCCGACTACGACTCTCAAATGGGGTCTTGTAACATTTTAAGCTAAGCATCTCAAGACAACTCGAGAACTTTCTATATACTTGGATATATGATTTTTTCAATTGGATAAAAAAGGAATATTAGTAAATATTAAATTTAAAAATATTTCAATCTTTGGTGTCGCTTTTCAAACCTTTTGATAAACTTAATAATACACTTTTCCACACTTTATCTGTAAATGGTACACAAAACTTGGCCCAAAATTTACACTGGTCCTAAGTTAAATACACAACCGATTTTGCTGTTGCATAAAAAACCCAGCTACAACAGCCAGTTTTAAGAACGAGCAGCTGGAAATAACATCATTCAAACTTTTTCGCAATGCCAAAGAACTGCATCGAAGCGTCTGAACGAATGAATCTACACAGCTCGACTGACTTCCTTATTCCCCAAGGTTGTTTAAAATGCATTCTGTCTGCAAACATATAAAACAAGTTCTGTGCTCCCTCTTGCACTTCAATCTTTCCCTGTACTGTATAAGGAGTGTGTCAACCCTAAAAGGAAACATGTTCTGCCGAAAAAAAAAAAAAAAAAAACAACCAAACTGAGAAAAGGCACACACACATTATCACATTCTAGTACATGTTTCCTGTCGCAGCAACAAAAATCTGTGGCACGCATGCGCAGCAGTGTATGCCATATAGAATAGATACATATGTATATACCTACTAAAAAGCATTTTGCACTGATAATGTGCGTTGTACAGCTCAGACTAGGCTTCTTCCTACAATTTCTTGCTTGAATGACATCCCAAACATTGTTGTCGCCCCATGTCGTGCTCACTTGTCATTCTAAAAATTAGCCGCCGCCGCCGCCGCCAAAAACAAAAATAATAAAAACTAACCAGCCGATCTTCGAGTAAAAAAGCCAAAAGAACTAACAAACACGATTTCCTGATGCGTTCTTTCATTCATGAATTTCATGACTTTTGTGCTTAAATGTAGCTTGCCTTGTTTTTCGATCTTTAGTTTGTGGTCTTTTGTGCAATTTTCGTTTTATGGTCCGCAAATTCGATAAACGATGTCGTGCATGTTTGTTGCCATGCGCTCGTAAAGTTTTATTGCAAGTTCAAGACAGTCGCAAAAATCGAAATGTTGGTATTTTTATTGGTCTCGAGTACTGTCTGCACAACTAAATTATTTTGTAGTATATAAGAATCAAATATTGTTCGGAACTTAAACAAAATATTGAAAACAATATGTTCATAAATGATGTAGAAGTATCGCTGTCTTTAAATAACATTTTAAGTATTGGAACGTTGAATTAATAATGTGCGTTTCACACAAGAGGCCGCCACAAAAATATGAAGCAATGATCGAGTTTCTAATTTCTTGCCGCTAAAACCTATCATTGAGATAATCAAATTGCTTTTCTTAACTCACTGTAAACAAAACAAATAGCAATTGTACATCAAAACTTTGTGAGTACGTTTATGACAAAGATTTTAGCTTTTGACATTAGTGTTGCCAGTTCCCGAAATATAAATAGCAGCCCTCGTACTTGCAAGAATGCAAGAGCACATGCTTGAAGAGTATAACGTCTTTCCCATTTCGTTATGATTGGATAACAGAAATTCGTGTGATAGGGGGTAAACTCTGGATCTACTGAACCGATTTTGAAAATAGATCTTTTACCAATAGAAAGCCACGTTATTTGTGAGTGTCATAGGCTATATATTAACCCGAAAAATGAAAAGACTTTTTCGTGGTAGTCGGATTTGCAAAGTAAGTCGGAAAAAAAAAACGGTCGAACGAAAGCGTTTCTTACGAATGCTGCCTCAACAATTGATTGAGTTCTAGAGAAAAGTTGTAGAACTTGGCAAAAAAGTCAGCGGCAGCATTTGTCTAACTTGTATATTTAAGTCACAAAAAGTAGTTTTTTATATTAAGATAGAGGGATGAAATGTTGAATACTAATAATAATAATAGGAAAAAGGGGTGGAAAGTAAGAAGAGCTAGGGAAAGGGGGCAGAGGAATGGGGGCAGCACAAGTGGAGGTTGGAGAAGGGGTGGTAGGGATATGAACCGTAGGTAGGGAGAAGAGATGAGAAGAGGAGAATTGGAGGTAGAGTAAAGGAGCATGTGGAAGGTGAGACAGGGGGAAGGTGGGAGAGGAAAGGGGAAGGGCAGCAACGCGCCGGATACCAGCTAGTATTATCATAAATTCAAACCGCTAAATCATTCTAAAAACAATCATTCTAAAAGACAGTTTTAACAAAATCATTTTCGAATAATTTGTTTGGAAGTGAATATCGGATATAGTTGCGTTTTCAAGATGTATTCTAGTTGCAGCAATGTAAACTCCATGCTGCTGTCTAAACTTAAAACTAAATTATAATTCGAAGTCACAGGGTCACTGTGTTTTATACCAACAAATAATAGATATTTCCTAGAAGTGTATACATAGGAACACGTTTATATTTTTTTTTTTTTGTTACGAGTACATTACTTCATTGGAATTTCATTTTAAAGCAAAATTCAAATATTACTCACGCGCAACAAATCAAAATTCCAGTGAACTTAAAAACGGAATAAGCTTACAAGAACTTATGACATCAGAAGAGTGCTATAATTAACAAACGATACTCGTATAAGAAAATGCCATATCTCCAAACGCTTTATGAGGTTAATAAAATATGCAGAAGAGGAAAATCTGAAGCTTAAGATAAGGAGCTGCTGTAGAAGAACAATAAGTCGCATCATTTACAATTTAAGACCACAGCAAAGTTGCATATATGTATATGCATATATAGAGAGTACCTATATGTACATATATAGGTATATAATGAAGCCACTTAAGTGACAACACCTCCGTTTTTGTCTCGACCATATAACAATAAATGACACTTAAGTGCTACAAATAAAAACAAGAAGGGGGAACATCCAACCACAAATAAAAGTTATATATGTACTATGTGGATAATATTTACGCACAGTTGAAGTAAGTAATGATTTATGCAGTTTATGATTAACTATACGCTGTACCCATAGTGTAGATGGGTTTATTAAGTTTGTGCCAATGTATGTAACAGGTAGAAGGAGGCGTTTGATTGAGACCCTATAAAGTCTACATATTCTTGATCAGCAGCGAAAAGCGAGTCAATATAGATGAGTCCACTTATTACGCTAGAAACGCCAAAATTGGCGTATCTCTTATGTAAATACTAATAAAATATACCACATAGCTCCACATAGAGCCTATATGGTCCTCCATTTTTAAGTTTTTGTATGAATTTTTTTCTCTTATTAAAGCTAGAATTGTCAAATTTAGCGTATCTGACATTAATCCTTACAAAACCTTTCCTATAGACCCAGATCACACCACTTTAAGCGATAGTCCCACGCAAATCTGTACCACCCACCCCCCATTTTTGAGTTTTTTTTTTGTATGCAGTATTTTTATTTTTTGTTGTTATTTTGAATTCTAACTTTTCATCAATTCTAAGAATATATGCCTCATAAAATCTATAGTTCATATCTGCAGTCCTAAACAAAGTACGAGGTACCTCAAAGTCGAGCACACTCGACTGCAGTTTTCTTTCTTGTTTTAAATATGCAAACAAAAGAAGGAATGTGCCAGTCGGCCTAGACAAGTGTTCGCTTAGTTTGCGTGTCTGGAATCGCAGTTAAGAGTAGATTTTAGATTGCAAAGACTTAAAGTGATAAATTCTTTATCTAGTTTACGCATCGCTTGATGCTGTCGTTGATGGCGATGACTGCGTGGCTCATTAGCGCGTGTCATGGACTAAATGCGATGGCAAATTTATAAATGCCAACAAAGATTAAAATTGCATCTCGCAATAATAACCAAATGACAGTTGCAAATATGTATGGCAGCCATTGAGCTGTCGTAGGTCGTAGATTGTCCGTCTGTCCACCAGTCCGTCTGTCTGCCCACGTCTTCCTGCGATATGCAGTGAAGCGAAGCATCGACTTCGCAATGTTGCACGTACGTCCCACACACAGCCTCACTCAATTGCATGCCGCTTAATTATGCAATTAACAGAGCTTCGTGCAGAAAAAAAAAACACACACACACATTCAAGAAACTTTAATATTTTCTAAGTGGAGTTTTTTTTTCTGCAAATTATACTGCTGACATGACAGCTTAATATTGAGAAGAAAAAAAGAAGTTTAAAGAAAAGTCCGAAAGCCAATTTAATGCTTAACTAAATATTTAAAAGCCAAATCATGCGCTTACATTCTCTAAGCCCATAAGCCCATGTTTGCATCTGTCATTAGAGTTGCTTGAAGTCTTTAGCTATACTTAGTATATACGGCGGTTGGCATATATATTGTGCACCTAGACAACCCCCTAAGTGTTGTTAGGTGTCAGCTGACATTTCTATTGGAAAACGTTTTGATGTACGTGCACTATTTGTGTTGTTTCTTTACAATTGATCTCGGCCAAAAAATGGAAAATTTGCATTCATAATTTTTTAACAAGACAAGAGTCCAACGATAAACTTTCTTCCACTTTTCCTTCCTTCGCTCAATGACGAATTTTCAGAAGTTCGTTCAAAAACTGGTGTTGTAACAGAAAATTTCGAAAATGCATGAACTAATAAGACAAAACCATCATGTGACATACCATACCATCCTTTGACCGTCAAGAAGATTTGTTCGCGTTGAATACTGCAATCGCTCAAAAAAGGCTTGTATCGTTTGAAAAAAAGAAATGTTGAAGTAATGGTTCAAAACACGTCTATGACATCGTAACAGGTGATGAATTTTGGAACTAAGCATACGAGCCCGAAAGAAAACAGCAAATGAATGTATGGATGTTCCAAGACAAGCCAAATCCAATAAACGTTATTTGCGGACGAAGTACTTCGAAGCAAAAGATTGCCTGGTTTAAAAAACAAAAAAAAAAACTGGTCATGTCGCAACTGTTCCATTAGTGCAACAATCGATGGGTCACTGTTATATATCCCTGACTAAGCACCCAACGAATTCTTTTTGTTCCCACACATCAAAAATAATGTTCAAGGTCAACGTTTTTCGAAGCCTGAAAAAGCTGCTGAAGCCTTTAAACGAACGCAAAAGTGTGTTGTATTTTATGAAGAATATTTGGGAAAACAATGAAGCAATTTTTAATGTTTAATTACTGTTCTGTCATTATTAGACGCACAATACAAAGGGCATCCCTCGTCTATACCAACATATAAATATATTTAAATATTTATATACCTGCACTGGTCACCGGTCTTTCCAGTTAGCAACTTCAAACGCCCACGCAAACGCTCTGCGGTGCTGTTGACATCGGATTTTGCCAGACAGTCAGGCAACAGAGTTTAAGCTAGTTAAGCTCTCTAGTCAATGCCTAGATACATCTATTGTACATATACGAATACATACATACATACATATGTGTATATCACATGCATCAAAAGTGTAAAAATAGAAAACCTTGCTCCACGTTCGATTCAAATTATGTATGCATATTTAAGGCTGTTGTCATAGTACTTAGTCCAAACACTACCTGACTGCATACCGACTTTATATATACGATATATACGATATATACATACATACTAGTTGACTTTGTGGTTTTATATACGCTTGATTTGATACTCGTACATTTGAAGTTCGTTTTAATTGCGAGTGAGTAAAAGATTAGTGGTATATAAAACTTAGTTATTTGCAAGTTTAATCCTGTAATTAAATGTGTCATCGTAATTTATACGGCTGCCAAACACATTAATGCTCAGTCGGTTCTCACACTAAACTGTTTTAATAGTTTGTGAATAGCAGTTGCGAATCAGCCGTTTGGTTTTTTATTGGAAAAGACTTTAAGAGTAGAAAAAAAAAACGAACTTTCCTTTTTGAAAAAAATAATATAAGTAGCAGAAACTTGCAATCTTCGGCCAGCAGACTGATGAGCACTCGTAGCTGAGTCCGAAGCAACTGTCACCGTGACTAACAAATAGTTTTGTAACAAATGGTTGTTGTTGTTGTTGTTGTTATTGTTCTCTCTTTATAGTAACAAAAAATATGTAACATATGTTCTGAATGAAAAGTATCTTGATTCTGCTAAAATTCATATCTAATTCAATATAGGTCGCAAAATATAAAATTTACCTTAAAAAGAATATTAAAAAAGTTTTTAGACTTAGTAACGTTCTTGAGAAGTTTTAATTTTAAAGCTGCACGCTACTCAGACACTACATATTACGTTACTATTAAGCCTCTAACCTTTATTCATTTTATCAAAAAAAAAAAAAAAAACAAGAAAAAACGTTAACTTCGTTTGAACCGAAGCTCTAATACCTTTCACACGAAATTTTAATTAGTAATGCAAAACATAAAAGTTGGGGTTTGAATAGGGGCTATTCCAAAAAGTGGGCGGTACACCAAATTGCACAGTACGTTTGTATGGGGGCTACCTCAAAAAGTGGGCGGGCCACGCCCAATTGTCTATGTATGTTAAGCGGCTGTCTTTTAAAAGGCACCATATCAAAAAGTGGACCATAGGTTTGTATGGGAGCTACCCCAAATAGTGGGCGGGGCACGGCCGTTAGTCTATGTATGTTAAGCGGCTGACCATAAAAAGGCACCACATTCCATTTCAACCTAATATTGACCTTAATAAAGAAGTTTTCGTACAAAAAGTCAAAAGTGGGCAGTAGGTTTGTATGGGAGCTAGCCCAAATAATGTGCGGGTTCCACCCATTAATGTATATGTCAAGCATCCGTCTACTATTTAAAGTTACTATATCAATTATTAAGTTGATATTGACTACAATAAAAATGTTTTTCATACAAAAAGTCAAAAGTGGGCGGTGAGTTTGTATGGGGGCTACCCCAAAAAGTGGGCGTTGCGAGCCAATCTTGACACTCTATTAAACTGGAATAAAAAGAAGTAAACGTGCAATATTTCTACTGGATAGCATAATAATTAGTCCCCAAAAATGCGCAACAACATACAGACGGACAGACAGACGGACATACAGACAGACGGACATGGCTAGATCGATTCGTCTCGTCGAGCTGTTCAAGAATATATATACTTTATGGTCTACAATGGCTCCTTTAATGCGTTACAAACTTTCAGACAAACTGATAATACCATTTCACACTGCGAGTATGTGTGAATGGTATAAAAAATGTGAAGTAATAATTTTCCTTCTGCACATAGTCCATATATCATCCTAAGAACGAGCACGCTGCCCAAAATTGTTAATACCGCAAAAAGTCAATGACATCCTAGCCAACGCTCCACTTGGCAGACAAGTGTCAGACATTTGACACATTTATACTCGTTTAAACAGTGAAATCCACAAATTTACATACAAAAAAAAAAAAAAAAAGAATAAAATAATGAAGGCACGAACACACTCTTTCCATGAATATAAATCAGTGAAAAAAAAAAGAAAAAATAATATAAAAATAAAACTTGGGCAAATTTTCTGTATAATAAATTTAAATGACTACAAATTGTTTGGCAATGTGCGCAATAAATCTTAGCAGTAAGAATTAAAATATGTGTGAGTTAAATGATTTCTCATAATTCCAATTGGCATACAATGACCCACACAAAAATTACACAGAGCTACATTCTCACACCCAAACACACACGAACTACTTACACTATGTACGAGTATAGATATACATAGGTACTTGTAGTTGAAGACAACAAATTAGCAGCGCTCAGATTTTTAATTAAATTATTACAAGCTGTGCTTAAAAGTTTTCGTACTCTGTAGTAATAAAGTACAATGGTATATTAAATGTATATAAATGTATGTACCCATGACCTTCTAACGTTTAACGTATACTATATTTTAGAACAGCAACAGAATTCGAAACGATTCCGTCATTTCCGTCGTTCCTACACTATAAAAGATATAGCTAACGAACTTTAATAGTATGTCTCTTCAGTATATGAATTGAATGTACTAATTCTTACCAATACATTCTTAACATGTGAGTCAGCTGTTGTGATGATGGTGTTAATATCGTGTGATATGATATCGCTAATACCGATTGGTAATTTCATAGAAAACCCCGTAATTCGAGGGGGTCGACTGACAACACTCTTCGAGAAGATGGGAAAAAGTACAGGCAACATTTTTACCGTGAATGTTGGCCAATGGAAAGTACTTACCTGCTATTTTTGCGTTTTTGTACGAAAAAATATTTATCATTTAATGTCTTCAAAATGAAGATATACTACAATATTTCCACTTACCCATCTACGACCATTCGACTACGTATAGTGTATATCGTGGTGAGCACACTCGACTGCCGCGTTTTTTATACCATTCACACATAGTGTGAAATAGTATTATCAGTTTGTCTGAAAGTTTGTAACGCATTAAAGGAGGCATTGTAGACCCCATAAAGTATATACATATATTCTTGATCAGCTTGGTGAGACGAGTCGATCTAGCCCGTTTATCTGTATGTTGTTGCGCATTATTTGGGGAGCAATTTTTATGTTATCCAGTTGAAATTTTGCACATACACTTATTTTTATTGCTGTTTAATAGAGTATCAAGATTGACCAGCCACGCACACTTTTTGGGGTAGCCCCCATACAAACCCAGCGTGCAATTTTGACTTTTTGCACAAAAAACTTTTTTATTGTAGTCAACAATATCAACTTAATAATTGATAACTACTAGTGAACGGATCCTTGACATATACATTAATGGGTGGGACCCGCTCACTGTTTGTGGTAGCCCCCATACAAACCAACTGCCCACTTTTGACGTTTTGTATGAAAAACTTCTTTATTGAAGTCAATATTAGTTTAAAATGCGATATGGTGCTATAACAACTTAATAATTGATAACTACTAGTGAACGGATCCTTGACATATACATTAATGGGTGGGACTCGCTCACTGTTTGTGGTAGCCCCCATGCAAACATATTGCCAATTTTTGTAAGAAAATCATCTTTACTAAAGTCAATATTAGGTTGAAATGCAATGTGGTGTCTTTTTATAGACATCCGCTTAACATACATAGCCTAACGGGCGTGGCCCGCCCACTATTTGGGATAGCTCACATACAAACCTATGGTCCACTTTTGACCTTTTGAAATTTGATATGGTGCCTTTTAAGAGACAGCCGCTAAACACACATAGACAATTGGGCGTGGACTGCCCAGTTTTTGAGGTAGCCCCCATACAAACCCACCGTGCAATTTTGTGTTTTTTATGAAAAAATCCTTCATTTAGATCAATAATAGCTTGAAATTTGATTTTGTGGATTTTAATGGACAACCGCTTCATATACATATACAAAGGGGCGTGTCCCGCCCAATTTTTGAGGTAGTCCCATATAAACCCACAGTTCACTTTTATGCATTTGTTTGGAAAACGTCAATATCAACTTGTAATTCGAGAGTGTACCACCCACTTTTATTACAATACTATTTAAAGTTTCGTGTGAATGATATTAGAGCTTCGGTTCAACCGAAGTTAATGTTTTTTTCTTTGTTCTTGTTTTTTTTTTTGTATTTTAAATTTTGCAAGAAATCTTAAATTTATTTTTCCGTTTGGTTTTAAATTATTGATTACTTATACACATTTGGCGCTTATTCCAACAGACGTTGCTAATAATTGCTGAATCCAAGAAAAAATTTAAAATAAAAAAGTGTTGTCCATGAAGTCGCAGAAGAGCAAAAAAAAAAAGAAAAAAATCAACAACACATGTGCTTTCATATGGATTTCATCGTTTTTTTCTCTTTTATAAAAGTACCTATTTCGAAATGTCTGCGAAGCAATTTGTATGTCTGTGAGAATTATTTTTTAACGTACTTACTGCTTATATCGTTGTATACTAAAGTCAAACTAAAAGGTCAAACAAGTTTATTTCTGTAGTAACATTTAGTATTTCTCTGTGGCTCTATTAAATATTCGCGCATTGGCATAATTTGTACAATATCGTACAAGTTATGCCTATAAATATTTAAGCACATTGTGCCTGGCCATAATCCAGTTAACAATTGTGACCCACTTTCTTAACACAGACAATGGCAACAATTCACATACAGAGACAGAGACAGTGACAGCAAAAAGTCAGAGTACGTGTCACAGAAAATTAAACGAGGGCTGGCAATATGATAATTTTGCAGATGATAATATCTTGATTTGATAAAATCTACAATCTACAACATAGAAATGAAATGCTGCTAAAAGGTTGGTACGAGGTTGGTTTTGCCATGAACAATATTTTTTGTTTTGATTTTAATTCAATTTGGAATACTGCCATCCATTCAAACGACTGTCAACCTCCTCACAGTTTGGAAGTACATAGTACTGATTCCAGAAAACTATTGTATTACTACAATAGCTGTGAGTGATGTATAACATATGTATATCCTAAAAGTATGCAATAAATTTATTACTAAATAGAGTGATGACTGGATAGATTTCAAAAATTGCAATTGTATTGCAGAATACCAAAAAATAAAATAAATATCAAATTGATATAACATTTTTTTATATATGCTTTTATATATAATTTTACAACTAAAAAATATCAATTTGATACGAAAATTAATATGGAAATCAAACTATTTTGGAAAAAAATTACGCTCAATTGGAAAATGAAAAATTGAGATACAGTTTTCCAAGATATATCAAACTTCTTGATATTTTCATCCAGTGCAATTTAAAAAAAAAAAAAAAAAAAAAAACACGTGCCAAATCAACTAACTCCTCACTACATGGTGTAATCGTACATGCAATCGTACAAAATGTCACAAACCTTGAGAATATGTTGAAAATGATGCCAATAATCGAGGATATTTACACCAAAAACCAACAACAAAAACACAGCAATTAAAAAACAATTGTATTTCGAAGGAAAAAAAAAAGTAACAAATTTTTTGAAACCTTTGTCCTAAAAAGACTATGTTTCTCTTTGAATTTATACAAGCCTTTTCCGGTTCTGCTTTTCGAGAAGATTTTGCGAAAGTGAATACAATAAAATGATATTTTTTCACATTTGGGCGAATTTAATTAGCATTTAACATTTGAAAATCACATTACTCAATGCAAGTGAATTCAAATCGTAAAATCTTGCCAATCGTGAACAATTTACCGTTTTGTCGAATTCATTTGCCCAACATTTTGCCGAAAATAGTAAGCCTGATAAAGTTAAATTTGACATACTATAAGACAAAAGACAAGACAAAAATTATTTGTACACAAGATATTCAGTAAATGTTGGTAACGTCACTACTAACTTTTGAAACAACCCTCGGACTACTTTTGCAGCAGTAGGCAATTTGAATACGGAAACATTAAGACAGCTAAAGACTTTAATTCAAAAAGATTGTATGCATGTATGTGCATATATACGATACAATACTAATAGTTCAAAGGAGGCAGTCTTGCACTGAAAGGAGACAATAGTGTCATTTCTTTAGACAGTTATGGCTTCATAATTCAAATTTGTTACTAAAAATACATGCAAAGGGCTTGACAGTTAAAATGTGCCATGCTGCCTGACTGCCTGCCAGTTTGCTTGCCTGCCTGCCTGCCTGCCTGCCTGGTTTACATTTTTAGACGTTGTCGTTGGCTATTTTGAATTTGACATGAAAATAAATGAAAATTTACATAAATATATTATTAGTTATATGCCACATATGAAGCCTGTGACATGAGTCACATATTTGTATATATATGTACATAAATATTTGTGTTATGGGTTATGCTAAAGACTAAACTACAAAATGTTTAAGGTCATAGAACATAGAAGTGAAATAAAAGTACTCGTAAACAACTTCACTACACTACAATTTGTACAAGGTTCCCACTCGGCTATTTTTGAGTGTATACAACGAAAATAGTTGAAATAGTTTCGAAACACCCAAAAATAAAGCCAAAAAAAAAAAAAAAATACACAACAAATTTAGCAATTTAAACGGAAATTCTTGTGAAAATGCTAGGAATTTGAAAACATCGAAAATAAGAACGACAGCGACAACATTCGAAATAAAATAGATGATAGCCACAAGTAGTATCTACGCCCAGCTTCATTCAAATCCACTCAAGAATGCAGCAACCGTGCGAGCGAACAGTGAAGATGATGATGAACGACATCCTACCTAAAACGGCAAAGTGCAAACTTAACTGAAGATGAGCAAAAATAATTTGACAAGAATAAAAGTCGCTCACCTTGGACTAAATTTTTGGTTCGTTTATGTTGTTCTTCTCATGAGGCTTTTGTGCAAACGAAGCTTTACAAAAACTCATTATCAAGTGGAACTGTATAGAACAGCAGCGTCAAATACTTATAACAAACAAAAAAAAAATCTTAACGAAAATAAATGCAGCCGGCAGATGAAATTCGCTGTCACGAAAAATATAAAAAAAGAACAACTTAAGAAGTGGTGATTCGCGAAATAACAAACAATAAAAAAAAATTCGTTTCGGTGGAGTCAAAGCTTTAATACACTATATATTTAATGTAAAAAAGGAGTTGAACATTGTGAAGCGTTGATAACAGTAATCATGATATTTAAATTTGGAGTCAATAGCTAAAAAATAGAGAAATCTGTAAATCAGCTAGAATCCTTGCTGTCCAAAGCCTATATCGGGCATATGATAAAGAGAATTTCCGCTTTTTTTTTCATTATCACACGCACAGAATGTGTGTGAACCAAAAAACAACAACAGTGCATGCATTCAAAAGTAAAAACACATACATGTGCAAAGTAAACAAAGCACGCACACAAATTTGCTGGACAGCACGGCTTTACACGCATCCAAAATTGACTGTTAAGCCTAAGCTATTTTGAATACTATTTAAACCTCATGAAGTTGGAGTGGCGCGACTCTTTCGCTAAATGTACAGGGTCTACGTATAAAAAGCGTTCAGTTTAGGTTTGAATCAATAGCTCAAGAATTTATAATATTTTAGTTTTAAACACAACCATCAACGTTGTCTGTCCTCACGCGTCTGCTGGTCACTTGCTTCCGTTTTTGTTTCTATGTATTCGTTCACCCGATTGATATCTGTTTCCATTTTCGAAAACAAATATTTTTCGTTTCCGGAAACAACCCGATTCAACCGCTACAACAATTTTGACGACAGATGGCGAGCGGTTATAAGACAGTGCACAATGATAGTACAGTACCATTAATCGAAGCAGTTGGCGCTACTGTATGTATACTGTATATTACCTGTGTTGCCACTTAGTTAGTATAATGCAGTTCTTGTGGCAAAATTTTTTTCGACTTAACTGACACTTATTGTTATATTTTGGCCAATTTATACTATTAATTATAGCCTATGTGTTATTCTGATATATGAGCTATACTATTGTAAAATTTTATTAAAATCAATTGAGTAGTTTTTGCGTGAAAGAGTAACAAACTTCTACACATACATACAAACTTTCGTGTTTATAATATTAAGTAGGAATTATAATATTAGTAGGATTTGTATGTACTTTATTAAGTTTTTAATGCCAAAGCTCTTCATATTGTACAAAAACCTTCATGTCAACAACTACAATAGTCTACCAATGGTCGCACCTGAACGAAATCGCGATTATTTTATCATAATGCAGATAGAAAAACTCTACTTACTCTTTGTAAATAGTTCTACACAAAAACATAGAGATGAGTGGTGGATTTTTAAGTAAGCACCCTCATTTAGAGGGTATAACTAGCCCCTTGCCATATCTCACATCTAGCCTACATCTAACAATATAAAAATACGTATATAACTAAGGCGTCAAAAGCAAGAAAGCAATCTAATAATATGATTTTTCCCTAAAATATAACAAATGTGTTTGCAGGGGGACTACACCACATTGTGGAAGTGGTAAACACATTTCGATAAATTAACAGATTTGTTTCATAAAAAAACTATTCATGTTCCCAAAATTTATCAGACCTGTTCCGGTTATCGCTTTCGAGATGATTTGCGAAAGTGAATTCTGTAAATTGGCAAATGTTTCACGTAAGAAACGATTTCGCGATTTGAATTCAATTGGCATTGATTAAGTGTAAAGCATATTAATCAAGGCAAATTATCGCATAAATGAAAAAATTAACCATTTCATCGAATTTACTTCGAAAATTACCAAAAAGTGAGCACCAGAACAGTCTTGTATATCTCAAAAAATTTGTTTAAAACATCTTGTCGAGCTGAGCAAGTGTACTTATAACCTTATTCATATTATAAGCGAAGGGTATAAAAGATGAGAACCGACACAGAAATAGGTAAACGAATCAAACCAAGCGGCAGGTGAAGAAACAGTGCACATCGAGCTCAGTTTTTGTTGTATGTTTGAGGTTTTCATAAGAATTTTTGCACGTTATAAGAACCAAAAAAAAAAAATATAGACTGAAGAAAAACAAGAAACAAAAAATAAAATTGCAACCAGCTCTGACAGAAAATCTGTCAGTTTTGTTGGTCTTATGATGCTGCTGCATTGACTGTGATTCATTAAGAGGAATTTTGTGTGTTTTATTTTCTTATGGCCTGAAAAAAATTATACTTTTTTATTTTTTGGAATTCAAGCAGTCAAAATTTTGCAAAGGTGTGCATTAGTGATGTGAAATTTGCGATATTAAATTAGAGTTTGCTGGAGAATCGATAATTTAAAAAAATACAGAGTCGAGTGTAGAAATAATGCTGCAACTTTATGTGATAGCTATATATTCTCAAGTGTCTACAAAGCTATTGCACCAATATGCATTTATGGAGCACATTCTGTGCCTGATAAAATCTATTGAGAGGTATCAGTTGTAGTGCTGCCAACTTAGTTTCACTCTTTTGTAAGTGAATAGTTTTATTTATCTGTGAAGTTGAATTGAAATTGATAGGGAAAACTGTGGAATCTGAACTTTATTCTCACTGGTTTTCTTCAGTGTGTTTTTCTTATGCACTACTAATTTTACGAGTACATACTCGACCTACATTAGTTGAATTTGAATTCAGTAACCAATTTAAATACTGTAGCTGGAATTTGGAAAGAAACACACTTATACAAATTAGATACTTGTACTAGTTCTAATGTTTCTCACTTTTCCAAAAACTCAAACGATAAATCTAATCGTAATATTTGCCATCGCTAGTTTGCCTGTTGCTTTAAGAAATCAAAAGGAGTGTGCAGCTGAAAAACGAAAAATTTGCGTTTTAAAAAGGCTCATGTTCCATTGGCCGACATCGGGCGAAACCAGACGCGCCAAGCAACCAGCACACAATCACTTTGCGTAGAACGGAAGCCGGATTAGTTACACAACCACAAAAAAAAAAAAAAAAAAAAAAAAAACAACTAAAGAAAAGAAAAAAAAAACACCATAACACGAGCGATAAAATATCAGTTATCAAAGCCGGACGGTCAGTCGCCTGGCTTGAACAGATCTGTCTATAGAGCTCAAAACCGTGTTCCAGCCAACCAGCACTTCCTCTCGAGCTCGTGGCGCATTTATCTGCGGCGTCGATCAGGCGATGCAGCCGACTCGCGTTGGGCGTGTGCTTCAAGTTTGCTGCTGCCACTGCTCCGATCGCTTTCAATGATTTAGCTGCAATTTTGTATAACTAATTTATGCGATCTTCGGTTTTGGTTGCTTGGATATTTTAAAGTTTATTTTCTGCCTCGCAAACAAATTACAAAGTCAAAGTTCATTAAAGTCTATTTGGCGGCCAAAAGCGCGAACAAAAATTATTTTATTAAAAAAATTTTAAATTTTCTGTTTTTGAAATATAGCCAAAAACTTAATGTGGCGCAATTGCATTGTAATCCGAGTTTTATTGTCGAGATGCACGACTGTGTTATACCCTGCACACTTCCTTATACCGACTATACAAAAATAATAATAAAAACCAAATTGATTGTGAGCGGAAATTGCAAAAATCACTGGGAACAGGCGACCGCTTATCGAAGTTGGAGATGAAAATGATATATGTATGTGCATATATCCATGTGTGGCAAAATTTTGTTTTCTATCGCAGATGCGTCGTTCTATAAGTGGAAGCGGAACAATGTAAATTATAATTTGTCTTATCCTACTTCCTACTAATATACAAATTAATGCGATATAAACTTACTTGTCTTTTCGTCTAAAGCTCCGATACGGCTGGACCAATTCTACACAATGTTTTAAATATAAAAAGCTACATTATCTCTGATCATTATTATCATTTGAAAAAACCTGGTCGATTACACTCCTTCCATATAAGAGAAAAACTCAGCAACTATTTGACCAATTTTAGGTATGAAATTTATAGAGTGTGCTAGTAAAGGCAACTGTTGAAATTAAAAAGTTAGGCTGATTTCGGTCCATTGTGATACCACATCGGACTCAAATTCCTAGAATCTGAAATACATATGTATATGCAAAAAAGGGTTAACCTAAGAAATGCCCTATTCTTCTTCTGTGGAAATGGCAGACCGTTTCCTCCTCGTTATATTTTCAGCAACTGCTACAAAAATATGTGTAGACTATATGAGCCACGTGTCGCACCATCTTGAGTTCAGTTCACCAAGGTCATGATGTTCGCGTATAAGGAGCTTGCACGTGGCCAATGACATATTAACATAATCCTTACCGGTATCTGTACCGTTAAGCACTACCTTGCGATTGCGAGACCCAAAAAGAAGTGATCCTTGAATGAAGTAGTATATTGTAACATTTGTTTATCTATTATATGGAGATGCAGTAGTCATTTACCGCAGGTACGAACAGTTTTCCCCGTTGAGTGGTAAGCCAAGTCGATGGACCAGCACTTGGTCTCTCTTATTATTAAAGCTGGAGCATTTGAAGATGGTTTTCCCTTCAAATCTAGCGGGGGAATATGAAGAATGATGTCGTGAGCATCTATCTGAGATGCACAGTCCCTCCACTCGTTGTACATTACATATTTGTTTGAGTATTGTATCATTATTGAGGGTCGACCATCATACTATGACCTCCTGCAAAAAATTATTTTAATAGCCTTATAATCATATCTGAAAAGTTTGGAATGATTAGATTTTTCTACCATTCACACATATCAGTTTTACTAACGCAGTAAAGGAGGCATCGTAGGTAATGTATATATATGCTTCATTGGCTTGACGAGACGAGTCGATCTAGCCATGTACCACTATCTGCTAATTGCTGCGCATTTTTTTGTAGCAAGCTTATGGTAATAATTGTTTATCTCGTGGCAGAGTTCATGAGTAGTATACTTGGTTTAAAAGCAGTGGAAGAAATCATTAAAGATCAGCCGAAATTTGCATTGAAATTCATTGAATTGGAACAGAGAATTCGCAAAACAATTTTTTCGCATTTTGATCGAACATTTTGTCTGATGATTTCCGTAGTAAACAGAACTTTACGATCTACAATTATAACTGCTTTTATATATTTGACAGTATGCATTTTCCGACCAAAGAAAACTTTTTGGTGGACGTAGAAGCCCATCTAAAATGCTTATACCGACACTTTGAAGGATACTCCGACCGACTGAAATAACTTCGATTCCAGTGCACCAAATGCCATGATATTTTGGTTTGGAAGTTGGGAAAGTGTGTCTATCCAACGCACTAAGTCGCATGTAGGTGGCAGTAACAGAAAATGCCATATATCAAAAGTACCATTCACTTCCGAAAGCATCTTGTAGTTTGCTTCACAACGTTACAATATGTTCGACAATCTTAAAATATATATATTACACTATTTGTGAAGTGTATATTAAAAAGCAGAAGCACACAATGTTTATTTATATTTTAAGCGTAATTAAAATTAATCTAATGAAATTAACGTTTTGCTTGATTTTGTTTAATTCTGCTATGGCATAGCGAATCTGTTATGAATATATTTACGTTTATGTAATTTTAACTATATTTCATCTTTTATGATGTGTGCACAAAAATTGGACATAATTGATTGCATTTACAGAAAATTTCAGACACAAAATGTTTCAAAATTTCTATGTCATTTCCGTGCAAAGTGTTTTTCATTTGAAATTCGTTGCAGCTGCTGCCTCTAAACAACAACAAAAACAACAACAACAACAACAACAAAAATAATGCAAAAATAAATTTCAAATGCGCAGAATTGCGCACACAATACAGACATACATATTCATGTATATATTCACAAAAGTTTATCAAATTAGATTGAAACTGAAACTGTCAACAAAATTTTCCAAAACTGTCTGTCAGTCAGTCAATCAATGTGTCTACGAACGCAAGCAGAAAATTAAGCATTCATTTTGCACTAAAGACACTTCAACTCTGAGGCATCAATTAATACAGTTTAAAAATCTGAAATCTTAAGTAATTTTTCTATAGGGTTTCTCAATAGGGTTATAAACATCAGTCAAGGTTTACATTTTGATCATGGTGAAGTCGGTGCTCGAAACTTTTAAAGGAAACCATCTTCAGCAATGCTGAAAATTTTTCGTTCAATGGCTTTGTCAATAAGCAAAATATGCATTATTGGACAGTAACAGATCCACATTGCGTCAACAAAAAGTGACTGTGTGGTGTGGAGGTGTGATTGTAGCCAAAAATTGGAGTTAGCGAAATTTAAAGTTGAGACCACCGACTCTGAATTTAGGTAGAAATTTTTAATAAATTCCAAGCGTTCCTCAACTTTAACAAGATAAAAATGTAAACTGACGTTGTCAGATCGTGAAAAAATTAAGGTGCGTTAGTATTAAAATAAAAAAATTGTTATGTCCCTATAAAAAACCCTGTATTTAAAAAAAAAAAAACCAAATTGTGAAATTAAATAGTAAGAACGTATCCAATTAATATTGTGCAATTATTTTTTTGCAGAAAAGTAAACTGCAATCAATGGCAAATTGCGCCAAGAAGCAGTAAATCTCGCGCTTAAATGTCACTCGACCATATCCTGACATTTGTCCTTAAGCATGAACATTTGTATCTGTGTGGCGTATAAGTGTGTGTGTGTGTGTGTGTGTGTTCATTAGTGTCAACAGAAAGTGACGGCAATTAACAATGAACGTAAACTGAAAAGAACAATGTGCTGTTGATGACAACGATGGACGGCATCCTTGAATGAATTGCAGCAGAGAAAGTTGCTAGGATCAATGAAAAGACGAGTGTCAACAGCTGCGAAGCTGTTTAACGAAGGACTTTAGGCTTAAACAGAGACAAGAATGCAGCTGCTTTTGCTTATTATATTTTGGAATATTTTCTCTATTGGGTGTATTGGAGAGTTTAATTGAACAAAGTTGACCATCATTAGGTTTGAAAGAATTCTTCATTAATGGTTCTTAATTTTTTTAAGCAACTAACTACAAAATTATTATTAATAATTGCTTGAACTTGAATTAATTTCCGATATATATAAAAACTGCATTTTAGGCTTATACGTATGTATATGGCCAGTAACTTTATAATACACCTAGTAATACTTTTGTTTGTGCAACTTTTGCCGAGCATGCACACTGTGTGGATGAAATGTTGCGTATAAAGATTTGCATTCACACAAATGGTTGCTTCACTTTCTTTTATTTAGAATTTATTTTTATAAATGGTTTAAAAATATCCTGAATTTCAAACAAATATTCGTTTTCTTTTAGGGTTTGTACTTGGCAACTGAATCCGCAACTGCCGAAATAGCTCAGTTGGGAGAGCGTTAGACTGAAGATCTAAAGGTCCCCGGTTCAATCCCGGGTTTCGGCAAAGCCAAATTTTTTTTTCTAATTTAATGTTTGCATAATAATTTTTTTTTTTTTTTAATAATTTAATTTAACGATTTAATTCTTTTTATATAAGAAATAAATTATTTTTTTCAACAATAAAATTTTTTTTCTCGCATAAAATAAGAAATAAATTATTTTTTTCAACAATAAAATTTTTTTTCTCGCATAAAATAAGAAAATATTTTTATACTTCACATTTATATAAAATTTTATGTAATTACATATGCATTTATTCAATTAAGTAAGTCGCATATTTTTTTAAGAATTAGTGTAGGGTACGCAAGTTTTATTGCTTTATATTGTATTGAAGTACATACTTTATCCGTAGGAGATGATATGGTTTCCGTGGTGTAGTGGTTATCACATCCGCCTAACACGCGGAAGGCCCCCGGTTCAATCCCGGGCGGAAACAGTTTTTTCTTTTTTTATTTTATATAATTTATTTTATTTAAAAATTTAAAAATAAATTTACATATTTATTGGGTGCATGTGTATTTTCACGTATAAGGTAAAAATTCAAAAACAGTTCAACAGACCAATGTTTATAAGAACACCAGTAAAAATGAGACAGTCCTGTATTTGCGACAACTTAATACACGGCACCGTTTCTAATGTAGAGCTATGGCATTCACAAACTCGTTGTGATCAATAATAGTCTAAATGTCCAAGATTAAAATCTCCAGCTCTTATAGTTCCTGAGATCTGTTGGTTCATGCAACCATGGCTAAATCTACTCATTTACCGAGATGCTAATCAAAATTACATTATTTAAAAAAAAAGTATTGGAAATACAAGAAGCCCGCGAAGTTTGAGGGCTATCTGTCATTTCGTTTGTTTTCAATTCTGTTTTGAGATTTTTTCGAAGTTCTGCGAATTTTGCACAAAAACGTAAAGGTCGCTGAAGACATAGTAAGTATAACGAGTCATTTCCAACTACACATTCATAAAACGTATTTTTAACTGGTGATGATACATGGGTTTACGAGTTTTTTCGTGCAAACAACTCAAAAAGCTACGGAATGGAGCCTTCCAAACTGAAAATACCAACGTCGAAGTCGATTAAAAGTTAATGTAATGTTTAACGTTTTGTTTGACTATCACGGTGTTGTGCATTCAGAAGTCTTGCCATAAGGTCAGATGGTAAATAAATAATATTATCTGAGCGTTATATATGCGACATTTAAGTGAGCAAATTCATCGAAAAAGTGCAGATTTGTGGAAAGAATTGAATTGAATTTTGCACCACGACAACACACTATCTCACAAGACTATCATTGTGAACGAATTTTTGACAAATAACTTAACAAATACCATCGAACAACCACCGCATTCGCCTAATATGGCTGCGGTCGATTTTGTTCTATTTCCAAAATTCAAATTACTACTTCGAGACAGTATGTTTATAAGTACTTTGTGGTTCATTCATTGCATTACAAATCAGACAAAATCATAATAATACCCTTTTACACTATTACAAAAAAAAAAAATTAACTATTTAGAGTAGCTGGCCTTAAAAAGTGTGGAGATACAAAAAAAAGGCGTGGCAATCACAAAATTTCATAAACTTGGTCTGCAATTTCATTCATATATATGGGGTGTCCCAACAAGAGTGCACGATTTAGTTTAAAGATATAACGTTGCTCCAATAAATCTATTATTCCATGCGTGGTGTGGTAGGTGGCGTTGTTCTGCTGAAACCAATTGTCGTGCCTGCTGTCAAATTTCAGAGTTGCTACTTGTACAGAAAAGAAATGGTGCCAAATTTTAGTCGTGCACTCTAGTTGGGATACCCTATACTATTAGGCATGGTTACATGGACTCGGCTTTGGTTAAAAGTTATATCAATTTATTTTATTTACCTATAAACAAAATTATTATGGCATCGTACAAGAATATATTTGATTTAGGTTGCACAGTGTTATTAATCAAACTTATTCTGACACATTTCCCCCAAAGGATAATAACATTCAAATTCACAGTGTTGTTAGTCGCCGAAATAGCTCAGTTGGGAGAGCGTTAGACTGAAGATCTAAAGGTCCCCGGTTCAATCCCGGGTTTCGGCAAAACTATTTTTTATATTTTTACACAAATTACGATAATTTAAAGCTTAAAATGCAGAATAAACTAATGTTTTCACAGTCTCGCAAGACCTATCACCTTTGACCGAGGAGTCGACACTTTTTAAACAAAAACAATCGTATGGGGTGGTACAAAGAGTTCAAATCTAGCCGCAGTGTGTTTGATGATTTGTCTGTCTCTTCCTGCGACTGACTGAACAACGACAATAACAACAAATTGAATAAAGCAATGCTTAAAATCGTCAGTGAGATAGAAGCTCGATTCCGAAGGCTCCGTATTGAGCTGACATGGTCGCGTATGACTTATTTCTGCTATCACAACTCAAGTTACCACTCCGCGAAAAACGGTTTGACTCGGTGGGTAGGAAAAGCATATACGTAAAAAATTATCCTACGTCAGTTTTTCGAAGATTGTAGGAGGCGTTAGAATATGTGTATATCAAATAATGGAAATTATCAATACTTTTAAGGAGACAAAATAAATATCAAAGAATAATTAAACCGTTTTCGTTTCGTTTTATTAAAAAAAAAAAAATTTTTTTTGTATGGTATTTCGGTTTTTCCGTCACTTTTATTCTCTTTTACAAAATGTATATGGTTTCCGTGGTGTAGTGGTTATCACATCCGCCTAACACGCGGAAGGCCCCCGGTTCAATCCCGGGCGGAAACAAGAGTATTTAATTTTTTTTTTTTTGATATCCTTTCACCTCTCTATTATGATAAAGATTCCAAGAATTTATTTTATGAACGCTGAAGTATGCTTTTTTTCACTTGCGTGGTTATGTCAACCGCCCAAGGAACCTACAAGATTTGAAGACCAACATCCGGGCAGAAATTGCCAACATACCGGCTGATGTGCTGTTAAGGGTCTTGAAATCGGCTTCTTCAGCCTATGGACTTCACTTACCTAATATGATATTGTGACTGTGTAAAACAAAACAAATACATATTGAACCTACATTTTAAAATATAAAGCCAAATGCGCTTTATTGCGTTTAAAAAAAAAAAGTTATACTGCCGCACCCTGTAGTAGTTTTTATATCGTTCCAAAATATTTTTCCTCACAGTTGCGCATCTAACAACAATGATTTTATATGCCGAAATAGCTCAGTTGGGAGAGCGTTAGACTGAAGATCTAAATGTCCCCGGTTCAATCCCGGGTTTCGGCAAATCAAGGTTTTTTTTTTTTTTTTTTTTGAAACTATCACCTAAACTAGACTAAAAATAGTAGTTTTAAACGCCGCCTCCGTCAGTGTCAATTTTAATACTTAAAAACAAGATGTCCTGTATGCGCAAATCTACTATAGTTTTTAAGCTAACTTATTGATGATAAAATAGAATACATTAGAGTATACAAATGCAAGAATTTTAGCGAAAATAATTAATTTTATTATAAATAAATGATACAGAACATTGTTTGGAAATATTTGAAAATTGAAGACTTTGTAAAATTGCCATAATAATTTCGAATATTTGACAAATGTTTTTGCTATGTCCAGGAAAAGAATGTTTATGCATTGCACAAGTACGTATTACAAATAATTATTAGGAATATTCTTTGAAACTCATTAATTCAAAAACGTAAATTTCCGTAAACACACTGCTGTGAAATCCCATAAAAAAAAATCTAGTAATTATTTTGGCTAGGATTGCCTATAGTCACTATTCAATGAGTGCTGCCTATTTTCCGTTTTGTAGCTATCAAAGTAAGTGGTCTAAAAATATTATATCTTAAAAACAAACTAAAGATCATATTACATATTTCCGTACATTGAATCATTTCAAAATTATAGACTAAATTATGACTGCCCTAAAGCTACTCAAAACAAAAAAAAAAAAAAAAAAAATACAGAAATCCCGTACAAAACAATTTAACTCCGCCTACATGGTTTCCGTGGTGTAGTGGTTATCACATCCGCCTAACACGCGGAAGGCCCCCGGTTCAATCCCGGGCGGAAACATCTTTCGAATCTTTTTTTTTTTACATAATTTATTTATACCTATAGTGATAAATTTTGTTCGCTGTAAATTTTGTTACGCAATAAAGGAAGCCATTTTGTTCGTTTTCAGTGCTACCCACTCACCTAACTTGTAACAAATCTATCACCAACTTCTGATACAAGTTGTATTGAAAATTGTTTAAATTCAGAATAAACTTAAAACATAGATTTCTACGAACAAATTTTTTGAAATTCCTTTACAACATTTGATAAATGCGGTCAGATGTAGAGTGTATATAAAACAATCTAAAACTGTCTCACAACCTGTCATACACATATTTTATACTTTAATAGAGCAGGTTTTATTAAAAAATGCTTAATTGCCAAAGATTGTTTATGTGCCGAAGTAGCTCAGTTGGGAGAGCGTTAGACTGAAGATCTAAAGGTCCCCGGTTCGATCCCGGGTTTCGGCAATAAACTTTTTTTTTTAAATTTAAATAAATTTATTTAAAATTTTTTATATATTTAAAATATAATAAAAATGATGTTGCACACACATATACAAAAAAAAAAAATATATATATATATATTTAAATTAATATTCAGCCATTCTTACGCACACGCTTAGAATCTCATTACAACCATTATGCGATGAAACTGCTAAATAAACATCAGCCTTCACATGAGAAGACTGAACCGCCTACACTCTCTGGATCTTTGCTACAGAAACCCAGAGGAAAAATTTACTAATCGTTCATTCGAACAGATAGCAAATAATAAAAAATAAAAGATTTGAAGCATATTTTGCAATGGCATATTATATGGTTTCCGTGGTGTAGTGGTTATCACATCCGCCTAACACGCGGAAGGCCCCCGGTTCAATCCCGGGCGGAAACATTCTTATACTGTACGTTACAATATTTTTCATACCTTGTACATAATTGGGTATATTTTGTTAGTTTGGTTACATAAGGGAACTGCAGATATGGAGAAAAGTTTGATTGTAAAATTTTTTTTTTGTTGGTAATTTGAGAATTGTAATTAAAATATTTTTGTATAAAAAATTGTACATATTTAGGACTAACTCCATTGAGTTGCTGGTATTTATTTTAAAAAAAAAAAATCAGCGTTAATTTGATTTTTACATTTCAATTTCAGCATGGAGACGAGAAAACATAAAATTTAGGATGCAAGATCGGAAGAAATCCAGCACCAGCACAACAAGAAAATCGTTATGCGATTCTTTACAGCTTTCGGCGTCAAATCCAGCCAGTACATAGTTTCAGTGAATGTCAAACTGCATATGAAACAAAACAACATCTCTTAGAACTGTTTCCAAGTGGTTTCGAAGAATCCAGATTGTACATTTTTCGAAAAGGCTGGCTAAAATCTCCAATCGACGAGAGAAATGTGGCTCTTGTATAGGTTACGTTGACGCAGATACAATCAATTGACATAATAAATCAGGGAGTAATACCGTTTTGGTACGTATAATGTTCTGTAACGGTTCCAATTTATTTCGGTATTTGGTTTCAGTACGGTTCTTGGATTTTAGTTTCGGTATAGCGGTATATTAAAACTCTTGAAAAAAAAGAAGAGAATAATTAGTATTGCCAACGTTCCAAAGATAAGATATCGAAATTGCATATGGATACTTCCTATGTCCCTAGCTTGCATACCAAGTCCCCATACAAACCCACCACCCACTTTTCTAATATTGTATGAAATGTGTTGGTGTCCAGCCGATTGCTAAGCAGCTTTATAATAAACTTGACGCATGATAACAACCGCTATACGCTTACTTGCGTAGCTGAAACTGGAATTTCTTGATTAATTCTGAGAAATTTTTCGAATTTTACATGCATATATACATGCATGGCATCAGCTGTTTTTTTTGTTTTCCTTTAAACATTATGCAAAAGTACACTACGCATAAGTAAATAGTTTTTTTAAGAAAAAATTAAAATTGAGAACCGCAACTATACCGGTACAAATGTTTTGGTTACAGAACGGTTCATTTTATTTATTACGGTAAAAGTTTCCAGTTATAAAAAAAAAAAATTAAAATATCGATTGTGCTTTCGGTTTCGGTTTGAATTTGAATTGGTAAATTTGGGTTTACGGTTTCGGTTTTATACTCTGTAAGAAATAATTGGTGATGAACTACGGTTAAATGCCATAACTGTGTCGCGAATATTACAAAATGATATGCTGTACTCGAAGAAATTTTGATATTCCATGGTTTCCATGAATTTCAAATGAGATTCGTTTTGCCCAATATAGAAAGTCAAAGATCAATATGGAGAGTCAAGCAACTTTGATAAAATCATAACCGGCGATGAAGCCTGGTTTTATGAGTACGACCCGGAAACCAAACAACAGTTCATGCTATAGAAGAAGTAATTAGTAAATTGACCAATCAAGACAATTAAAGCTAATGATGTCTTTTTATTTCACCATATCGAATTTCAAGCTTATATTGACTTAAATAAAATAAAGTTTTTCATACAAAAACACAAAGTAGGTGGTATGGTTGTATGGCTGGGGTGGTCTTGAAAACTGTGGATATAAGACAAAAAATACCTAAAAGTGAGTTACGGATACGGTGATACTCAAAAAATTTCGCGTTGGAATTACGCTCTGCCTGGAAATCATGTACCGAGATCTGTTGTTTCGTACAATCAAACAGACAAACATGGCTATATCGACTCAGCTTTGGGTACAGACATGGAGGGAAATGTTATTTATTTATTTTATGCACCTATAAACAAAATTTTTATGGGATCTTGAGAACAAATTACAAATTATATTGCCAAGTGTATTATTATTCAAACTTATTCTGCTATCTTGCCTTAAAGGGTGTCACATTCAGAATTGAATTGTTATAACTTGCCGAAATAGCTCAGTTGGGAGAGCGTTAGACTGAAGATCTAAAGGTCCCCGGTTCAATCCCGGGTTTCGGCAAATCCGTTTTTTTTTATACATTTTCACACATTAAGTATATTTTTTAACTCAGGTTTTTAAAAAAATAATAAAATTTTAATTATTTTTAAACCGGAATGCATTTTTGCTCGATTTGCAAATCCTATCCCTGTGGTTTCCGTGGTGTAGTGGTTATCACATCCGCCTAACACGCGGAAGGCCCCCGGTTCAATCCCGGGCGGAAACATTTTTTTTAAGTATTATTATTTTCCATATCTTGCACATAAATGTAAGTAGGATATATTATGTTAGTTGATTACATAAGTGAACTGCAAAAGTTGAACTAGCTGACCAGGAATTTTAACAGTTCTTGTCTCCAACTGAAGTCGGCACATGGATTGCTGTCAAGAATGCCGTCTTTGGTGTTCTAGAAAGTCGCCGATATGCTGCTAAAATTTACAATTTTAAAAATGTGGTCCTTTAATAAATGTTCATTTTCTAAATTCTTATCTGACTCTCTGCTCCCAGTATTTGGTGAACGCTTTTACCAAGAAATGTATTCGATTGAGTAGCGATCCAGAAAGAGAAACTGATACTTCAAAATATAGATATCGCAGTTCCATCGCTTTGTTATCGTTGAAAAAATCTTTGAAATTGAATTTAAAATTTATAGAATTAAAATATTTTCGAAATGGAAATAAATTGGGTTCATGGATTATTTCTGGAATTTTGTTTACTTAAATGTTGTCACATTAATAGAAAAAATCTTTGTAAATTCCAGTGGCTTGTTGTAAGGTGTCACATTTTTCAAAATTATAAAAGTATGACATTTTCTTGTTGTATATAATGGCTATTAAAAAATCCATTCTCTAATTTAAATCTCTTTCAATTGTGGGCGTTCCCTTGCAGACAATGGCATGGATAGGCTTAATATTGACAACGCTGAAAATATTTTACTTCATGGTGGCTATTACATTTTTCGGAACCCCACGAGGACCCAAATTCCCTAAAGAAATGATGCTATTCATACCAATAGCAACGATGCAACATGAGATGTAAAATATGACAAGAAAACTGCATCTATAGCTTGGTATCTTAGATGTGAAGGGTCATGCATGCCTGCCTGCCTGCCTGCTTGCGAGGAAGCCAAAAATAATGCAAAATATTTTAATTTTTATTAGCTAGCCACTTTGGAAAATGTCGCAATTAGACTCCATTAAGAGTCTATTCAAAACAACTAAGAGCAAACAAATTTCCAAAACTGACAAATGATGAAATTTATGCAAACTTTTTTTGTTGTTTTTTTCTTTTTCCGCACTTTGTTTAATATCGTTTGGAGTTAGAAATAGTAGCAGCTGCTGATCCATACTAGTACTGTTCTGTTCTGTGTATTTGTGAGTTATGGTCTGGCATGTGTCTGCTGTTCGTCTGTCTGTCAGTCTGTCTGTCTGTATTCATGGCATCAAGTGTCTTTGACTGTGCGTTGTCAAACAACAACTCAAGAGCTATAATTTTTACGCCATTAGGCAGACGACGCTGTCTTTATATGTAGTATATGAACTCATTAAAATGTACTTGAATGAATAATATACACGACAACTTCGGCATCCATAGCTGAGGCCTCTGTTGCTGCTGATGGCGAATGCAGCATGGGCGCTGCGTTTGGTAATTTGTAAGCGCCTGACAAGAGCCAAACTATTTGACAGTTGCTTAGAGTTTTGCAGCGCAAAGCGCAATGATGAACTGAAGAACTGGCATCCGTGACATGATGTACGTCTTTTGCTTCTGATGCGGCATGCGACATTACGCAATTTGAAACAAGTCAAGCAACACTTAATGTTGCTACTTAATGTGCTAAGAGCTATGCATACTTGTATCTGTGGCGTGCGCAATGCTAATGTGACCATTGATGCTGATGCTGATGTTGATGTTGATGATGACAATGAAGTCGTTGTTTTTGACCGTTTTTGGTGTCATTTTCAAATATGTAAAATGTCAAAATACTGTCAAATCAAGTGGAAGAAGAGGTTTTTTTTATTTTGGAAGAATCCGCTGTACGAGCATGGCGAAATGTTGAGAAAAGAACTATCCAAATGTGACTTTATATAAACGGGTTTTCAATAGTTATGTCTGAACTTTTAATAGCTTATATTGCTCTTCGACGTTTGACTATTCTAGCACATTTTTCGCTTATTGGGCATTTCGGAGCATATCGAAACGGATTCAAGTTTTGTTGAAAAATTCAACTTTAGTGTTGAAGCATATTTTTGGTTGAACTGCTTCGTGAACTAGCAAAATTACTGAATTTGGGAAAATAGTAATCCACAGCAGTATCAAACAGTGCATCTGGAGAATCTTACTTTTTGGTTCCGAAACGAGACTAGTCAGATGGTGATTTTCAACTGACTTTCTTTGGCCCTAAATTGAATGACGTGAACCTGGAAGACATGTGGTTCCAACAACACGGCGGAACGTGTTACATGACGTGTGTTACATTAGATTTGTTGCAAGAAAAGTTCCCAGAACGAGTTATTTCCAAAAGAGGCTATGTGCAATGACCGCCAAGATCATGCGATTTAAAGACTTTAGACTTGTGTCTTTGTGGATACGATATCAACAACAATTCACCAACTGGAGAAGTCATTCTATTTGTTACCCTTGACTTTACGTCCATCTGTTCACTTCAGCTTTTTTATAGCATTAATTTCGTTTCTACGATGCAGTTTCATGAAAACATATCATGATAAGTCAAAAAATATGCGTATAAACTCTTTCGATGAAATTTAGATTGTCATGGAAACGTTTCATGAATTTCTTTCTATTCAATGCTGTTCTATCGTCGTTGATAATTTGTAATTGATTTAAAATTATCATGAATGAATGGTTTAGTGGAAAGCCATCTCTTCACTATGATCACTATTTTTTTTTTTTTTGTGCATTTTCTGACCAGTTGCATTCAGGTTCAAGTGACCTATATCTTTAAAAGTATTATTGTTCTCTATTATTGGCATATGTATTTCTTATTTTTCACAGATCACGAGTGACTGCTGTCATACTGTCAGCTTATTTTTATTCAGTATTGTTGCTCACAACGCAACAACGTATCCGAATTTTTCAGCTGTATTACGAAAATCAACGTTCTGTGAAAAATGTTTTTCGTGCACTTCGAGCAACATATGGTGTGCATCATCGACGTTCTGAGCCCACTATTGGCAATACCATCTGCAAATTTGAGTCTCATAGAATGATACGCGATCGAATAGAGCACATACAGCACGTAGTGAGGAGAATATTGCGACTGTAGCGGAGAGTGTGACTGAAGACCATGCCCAATCGATTCGACGCCATGCACAGCATCTTAGCTTCTTGTATGGAACAACTTGGCGAATTTTTTCGCCAGAATCTTGGTTTAAAGTCTTACAAAATCCAACTCGTTCGAGAATTGAAGCCGCCAGAAATGAATTTACGCTTTAATTTCAGTCAATGAGCTCTGCAACAGCTCAATGGAGATTCGCTGTTTTGTTCAGTGCTGAGGCACATTTATGGCTCAATGGATAAATGAAATTGCCGCATTTGGGCTGATTAGCAACCTGAAGAGATTCTCGAAGTATCGTTACATCCATAAAAATGCACTGTTTGGTGTGGTTTCTGGTGCAATCATCGGTCAAAATTTCTTCAAAAATGAGGTCGCACCATTGAAATTGTTGTCTGAAATTGAAGCTCGTGATATCGGTGACATTTGGTTTCAACAAGACGGTGCTACGGCACACACAGCGCGCGAAACCATGGCTTTATGCAGATATCATTTTGGTGAGAACCTAATTTCGCGTTTCGGACCTGTCCACTGGTCGTCTAGATCGTGTGATTTCGCACCTCTGGATTTTTTTTCTTTGGGGTTATGGGAATTCAAAATTCTTCGTTCATAATCCAGCTACGATTCAAGACTAGGAAGACTCGAAATTAACTACCTACAGCGTAGTCACGGTCAACCTTTGAATGAAAGTATCGTAAATGTCAGAGATTGTGCTTTCTGGTCATAATAAAGATGCCAACATCCAATATACTAGTATTTACAATTTTGTGAAAATTATAGACCATTAACCAGTATGGTTAAACGTTTGCAAGATGGAAAATGTTTTTATAAATATGTGCGATGTGCGACATCTCGAGAGCGTACAGCGTAAGTTTTTTATATTCTGTGCAAAACACTGACTCAGACGGACGAACGAACTGAAAACAGTGACCACAAATAAGTATATATGAGTATATTTTGCTTTATGTTGTCAGATACCTATTTGCAGAGTATAAAAATCGATAACAAATTTGTAAGTTCTTACCAAAATTGACGCAGTACACATAATCTTGTCATTCTTTCGTAATCTAAAAATCTACGTATATGTGAACTTTAATCCCAAATTTAGTTAGTAATTAATGGAACCCCGAACTTTTATCTGTCAATGATTCACGATTGTTGTGATGAATGTTTTTAATATGTACAACAAGCACGCGTGTTTCAAACAATGATAACAAGTGACTACATTTGTATGTCAAATAATCCGTTAATATCAGTATTCTAGATAGAACTACGTATTTTTATTGAGTAAATGAATCAGTGCTCACTGATAGCATACAACCGTGGAGGTTTTTCCATTGCACAAAAATTCGATTAAAAAAAATGTTCCGTTTCTAGGCATTTTTAGCGAATGTTATCTGCAAAGAAGAAAAAGCTACTGAATATGATAAATGTAGGTACATTACATTTACTTATCGGTAATTAACTTATCTATATGTGTATATAAAATATAATAATATATTGTATAGATTATATGTACACACATGTCAACATGTAGTATTTAAATTGAACTTATAAATCGATGCCAAAATAGTTCTAACGACGCATTCAATGTGAAAAGTTCGAAGACTACGGAACATAACGTATCCGAAATAAATAGCAAAAACGATAAATCTTTTAATTACAAGTTGAATAGTGTAAATTTGTAGTTATATAATGGCTACAATAACTGCAACCACAGTGCAACAACCTGCACCGCCCATAACCGTGGTTATAACTGATCCACGTACCGCGAGGCGTGCCGAACGCCAATACAATAAATGGCGCAATCAACGACAGATGGCTGCGCTATCTGGAGGTAGGGTATTACTATATAAAGCATACCTATTGCAGCATACTGGATATACAATAGTTCAAATTCATTTGGATTACTTACAGTTGTATGCATTTATATGGCGGGAGGTTTGGATCTCGCAATCGGTCTGGGCTGGAGTATGTAAAACAATGTACTGCTGACAACACACTTTCAGTTTTGTTGGTTCATAGGCGTTATTGCAGGCGCTTTGCTATCTTCACTGATCACGCACATGGTACCAAAAGTAGGCTTCTATGTAAGTAAACGAATATCACTAGGCTTTCGGTGGCATCTTGACACTCGTTACAGGCATCATCTATACAAGCGCTCCGTACAATTATGAAGCCATTTTAGCAGCACGTTATCTCAGCGGCATCGGTATAGGCATAATTACAGTGCCCTTCATTGTGCATTCTGGTGAAATTGCTGCCAGAACTTACCGCGGCACGTGCTCCTCTATGGAACAGTATGGTCTGACATTGGGCATATTTGTGCAAGTAATTTATAGCTCACAATGGGGAACTGACGATGATTTTGCTGCAAATCGGCTGCATGGCATTTTCGGCATTGTATTCAGTCTTCTCGGTCTAGCTTCGTTAGCCTTGGTTATTGAATCACCCGTTTTCTATTTACTACGCAACAATGAAGCACATGCGGCAGAATTGCATCGCAGTTTAGTGCGTGAATATACGCCTTCGGATGTTACCATCGCCGCATTTGATGATTTGAAATGCTATGTCGTTGAGGGCCAAAGTCATTCCGTAGGCGCATCGATTGGCGAAGCTTTGATGCCCTTCATGAAGTTGTTGATCTATCGCAGTTTGGTTGCCTTCAGTTTTTCGCTGCCCCTAACATTGGGTGTACTACTGAGCGCTGTTGCCGGTGACTACTACTACAGCTGGCCTCCCATTGTGTATGCCTTTTTGCGTTTGCTGGGCTCCATGTTTGCCATTATTGGTCTGGATTATTCGGGACGCAAAATAAGCTCACTGCTTGGACTACTCTGTATGGCTGCGACAATGCTTGGTGCTGCAGCCATTTTCTCAGACTCATCTAATATTACGAGTGTATACTATATGGATGTCGTTTGTGGTCTGATTATGGCATTCTCGTTTTTTGCCGGCTATTTTGCACCCGGCTCAACGACATTCATGGCTGAGGCATTCCCAATGCGTGCTAAACCTATACTTTCGGCACTTTGCGTTTGTATGGAGCAATTAGTACACATTATTACGATAGTTACTTTAGCTTATAGTTGGTATGATCTGTACACGTACTATGTTGCCGTTGGTGTTATACTCGTTGTTGCAGCGATATTCTTTGGTATTGTTCTGCCGGAGACTCGTAATCTAACGCTACGAGAGGCGCTACATCGTTTCAGACGTCCACATGACATAAGGGCGTATTGAGACGAAAATTAAGGTTGCTTAACTAGATTTAGTAAATTTTTATGTTATAGGTACAAAAGAACAATAAATGAGAAATAGAAAAAAAAACAAAAATAAAAATTAATAATATTTTTCGTTTTTACATGAATTGGAAATGGTGTCGCAGCCAAGGTACCAATTGCAGAGAAAGGCGCCGAAAACAGAATAACTCTGCGGTCACGAGCAATGCGAGTTGTTGGACAGCGATATCGAGAGAAACATCTTTTCAGACGGGAAAAAAGAGAAAAAAAAGGATCAACGCTTGAGCTTGAGGATGTAGAGGTGTTTTGAAATAAAGCTCGAAAATGTCAACAGGTCAAGCATCTGACAGAACGTTTTAAGCCCGGAGCTTCTTTCTGCAAGGAGGAAAACAGAAGGCTGGTTAACAGATGCACAGGAATCACTAGAGAAGTAACTTCTCTAACCGACTTGGAACCGATGAATAGAACAAAACCGTATTTCTAGAACGTCTAGTTGATGATGTCTCTTTTGTAGAGCCACCTTGCTATAACAAGGTCGTCTCAGTGTCTGGCTTTATATCAAAAAGGTCGACTAGTGATCAAATTTTTACTCTACGAGAAATCCTGGAAAAATATCCGTGAGTACAACAAAGACACCCCACTACCCATTTGTTGATTACAAGGCAGCTTTCGACACGGCGATAAGAATGAAGTTTTTTAACACCCTGCCTGAACTTGGTATCCCAGCAAAAATCGTTCGTCTTTGATGATGACGCTATAACACACACAAAGCGTCGTCAGACTAGGAAAGAACTTCTCCGAACACTTTGAGATGTTTCAAGCAATGTGATACTTTATCGTGCGACTTTTTTAATCTGCTGATGAAGTAAATCCCACGCACATGACCATACGTACAACAGTTGAGCACGATCTTCCATAAGGAAGTGATGAAGTCAATAATATTAAAGGTCATAAAATACAATTTAAAAAAAATTTTATATAACTAATATCATTTCAAATAATCGTACCATCTGCTAAAAAAATATTAGTATATCGATATGATATCAGCAAACAAACTTGGTGTCCAGTTGCAAACTATCGACTTGTCTTGGTCGGTCTGAGAGATACATTATTTCAAACTTTGTCTACATGGGACAAGAGTTAACCAGCAATAACAACGTTAGCCTGAAGATCAGTCGGAGAAAGCAAATGAGAAGGCAACACTCCCTCGAAGTACGAAGGTATACATCTATAACGCGCCAAAAATCTCAGTCCTGACCACTTCGGATACAGCGCCTTTGTTCGAGAGAAAGATTCTTCATAGGATTTTTAGATCAATTAGAGTTGGCGACAAAAATAAACCACGAGCTATATTATAATGTCGTCTACTGCACTAGGCTGGTCGTCTTATGAGGATTGAGAGTGGTGCTACTGCACGGAAAATTTACATGGAAAATATAAACTTAATTGGTGGACAACGTCAGTTATAGCGACAGAGAGTGCGTTGGAAAGACCAAGTCTGGGAAGGTATTCGCAAACCTGGTATTAACAACAACTGGTAACTTCGCGCACTTGGCTGTAGTAGCTAGTGCGCCTTCCTACGTGAGGCCATGACCGATAAACGGTTTTAGCACTGCATAAGTAAGTAAAGTATATATCAAAAATATATTAATACGCTTAATGGATCTAATTTGTGTAAAACAAAATGCATGCTACGTGTGTATAATTCAATCAAACAAACAGCTAAATTTATGTTCTATTGTCAACATTTATCTTATCTATATATAATCTATATAAAATTCTTTGTCCGCATTCACTGACTGACTGACTGACTGACTGGCTCACTGATCATTGCACAGCCCAAACCATAAGACCTAGGAGGCTGAAATTGCACACAACATAGATGAGACAATTTTATCGTGCAATAACACGGAGTTTTGCAAGGGGGTCAAATTCGCTGTCAAAGTTCACACATTGAGAAAGGTACTTCGTATGAAAAACTTTGTTAGTTTTCGAGCTATCTCAACCAAACTTACAGATTGTGGATTTTTTACTATATTTTACATCTTGACCAAAATTTTGTCAAAATCGGATTACTATATCATATAACTGCCATTGGAACAATCGGGTTCAAATTAACCTTTAGCGAGCAGGGTGCGGAGCCCCCTAGTTTGGTATAAACCAATACTCATTTCATTCAGTTTATTAATAGTGGAATAAATTTCTTAACTCCTAAGACACTTAAAATGAATAAATACTTAAATGTTAGGTTTATTGATGCAAGCAAAACTAATGTATTCCCCTAAATTAAAACAAGAACACTATTAAATTCTTTGAATTTCCAAGTCACTCAATCTAATAAACTAAATAATCTTGCATTTTTATTAACTTCACAAAGCATATGCTTCGTTAAATCCCAAATATCTTCCCAAAAAAACAACAGGAGGCAACTTAAACGAATACAGCTGTTGTGCGTCTTCATTTCCCTTTAAGCACATCTCTCTTTTTGCTGCTATTTTGTTTATAAATTTATGCATTTTCGAAAGCTGCAACCGTAACCGCAGCAAATTTTTGCTTATTTAAAAAAAAAAGTGGGAAAAACATCTTTTTGTATTTTTTTTTTTTTTATTATTCACCGCCCTTTGAAAATTGACAATGCGTCTCGGGTCTATCTTGAATTAATGCGCACACAGGTTCAGCTGCATATTATGGTACATTTTTATTATATTTTATGAAAATGAAAAAACTTATTTTCGGCAGTTTCACGTTGTTCTAAAGTCTTTAGTATACCTCATAATTGAAGCATATAATTATGAGCTAATTTATGTACATTTACTTTAGCTTTTTTCAACTTTTAGCGGCCTTTCGCCGCGGGTCTACATCGTTTTTAGAGAAATTAGTATTTTCTTCGGGCAAAGTGGCAAAAGTTTTCTTTATTTCAATTTTGTATGTTCGCGCATACTTGGTGTAAAACATTATCGCACATTGACAACAAATTCAACACAGTTGAGATAGAAAAAAGAAAAAAATAATATAAGAAAAATGTTTTTCAAAGAAAATTCCCCGGTGGTGTCACATAAATTTTACGTTGTGCGACTTCTTGGTGGCAGTGGCGCTTGGATTTTGTATTAGAGTGACATGAGCTATTTTTATTGCTTGTAATATTTGCTTAATGGACAGTTTGGGATATTAATTTTATGTCGTACATTCAGCGCTCAATTTAATTATACTACATATAAGTATTTTTTCAATATTCAAAAAACTTGGCTACATCTAATGAGCGTAGTTAGTGTACACACAACTATAAAAACTTGCAATAATATTTCTGCACTTTTTTATATTGTATCTATATAAAAAAGCAGATACTTGCACAACTACTGCAGCTGACATAAGATACAATATAGAAATTCAATTGCAGCAACTTTTTAACAACTTAAAACAAATACGAAGCAGTACAAAAACAACAACAACAAAAACTTTTAAATTATGGTCACGTTTGTAATTTAAAAACTTTAATAAGGACTTCGACTTACAACTGGCAACTAAGAAAAAAAAAAAATGTTTCATTCGATAAAAACAAATTTGTTATACCCTGCACATGCGGTCATATTTTATGTATGTACATACTTGTATATGTCAATGTATTCAAAACCAATTGTAACCCTTTAGTCCGGACGCAATAGTGCGGGAGTAGTGAATTCACTGGTAACCACCGTATAATTTGTGCTCGATTTATTACAAAGTGGGGGAAGAGGTATGAGTTACGTAACAAATTACTCAAATTATTTGTATAGTAAAATTGTTTCAAAATTGATCCACTACTTATATATAGTGAATCCAATTAAGTTTAATATTAGGTTACGCCAGTTGATCCCTTGATTGAGATCAGACATAGTTTAATATGATCCTTAAGTAAGTGTAATATTAAGTTTCATTAATAATAGCTGATATTTTAAATTATGTACACTTCTATCAATGACATTTGAGGCCTTGATAGTGGATTCAACCCACGCTCGATCTAAATTATCTTTAATTTTTAATTCAATTTTTATTTTAATCGTTCTAATTATTTCATGCGCAACCAAATTATGCACAACCCTCTATCCAGTCTTCTATTGACAATCGCCAACAAAAAATTTTGTAGGCGCAAGCCGAGCCTTCCTGAGCGAATTCAAAGAATTCCTTCAGACTGCGTCCGACTCCGTATTCGATAAGTACAGCAGTCTGTGATACTGTTGATCTTTTATTGTTGATCTCATATTGAAGGATAGCGTGACGCGGCTGTAAAGAGTTTTAAAACGCTTTTTAAAAAAGTGGCCGCAAATCAGAAATTCTCCTTTGAAGAATTCAGAATGCCTCTAGCCCGAATTGAAGCTGTTCTGAACCGCTCTCTCCAATGAGCGAAGAACCGTCGGAGTTACTCCCGTTGACTTCGGGTCATTTTTTGCGCGGCTCTCCGTTAATCGCGTTTCCAGAAATTCTGAGAGACAATATCGCGCTACTCAATCGTTGGTAAAAGCTAAACAATAACAAAGTCCGTTCTGATTTGACTCCAGCTGATTCACGCTAGATTTTTTTATACGTTTTTTTTTCTAAAACTCCGAGGAAGTCTCTATAGACATACAGAAAGTATATATTTATTGTTACATGACAAATTTACTTGGACCATCTTTTCATGTGTTGTCATTGTTTATATTGTTCTCGGATTTTTAAGGTTATGTTGAAAACATAAAATAACTCACTGAGTTTCCACTAAATTAATACAACCCTTGTCACATTATGTTTGTAGTGAACAAAAACGAAAAAAAAAAATAAAAACTATTTTAAAAAATAAAATAAAGAGCAAACTAAATAAAGTGCAACAATGTCTTGGTATGTCTTATAAAAAGGTCTGTCTGCTGAATTCATTTCACTCGCTCGCTCGCTCGTAATGTGGAATTACAATTGGAACTCGACATCAGTCGCTTGAATACGAAAAAAAGCGCATTACAAATGATAAAAATTACATTAAAATACTTTAAAAAACAATAAGGAAAGGACAATTGCTTGCGTTGGGCCGCATTGTTGCACATGAAACTGTCCAGACTTGTTATACTCGATTCAAGTGACTTGCCGGCACAGTGGGCAGTTAGCCTGATTGAAATCGCGATTCCCTAGTGTGATGTATCTGCCGGCACCATTATTGGAATGTTACTTTAAAGTTATGTTAGACGCATGACTACATGCAGGAATGCATGTGAATTGCACGAGTTAAATGTGCGATGCCATGGTATGAGGAAGTTTGCCAAGTTTGTAACAAATATTTATGTCATAAATTAGCCGATTTGTTAAATCTGAAATTAAACTGCCTTTGATATCCAATTCGTTTTGTGATCATTAGCAACATATAACAAGAAAGCGCTATAGTCGACTTGCTCGATTGCATTATACTCTCTACACAACATATTTTTATCTTAGTAGGCCTCGATTTGCCTAAAATTTTGCCATATACAGTTTATATTGCAAAGTAGGCTGAAGTATATTTGATGCAAATCATAACATACTAACAAACTATAACAATTATTAACAACAAAAAAAAAAAAACAAACCGTTAATCTGTTTCAAGTTATAAATTTTTAAGTTACACTTGTAGCACCACGGTACCTAGAGAGTTTACCATATACAGTAAGTTTAGTTTCGCTAAGTCTTCGCTAATCAGAAAACTTTTCACTCCGACAGACTTACAGACCAGTACAGTAAATAAATAATTCAATCTTTAATGAATCATTCAGGCATTGAGTTAGCAAATTTTGAATTCATTCATTTGATAAAACAACCAATTGAATTAAATTTTGAATGCATTCATTAGATCTGTAAGTAAAAGAGTCATTATTGTTTAATACACAATAACTTCAAAATTTGAATTCATGCATTTGAACAATAAACTGAATTAAATTGATATATCAATTAATTCAGTTGGAATGAAAATTTTTTGAATTCATTCATTTGTTAAAAAAATGTAATTGAAGTAAAAAACTTCATATAAAAAACGCCGTCAAACAACAATCAATAATTTTCGTCACGAACAGTTTTTCAATGAGTACTCAGATAACAAAAATGTTTTGCTACCGAAAATACTTTATATACTCAAAAAACAGGTGACCTTTTGCATTTGCGTCAGAAAAAGACAAAGAAAAATCGTTATGTGTGAACTTTTCACCTAATAAATCTGTGATTTTAGTATTTCATGTTGATTTGGAAACACTGTTTTTTTTTTTTGTTTGTTTGACATAGTCGTAATAGTATACAATTTCGGTAGCAAAACTTTTCACTGATCTCAGTTTTAGGCTGTACAAAAAAAAATGAATTGATGTGAAGTTTTAATTAAAGCTGTAGTCAGAGAACTTTTCTCTCTAGATGGACTAGTCGTATAAAGCGTATAAATATCATTCTCGTATATTAAGTAAAACGGTTAGTAATTTGTTAGCTTTTTACAAATTTCTGCCTTTCCATTTGCCAATATGCTACACTGTAACTTTGTTGAGTACTAAACACATTTCATTCACATCAATTCAAGTGTGTTTTTTAAACGCCAGCGCTACAAATATTAAATTAAATTACAAAAAAAAAAAAAAAAACCAACAGCCAATGAAATTTTCAATTAAACACCAAAGCACAATGAATCCGCAAAATTTTTAATTAAATTATAAAAGTGCTGCAAATAAAAAAAAAAGGGAATTGATCCTGCTTGAAATCACTTCAAGTGCAGCAACAAAAAAGCGCAAATCATTTTATACTGCATTGAAGTCATATGCGAAATAGTCTCCACTAATCTTCTTAGTTGCTGTTGCTGTTGCTGCACTGCGCTGCGCTGCACAAAGCTCTATAATACCCAATGGCTCCAATTACAACTTCATAGGATACTGTCAGCTTTATTTATACTGCTTAATGGTATTGTGAACTTACATAGGCAATATGGCTTTTGTATAGTCAACAACATGTAAAGCTATATACGGTGACTATTATATTGAAATAAGTTGACAATTAATGGTTACATTTTTCTCATCCTTATAAATAAATAATTATCTACATCTGGGAACTTTCTAGTGAATTTTACTGTATGAATTTAGAGCGAAAAGTTTTGCACATCTTTAACAGCAAAAAAATACTGTAGATACTTTTTAGCTACTTCGCGTTCTAGCTACTTTGCATTCGAGTATTTCTTTAATTTTTATTAGTTATTCATTAGTATAGTATTTCAAAGTTAAGACGATCAATAATTAAGTATGGTAGCATTACATAGAAGCAACAATATGTTTCCGCTTGTGCAAAGTTTTTAAACTAGTAATAAGTTCTTTTGTAAAAAGTTATTCAATCAATCAGTCTTCAATAAATCATTCCAACTTCAATAAAATATAATTACAGGTGTCATTATTTGTTTCAGTATAGTTGCTAAAGTTATTGTAATAGTAATTTTTTAAGTCAGTATATCATTATTTATTGAAGATCTACTTCAAATGCAATTTTTTTTCGATTTGTGGAAACTTTTTATCCGGAAAGTTGTTTGACAGTCAATATTTTTTGAAGTATCATTTTCTTTAAATAAACAGCGCACAAGATTGGAAAACCTAATTTGAGTTTTGAAATTGGAGATTGAATATATTAATTAGAAACTGCCTTAGCTTTGATAAACAACTTCTATGACTCGAAAATTATGAAATTAATTAATTGAAAGCATTGGTTAACTGTTTGTTATACTGTCGGTTAAGACAATTTCCTTTGTGTTTCTTGAGCATTAACTGACAGTTAAATTATAACCGTACAATGAAAGACTCGCTCTTAAATAATAAATTTAAAGTTGACCTAACTGCAAAAATGTATTTAAAATATGCATTTGTTTTATATCGTACTTTCATGATTAACCAGAAACAACATATTTACCGGCAAATCTTGAAAATCAAAATCCAAACTTTGACGGTTTGGATTCCTTTCGCTTGCTTAATGTATTTGGAATTGATCTGCAAAATTTAGCATAATAATAATAAGTAGTGTAATGGATCTCATAAAGGCACTATACACTTATGTTATTGTTTCGTTGACTTAAACATTTTGTTTCAATATAAAATATTAAATGGTGTACTTTTTCATAAACTATTGGTGTTACCCGCTGTAACACCTAACAATACATAATGTAACACCTAATACAACGACTTTATTGCCGGAGATAAAAAGGCCTTCAAAATCAATAAATGCTTATCTATGGTTTTACCAATATGCTCGTTTAGGGAAGAGCCAAGTTATCGAACAAAATCCTATTTAATACTCATTCAAGATTTAATTCAAGTTTAGTACTTGGTAATTCTCCTATTCGGGAAGTAACTCGCTTTTGTTTTGCTATCAATTAGCATAATTTTCAATGGGCTAAAATAACTGCTTAACGGAACTACTGAACTACTACTACTGAAAACCATTTTTTGGAAGAAAGTTGTGAAACCATTAAAACTTGTGGTAAATCTAAATAATTAAAAAAGAAATGATGTTCGTTGGTAAGCGCATCACTTGGATGGCTGGACTGATTTGTTTGTAATAGTTTGAATTTTTGGGTAAGAAAAATGGGAAAAGTTACCCGGAAAATTTGAAAATTCGGAAAAAAAAGACCAAATTTGTCTTTTTCAGCAACTACGAGTATTTGATGCAAAATAATAAGGGTTGGTATATAAAGAATATAGGGAGAAAAAGATACACTGGAAAAATGGGCGGTGCCACGCGACCTATAAAAGAGAAAAATACCAAATTCCTCATAACTCAGTAGCTATTTGAGGCAGATAGATGAGGTTTGGTGCACATTTAAAGGGCACCGGTAAAGTTTATAACCACTAGAAAAATGGGCAGTAACATGCCCCCATATAGTATAAAAGCAAAATGTACACTATGTAGAGAACTTTTGGTTGTTCGTCATTTTGTAAAAGTGGGAGTATACAAAGTTACGGGGGCCAGCTAGCATAACTTCGATATGGTATGTAGCTCGAGTTCCCCAACGAAATCATAATGTTGTAAACTATCATTTCCCACAAATTTCCCAATGTTACGAGTATTAAGCTATTTTGCATATTTCACAATAGTACAACCATTGAAAAAATCTCGCCTAATAATTCAAATTCAACTGACATATTTTCCTATGGACTCTAGCCGCCTCGTGACGTGACCTTACGACATTTTGCTAGTTCCTTTCTGGTTCTCTGTATATAAACGGAGCATTACCAATGTCAACTAAGAGTCGACTTCTCTACAAAATGATTAGTAAGGCTGATGTTTTATATACTGTAGTTACATTCAGATAAACAACAATTTAAAACGAACCCATTTCCATCATCCTATACTATTGTATCTTTAACTCTGCTAAACTACGCTTAAATTAAATGAACCAGTCATAGAATGCAACTTACCTTTCGATCACTCCTTCAACAACTTCAGACAATTTTCACATATATCTGTAAAGACAAAAGCACAGAAGTCACATTAACCTAAATGTTTTACGCAAAGAAAAAATATTGTAAAATGTTTCGTTTTTCAGCCGTTTAACTAATTAGCAGACAAACAGAAAACTGCGCTGTTCATAATCATCTGCAGCATTTGCTGTTTCTGTTAACACTTTCAACAAATTTGCATGCCTAATGAACATAATCAAACACAGACTATGCCACAAGTCTGCCAGACAACACCTGAAAATCAATAATTTTCTCACCAACAAACTGTGAACATTAAACAAGAAACTAAAAACGCAACATCAACTAACAATTGAGCTGAAAAAAAAGCTAGAAAAAAAAATAAATAAATAAAACAAGAGAATATGTTAACTTCGGTAGAACCGAAGCTTCAACACTCTTCATAAGCATTTAACAAATTACTGCCAAGCCGTTAAATGCTCTAGTGACAATTTGACACTTCTTTCTATTTTTAAGGTGGCCATCAATTTCAATAGTTAAGAAGTGTTTAACTTAATTCCATTGTGGTCGTACCAGCACAAGTTACGCCGAACGTTGAAATGGCCAAAAAGAGGTCGTCACGCCAGAAATTGTAAAATTGATAAAATCCATGGAATGGTATTGGACGATCGGAGAATGAAAGTGCGTGAGGTGATTGAGGCTGTAGCGGGTCCTTGACATTTTACATGAATGGCCAATGCACTGGTTTACACGCCATTACAAAAATTTGTAAATTAGGCTACGAACTGCTACCCCATCGAGCATATTCTCCTTGCGATTGTTTCCTGTTTCAAAACCTGAAGAAATGGCTGGCCGGTAAGAGATTTGAGTAGAATGAAGAGGTCATCACTAAAACAAACGTTTATTTTGAGGATCTTAAGAGATCCTATTATTTGGGAAAAAAACAAAAAATAAGAAAAACACTGAACTAAATGTATTGAGCTAAGAGAAGACTGTGTTAAGTTATAAAAGACTTTATCTTTTATTCAAAACAATCACTGACTTATCAAAATGCTCTAGTATATACATTGTGCTATCTCCGATGTTTCCTTTAATGCGTTGCAAACTCCGTAAGAAAATTATAATACTATTCAATCTACGTATGAAGAGTAGAAAAGGTAATAATACTAAACATAAGCTATTTTTGTTACTTTGCATTGTATAAAAGATATCGCCCATACGCAGAGTTGCATCGAACATGAACAAATTGTTTGTTCAATATGCTAATTAAGTATGTTAGTACACAGTATCTACATATTGTATACAGTACTAAATAGTTGTTGTTAGTTGTTAGTAGCTGCTTCCTGCGTTTGCAGTTCGTGTTTTTATAGCATGTTAACAAGTATTTTTTAAGCACCATGCGAGAGACGTCGACTAGACAACAAAGCAAATCATAAAAGTAACACGCGCCAAAAAAATAAACAACAACAATTTCGAATTTGAAGCTTTTCGCTTTTGAAGTTTATATTTTTTTTTACGAGTCAGTAGCTATATAAATATGAATATTACTTAGACAAGTTGTCAGTTCAAAAAGGCATTATAAAAATATGAATTTACTTAAATGTATAAAAAGTATCAGCGACGAATAAGGTAAATTATTCCATAAAGATATATCGACATTTCAAAAGCGACTCGAAGAAAAGAGCCAAGTCATAATGCTATCTAATTTAAGAGAGTTACTGACGATTCGATTTAGCAACGTAAATATCATCAATCATTTTTAATCAGGTTGCATTGGGCTAGTGACCCGATCGTAAGAAATACTCACTCAAGAAATGGATTTCATCCTATGCTCCAACTAGAGGTGACACTCTAAATCATATGTAGGCGCCACAGCCCGAGCCACGATCGCTTAATTGATGACTTTATTCGCCGGTCTAATTTCGAAAAATAGTGACTTCGACTGAGCACAGCGATTGACCGATATAGCGGATCTAAAGTTTGACCTGTTGGGTTTTTTGAATTCTACAGTTTTTGTCAACAAGCCACGGGCCAAAGGCTGCTATTCAGCCCGAAACTCTTCGAAAAGTGTTGTAAAATACCGAAAAACGAACACATTGCGCCATTCGCCACGTCATGCGCCCACCTGTAGTAGAGACAATATAAATTCAAGCTGTGCGAATATGGAGGATTGATTAATAAATTTGAGAAGCGAATGAAGATAGTATGACTCTTTAGATGTTTAAATTTTGAATGTGGCTTAGTGGAAGTGATAGGAAAATCAGAGGATGTTCGTACGTCCGTCGCTTCTACGAGTTCAATAGAAATATCAGGGGCGGTTAATAAGTCCTTAGAAACATTTTTTTTATTTGTGGAGATTTATATTTATGCAAGCCTTAACACCAACTAAAAGCAAGTAAGTTATAAAAGCAATATGGCAATATTCATATTTCACAAAAAAAAGTAAGCTGAACTGATCAACTTTGGAATCAAACAGTTTTGTTTTACATATTTCTTCATAGTCAAACAAAACTGCTGATGAGAATCCGTGATTGGTTCCGAAACATAGCTGGTCACCTCTCAACAAAAAAAAAAGACTTTAAAGCACATGTCTATATACAACCTTGTACATATATAATATGAAATTTCATTAAACACATCACAGACTTCTCATACCATCCTCCTATGTATTCTTTAGCTACGCTTAATAAATCAAACGCTAGGAAAAAGCGTCAAGTCAAGTTGAGTCAACACTCAATTAAACCGTCAAGTCCAGCTCGTTTGTAGGTGTAATTGAACTTACTACAGACAGGTGTATTTATATAGCATTTGCGTTGGTTATCAAGCTATATAAAGCTACATAAAGCGCTGCCAAGGCAGGGTCATGGGCGTACTGAATTTTCAAAGCTGTCAATCAATTCATTCATCAACAACAACAACAGCAACAACATTAACTGAATCATGTGTTGGTTTGTCTATCAAACAGATTGAAAAGGGCGTGTTTCGTTATAAGATTGAGTACTGAGAGAAAGATTTAAGTAGAATTGAACTTATTTTTAGAAAGGCTAAAAGTAAATGCATTTAATGTTATTTTTGATTTTGTCTTAACGGTAGCTCAGATTTATCAGAGATAATGATGCACGATTTTGACAGAGAGAGAAAAAACCAATTAGTATAGGTTAATAACACAGGAAACGCGAACTTTGGCCTTAATCTTTTTTTTTTTTAAATAAAAGTCAAAAGCAAGCAAGCAGGTATATAAAAATAGTAATCCATCATACAGCAGCTATACATCATTTGTTTGTTAATTTTTTTGTTATAAGAGTTCTTTGTTTAACTTTATAGCAAATAAGAGTTCTTTAGTCGAAGTATGCGACTATATTATACGCTGCTCGTTTCCAGGTACAGGATATGGAAAAAATGACAAAATAATAGACATGTCCGTCTGTCTTTAAGATACATATACTAGGACACGTCCACTATAAAAGTTAGTCCCCATAGAAACCCATCACCTCATTTCGATTTTTTTCTTTATAGCATTTACACATACTCATAATGTGAAATGGCATTATCAGTTTGTCTGAAAGTTTGTAACGCATTAAAGGAGGCATCGTAGACCCCATAAAGTATATATATACTTGATCAGCTCGACGAGACGAGTCGATCTAGCCATGTCTGTCTGTCTGTTTGTCTGTCTGTCTGTCTGTCTGTCTGTCTGTCCGTCTGTATGTTGTTGCGCATTTTTTGGGGACCAATTTTAATGCTATCCACAGTTAAAATTGTGCACATACGTTTCTTTTTATTGCAGTTTAATAGAGTGTCAAGGTTGACCCGCCACGCCCACTCTTTGGGGTAGCCCCCATACAAACCCAGCGCCCACTTTTGACTTTTTGTATGTAAAACATTTTTATTGTAGACAATATTAACTTAATAATTGATATGGTAACTTTTAGTAGACAGATGCGTGACATATACATTAATGGGTATTTGGGGTAGCTCCCATACAAACCTACGGTCCACTTCTGACTTTTTGTATGCAAACTTCTTTATTAAACTGAATATTAGGTTGAAATGCAATGTGGGGCCTTTTGATGGTCAACCGCTTAACATACATAGCCTAACGGGCGTGGTCCGCCTACTTTTTTTTTGGTAGCCCCCATACAAACCCATCGCTCAATTGTGTGTTTTTTATGAAAAAGTTCTTCATTGAAGTCAATATTACCTTGAAATTTGATTTGGTGGATTTTAGTGGACAACCGCTTCATATACATATACAAATGGGAGTGTCCCGCCCACTTAGTCCCCCTAGTCACATATAAACTCCCATATAAACTCATTTTTATGCATTTAAATTCGATATGGTGGCATCTTATACATCTACTGCATCGGTTCATACCCATGTACAAGTGGGCATATACCGCCCACTTTTTGGGGTAGCCCCTATTTAAATCCCCATTTTTATGTTTTTCATTACTTCGTTTGTTTGACATAGCAGAAATAATTAATAATTTCATCATCAAAAAATTTCATCGATCTCAGTATTGGGCTTAAATAAAAAATGTTAAAACCTACCAAAAATTAAGTACACTTACTTTCTGGATATGCCTCGTATTTAGGAATACGAGAACTAGTACATCAGTTTTCAGCCAATCTTCCTAAAATCAATATGGCGACTCTCACTGTACGTGTTCATTGTATGGGTTTATTATATTAGAATGCCACAACGCTCGTTTTAAAGTTTTATATGGTAAATCATATTATTGGAACCAATATTAAAACGAAAGCTTCACATATATATATGAGCGTATTCTGCCTATTTTTAGACTTTATTCCCATACAAACACATCACCCACTTTGTGATTTAAGCAGTTAAAACTTTCTATTTAAAACACGAAATGAAATATTTAGTATTGTGTAAAAAGTTGTATTTCTTTAGTTCTACCACAATTAACGATTTCTCAGTGTGGCTAATGCAACGCGCTACAAAAAGAAAATTTACCATTTTATTTATGTAACTTTTGTTTCTCTCCTGATATGGGATATTTTTCATTCGTTATATCTCATATAATTCTCAGCTACTTTAATTGTTTTCTCTCTTAAAGGAATAGTCTTAAAACTATGTTCGACTATATTGCGATCTGAACTCTGAAGATAAAATTTGGACAAAAGTAGCTACATCGATGCCGTTAATAAACCTTTTCACATTTTTTGCCAAAAAAAAAAAAAAAATAAAAAAAAAATAAGCCATTTAAACGTTTTTCACTTTATTTCAAAAAGGTTTTTGTAATACAACTACAGAAGTATAAGATTTTCACTGATTTACTGATTTTGTTGTATCATATTGATGCTTAAAGATAAATTGTGCCTCCAACAAATTTAGACCACTTGTTTCGGGCAGCACAATACCAAAGAATACAAAGCCTAAAATCAGTATTAGGCAAACTATGGTAATATATACATACAGAGTATCGATATTATAGACAAACGTTACAATAACAATAATGTGCAGAAGCTGTTCCATAGTAATACTCAGCGCAGCAAAGATATGTTTCAAATGCAATGGCGTAGCCTCACCCAAATAGGTTGTAGTGCTGGGCGTAAAGAGACCCGCAAAAAATGAAAATGTTAACAATAAACCGCAAATGACATCCATCCAATACCAGCTATCGTAATTAGCCGGATTAGCCAGTATGCAGCTTATAGCCAACAATAGAGCATGCATGCAGCACAAGCTGATTAATAGTGTAAATTTGCGTCCATAAGTATCGATAATATGTATGGTTATAAGTGAGCCCACAAAACGTAGAAATGCATATACAATAGCTGGCCAATTATGATGATAATCACCCTGTATGCTGCTCAATTGTAGACCCAAACTTAATGGTAGCGAAAAACTGAAAGCAACAAAACAGCGATAGATCAAAACTTTCGTGAAGGGCATCAATGAGCTGCGTATAGAACGATTCGGACTTTCGTCAATATATAGCTTAAGTTCCTCAAAGGAGTTTTGGGTTTCTTCAGATAGCGTATACTCACGCACTAGGCGACAATGTAGTATCAAAGCGCGTTTTTCATTACCGCGTTGTATATAGTAAACTGGTGATTCTATGTTAAAGACTAGACAAACTAGTGCCAAAATACCAAATACCATACAGAAGATGCCATGTAGTCGATTTGCTGCAAAATCCATATCATTGCTCCATTGTGAGGCATAGATTACTTGTATAGTAATGCCCAATGTCATTCCAAATTGTTCTATGGCCGTACAGACGCCGCGAAAAGTTCTATGCGAAATTTCACTGGCATGTGCAATGAAGGGTACTGTGATGGCACCCAATCCAATGCCGCTAATATAACGCGCTGCTATTATGGCTGCATATGTATACGGAGCACAGGTATAGATAATGCCACTAATAAGTGTTAGTATCGCACCAAAACTCTGCAAAAAAATATATGTTTTCAATATATTTAATGACTAATTAATTAAAAGCTTTTTTATACTCTTCACACGTATTTTCTCATGGAGTTTGTAATGCACCAAAAACTAATGTCAATAAAGTTATCAGAACAACTTTTAAAAATGAAGGAAAACTTCAATGTTAAAAATCAGCTAGTAAGTTTTAGTTAGTTAGTTTTATGCTAATTTTGTGCTCTAATTTAAAATTGTGTGCTCTACTTTAAATAGCATAAATGGAAGGGTCCGCTAACTTTAGCATAAAGTTAGCAAGCACAAAATTAGCACAAAACTGGCTTAATAAAATTGCATTTCAACAATCATGTTTTTCTTTATATTTTTATGTTCGTGTGCTAACTTTATTCCAAAGTTAGCGGACTAAGCCATTTTGATATATCAAGACTATTTAGGCGAGCACAAAATTATTAAATAGAGCATTAAATTAGCACAAAATTTTCACATTTACAAACATTTGGTTGCATCACCTTGGTCCGCTAACTTTATTGACAACATTTTTTTAGATATTGATCTAAAATCGGGTATGGAATCTTTCTATATACAAGACTACCTCCCACACTTCGAATTTTGTAAAACAAAATTTACAGTCAATATTAACTTGAAATTCTATATGTCGGCCTATAATTGACGGAATCTTCATATAGAGTGAAGGTGCATGAAGAGTATTGAAGCTTCGGTTCAACCGTAGTTAACACTTTCTCTTCTTTCTTTCTTTTTTCAACATACATAGAACGCTATCTTTGGCACTACTTGCACCAAGAACGATGATATCAAAGCTCCAGCTATGACGCCTATAAACCAACAGAATTGAAAATGTTGCGTATTCTCAATGCCTGTGTTTTGATTCCAGCCCAGACCCAAAGCTAGATCCAAGCCACCCGCAGTGAATATGAAACCAGCTGTAAATAGGCAAACCATTTGTTCCAAATTAATAATCTAATTTATTGAATTACAGCTTTCTTTTACCTGCAATTAATGCACAAAATTGTGGCAAGAACGGCCAAAATTTGTAACCATTTTTAATTAACTTTTTCTTATCAAATGTGGTTTCCGGTTTTTTTATTGTATCATCATCGGCTGCTGTAACCACAATCATTGGTATTGGTACCGAATTATTTGTAGTGCCCATTATATAAACGAAAATTTAAGAAACTAATTTTCTATGCCGTTGTACATGATATCACGGCGAGTGCGGCGCCTTAACTGAACGTTTATTTTTCAGAAAAATAAACTTTATTCAAATATGGGTTGGTAGAAAATTCATACATAATTTGGTATTTTTGTTTGTGCTATAATATTTAATAGATAAGTTAATTTACATTATTAGTTGCGTACATTTATCGTAATCGTTGGCTTCTTGAGTATTATTGTAGATTTTTGTCTATGCGTTAAATTTTTGAGTGTAAATTAGTAAATCGAGCGAAACAATTTGTACTTCATTGTGATTTTATTGAAAGCATTAGACCAGAAAGAGACAAAAGTAGATAAACCGTGTCACTGAGGGTACGGCAATCCCTAAGAGGCCTTGGCATTCGTTTGCACTCACAATCGGCTAATGATCTTGGTGTGAGTGCATGACACGACAACTAGCCGAACAAGAGTTAAGAGAATACTTTAACTTCGGTAGTTACGAAGCTTTTACACTTTTCATACAAGTTCTGAAAGATTTCAGTTAATATGAATTTGAAAAGCTTATGAAAACTTCAAAACATATTCTTATATATTGGATAAGACAATAAGTTTCTGCACTTTTCTAAGCGGTACTATTTGATTATTTTATAAAATAATGGGCGCATTGAACATAATTATTTAAACACAGTTCAGTGACAAGCAGTTCAAAATCTATAGTGTAATTATTAACTTTTAGTGTCGGATGGAAAAACCAACTTTGTTAATTATACCTTGTAAAATAAGTATAGTATATATATAATAGTGTAAAAGGGTATATTAGGTTTGTGCAAATGTTTGTAACCGCCAAAAGGAGACTTAGCAGACTCCATAAAATATTTTTATACTTTTGATTGCTAAATAAATTCGAGTCTATATAGACATGTCCGTCTGTCCGCTTCTCTGACTGAATGTTTGAATGATGAGTCCTTAAACAATATAAGACATACTGCAACTCACTTATGTCTTCTTCAGATGAAGTATATTAAATGAACGTGCCAACCACACTATAGGGGTTAGGCACCATCCAAAATGCTTCTCATTTCTGAGATTTTATAAAATTGTGTGTTTTTGTTAATTAACCTACCAACGTTTAATTAAGTATATCGTAAGGCAATCGAAAGTATGAGGGATTGAGCTCACACAAATCCACAATGATTTAAATAACGAGCCTCAGACAAGTTACAGGGTATCTCGAAGTCGAGCATACTTGACTCGAGTGTTCTTTCTTGTTTTTATACCCTGTACCCATAGAGTAAAATGAAATATTAAGTTTGTGCAAATGTATGTACCAGGCACAAGGATGCGTGCTAGACCCCATATAGTACGAGGGGTACTATTTATACTTCGGGAATAGCAAATAATAAAAAACATTTTTAAATGAAAATGGCTTCATTGTTTTTCAAAATATTCCCCTTGATGATCAATACACTTTTGCATTCGTTCAAACCATTTGTCATAGCAGTTTTTCCATTCCTCTTGAGACACCTCCAAAACATGGTTTTAGAACGCTTCAACTGCTTCTTCGGCGCTCGTAAATCGTTGACCATGCAGTTTACCTTTCATACTCGGGAAGAAGAAGAAGTCATTAGGTGCCAAATCAGGACATTAATTCGATGTTTTGACTGCTAAAAAATGCACTTGTTTGACGAGATGTGTGAGAGCTCGCATTGTCATGATGGAGAATGATTCGTTTTTGGCGGTTGGTTTTACGAATTTCTCTGAAGACTTCGGGCAAACAAATGGTCGTGTACCACTCTGAATTGACCGTCCTACGTTAATCAAGCGGAACAGTGGCCACATGACCCATTCGGCCGAAGAAACAGGCGATCATTTGCTTCGCTGTGCTTCTTCCACGAACAACTTGTGTTGTTGTTGGAATACCCACACGGTCGATTTTTGTTTTGTTTCTGGCTCATACGCATATATCCATGATTCGTCACCTGTCACGATTTTATACACGTTTTTTGAAGCACCACGGTCGAACTTTTTAATTATTTCCTTACACCAATCGACGCGAGCCTTTTTTTGAGCGATTGATAAATTATGGGGTAGCAACAAGAGCAAATATTTTTTCCAGCTAAGTGTTCATGCAAAATCGAATGTATTGAAGTGGAACTATGTGCAACGTTGTTTTTGGGCACAACAACCGATTTTGGACGACATTCACGGAATTCGTCGGCGACCGAACCAAGACCACGATTGAATTCACTATACCAGCGATATACTGTGGTTTTTGATGGTGCTTTATTGCCATACGAATAACTGAGCTCATTGTCACATTCTTGTTGAGATAATCCACGTCGAAAATTGTGAAAAATAATCCAACGAAAACCTTCTCTTGAAATTTCCATTTTTTGGCCAAATTGCTTTTCTTAACTCACAGTAAACAAAACAACAAATAGCAATTGTACATCAAAACTTTGTGAGTACGTTTATGCCAAAGTGTTGCCAGATTTTAGCTTTCGACAATAGTGTTGCCACTTCCCGAAACATAAATAGCAGTCCTCGTATATATATTCTAGATCAGTATCGGAAGCAGAGCCCATATAACCATATCCATCTATCCGTCAGTTTGAACAACGAGATCTTGGAGACATACAGACTGCGAGTGTCAACTCTTCTATTCCCTCTTCAGATAAAGTGTATTTAATGAACGTGCTAATCCCACTTGAAGGGGTAGCTCCGATACAAATGTGCTCCCACTTATGATTTTTTTATGAAATTATTGTTTTTGTAGTTAATTAAGTTTTTTAAGTTAACGCATAATTTGGACCACTAATGAATATAGCCTCCACACAACACTATAGTTAAAATAAAAAGCGTTAGACAAGTTACAGTGCATCTGAAAGTCGAGCATATATCATCAAATATTGAAACAGTTAAAGAATTTATAAAATGTTTTATTATAGTCTCATGCAGTTCAAACTTCTAATTCAATGACTTTTGAGACAATATAAGCAATTCAATAAAAAACTCAAGCTAAATTGTTTTGCAACATATTGAAACAATTAGCAGCCACCCCTCATCATTTAGGCTCAAGATATTAAGTATCTTCGCATAACTATAGATCAAGACTGACAGTGTTTGTTCAATTGATCAATATATACTCATATACACTAATATGACCCAGACTGTTCAGACATGATACGCTCCATAGTATTTATGTACGTATTGACACATTTAGTCATGCGTAAACTCTCATGCAAGCCGCTTTTTATTTGAATTGTTTTGATGAGCTAGTACTATATCACAGTAGATCGAACGGCTACTTCTGAAGTTAATGACGCATTGCAGAATTTGCAGTCAATATATGCACGTTTTTTTCATAAGCAAATAGATTTGTTTGTTGATTAACGTTAGCTGATTGGCAGTAGAGTGTTATAGACAGGCAGACAGACAGGCATCAAGAATTTAGACACGTCGGAAATTTATAGGTAATTGTGAAAAGTTTGCTGCTGTGAATAGAATAGATTTATTGCTAAAACATTTTACTGCGCATCTCTATTTAAAAATAATTATGAACTCATGTCAACAAAGACCTATGCACTTATCAGACTATATTTTATTAAACCATATACTGAAATTTTGTAGTAAACTATTCGTTATTTGAACACACATAAATAATAAATCGTAAGACAAGAAAAAACCTAACAACTTAAACTTGGAAGGTAAGATGGTTGGGGTCACCCCTAAAAGTGGGGCGGACACGCCACTTGATAATTAGGGGAAGCGTCCGTCCATTAGAAACCACCATGTCAAATGTTGCACGTTGATATTGACTGCAATAAAAAAGTTTTACATAAAAAAAAATGAAAAAAAGAATACTCATGGCCGCACATCAGAAGTCGCACAAGCTGATATAGTCTAGTCTGGCTCTTTGTAGCGCATGATCCGTCGCTTTATCGGACGTTGTCACGGACGTCGTCATCAAAAGAAGGTCGTATCCGAAGCTTCCTCTGTATTTTTACTGGTAAAAGTTTTCTTTGTGGTGGCGGAAAATAAACCCAGCACACCAACTCTCAATCGAGAACGGATCTAATGCGTTACAAACTTTCTGACAAACTGACAATACCATTTCATTTATTGTGCGAATGGTATAAAAATATGTTACTCGTAAATATAAATAACTTTATCTAGTCACACTAATAAGGTGCAAGTTAGTTTAAGCAATATTTCCTGATGTAATATCATGATGAAGGATATAAATATTTCTTGTTTTCAAAATATTCTATATATACCGGATTGTTTATACCATTGTTTTACCAGCTTGCAAAGAAGTAGCAGCGACGATTTTGGTACTTGAGCAATAAAGCGACAGCATAACATTTGTAATAATAGACGATTTTATAAAAACTTCTCTTTAAACTTTTTAGGAAATGTGCATGATGATCATGGAGCATATTTTTTTGATATATCTCAATTGTACGAGCCTGCCCCAGAGCCATATTTATGTGCTCGGTAGCATATTTCGTACGTCTTTCACAAGTTTTTTACTCCACTAAAAGATGTGTTGCCTGCAATATATTACACTACTTGGAAATAGACTTTAGAGATGACGACGCATTCATCCCATATACATTTTGGTATTCGTCGAAGATTTCCACTGGCTTCAATTGACTCAGTAATTCGTAGAGTATAAGAAAATATGAAAATATGTTTGAGCTGCGGTGGTTGATGCTTGTGAAGGACCTTATTTCAATCGTTCGGATACTGAATTGAATTTTGACACAGAAGGACAGAAGCACAGAAGTATCTTGTAGTAAAATTTAGTCTTTTAGACTTCAAGGACATTACTTCAGTCGGTCCTTATGGCAATTACGCCCGCAGCTGGGTATCAACATATAGATGGTTCCTCTTCTGGTCAAGAATTTCCTATACAAAAACAGCTACAAGCTGTTTTTATACCATTGACACACAAATGGTATAATAAGTTTGTCTGAAAGTTTGTAAAAAACATTAAAAAGGAATCGTAGATCGCAAATATATTCTTAAACAGCTCGTCGAACTACGAGGCATATCCAGAAAGTAAGTGTACTGAGGCTGTCACGGCCGGAGGGATTTTATTTTCGTCAATTTGGCATCACTGCCTGGCTTCTCCCCTTTGCAACGAGACCGGTTCGAGGTCAGTACGTTCAGAACTGTCGACGCGACAACACATTTCGTGAACAATGTCAATCCAGTCTCCCGCCAAGTGCGAAATACGCGGCGTCATAAAGGCAAAGCTTTATGACGCTTTATCTCGTTTGAAAGGGAAAACCTCCGTTTGAGATTTATAATGATGTGAAAACTGCATATGGTGATAAAACTATGAATCGTACGAGTGTGTACAAGTGTGCATGATGATCAGAGGAGCGAAAGACCTTCAATTGTGACTGACGAAATTGTGGAAAAAATAGAAAATGCGCTCCGTGACGATCGCAGTTTGACTGTGGATGAACTTTCTGCGATGTTTCCGCAAATCTCTACTACACGAAACAATCACAGAAACCCTCGGATATAGGAAACTGTCCGCGAGGTGGGTCCCAAATGGTTGGCGGGAAACTACTTCGAGGAGGGCATCAAAAAATTGAGACCCCGCTTCACCAACTGCATAGAGAGGAATGGTGACTATGTCGAAAAATAGCTTACATTATGTACTAAAGTATCACGTAATTTTGTGTTTAAATAAAAAAATTTAAAACCTATAAAAATTCAGTACACTTACTTTCTGGATATGCCTCGTATGTCCGGCTGTCTGTCCTTGTTGTTGCGCATTGTAAATTTATTAGATATTTTCCAGAAAGCACTTATTCTTGCTTCGATTGGTTTCAAGTTTATAAAGTAGCCATATTGATATGCCACGCCCACTTTTTAGAGTAGCCCTCATACAAACGCAGAACACGCATCTTTGTTTTAGTGTGCCAAACTTCTTTATTTAAGTTAACATCAGCTTGAAATTTTATATGGTAACTTTTACTTATACTAATGGGCATGTTCCGCCCACTTATATTTATTTCTTCTTACTATAATCAATTTGTTTTTGAAATTTGACGTGGCTGTTTTTTATAGCCTAACACTTCACATATTTATATATTAATGGGCGTATCCCAATTCTAGGGATAGGCTCCATAGACCACGCACGATTTAAAATTTCGTGTGAATGATATCCGAAGTTAACGGTTTTTTTTAGGTTTTAATTCTTGTTACATTTTTTTTCTCTACTCCATTTTTAGCGATATTTCAAAATGTGAAATGAAATACCTTTAAACTATCTAAACTAAAACTATCACCTCTTGACTAAAATATTTGAATCTGTAAAATTCTTATCAAATATCAACCATTTACCGAGCTTTTGTTAGCCGTAGGTACGTATGTATTATATTATCGTATCATTCAGCTGTTGTATGTCTGTCTGTCTGTCTGCCAGTCTAGCAATTTATGTACACTAATCAAATAAACATAATTCAATGACTGCTGTTGGTAATCATTTTCTAATTTTTATCAGTAAGTTCACCTGTGGATAATGTTTGTACTGTAAATGTTTTGACTGGCTTTAATGTAAACATATTTGTACAACACTCGAATTTATGTTTGTCGTTTTATAGTTCAGAGTCCTAAGGGGAAAAGTACTTTATACAAATATTTACAATCCTTATCAAATGTTTGCGCTAATCAAATGTGACGCATTGCGTTTTAAATGCTCATCTCTAATCAGTATATTATTAATATGAAAATCAGTGTATTTTCTAAACAAGTTACAGAGCAAGGTTATATGTAGGTATTTATTTTGCTTGAATTTAGAATGACTCAGTTTTCGAATGCGTTTAGTATTTATCGAATTCAAATAAAACCACAATAAAGCCACACAAAATATTAATAGCTTTTTTTTTATATACTCTTTGGTATATTTACTTAGGAAAAAGCAGATTTCCGCTTTTTTATTAGTTCGCACATAGTTTTTCTTGTTAACTCATGGATAAGAAGTAAAAAATTCAATTGTTTATAACAATATAAAAGCGAAACATTTCGTTTGTCGATTTTCGCATTTAAATTTCTGGCAGCTTTTCAAACATATTTCTTTGCGAAAATAAACTTTGAGGTGCAAATTGAGCGTTTTAAATACTCGTTTGTGTGTATTTATGATCAATCAAATAATATTCTATGATTTGGCTTGGATGGGTGGTGGATAGCATCCACTGGATACATATAAAGGGCGTTTTTTTTAGACGTGTGGTTTTTAATCTGGCAACACTGTTTTCGACAGCTGTTTTTTTTTTTTTGGCAGCTGTCACTTGATTTATGTTCAGTTTGGTTTGCCATTTCATAATGAATAGACTTAATCCGGAACAACGTTTGCAAATCGTGCAAAATGGGCACAAAATGTGATGGTCACCGATCCCGATTTTCACACGAAAATTTTGTTCAGCGATGAAGCTCACTTCTTGTTGGATGCGTACGTTAATAAATAAAATTGTCGCATTTGGAGTAATGAGAATCCACAAGCCATTGTTGAGATGCCGTTACATCCTCAAAAAGTCACTGTTTGGTGTGCTCTATGGGCAGAGGGAATCAATGGTTCATATTTATTCTAAAATGAAGCCGGCCATAATGTTACAGTCAATGGGGAACGCTATAGAGTCATGATTAATGACTTTTTCGTGCCTGAATTGGAAAATGTTGATGTGGACGACCTTTGGCTCCAACAAGACGGTGCTACATACAGGCAATGAAACAATCAATTTATTGGAGGAAACTTTTGGTGAGCGCATTATCTCGCGTCGTGGGCCTCCAATATCGTGCGATTTAACACCGCTGAACTATTTTTTGTGGGGTTATGTGAAGTCGCTTGTCTACGCAGATAAGCCCGAGACGATTGACGCCTTGGAAGAGAATATTCGGCGCGTTATTGCTGACATACGGCCCCAATTGCTGCAAAAAGTGGTCGAAAATTGGGCCTCTCGGCTGGAATTTATTAGAGCCAGCCCACTTGCCCGAAATCATTTTTAAAACATAATGGCACACTCTTATCTTTATTGTAAAGCTAAATTCTTGGCCACAACATTAAATTATATGCGTTTTATTTCATCTTGAAAACCACACGTCTAAAAATAAACACCCTTTATGTACGTTGCATGGTATGAAATGGCCGCATGCGGTCTGCCACTGGCACAATCACACGCATGTGTTAAAAGCACCTTGAGATTATCGACTTTCATAAGTAATGAGTTTAATGATTAATTTAACAATGTGCAATTGAGCTTGAGGAGATATATGTACTTGAAATGAGGACAATTTAATCAAATTAGCATGAAAAACAATTTCACTGCATTGTTGCACTGCAAGCTCAAATGGCCTTAATGTCTGTTATTGTATTATAAACAGAGTACCAAAATAATAGTACACTGATAAAATGCTAACTAACGCTCATTTGAAATGTCAACACTACTCAGCACATGTGTGTGTGTGTGTGTGTCATTCCTCAGTTTTATACAAGCAATTCTTATTCGCACGTTCGTGTGCTGAAATATTGTTTCTCACATGTGTGCTGCACGTTTGTGTTCTTCTTATGATTGTGCTACACATTTAACAATATAGCACACAAAAGAGTTTTTGCCTTGCGAGCTGGCTTCAAATTGTATACGATATGATTCTTGTGTTCGTCTCGCGTTTCGTTTATCTTCGCATGGTAGGCAAACCGTTGAGTGCAGTAGCGAAGAACCGAACCAGAAATCTCAGCCATGGAATTTTTTTTATTCCCCTAGTTATTAGCGCATTTGGGCTTTATTGCTAACACCAATCATTTCATCGGCGATAATTTAACTATCTCAATAAGTTTGCTGCGAATTAGTTTGCACATGATTTCAATAATTTTGTTCTGTACTGTTTTGCTCATGAAGGTACAATTTCGAGGGCCTGTACTTAAGTGACTTTGCAAATCGAGGTCGCCAATATTCATGCGAAAGGCAAGGAGCGCTCGAAATTCACCATCCTCTACAGAAAGCGGAACAACACATTTCACCGTTTTAGAAATACAAAAGTGCAGTTTGAGATAGATGCTTCTATCAATTGGCTTATAAATTTCAATTTTACGAAAGATAGAAACTTTCTCTTACATTTTTAGGCAATTTGAGTGCACTGAATTTCGACCAACTTGATTTCTCTTTCTCGATTTATGATTTTACTTAGACTAGCGATCAGATCAGACTGAACGCCAAGCTCAATCGAGATAAATGATATATCGTTAAAAAGGTGGCTGAATTTTCTATTAATTATCGACTTAAAGTTTCAAGTTTTTTATCGGTCAATGGTCCATCAAAAATACCCGCTTCAACTTTTCTTGTTGTCAATGTCGGGAATTTATCTATTAAATAATCCAGCAATTCAAATTTTCAAATGGAATTTGTATGTTAAAATCGACATGTTCATACTGTTGAAATCACACTTCGGAACTTCAGTGAACCATTTTTCATCCGATGGTTTAGTAAAAGTTCAAGTAAAGACTCACATTCTTCACATAGCTCAAGGGATTTACATGTAAATTAAAGTCCAAGAACAACACACGTAGGTGTCGATTCTGTTGACACTTCAATGTTTTTTTACATCAGTGTTTGGTTTGTGAATGTATCGCACAATGTGCGTGCACAATTAGTACTCTGAGTATAATATCAAATCCATTATGCATAAATAAATAGATACATTTATCATGCAATTGTCATAAGTATATTACAAAGACAGGGCAATTATTTTACCAAGGAATGCAGAAAAAATAAAATGTAATCAATAATAAATTACAAAAGCAAATTGAATAACTCACAACGAGAACAATTCATCTAATTTAAATAATAGCACGTAGCAAGGTATTACAAGTATTGAAACCACAATGAATTAAATTTCTTAATGATATGCAAATCTTGCATTAAATGGCAAACATAAATCAACCTCTTCAAAAAGCTACGCCTCTGCAAATTTTGCGCAGCTTATTTTGTATTAAAAGACAAAAAATGGATTGGTATTTGATTTTTTGCTACGTTTACAATTGTAAATAATTAATTGATTTAAGTTGCGGTAGCGTTGGAAATCAGAAATGAAATTAATTATTAAGCTAGACAAGTTGATTGACAATCGAGTAACTAAGACAGCAGTAAAAAATAACGGTAACTGCTGTGAAACTGAAATACTTATACGCTTTAAGTAATTTGTATTGGAACGAAATGTTACAGTTTTCACTAAATTTGAGGTTAATAGCTGATTTACTAAATAAAACTCTTGTACTTTCCATTTAAATCATGTAGATACAGAGTTCATGCTAGCGTCATAATAGTAATTTACAACTCACCTAGAGACGTTGAAGGGCGATTTTGCACTTGCGAGCAGCTGATTCAAAGGCAACCAATCAACCAACCAATCAAGTGTTTTTGAGAAATGGATATTCTACGATAACCCCAAGAAGAAAAAATATTACGCTATGCCCAGTCAGTCGTTTCCACCGCCCTCAACATAACACCAAAACCGAATATTTATGTTTCGAAGGTTATGTTGTGTATGTGGTGCGATGAAAAGAGTGTTGTGTACTATGAGCTGCTACAATCTGACGATTCCATTACGGGCAATTAGCATAGACTACAATTGATTCGTCGTGCCGGGCAATAAGAAAATCGGACGGAATGCCAGCAAAGACATGACACAGTTATTCCTCTACATGACCTCTACATGGCCACAGATCGCAAAAGTCGTAAAAAAATATCAAGTGGGTTATTTTGCCGCTGCCGCCGTATTCTCCAGACATTGCTCCTTCTGATTATTTCTCGTTCCGACGGATGCAGCACGATTTGGCAGGTCATCGGTTCATTTCTTTCGCAGAAATCGAAAATTAGCTTCTAACTTGGATCGCCTCTAAAGACGAGACATTTTTTTCGAGCTGCAATTCGATAATTGACTGAGAGGTGGGGGAAAAAAAAAGTAGTAACCAACGATGGAAAATACTTTGAATAACCTTTTCATTTATTTTGTTTTGAAATAAAGGCATTTTGACCAAAAAAAAGGACCGATACTCCCAATAATTTCTTCAATTTTGAGTCGATTTTGGTGACTTAAAAACCATTTTATCGAGAATTGAATGCCTTTTCTAAATATCATGGCTCAACACTTTGTGCTGAACAAAAACTAGCATTGAACGGAGCTTATAGTGTAAAATATGTACATTAAAAGTAACAATATCAGACTACTTCGTTCAAAACACACTTATTTTCATTTCAACACTAAATTTGTGTTACAAATATTAAAGATCTATACTTGCAGCTTTGAATCGGCAGAAAATTTGCTGAGTTATTGCATGCCAATTTTGAGTGAAGTGACACAAAACCGGTTTTTAACAATAACTTTAAAATTTGTGAGTGTTTAAAATTTTTGAATAATGCAGAATTGTTGTACTTAACTAGACCTACGATCTATACTGGGACGCTTTAATACAGTGCTGCCCAGCCATAGTCCCAGAACGACGAACATATTCATGTTTTAATACACATATGAACGAACACTTTCCGAAGTCAACTGCTTGATGCTAAAGAGGAAAAAAAAAAAGTCGAATTAGTTATGTTGTGCCACTTTGTACTACTTTTCATCAGCGATTAGGCACATTTCACAATCGGTAGGTATATAATAATGCCTCACAGAAATGCATTCGAAACTGCAAGCAAGGCATTTATAATGTTTTCGTTTTGGTATGTTTTCGTTTGACTAAACAAACCCAAGCAATCACTGTGCGCATATTTAAAAAAACGAAATGCTTGCGCAGAGATCAACTCAATAATGAAAACAAATGAGAGTATGCGAGCGATATGATTGAGCATACTCTTACGCGTGTCTCATCTATTTTTGACTTGAACGATATTTGGTCGATTTTGGCATTATTGTGCTTACTACTAAAATCAACTATAGTTAATATCGACTCTAACTTTAGCATCGACTTCGAAAGCTACAGATTTTAGAGTCTACTTTCTAAAAATGTCTAAAATACTTCATACTATACTAAAAGTTTATAACTACGAAATTAAAGTAGTTAGAGTTGATTTTTTCACGCCACTTTTCTGCGTTACAAACTGATCGACAAAGCAAATATATCACTATTTATCAAAATTTATGAAGTGTATAAAAACTGCAGAGAAAAAATGTTAACTTCTTATATTTGTTGTAGCGATTTGTAGTTTGCAGTTGTTGTAATTGCTATTATAGCGTCTGTCATTTATTGTTAATGACAGCTAAATGATATGTGGCTATTACCGAATCTCTTTCACTGTGCCAGCTAACATTTTTTGAGATCTGCATTTGACTTTGACAAAGTAGCCGAAATTCAATGATTTCTTTCATCTTCTATTTACTCGGTGTGTTGTATAACTTTTTAAAGTATGCTATCAATTTTCGGTTTTTAAACCATAGAGTAATAATGTATATAAATAATGTTGAGTTGTTGATTTGAAAGGTGCCGACGGCATGGCATTGCAATTGAAAGTATCATTTGTATCATACCATCCGAAGAGAAGACCACAGCATTTGGCACTTGAACCTTTTTCGTAATATTTGGTTGTCAGTTGCAATGATTGGCGTTTTGTCGGTCCGGTCCGGTCCAGTCCAGTCCGACTGTCTGTCTATCTGTATGTGCCAAGCTAAGTAGAACTTCAAGCTAGTGCATGCTTTGATGGTTAACTTGGGCTGGGTCTACTTCTTTTTTTTAGTTATATGTACCCACTTTGTATTGGTCTAATGCCATTTTACTTGAGCTTGGTTGCTATCCACCCGGTTTGTGGTTAAATATTTCATTTTATTTGAATACTCGCATCGTATGCTCGTCTGTCTGACTGTCTGTCTGTCGGTCTGTCTTTCAGTCTGAACATGCCGCTTTACACTTACACTTGTCCAGCTATTACGATTTGCCTCGCAGCTAAGCATGTTAGAGCTGAATCCAGACGTTGTTAAAACGCCAAACAATAGCGCAGTATTATTATTATTGTGCATAGGAAGTTGTACACCGGAAAAATAGAGATTATGGCTTTGAAGCTGCATAAAAATATGTCATATTTTATAAGACATTTAAATAACGCACTTTCTTGTGATAACAAGTGAAAGTTTTAAAATCTTTTGAATTGCAAAATCTTCCTGAAAATAAAAAAAACTTAAACGGAAGTGAAAACCGGTGTAAGGTGTATAGTTCGATTTTATGTTCATTTGTTGCTGAAACAGTTCCATTATACAACTCTATTTTATTTTTTAAGCTGGGAAACGTTTAAATCTTGAGTGTTGCCATGGAAGTTAGAAAAATCTACAAACAATTTGCATGTCAGAAGTAGAAATTATAGTTCTGTAACACTATGCAACACCATTTTATCACATAAATATCGCAACAAAATTGTTCCCTATGGATACGATTTTTAGATATGAAGGTATACGAAGGTATCAAAATACTATTTTACACAAACAACAACAAAATCAACCAAACATGACTCTGAACAAGAAAGCAAAAGCAATGCCAAGCGACAAATCATTTTCGAAACTGCTTTCTCGTTTTGATATCGCTTGAACTCGCTTTCCGTTTCGATTCGGCTCTAACCAGTTTTTGAGCGATCACATAAGAAAGTAGTGGTTTGCAGCGCATAATTTCTAGCCCGCACACCTGACGTCAGACAAGGGATAGGGAAAGACTTCAACTCTATCGAATATGCTCAAGTGGATCAAAATTGAATACTTAGTATTCATTAATCTGCATTTCCAAAATGTTACTGCAACTGAAATATATTTTCAGTGTACGAGTATGTACTGCACACTCACTAAACGCAGTAAAAGTCATAAAATAATGTTTCCTGTAGTAATGAAGCCCATTTTCCGATGTTATTGTTGTTGTTGTTGTTGTTGTTGTTGATGATGCCGTCGTCGTTGATGTTAGCGCATGGTTTAACTTTAATACTTTGTGGCTGTATTCAATAGAGAAGAGGAAAATCTTAGTCTTTCTTCAAAAACAAAATCTCAACTGATAATGTCTAGGAAACAAGTTTTCTCCTACATACATGTATATAGCTACATAGTACAGTTTGGTAGACAAGTAAATTACACTTCAAACGGAAAACAGGATTAAAATAATAATCATAATTTAATGCGCTTAAGGAAAAAGCAATAAAAATGAAAATAATAAGCTATTTAAATACTCAATGAAAAAAAAAAAACAAAAAACAAAATAAAAATTCTGTAACTAAGACAAAACTCCAAGCAGCAGGAGCTTGCATTGAAAATTGTTCATGCAAAATGTTTTGAAGGTAGACGACGTCGACGACTGAGGCAAATCTTCGTTCATACACACTTTTGCTTGCAGCGTGCGAGTGGAATTGGTAGAGTTGTGGTGGCGGCTTTAGACGCTTCTGCCTGCCTGACTGCTGCATTAAAGTGGAAAATCCTGTCTGACAACATTTGCAGCAAAAGCAACAGCGATGTATGGAGAAAAAAAAAATAATACAAACAAAAAAGTGTTTAAATAAAAGCAAAAATGGGAGCAGCGAAAAAAATCGCAGCAAAGAAAACACATTGTAATGGGTGTTTCAATTTGTTGTTCTGACTTAAATTGTATTCACGTAGACAACGTAATATTGCAGTTAAATGGAACTATTAGTTTAATTTAAACAGTACGAGTAGACTAATCAGTCGATTAGTTCATTGCTCATTTAATTCACTTGTCACTTAGTTCATTTAGTTCACTTGTTATTAGGTTCTTCTCGTTCATATATGCCATATATGCTCATTGGTAATTGTTTTTTTTTAATCATTGCTCTTAAATAGTTATTTATGGACATATACTATATTCAGTTCATTGGTCTTATATACCCGCGCAAGATGTGTTTGAATAGTAAACTTTGCAATCTGCTTTCAAGTGGCGATGGGATGGTAAAACTGCCGCAGCTTCTAAAAAATAACCCGCAATGCAAACTTGCACTGTGTTTGCTGTTGTTGTTTGCTGATATGTCTAGTGTGCCCTCTGATTTCCCTTCTCTCCACATTATCGATTTCACAAGCTTTTATTTAGCTTCACTTTATATTTATTTGTTTCAAATGCTCTGTGAGTTATAACTTTCACCTAAAACTTAATGGAACTTATAATTCACAAATAGTTTTTACATATTTTTTCTCTAGATTTTTACTGATCTGTCGTATGGTAATGATTTTTTGTTATTTACTGCTGTAGTTTCACATAAATAGTAACATTTCTCAAGTTTTACTTTAAAAGTGATCAACAATAAATTAAAAAAATATTTGAATTTATATGCAACTTAAAATTTTGCAATATTTAATGGTATACCAATTTGTGCCAAATGCATTTCGTAATACTTGAACGGATTCGAAGGTGAAAATTCAAAAACAGAAAAAAATGTATCTCGTGTAGTAAAAACAATGACCTAGTTCATTAGTTCACTGAAAAGACCTGATCAATCGAACTAGCTCAGAACTAAACGTTTCAACTCAGAATTTTTATAGAGAATTTTATCATATCGCAATATTTATATAAGCGGTAAATCCAATTAAGTTCCAAGTTTGTGCGTTTAAAAAAAAAAAACGAATTGTAAAATAAACTACTGCGAAGGGATTCAGGCAAATAAAACTATAATCTCTCGAATCCTATGCAAATATGAAAGATTGTACTCTATTAAGTTCTCTTTGAAAGACCCTATAAATTTAATGAAAATTTTTCAATCAGATAGTCTTTTACATGCAACTGGGAGAAAGCAAAAGCTGCATCTGTTGCAAAAGGGTTGCTATTGCACCACTGTGGCCTGACTAGAATTATGCCAGACGCATCCTTAACTGCTGCGATGCGCTGCTGGCTGCTTGGCAGTTTTCATTTAATTCCTGAAATTGCATTTACCACAGTAAATTAGAAAAAGGGCGCGCGCGAGCGCAAATTAGAAAAAATGTAGCTCAACTCAGCTAATTTTCAGCAAATGCTAAATGCAATGAGAAAATAAAAAAATCCCAAAGAAATGCATTTAAATTTAAAAATTGCACAAAGGGAAAAAAGGCAAAGAAGCGGCAAATGAAAGCAGCTTGCCAATTCTTGAAATAAATAAAATACGAGAAATAAGAAATTACTCCAGACAAAATGCAATTTATCTGCAAATGTGCACAACACAAGCCAAAGACACAAATCCAGTACAGCTCCAGATCCAGACCAGGCCAGAGCAAAAAAAAAAGAGAAAAGCGTGTGTGATGGTAAACCAAATTGGTGCAAAATGAGTTGGCGAACTCGGAAACTGCACTATACTATAAGTATATTATATACTATGTATATAAGATATAAGTAGCATAGTAGACGGGCTGCCTGTCAATGCTGCATCGTTTCGCTAATCCAGAGCGCCTAGCTGGGCGTGTGTATGTAATATGTTTGAAAATAAATTTTCCTTAAGCGCCTCAACAGCTGTTTCCACAAATCTTCTTGAAATTTCTTCGTCCGCTTGGTTGCGTGCTCGGCTGATTGCCATCACATTTTCACCAAAATGTTTATATACAATGAGAAAAACCAAACCAAAAAAGAACACGATGACATTACTATATTTTGTTGTTATTTTTGGACCAATACAATTTCGAAGCAACTGAAGCCAGTTCATCAACTAGTTCGCGTTCATTCGAATCATTTAAATGCAGGATAGTCTGCAGCTTTCGTGCATTAAAGACTTCAAAGGGTTTGAGTTCAATGCTGTGAGGGAAGTATAAAACATTGTGCTACATTTGGCACCTTAAAAATTCATTAGAAGTTTTAAGATTAAAGTTTCAGTTTTTGGTGTTATACCTGCTTTCTGTTCGCCTATCTGCCTTTCATGTCTGCTTTTAATGGTTGTCAAACACAAACTTCATAATACAGTTTGGGTTTGTTTACTCAAACAAGCGTCTTGTCTGAACAGCAATCCCAACCAAGATTTACCGTTGGAAAGATGTTTAAATTGCGCCTCCAACGGTACTGAAAACAATTTTGAAAGATTTTCAGATTTTAATTTCAAATTTAGTCATTTGAGTAATTTTTCACACAACAAATTTAATCAATAGGTTATGCAACAATACTCGTTACGGTAAGCATCGGTTTCCGTAACATACTTCAATTCAGCTAACGAAATGCAGGATTCTTCATCATAATTATCGTCATCCCAGTTCAAAATCTTTCATTTTATTTAAGTTAAGTTAAAGCGTAGATAACATGCGGAAATAATAAATGCAAATCTTATTAAGTTACATACAAGGCAAGAATTGCTTAAGTTTACTAGACAATCAAGATTTCCGAAACTTGAGAATTCCGCGCATCCGCTGTATTTTAGTTTAATGCTAAATAACTGCATTATTCATTTAATTGAATTAAAGGAAATAACCATCGACTTAAACTTTTAAGTTTTGATAAGATGTAAAATACAATCCAATGATTGGAAACTTTTTATAGATTCTTCGAAACGGAGTCTTAAAGCAGTATTATCTATTCATCATGAATGTATAAACGGTTACGTAAAAAAAAAAACAATCTATTAACACAAACACAATCATAAAGTTGACATTGCGAATTCTGTCGAACACTTGCAACGCCTTATTAACATTTGCAACATTTCAGCCTTATAAACACTTACGTCTATCGAAGCTAAATTTTTACTGGAAATTCCAGAAATGCAAGCTCAGAGATATGTTAAACAAGATTTAAAGTGGGAACACCTATTTCAACTTATAATATTATCTACATGCAACAAAATGGTGTGTACATTAGCGCGATATCTCAAAAAGTGCAAAATTACTCCATAAAAAACAGGCATGCTTGACAGAAGCCAAACTAATCACTTCAGGGGTGACACAGAAATCTGTTTCGCCTCAAAATCTTCAAATTTCATTCATTAAATTTAGTTTTATGAATGAAATTTGGAGATTTCTGTGTCACCCTCCCCCCAATAGTAAAATACAGTTACAAAAAGCCTAAAATTTTAACTATTATGAAAACATAATTAAAGTGATATTGTCCTAAGCTCTTTGAGATATCTACATAAAAGCTAGGATAAAAATTCCGACAGAAACCTTGTAGGTACCCTTTGCTCAAAATTAAAAAAATCAAAAAATCTAGCTATAAACAACAAAAAGTGTCTCTGTACAAAATTTTTTTTAAAGCGCACAGCTTGAGTTTTCAGTGCAGTCGTCGACGCCTACCTAAAAACAAACATTCAAAATACAATATGGGTGCAGCACTCACTGACCACACAGGCACCTATCGAAAAGTGGTACTTATTTAAGCTTTTTATAGCTTTTCAATTCACTGGCAACAAAATAAATTAAATACGGAAATAATTAAAAATTCTATAAGGAATTCACCCAAACAAAATCGCAAAGAAAATATTCAAATTAAGTCAAGCGCACATTTCAGCAAATATTAACATTCCATTGATGCTTTAAAACTTCAAAACCAGAACTTTTAAATATAGAAATATAACACTTAATTAACACATGTGGCATTTTCATAAATTTGTAGTTATCAACGCATAAAGTTCATGCTATGGCGCCATGTAATTGATTCGTACGCGTTTTGAGAGACGACTGCTACTGATTAGCTAAGGCGGTATGCGCAGATACATTATTAGCATATAGATTGTGGAACGTATAAGTTGTGTAGAGCTATTGTATCTATTATAGAAATACTTGTATTTTAAGTATGAACACACGATTAACTGGCAAGTGACACTTTAGCGTTGCAAACAGTTTAATTCCATGAGTGAATGAATTAATAGTTTCAGAATCGTTTAGTTAAGAAACGAGTGTTGCCTTGTATTTTGTGCACCTTGGCAACCCTGGAAACTCAACACTTCCCATGTAGAGTTTAAGATTTTTTTAGCATAAACGTATGCAGAACGTTTTGATGTACGAGCACTATTTGTGTTGTTTACAATGACTTGAAAAATTCATCTCGGCCAAAAATATTGAAATAACTCCAGAACATTATCGTGCAATGATTACTACAACTTTCGATGTGAATTAACTCAACAATTCATCGATCAACATACTTCGACTTTCGGCAGTGAAGCGCTATCAAAAAGTTCTATTTATGACTCTTATACTGAAGTCGAACGTGCTCGCCGTTCGCTTAAAGACGAAACTAGATAAGGTCGTCCAAAAACAGCTGCTGTTCCAGAAAACATCGATGCTGTGCATGAACGGCCAGCCAGCCAGCATTACATGAATATTTGACCGTCAAGAAGATTTATTCACATTGGATACCTCATAATTTGACAATTGCACAAAGAAAGGCTCTTATCGATTGATGCAAAGAAATGTTGAAGAAATACAGATGTGGTGGTTCGAAACACGTGTATGTTCGCGAACGAAGTACTTCGAAACAAATCTTCGCCGTTTTTCCGGAAAAACTAGTCATGTCGCAACTGTTCCACTAGAGCAATGTAGAACGGACAATTCGGAATGGTGTAAAATCATTTCTTTGTCAGAAGTTTTCGGAGAATTTGGAAAAACCAACCAATTATACTTATCTTATATTGAGAATCAATCTTGTGTGGATTCAGTATTCACACATCGGTTTACACAAGAGAGTTTTTGAGCACTCAAAACAACAAATTGATGGATTATCCGCCTTACAGCACTGACTTGAAACTCAATGACCGTTACTTTACAACAAGAATAAACCGTACCTCAAGAATAAATCAACGTATTTCGACGCCTGAAGAAGCCTGTTGAAACCTTTAAACAACTCGCTTTGGAGTTACTCACTTTTGAGTGACAAAAGTGCTTCCAAAATTTCTCATAAATCAAAACGTTCTGCGTACGTTTAAGTTAAAGATTATAAGACTTTCCAATGGAACTATCAGCACTTATGGTTGCCAAGGCGCACAATATACAACGCAGCTCTCTAAATACAGAAAAACTAAATAAATGAAGTGAACTTTATAAATAAAACATTAGCCACACTTATAACCATATATTCGAATATATATAAAATTTTTAATTAGTTGAAATTCAATAGCCAAAGTCGCGTAGATGTGTTGTGCAGCTGCCGAACTGCCATAATTCTAAGCAAATGGTTCATTGAGACATTCGAGTTGAACATAAAGTATCTTAATCTTTGGTCTGCTGTTGAAATACTATCTGAGTTGCATACACTGGCGTTTTGATAAGCATATAATTTATGCATTTTGTTGCACTCATTAAATTTGTAATTAAAAGTGTTTTGTATAATTTTAATTAAGTCAAGAGTGTGTTCAAGTTGCATGCAAACCAATTTACGAAGCAAGTTACGAGATTAGGTGTTTGCTTGTAGTAACTAATGCAAACAAGTAGCAGCCTAGTAATCATGAGTTAGCTAATTACTACTTGTTATATAGTGTGATATAAAGTGTCAGATACTTAACTGGGAAAGGAGATCTTCAGAATTGAGCAATCAATCGATGTTGTGCCTAATTGCGCTTCTAAATAAAGCAATGAGTGCTGTAGTTAAGGTGGCCGCGTATGTTATAACCGGTGTACTTATAGTAGAAGTCGTCTTTAACTATTTTAAATTATATATGCATTAATTTTCAATATAGAAAATATAAGTATAGCTACTCACAGTTAAAATACTATCGCTGATGCTTCAAAATCTATCTCTATAGATGATTTTCCATTTCACATCTCATGCGAAAAAACATTGAGCGTCTTCGACACCAAAGTCCACCACATTTCTGGTTTAGATGATGAAACTTCTAAACACATACTATCAAGTCTGTTCCAATTTTCACTTTCGGAAAGCTTTTACGACAGTGAATTCTTTAAATTGGTTGGGTCTACCGTTTCGCTAGAAAATCATGATTTGTTTAAACTTAGCATTAATCATATGAAGTTTACATGTTCAACGCCAAACATCACGTTCGCCAAAACATGCCGAAAGCAAAAACCAGATCAGTTGTACGAATTAATTTAAACAAACTCTATCCGAAAGTGAAAACCGGAACAGGCCTTGGTTAGTTAATGATGTCTCCATATAAAATATGGCAACTCAATTTAGTTAAAAGCTCAAAAACGTAGGGTTCATGGGCAGCAAAATGTAACCAATGGTGATCACAGTAAAAAAAAAAAAATGTACATCTTTTGCCCACCTTTACACTTTGGGCGACTATTCCTTTGGATGCCAAGTGATTCGACTGAAATGATGATTTTGTTTTTATTTATTAATTGGTTTGAAACCATTGGATGCCCAGTGTTTATTATAGAGGAAGCTTACACGGAAAAGAGCTGAAGATAAGTTCTTAAACAGATTACATGAGCTTTTAGACATTGCCGATGTTTTGAAATGCAGTTGAATTAAAACAGAAGATCTGCAGTATTTGCTGAAGCAAAAAGAGAAAGCGCGTCATGGTGGTATGATTGGTATCTAACTATATATTAATTAATGGCAAGAACGGGTGATGTGTTTTCATCCAATACCGGATCAAAGCGTGGTGCAACTGTAATTTTACAGAATCATATGAAACGAAATCTAATTCAATCTATATATCGCCATCATATATATATATAAACATGGTGCAATCAGAACACCGAAAGTACCCATGTTCAATCGGTTTGCAAGTATTTGTAACAGTCTCGATCACGGAATGTTTACATCCGGCTTAGACGACGATATTGTTCGATTAAATATATGATTTAAAAAAATGTGACTAGCTCAGAAACTATAACAGCCTTGGTGTTTATTGAACAATGTGTGAACTTTAGGGAGAAATGACAAATAGTAAAATGTCCAAGACAGCAATAATCGAGTTATTAGAAAACAGACCTATATACAATCCAAAAAACTTATGTAACGTTTCTTTAAGCAGTTTTATATCGTTTGAAACCTCATTTTTGACTTATCTCCTTCCTCTTTAAAATATGATCTTACATTATGGGAGAAAATGATGAGTGCGAATACGCTTTGGTGATTTATTTGTAGTCATTAAAACAGCTGAATAGGGAATTAGGTTTATGGAAGATTCTAATCGCATACGGTCAATTCAATCCATTGCTCATGGAATTTAAATTAAGTACTCGAAATTTTGAAATCGGTGAGAAAAAAGTCGAATGTATATCGTATATTTCAATACTTTTACACATATAGGCGAGATCCAATTAGTTCCAGTTCCTAGAAATGACAATTCGAAAAACTTACACAAATTTTACACCAAATTCAATAAAGTAAATCTATAATCTAAATTTTATTTAACTAATTGCAATTCAAGTTCATTTAGCACACTTCCAGCTAATCACATATGTACACATTCATAGATTATACAATGCTTATCGTTTTGAGCTTTATCAAACCTACACCTTCTCCAAAAGTGTTGACCATGACATTTAGATTTAATTTAATTGGGCGTGTGTTTGCGTGGTATTAGGCATAATAAACGACATATATAAATGCAAGATCAATAGATTTTCATAGCACTATTTAAGTCAACGTTAATAAATTGTTTGACATGCAAACAAAATTGTGAATGGGGCATACATCTAGTGAAAATCGAATGCATGAGACGTGTACAACTTGTTGACTGCTTTTTTGTAAATGCAATTAAACAAAATTGTAGACATGTTGTCTAACAACAAAACCAGTTTATGTTTTCATTTACGCTAACAAAATATATAGAGTTTGGAAAAAATAGAAAAATAAGCTTGCAATTACTTTTATAGATTTTTTTTTATAGAGCAATATGAAGCGAAAGCTATTTGGCGAAATATTGTACAAAAATTCGAGTTGTATTTACAATTATTGTTATGTAGCACAAATCGATTCAGAAAACGTGTGATTTTCAATGAAAAATTAAAAAAAAAAAAAACTATTTATGCTTTAAAATTGACAAGTAAAATTGTATTAAATGGGAATTATATACTAGATTCAATTAAAGGCGGTGGAAAGGTGGCTAGCAAACAAATTAATATAGAAAACGTTTCAAATGAGAACAGTTTAAATCTACATTGATCCATTTTTTTATTTTTCATCATTCGGACTATACAAACTATTTAATTTTTTGTAATATTAGATTTCTCCAGCAGGCTCACTGGCAGAATCCCGAAAGACAAGCTAGCTGTGTTCGACAATCGCGAACTTATCCAAAACCTCTTCATGGACTGAATCCGGTTGGTATCTGCCAATGATCTTTCAATATTTGCAATATTGAATTGCGGTTAGGTGTCATAACAAAGAATTAATGCGAAAAAACATAAGATAATCTCACATACCTTCGAAAGCCGTTAGAAGGTTCTGTGAATGAACTCACAAACGAGGAATTGGCTTCTGTATTCATCACATCAGATATTGCAGTCAGTGCTACAGGCATACTGAGTATGTATACATTTCTTCTTTGTCTGAAAAGAATAGACCTTCATCTTCTAACGCCTTATTACGTGGCATAAGACGGTTTATATATACCACTCATTGGCATCATTACAGATCCAAATGCTACGCCTGCTTACGGGATATCTTTAAAACACAAATAAGATGATATTTATTTGGGACTGCTAAATGAGAATGAATGATGTTCACTCTCTTTCGCTGACCGTACTTTTGGTCTTTCTATACCTATATCTTTAAAGGTTATATATTTTTCAAGAAGTGTACGATGCAAATTTAAGAAATGAGTACATTTTCTTTTATTCATTAGTTAATTTTATGACATTAATGATGAAAAATCATTTCGGGTATATGGCCGCCACCACAAGGTGGTTTGTCAGGTGGCGATACCGAAAAGTTGGGCGATTGAGTTGATATTGACTTTATTTAAAAATTACTACATACGAAAAAGCAAAAGTGAGCATGTGGTTTGTACACATTTCCCAGAAAATCTAGGTCAACTCAATGTTGAACAGGGTGAATGATTTACATATGAATTTTAGCTGGCTCAGGGTCATTTTTTACATTGGTAAATATTAATTTTTACATATATTTCCTCAATGCGAAAGAAGCAATAATAGACAACTTTTTTTGTTTACACAGAAAAATGATCGGCTTTCGCTACACGTGTTTCAAGGTATGTTACTACCCATCATCAGTCGGATTGGCCGCAGATTGCTAATGTTTGGTTTTATATCATGCTTAATTGAAAAATGTCTTGTGTATTTCACGAATTTCTGTTATCCAATCATAAAGAAATAGGAAAGACGTTATACTTCTTAAGCATGTTCTGTTGCATTCTTGCAAGTACGGCTCACTTTCATTCTTCTGTGTATTGTTGTTGCATTATCCTTTTATAAGAGAACATAACAATATGTATTCTGAACCGATGGTACCGAATTAGATCAAGTAGTGGGTTAAGATTATATATAAAATATTTTATAAACCAGAACAAGGAAGAAACAAAAACATAAAAAAAAACCTCAAACAATATACGATATTTTGTATAACGGGGGTGAAACAGATAACACTTAAGCATCAAAAACTTCAATTTCATTCATAAAATTTAGTTTTATGAATGAAATTTGCATATATCGTTTTATGAAATTTAGTTTTATGAATGAAATTTTGAGATTTTGAGGCGAAAGATATTTCTGTGTCAACCCCTTATATATCCATGTGTTTGAGAGACTTGCGTTTACAAAATAATGGTGTTTCCGTCAAAAATTCATCAAGATCAATATATCTTACTTTCTCGGAGACAGAAAATATTACATTTATGAACTGTCCATATATTAAAAACATACAAAAAGAATGTTTGTTACGTACAAATCATTTTCAATTCAACATAAACTTTAGCTTAATGCTTTTAAAGTATAATAAAATAAATAATATACTCGTAGGTACACACATAAATGAATTTTCAATAATTGTTCTAGATGACAAATACAAAATCTTTACAAAGACCTTGTTTTTAGAAGGCAACCAAGTTTGATTGATTTTGCTTTTAGCTTACAATTATAACAATGTATCTGAAGTAAGGGTATGTAGTTACTTTTATAAAGCACAAGTATCCATACACACAATTTGACTTTTGTATATTTCAGTTAGCGTTACTTGTGCTGCATATGAATTACTTATGAATGTATACAGTTCATTGAATTTACTTTGTGACAGTTAATCAGTCATGAACAACGCATTTCGAGTTACACATTTGAACTTTGACATTTCCATAATGGTACACAATAAGTTATGCAAATGATGATAATTAATTTCAAACGCACACACACTCACACACACACACACACCAAAACAGAAAGCCACATAAGGCCCATATATAAGTGCAAGGAGTAACATGAGCACAAGGACTTTACGCTAAATTGAGCAGTCAAGACGACTGAATGCGTTTTAGATACAAGACAAAGACCCCGCATACACACACACACACACACACACACACACACACACACACACACACACACAGAAACCATTGAGAAAAGGGTTAGCTTACAGAATTATTGGAGCGCGACAGCAGTTACATACATGGTACACTACTTGAGTATCAAGGTAAGCAAGTTAGTTGAGCGGAAAAGTTATTGGGAGAAACGCGCACACACCTTGTTGGTCTGCATTAATATACATATGTACTACTTAGTTATATATACTTACTATAGGAAGGACGACATTTTGTTACGCATTACCAAATTGCCTTTTGGAAATTTCAGCATCATTGAATGCGTCATTTGGTCAAAAGTCTTCCTTTTGTATGGGAACTATGTATGTAGAACGAAAGAATGAAATGCCACCAACAGTTGCTGACAGTGAACGCTCGTTTGTAGCTCAAGATATGTATCGCATAAATGCAAGATTACCACAGCAGATACATATACATACCTACATATATGTATGTAAAGAAAGGAAACAACGTCAAAGCGCATTTAAGTTACAGCAGCATCAGCAGCAGCACCAGCGGCAGCGGCGGTACTTAAAATGAAATGCCACACAGAGCATCAGCATCAGCATCAGCAGCGGTAGTCAATGTCACACTTCAGGTAGGTTTATCATTGTCTGCAAACTGGCTGGCTTGACTGCGATGCCACAAGGATGAATGATGCGCAGCAGACTGTGTTGCAACGTTGCACAGTGGAGCCTCAGGCCGAAAAGCGTTGCAAAAATCAATAATTTGATAGGAGCAATGAGCAAAATGAAAGTGTGCATACACCGAAAAAAAAAAAAAATTAAATCAATATCAAATTGATATTCGCTTGTCAGAATTAGGCGTATGGAGTCCATTTTGAAGCTAGAATATACATTTTTAAGAACAGAGAAACTTTTGATGAGTTACGAAAAAATGTATACAAGGTAAATTCTACAAGGAGCTGGGTCTAAGAGTAGACTGCGCAAAGCATGAATACAGAAATACCAACGATGGAAATACGTCCCGGGCATTTTTTGAAAATGATGAGATAACATGCCGAAATTCTGGAGTCGATAATGGAATAATAAAAATATCCTTCATGTTCTAAATTGCCAAAAATTTAGTAAATACGCCTTAAAAACTGATGAACTGTTGGCTCAAATGTATCCGTAGACGAATTTTGGCGCAAAGTAAAAATTTAATTGAATACCAGTGCCTACCAATCGTAGAGTTGCCAGAAGAAGCCCAAGAATGTACAAGCTAAGAATTAAAACAATTTAGATATAAGAGTACTTGCTTCATACATTGGCGGATCCAAGAGGGGTGAGGAAATTGCAGTACGTTCCGCCCCCCAACATTATTTTTGTTCAGTAGACACAAACATTTGTTCGCTTTATTTTCAGAATATACTATGTGTCTTTTTTTTTGTAGAGTTCCCCATTACCCCCCCCCTCTCCAAGAGTAGTAGAGTTCGCCTCACCAACTTTAACAACATATTTCGAGGCACCCTGTAGTCATAACATCCTTTATAAGCACTTCTTTTCTAGCTTGATGAATTCTCTTTTACTTTAGACGTTATGATTTTTGCAACCAAAAATATCCGAAGGCTCCACTGTGCGTCGTGCGTCGCTTGTATCAAGTTACACCATGACACAAAAATGCATGACGCACCCTGCATACACCATCCATCCAACCAAACAAACCTATCCAAAAGCAACACAGGCTGTGCTGCATTGCATTAGAGTAATACGAATGCGCTTATCTGTAACGCTTGTTAGTATCAGACCACAGTATCCATGTATCTACTATGTATGTATATTCTCGGCCCTAAAATGCCACCCAATGTGCCTGATTGTGATGCATTCATATATGCGTAAGTGTAAAATTTATGCGATTGCAACGTGCCAAAATCATCATCAAGCTTGAAGTGTTAAAGCAAGCAGTTGAAGAAATATGCATGTAATCATGCAGCATAATCCAATCAAATGAGTTGTCATCGAATAAAACTTTCTTGATTTTTCTTACTACACTTCATTTGTATGATCTATTGTACGAGTATTTGGACGTAGTATCATATTACATCAGATAAGCAACGTTCTCAAGAGAACTGGTCGTAAGTAAATCTCACATTTTATGAGTAGCAGCTAAATTACAGAACTAGTACAACATCTTATCTTGGAATAGTTGTAAAAAACTCGACTTTATGGTCTTAAATATAGAATGCTGCTCTTCACAGATAGTGTTTAGTAGTTTTAAGTGAGCAGTTAACTAGGAAACCTAATCCGAAACTAAGAAAAGATTAAACAAAAAACAAACAAAAATAAGAAAAAATGTTAACTTCGGTGAAACCGAAGCACCAATACTCTTTCCAACTGTCCTTTGATCGGCAATTCTAGAATTTACAACACTTCTTAGATTTTCGAAAGATTGCCTAGACTCAACAATCTATTAACCAAAATGAGGTTTTATATGTTTGTACATTAGACCGGAGCGAAAAACAGAAAAGCAATTCAAATAGTAAACGCCGTAATTGGCGTAAATAATGTACAATCAAGACAATTTTTTTGCACGTTCATGACGTTGAGGTAGACAACAAGAAAAAAAATACCAAGCATCTCTACCCAAAGCATATATTTCATTAAAAAATAGCCAGAATTTCAGGTGGTGTAAATCAGAGTGAAAGTAGATGCATCAAACTGAATTTTTCTACAAGACGAACTAAGGAATGAAAGTCGAAAAAAGGACCCGCCTCCCGTCTTCTAAAAGATAGTGAGGGCGCTTAAATTGTAAAGCTCTTGACCAGCTCTTTTTTTAGACAGCTAAGGTGACAGGCAGGGAAGGTCACTACCACACCATAATATTCATTTGTTTCATAATTTGCTTAGGGAACCAAAAAGTTTGTTACATTTTTTACCTCTACAGAAACTTGTTTGTTTTTAGAACTCACCTAAGTCTGAGCTGTCGACACCACCATCGAGAGAAGAATCTTTTCTGAATGGGCCTACAAAAAACGTTTGTTTGGATTTCCTTATAAACAACTGCCAGGACTTTGGAAGGCAAGTTACTGCACTTTTCATACATTTTGAAATATGTTTGGTCCGTAAACTATTTTGTTTTAATTTTAAAGCACAGTATTACATATGGAATGCATCTTACAATTTAAATAGAGTTTTCTGATGAGTTTCGCAATGAAAAGTATAATGGTTTTCGGAAGAAATCCATTTACGAATAGTTTTTACGATTCGATTTGGAAACATTTGTTTTTCGCTCCGGTCTAATGTACATTTGTCCGAAACTATCCGAACAATGTTAATGAAATTGTTATGGCATATTATTGGACGGGAGGGGAAGAACATGGGCTACGTTAGAACCCGATGGGCGGCGCCACGGCCTTAATAAGAATTCAATAATAATCGATAGTATCTTGTACATGAGTGGTGCCAAGCTAGTACTCATATAGTTTGAAATAAAAGAAACATAATTAAAATATGGTCCCATTTTCATATTTTTACACAAATCAGAGGCGTAGCAGCGTACGCTGGGCTGGGTTAGTTTATTGGATATGAAATATTTAGATACTATTTGTAACTATTTAAAGTAAATAAACAATGAGTTGGGTTTGAGCACAAGACCTCTGAGATATTACGTAAATAAGCAAAATTGTTGCACAAAAATCTTCATCTCCAATTTCAGCTCAATCGGATGTGTGGAAATGGTTCAAAATCGAGTACCAAAATAGGAATAATAAAGTTTGTAACGAGTCAATTACAGACATCACTTGGTATTAAATTAATGTTAACACCTCTTATACAGCGCAGTATAACACCAAAATTAGTAAACTTCATGGACTAGAATTTTACCAATCCACAAACAAACAAAAAATGTGTAATATAATAATATAGGTTACAACTTAAAATCTTACCTATTTAAATAGCTGTATTTCTGCAGTTTGAATGTTTAGTTCATTTTATTATTAAGTTTGATGTTCTTTTTTATAATACTCGTGTTTATAATTTTTTATACAATCACTTAGTTTTATTTTTATATTTTGTCGACAGTTTTAAGCACAGTTCCACATCTGCATTTTTACAATCATCTTTAAGTATTATTTTATTTCAATTAAACAAAAATCAAAGCTATCACGCAATCGTTTATTAATGAAAATTGATTAAAAATTTTGATGTCAACTAAAGTCATGCAATTTTATATGCAATTTTATTGAATGCAATAAAATTTTCAAGCAACTGATAAGTGAAACGACAGCTGTTGAGTTAAATAAAGCACTTAACTTAGAAATATGTATATCTATTGTATTTATATAAAAAAAAAAATAGCACATAACTGCGGCTTTGTTCTATTCCTCGTTAAGATCTATTTCTTCCCGTTTTAATGATTCACTTTACGGACTTTCACGTCATATTGGGTCAAATTTCATCAGTGAGCATTCAGGTATGTTCCAAATCGATGTACTACCATCGTTTTGTCAATCTGTCTGTACGAGTATATTAAAGGTGCTACGAAAGGCTCCGTAGTTGAAAGTTGAAATGTCACACCTCTTTTAAATTCATTCGCCAAAATTTTCATTTTTTTATCCTATAAAAACTTCTTTAAGGCAAATTATCGCATTTCCGGCTTGGTGAAATCGGCTCAAATACATGCTCTTCTAACCTCAAACTATTATCAATGGTTTTCTATCAACGGTAATTTCGCTATTTAATATCAAGGTTTTCATCGAGAGTGACCGCAGTACGTAGTCATTGGCGAAAACTCAAAGACTGCTGAGTTTCACCAGGCCCGACCGATGCTGATGAGCATATTATGGTTGTTAACCCGCCCCAAACCAAACATGGCTCAAATTACCCGACTCTCCCATATAAAGTACTACATAGTTTATTTTACCAAATTTTGCCAAAAGTATTTTTGAAGTTATTGTATTTTTTTGGATCCAGCGCTAAAATTTTTGTCAAAAAATAGAACTAATTACTTTGCTTATCAAATAAATCATATATGAAACTTTATTTTGAATGGGAAATTATTATCAACAATTATCTACGTCATTTAAAAAAAAGCTAAGGAGATCTTACTTCTGTCAAACATATAAGCACTTCGAATTCATACGATTTTATTGCCTGAAAAAAAGAGTTTTCAAATTTTTTTTTTACCATCAATTTCAAGGAATCATTATGTCCATATCACCATATTTATACATATGTATATTATTGTATATCACTTCTAATTGGATATTTTTCAAAAACAAGTTAAAAATCAAAAGAACAAATTTTTTGAATTAAATGATTGCCAAAATCTGATACAGAATATAAAACACACAAACTAGTATTAAAGCCAGGGAATAAAACCGGGAAAGGAACCGTTAACCGAAATTAACCGATTCAAATTGAAAAATTGAAACCGATATTTTTTTTTTTTTTAAAAACCGGATACTTTTACCGCATTAAAATAAAATCAAAGAACCGTACCGGTAGCATAACATTTGTACCGGTATAGTTTCGGTTATCACTTTTATGTTTTTCTAAGAAACCAAAAAACAACTGATACCATATAGATATGTTTAGAAATTTTCACAAATTTTCCAGAACTATTCGAATTGTCAAAACTTACTCGCAGTTCCAGCTACGAAAGTAAACGTAAATAAAAAAGCATTTTATTTCAGTTGTCAATTCCGCTTGGGAATCGGCTGGACTCAAAAACTGTGAATGCCATAATGCTTTTAAGAATTAATTACAATTAAACAAGATATAACGTTAACTTCGGTAGTACCGAAGCTTTAATACTCTTCGCACGTATTAAACAAATTACTGCCAAGAACGTTGATTAATGAGGGCTACCTATAAAAGTAGGCGAGATACGCCTATTAATATAATATATGATACTTCCATCCATAAGAAACCTTTGAATTGATATTGACTGTAATAAAAAAGTTGTTGGAATCTTCGATGCTTCGTTTAATGCGTTACAAACTCCATAGCAAAATTATAATACTATGCACACTACTATGTGTGAAGAGTTTTTGTATTTATTTTCGCTTGTGAATAAAGTGCTTTTTTTTCAAAATTTTGGAAAACATGTTTTAATTTAATATATGATTTTTGGAACGTTTGCAATAGTAAATCTCTTTTTATTTTTAAGTATTTTAATATTTACCGGTAGCGGTACCGTTGCGATATACAGTATACCGAAATAAATTTGGAAACGGTATAGAACCTTATACCGCGATACACACGTTTTATATTTCCTGCTTAAAGCCTATTTTGTACTTTAAATTTAAAAATCAAAACATCATTTTGTAGTTCCAACACTTAATGATTTCAATTCATAGCGTTAAAAAAATCTACTCAAAATTTTGTGTTCATTGACTTTGATGTTCACTGAATGACTAACTGGCTGACTGCACTTCTTGAGATTTATGTTCTATAAAACGTGTTTTATTTTTATTTAGTTAACAAACAAAATGCCGACAATTTACATAAAATAAATTAGAGGAAAACCATTTAAAAACGACAACAACACCGGCAATAAATAAATTGTTATTGTACGAGTAACAATGACGCATTGCTTTTAAGGGGCCAATAACTTGTTGCTAATTCTTTTTTTTTTTTTTAATTTTTTTGTTTTAATTTGAAGCCAATTTGTTTTGTTTGCGGTCGCGGCAGAATATAAAAAAACAACAAAAAACGCACGCCGCAAATAAAAAAAAAAAAACAAAACAAAAGAAAACCACTAACAACAACAATGTAAGCTGTAAGGTGGTAGCACTAAAATATTCAACGAAAAGAAAAACTAATAATAATAAAATTCGCGCGCTTTATTTTTTATTATAATAGTACAATAAAAAATATTTAATTTTGCATAAATACTATACAAATTTATTACCGAAAGCGAACACTGTTTTTAAACACACTCCGCCGGGCGCGTTTTTATCAATTACGCCGACGCGCGCCAAAACAAAATGCTTCCGAACCGAAACACGTCGAAACGAATTAACAAAGCATCAGAAAAGAACCGCACGCGACGATGGCAACCGACCGACGAGTGCAAGCACAACAAAGCGAGTGAATCCGAATTGAGCGTAGAATTAAATTTTGTCATTCACTTGTCATACTTCAATTATTTAAATAAAAACAGCTGTTTTGTGCATGGCAATATTGTTTTTTTTTTTATTATCTTGTTTACATTTTTAGTGCTGCCCACTTGCGCTTTCGAACAGGCAGTTATAATCGTCGGAGGTTATAAATCGTTCCATTTTATTCTAGTAATTTTTTTTAAACCATCAGAGAGACATATATTTCTCACAATAGTACATATATTGGATTTTCCTAATTTCTTTATTATTTACGAACTGTTCTAACTTACCAAGTAAAGAAAAATGGAATAAACTAATCAAAATTAAAAAAAAAAAAAGAAAAAAAAAGATAGATGTATCGTGGGGCACCCATATGGCACGAAGTTTCTTTCGCTATATATTTTGTATTAAATAACAGGCGCAACGAAGTAAATTAACGTTTTAAAGTAAATAAATAAATAAGCAAACAAAAAAGATAAACACAAAAAAAAAAACAAATGAAGGCAGGGTAATAAAATTATTATTTTTTGTTAAATATGAAAATAAACATTTTACATCAATCTGCACCTTCCCCTGCTTCCCACCACCAGAGTATTGTTCAATGTAGTTTATGCGTGAAGATAAAAAAAATTAATGAACATAAACGTTTTGTATTAATCTGAATCTGGCTCCCCTCCCTTGAGACCTATTTCTACGCCCCCTATCTCCCCCAAATATGTTTCCAAGGGACCCCACAAATGCCACGCAAATGACACAATAAACGGCCCAAACACCACCCCACCAAACTTTCGCAAATGGACGCACAAAGTGTTCCCCCAAATATTCTACTAAACGTCTCCTTAAATGTCCCCCCCCCAAATGACCCACGAAATAACAAATATCCCCAAAATCAAATCAAATGCTCTCCAAAACGAACCTTCAAATGTCACATCCCCTTTTTATCTTTATGTGGGTTTATCAAGTAGATCGCCTATCTAGTGTTAAGCCAAGATACTTTGCTATGGTGCTCTTGCACATGACAACGCCATTAAGAAAAACTGAAGCACAGCTGGTGTGTCTCATTGTGAATTTTATATGAGATGATTTTGTTGTATTCACTCCAATGTTTCATTTGATGAACCAAGTCCTACAGAAGTCTCAACGCAGTTCTCTAAACGACTCGTACTGAATTATCATCTCATACACTTTTTATAAAAGGATTCCTTCAAATTTGCCTGTAAATTAATTTCTAAAACTGCAATGGAAACGAATTTATTTACATTTTAACTAATCCCACATAACCTTAGAAAGAAAACATAATATTTTGTATAATAAAACTTTATTTATATTTAATTATACATACATTTTTCCCAAGTACACATTATGATTATTTTTTATTTTATTTTGTATTAAATCAATTTGCATAATTATTTTAAGCTGAAATAGGTGGTTTGCATATAATTGAACGACATGCAAAATATAAATAGGATTTTTCATCTTTTGGAATAGTAGGGGGTCGAGACAAAATAAAACAATATTTTCACCTAATTTTGACTTTAATAACCGATTTGCGGCGCAAAAAGCAAAATGACGCACACATACACACACACACAAACATCGGCCAACAAAGTCGCCCAGATGGGGAACAATATATTGTAAGAGATGACTTGTATAGGTAGTATATGGTTAAAACCAAATAATGAAAATAAATACAAAAAAAAAAAGGAAATAAAAACATAATTTAAATCAAACATACCGAACAACTAGCGCTCCGGAAGAAGGAAAGCAAGGTGATAATTATTTAAACGAAGTTGTTTATGTCCTCAATCCTGACGAGGTCCTAATGATACTGAGTGTGCGCGTGGGAATCCAATACGACAATGGGCCAAAACAGTGCGTAACGAAGTAAATTTCGAAATATCTCAAGTAGTACGTTATACGTGCTAAATTTCGGGCTTCCAAAAAACACAGAAATATACAAATCCAAGTGAAGAAAATGTGGATGCACAATAACGTAAAATATCCAAAATGTTCAGACGAAAGAATTCCAATTTTAAGCACACGAAGTATGTTGGATTTTTTATTATTTTTTTTTTTTTTTGGAAGTTATGAACGAAAAAAAATGTTTGTGCGACATAAGGAATATCCTCCCGCGCAGTCCTAGTCCTAGAAGACAAGGGTTACGAAAATGCATGACTTCTTTAAATATAGAATAAATCCATATATTGAGGAGAAAATCCTCCCACGTTGTCCTAAGCAGAGAAAAGGCCAGTCAGTCAGTATATCCTTGTAACGGAGAGGCTTTCCTCCCACGCTGTGAAGATTTACTTGATCATGAAATTTTAAATTAAAAATCCAAATCCAAAAATCCTAGCGCAGCCTAATTGCATTAATCCAAATCCATGCACAATTTCCTGTATAACTGTATAAATCCACAAATCCAAAATTCCGAATTACGATTCCTGTAAAGCTCTTTTAATCCAAAATTCCTTTTATCTTTTTCCTTTCTCCTCCTGCCTCCTGACTACTCCTTTTCCTTATGCTTCGCCTGCTCAACACTCTCCTCCAAATTCCTCCACAAATACAGCCAAAAGAAATGTGCCGAGGGGGGAAGAAAAGAGAATTATACATTATTAAGACGAGTTCGATGCTTTTTACATTATTATAAAATAGATTATTTATATGTTTACAATTTTATTTCTGTATTTGTATTTGTTAGGTTAGTTGACCTCTTTCTTCTAATTTATGAAAAATCAAATCAATTAAACTTTTAAAAACATTATTACGATTGGTTTTAAACATTTAAATTCTATGCAACAATCGATGCATATTTCTTATTAAGATTTATATTTTTCTTGTTTTCTTGTTTTCTTGTTTTTTTTTGTTGTTTTTTTTTTTTTGTTTTTTCTTTTTCTTATGAAAATGTACCAAGGAATGTTCTTAAAACTGTTTAAAGTTCATGCCAAAAATGAATAGAAAAAAACGTTCCTTGAGTGATATTCTGTGTTCTACTAAATGTTTAAAAAAAAAAAAATTATATTGAAAAGAAAATAATCCTCAGTTGGTCATTTTGTGTTGTACGTCGAGAAAGCAATTATTGCAAAGAAAAAGCAAACTTGGTATATGGTAGTCAAATTTTCTTGAAACGTATTGAATCAAATCAATTAAAAACTCCGTCAGCCAACACCATGGTGGTTTTTAAGCATCTGAAGTTGCTGTGGAGCGAAAATCTAGCTTGCTTTTTATTGCCGCCTGCTGTTCGTAAGAAATGTTAAATAATTAATGAGGTTTGTTTTTAAGTGCATAGCTTAAAAATTTGACCTAGAGCGAGATCGTGACCTGGAATAGGATTGACGTCGCACCGGTGAATAGGTTGGAGTTCCACGGCGACGCGGGCGTGGTGAGAAGGAACGCGAGCGCGAGCTATAACAAAAATAAAGAAATGAACGATTATGTAAATGATGTATATAATTATGTGCTATGATTTATGTACATATGTATATGTAAAAAAGAAAAAAAACTTACCGATCACGATAATCACGACCACCGCCGCTACCACCACCGCCTCCTCCGCCACCGCCGCTGCGGTCATTATCACCGCTATCCTCACGCACGCGAATATAAGCAACCTCACCCTAATTAAAAAAAGAAACAACAAAAATATATTAATACATAAATGAAAATCAATATCAATTTATACGATATATTGTGCACAGAGTCAGTTCTTAGATGTCAGCAGATATTTCCATTGGAAAGTTTAACATTTTTTAACATAAACGTAGGCAAAACGTTTTGATGTACGAGCACTCTTTGGGTCGTTTACAGTGGAAACTAATTACTGATTTACACTGTCTAGTTTCAATGCCTGCTCTATTTTTGTTTGTTACTGTTCCCCTGAAAAGCCACTAGTTTCGTATAGCTTTACTCTAAGCTTTCGCAATAGCCATTGATTGATTATGTAAAAATATTAATCAATACTCACAAATCAATCAGCGATTTGTTCGGCTTAACGTACCCAAATGACTTGAAATAGTTATCATCGACTTTCGAAGTGGGTTATCATACTTTTGGCGATGAAGCATCATGAAAAACTACTATTCTTGCTGAATTCAAAAGTGGTCGCCGTTCGACTTGAAACGAATCTTAAGAAGGTCGTCCGTGAAAAGATCGTTTGACAAACTGTGAGATCAAGATTTGTGGGACCAGCTACATAGCATATAACATGAACAATTGACCGCATTGTAATGCACATGAATAGTTGAGATATTCGCATTGGATACTCTGCATAATTCGACAAGACAGCTACGTTGGTTACAAAAAAAACATGTTTTTTATTATTATCGCCGAACTATACATATCGCTTTATAGAGTTTGTGTGACCAAGTGGTTGAATCGGTGGAAAAACCGATATGTCAGCAACGTAATGTTAGAGAACTCATGCACTAGCCTCTCTAGGAAATGAGATTTCAAAAGTGCCGACGTTAGATTCATCTGATGGGAACCACTGGCCAACCGCACTTACGCATCAGTAGTCATACTTGTTCGAACATGTCAGTCAAAATCAGAAATAATGCGAAAGTATTACATCTTAATACACCAAAAAAATTTTCTGTTCGATCGGGCACAGATACCAACAAACTTAGATAACGTATCCCAAGTAGGTGCGACGAATTGCCGGTACATGGTTATTTTATTTTGGAAACAAAGTTTACTCCGTTTGGTGAGAAAACAAAACGCTTTCCGAAGTTTGACACGGCATGTGTCCACATGTTCCACCTGCCATCGAGAAAGACGGCAGGCGGAACCCCTCGTGGACGAGGAGATCCTACTAGAATCAATGGGTCATTCACCTTACAAACCTGACTCCCAATGACTTCTTTTTGTACCGCACATCAAAATTAAATTCAACGCCTGAAGAAGCCTAAGAACAACTCGTTGTAGAGTTAGCCACTGCTGAGTGCCAAAAATGCTTCGAAAATTCGTTTTAAAGCATGCAAAAGTGTAAAGAATATTTTAAAAAATATAAAAACCAATATCAAAGATAACTGTTTTTTTTTTCATTATATGGCGCACAATATAAAAGGTAAACCTCGTATATAAACTCTTACCTCATGCGAACGGAAACGAGAATCATCCAATTTTTTTATGGCATATTTCATATCTTCATGACGCAGAAATTCAACAACACCGGAACCATCTTTATACGTATCAGCAAAGCAGACATCGCCAGCTTCGCGCATATGATCCTTGAGATCTTGCCATGAACCAGACGATGGTAGCCCAGTAACCAAAACGCGGTACTGTGAACGTTTAGCTGGTGGCCCACGTCCGCCACCGCCGCCGCCACCACCACGTCCACCATCACGATTGCGATCATTGTTGCGATTATTGCCACGATAGCTGCCGGGGCCGCCGCCGCGTGGAAATTCTACACGCAGCCTATACCCATCATAGTCGTAGCCATCACGGGCCTTGACGGCATCATCAGCATCGCTACAATTTGTAAAATATTACACAGTATAAATATAGCTCGCAAATATCAAAAACAAAAAAATATATATATATATGTATATACATATGTATGTATGTACTCACCGGGCGTCTTCGAATTCGACAAATGCAAATGGCGGACCACGCCGATTCTTCAGGTCGACAAATGTTACTTTGCCAAACTTATGGAAAAGATCCTGTATATCCTTTGTGCGTATATCTGGTGGCAAATTACCAACATAGATGCGACACTCATTGGATGAACCCATTTTTTATTTTAATTTTTGTTTTTTTTCCCGATTTTAATGACAAATTTAATGCGATTTGCGCAGCTAGAATACTTTTTCACACAGAGACGAACACACAACTGCGTACATAAATATATGTATGCGTTATCTCACTCGCACTGCCACCCTTGCTAGTGATGTAAATCATTAAAAATATATCGATATATGTATCAAAAAATGTATCGTGAAGCTATATCGATAGGTGTTGATATATCGTCCCTAAAAATAAAGCATGCTTTTTTTAGAGGTGTGCAACTATGAATATAATTAATTTACTGAGATCACATAATTTCTAATTAAAAATTGTCATTATTAGAAAGAAACTTTTATGACATTAATATGTAAACATGACCACGGGCATGTGTGCGCCGATGTGCTGTGCTCTGAAAGTTCAACTTTCGACACCTTTTTCAAGCAACGGGGGCCTTAAGTCGTCCATGGTTCTCACAAAGTTGTCATGTTGCCAATTGACAGGCCCATCTTGAGAAATAAATCGTTAGCTAAATGGTTGCTGTCACCATCGTTTCGGTAAAAATTGTTTTCAATCATCTCATTTAAGTGGGCACGAAATAATCGCTAATCATGTCTCTAAAACGCACGCCTTTGACATTTATAATAACGTAAAGACCTCTTGAATCTCTCTTGTATTTTCTTCACGCCAAAGGCGGCAATTTGCCTATTAGAAATAGGCCGTTTAATAACCCCTATGAATATCAAACTCAAAATCGAAAAAAAAATTTCCAATTTAAAGCCTATTTCGTCAGCGAAAATATACCGGCTCTCTTCGATATATATCGTTGTTTATGTATCCAAATATATCGATATATTTCTCGCATCACTAACGCCTACATATTACCACTAAGTAGAGAATGTATATGTACGTTATATGGTTAGTGATATTACAGGCAATGCAGGGCTGCTACAAATCAGTGCTGCAAAGTAGTTACTTTTTTACAGCCTACAGTACTGCTTGTCAGTAGACGAGCATAACAACAACAACAACAACATTTGATTGGCGTCTACATAAACAATCTTTTCGCATATTTTAAAGTGTTTTATTTATAATGAAAATGTTTAAATTTTATACGTATATGCCCACCAAAGTGTACTTTACATTACGAACATTAATTTAAATAGAAATGCATTATATTTTGTTTGTAATAAGTGTTTAAAAGCAACAGTGAAATATACTTTAGTAAATTGGAAAGGGGCGCAAAGAAAGAAGTGTGTCTGCCGCAGTTTTTTTTCTTTTTGCGCCAATATTAATTAAAATTATATTTTATGCAATGTGAATAAATTATTTGTATTACTGTGTAAAAGTTGTCAATGTAAATAGTTTTTTTTTTTGTAACATAATGCCGAATTTAAGATGCATAAACTTTTACGATCTGTGTCGCATTTGCACTGCAAGCAGTGATCAGAAAACCAATATATTTTCAATGGAGGGCATTGGCAAGAATCTTAATATGAAAATTGCCGAGTGTCTGGCCTTGCATGTAAGTAGTTCGCATTTATTGGCAAATACTGTAGAATTTCATAATAAACTTCAAACGCTTTTACAGGTGGACGAAAAGGATCGACTGCCGAAGGTGATTTGCGCGCAGTGCTTGCAGCATGTGGAGAATATCTACGAATTTCGCAATGTTTGCAAAAACTCTCAGACAATGCTCAGCAGCTGCCTTAATACTGCTACCAATCAGCAGTTGGATAAAGTTTATATCAAGGATCATATCAACAGTTCGGGCAAGAGTATTAGCGTGCTGGGCGGTAATGCTCAACAGTCAATTGCTCCAACGTCGACTCCAAATACGCTGACCCTACAAACTACGCCGGCCGATTCTGCGAATACCATACAAAATACATTGCAAACAAATGATTTCCTTAATACCATTATGCAGGCTGTTGGAGGAATGCAGGTACGTACACCTAATTAACAAGAAAATACCATTAACTAATTGACATCATACAAGTTCCAATTATCAAAAGCCTGCGAAAAGTGTACGTTTAGAAAAGACATATACAATAAAAGTCGAGAATGTCCGGCCCGGTCCGGTCAAATCAGCAATAGGTGTCACTAATTCCCAAGATTTTTTTAAGGAATACTTCTGTTACGAGAGCTCAACGATTGTGACTAAAACCAACTCTCTCCTTTTTTTTATGCCATTTTAAGCGAATCATCTCCAGAAAATGGCACCAAAAAGAAGATATTCCAGAAATTGATGGCGGTTTCCTGAAGTATGGAATTAGTCCCAAAGAATTGTAGTGAACATATACTACTTGATCAATCCTGTGAAGGTTAATGTTGGATATACCAATAGGATTTTGGAATGGGCCTTGAATACAATAGTTGGCATTCGCGCCTCAATTCCCAAGACCTTTGTAAGGAGCGCATATCCTGAAACGGGAGCCCAAAGATTCCGATTATCTCTCAAACTTTTGCATGGTTTTTAGTACCATTTTAAGCCAGTCTTCCAAAAATTTGCAATATAAAGCAGGATTATATGACAACGCCATATGTTTTCTTTAAATATTTTTGTAGTATCCAAGCGTGATAGCCAAACACCAAATGGATATCTAGTGACATTTCTGGAGAGCATTGACTTAAAATGGTACAAGAAACCGTTCGATAGTGTGGGCGATAGTCGTTAGAGTTTAAGTGCACAAGTGGCGCGTATAGCTTTAATAATAGTCGTGACCAAGATGTTAGCCAGTCTCAAACCATGTTAAAGACCCCATGCACTATGTCACAAATTTGGCTGTGACATAAGAGCCATTCAAAAGACTTGCATTCACAGTTTTAAGGCAACCTAAATTACTCTTTCGACAAGCTGCTTGACCCTGCAAATCGCTGTATCCAGACTAAGTGTGAATATTGTCTTTTTATTTTCAAAAAGTTATGTTAAGCTTAGAGAGCACCGTTTTTGTTTATGATTATTTTAGAACCATGTACCTATGGTGTTTTACGTTTGTACAAATGTATCTAACAGCCAAACGGAGATGTAGATCCTATTAAGTGTATATATGCTTTATCAGGATTACAGTTCCAATCGATATAGTCATATCCGGCTTTATCCTTGAACAAATTCCTTCGTTTCAGAAATCAAATGGATTCGTGCATGGTTTAAATATGTATCCCTTCGATCGCACTAATAATCTACACCACAATAAGGCAGATAAATTATCAGTGCGCACTGCGCGAATACATTCGAAGATATTCGTTTCAAAATCACAAACCCTTTTAGAAGGGGTAGCCTCCATACTAACCTGCCTCCCATTTTTGAGTTTTTTTTTTACGAAATTTTTATTGGTAATTAAACTAGAAACGACAAATTTGATGTATCTTACGTCAATTCTGACAAAATGTCTCATCTAGGCCCAGATCAAAAACTGAAGAATCTAGCCCCTTACAAATCTTTGATTCAAATAAGAAGCTTTTTAAATATATCTTTTATATAAAGAACATTAATTAACCTTCTGATTTTATATTTACATTTATTATCAGCAATCAGGACTCAATCAACAGTACACAATAACCTTGGACAACAAATCAGGGCTCAATCAAGTGCCAATGGAGTACAAGATTGAATCGATACCTGCTGCCATGCCCGCTCCATTGTTGCCGAATACAATAAAAGAAGAGAAAATTAGGTAAGAATTTAATAATTCATTTGCAAAAAGCATTGCTTTAATATTATTTATTTCATTATACAGTCATAGTTCCTTTGAAGAGTTTATAAAGTTGAAGCCAGATATTAAAATAACACCGCTCGGTAAAAAATCAGATGCAACTAAAACATTGCCACACCAACTGCAAAACTCACCGCCAAAAATGCAAGCACCACCGCCGTTGCTACCGACGGTCGCACCAGATATGCAAATGCAACAAACTTTACTACAACAACAATGGCAGAATCAACAATTACAACAACAATTGCAGCAATTAACCTCACAGTTGCAACAGGGACAACAACAAATTACAATTACAGCGCCACAAGGAAACATTGCAGCGTCAACAAATTCACAACAACAACAACAACAGCTTACTAGTACATCATCCATTAATACCGCACAGGATGCGATTAGTCCGAGTAGTATGAAGAAACCAAAACTTAATTTTGTCTTATCGTCGTCGCCAACGGCACAAACGTTTCTGCCGCAGTTAACAGCAGCAACAGCGCAACCTCATATTCAATTACAATTGCAGCACAATCAGTCGCAAACGATTAATGCTGCACAATTGCTTTCGAATCTGACACCAACACAAACCGCAACAAACAATATACTATCACCGAATAAATGCTTTTTTCCCATCACAATACGTGATGAGAACTCCGATCAACAGATAGTAGCACATATCGATGCAAAGAATTTCATTTTGCCAACAACATATCAGGTGCAAATGAAGGTATGTATATGTATATGTGTGTATCTAAAATAAAATAGTAAATTTCTATTCAACGTCAGTGCTGAACAGTTTTAGTCTCTTTCATATAGTAAAGAGTATCTTTGTTTGGTCGTTGTTTTCACAAGTATAGCGTTTGTGTCAGCAAAGCTTTATTGTTTGTACTTTGTTCTATGCTTCGCTATCGTGGGATAAACGAAAGAGACTAAGGCTGTGCAGCACTGAATCATATTTACAAGCTAACATTTTTTAACATTGAAAATGAAAACTTACACTATATACATACATATATTCGTATTAATATTTAACACAACAAAAAGCTAAACTAATTATATAACACTCTGTATCGAAAGAACAAGAGCATAATAAGTGTGTGCAACTGTATGTAAGAGGCAGAAGGAGGCATAGTAGACCCCTTAAAGTATAAATATCTTGATCAGCATCGATTTATCCATGTCCGTCTGGATGTGTAAAACAACAGATTTTAGAAACAATAGGAACTTGGACATTCTAGATTCTTCTTGACCATACGCAGATGTCTTATATTAAATTATGTGAATGTCACGTCTACAATACGCTCAATTGATCCGTATATGCACACTTATCAAGCCAATGAGAGCGCAAAACTGATAACTACAAGAGCAGTTACACCAATGGTTTATAGACTTGCCAAAATTCATAAAAAGAACACTCCACTTAGACTAATTAACCCTCTACCAAATCCTCTATTTTTAAAAATACGTATACTAAACTTTTGTATAAAGTACAATAGATTCTTTAAATACAAAGACAAGGTCAACACATAACTAAAAGGAATGCCCATGGGCTTACACCTTCGTCAATCATTGCAGATGTAGTGATGGAGGAGTTAGTAACCTTAAACACATTTCATAAAGATATACGTTTTTTAATTTAAAAAATAAGTAAATGGAAAATTGTCTTACCTGGACACTGTGATCAGCATGCATAGAAATAAGATAAAAGTTGACGTATAGGAAAGAAATAACATAAGAACAATTGTTAATTTGTTATTTTAAACATCTAAAGAAAATGGCAGTCAATACTGGAATTAACTTCATAACAAGAGGTACTGGACCTATGTGACGATCTGTTTTATCAAGGTCAAGTTATATGTTGGCATGAAAACATCGAAGCTGAAAACGAGAATCGCAATTCACAAATTAGACAATGTTCTAAAAACAGCATTGGGGGCTCATAGTGTTTTTAAGAGTGTGTCTCTCACCACTGTATTGTATTTAGTTTAAAACTTCGCGGCCAACAGTGACGATATGGAACGTTTTTTGTTGTCTTTAGTATTGATACTAATAGTGTAAGTTATATTTTTCTCTGTTAAATAGTGTGAGGCTATAAACACCCTTTCGAAGAGAGTTGAAATATATTGGTGAAAACATTTAAATAGTATTTTATTCCTGAACCTTGAGCCTGTGAAAAATTAGCACAACAAAGATCAACTAGTTTCTATATATTGTTATAAAAAATCTAATTTAATAAATGTGTTTCGCAGCTACAACCACAACTAGCTACTGCAGACGGGCAGCCCATTATGCAATTGACACCAACATCAATACCAGCAACATTACAATTGACACCACAAGCGCTCACTAATACATTCCAAGCAGCAGCAGCGAACACGAATACTGCGCTACCGATACAAACGCAAATGTTGGCGCAGCAACCTTTTCTAATCGAACAAACACAGCAGCCACAGCCACAGCAATTGCAACAGCAGACACAGCAACAATCTCAGGCACAAACACAGTCCACACAGTCGCCACAGCAGCAGCAGCAGCAGCCGCAGCAATTGCAACAGCAGACACAGCAACAATCTCAGGCACAAACACAGTCGCCACAGCAGCAGCAGCAGCAGCAACATCGACAGAGTAATACTGCACAGGTAACCGCACAGCAAATTATACGTCCGGCAAATACTTCGCAGTCACCAACTAACAATGCAATAAAAAATAGTAATAGTAATAATAGTAGCATTGACTCCGATGATTCAACCACCATAATTACACAAAAAAAGTATAATTTAATGCAACGTGCTGGCACTAATGTCGTTGATACTAAGCCTACAGTCAGTTTTCGACAAGAAATTATGGAGCAAGTAAAGCAGCAACAATTGCTGCGACAACAAGCGAAACAACAGGAGGCTGTTAAAACAATGCCACCGCCGCAACATGCGGGTCTAACGGTACAACGTATTCAAACAAAAGCGCCAATACAAAAAGCATCAATAACGCCACAGACAACGAATGTTACAGCAACTGCAACAAGAAATAAATCTGCAGTAGCTGCAAATACTACCGCATCAAAACCGCCGGTAATAAATAAACAAAATATTACAATAAATCGTAGTACGCAGTCGCTGCAAGAACAACAACAACAACAACAACAACAGAAACGTACAATATATAAAATAAAAGTAGAATCCGAAGAAAAATCGAAAACAGCAGCACCGCCAGCAAATCAACAAACAAATCAGCTCAAACCTCAACAACAACAACAACAGCAGCAGCCGCAAAAGCCGGTCATGCAGCAACAAATCACATTGGATATAAAACCAGCACTACAAGCAACACAAGTTAAAAAGCCATTAGATAAAACGAAGTTTATCGCTGCATCCATTACGCCAACAAGTACCACGCAATCGACCAGCACAATGACGATCACAAGTCGTTCAATACCCGCCTCATCATCGTCGTCGACATCTAGCCCTAATGTCTTAAATATTAATGTGTCAAATGCTACACAAGCAACGCCGCCTGCAGTTAGTGCAAGTACTGTGCAATTCACTTGTACGACGTGCGATCGTACCTTTAAAAAGAAGGAACATCTTACGCAGCATGCAAAACTACATGCCGGTCTGCGTCCTTTCAAATGTAGCGAAGAGAATTGCTCAAAAGCATTCAGTCGCAAAGAGCATCTATTGCGTCATTTGGTTTCACATTCAGGCAAAAAAATGTTCAGCTGTGATGTGTGTCAGAAGCCATTCTCGCGCAAGGATAATTTGAGTAAACATAGAAGGTATGTACATAAAGCTGTGCTGAATATTTAACAGTATTAGAAAGTTTTCGGAAATATTTTGTTGTTATACTTTAAATGAATAATGAAAAAGATAGAAAATAGTTATAAATTCAATAGTTATAAATTCGTACACATAAGACAAGCTATCGTTAAATATATCGTATATTTTCCAAACAAAAATTAAACTGTCAGTTTAGACTACGATGGTCTACCTAGATAAAGAGATAAAAAGGTACCTTAAGGGACAATATCTGGGATTCATATTAGTAACATCTATACCAAATTTGGAGTCTCTAGCATGTTTAGTAAAGAATTTATCAGAGACCGTATATAGACAATATGTTTGTATGTGAGCTGTATGCTATAGGGATCTGATGTATGCTTATGTATGTATTTTTAAGTTATGAGAAAGGATATAAAAAACATAATTTATCAAACTGTCAGTACAAAGCTCTAGAACCAAAGAAAATCTTTAATACAATTTTTTGAAAACTTGCAGTGGGAGGCTGCACTACATAGTGGGACCCTTTTTATGCTTTATTTGCTTGCAATTAAAAAAAGTTTCCATACCGAGTTTTAACTTGAAATCTGTAACACTTAAAGAATAAAACTCAACAAGAAATTGACAGAGGAGGGGTATGTCGAGCTGATAAAAGAAGATGAAAAGTAGTATCGAAACCCGTAGGAGCAAGAAGAAGATAAGCTTCTACGAAAACAAATAGAAAATTGTATATGCCTGTATATTGTTTGGCACACTCTGTAGCCTAAACGGCTTGATAAATTTTAACACATGAGCTATCTTTTGATTCGTTTTCATTGCGGAAGTAACATAGAGTACAATATATTTATGTAGTGTCTGTGAATAAAGAAGATGGTTTTTGTTCTCTAATATTACTATAGCCTAAACGGCTAACGCTACAAAAATTTATAGCTCATACATACATTCACTCAAAAACATCATTCTCCTCAGTTATTCTAAGCTAGCTATGCAAACGAAAGAATTCATTTTCACACACACATGGCTTCTACCCTGTCAGTGACACATTTTTCGACAGTTTTGAAGAATTGAAAGTGCTCCTGGCCTAGTCTGTGGGTCATAGGTAGAAAGAGATGACCAAACCTTTCACAGTCTAGTGAATAAGTGGAAGATAATGACATGGTGAAGCTTTTCATCGTTTTCTGAATATGTTTTGTGATATTCACCGTTGCGTTGTTTTGTTGCCTACGGAGATCGCTGTGTTAGTTAGTTTGATTCATTGTCAAATATAGGATTCATTGTCTTATATAGGAGTACACCTTGTTCGTACCAGATGTGTATTTCCATTGATTTTCCTTTTCTAAGTGACTAGAGTACTGGCCGAGATCTCGGGGACTATAAAATAAAGCCTTAGATAGACGGATGCCACGCTCACAATACGCCTATTTTTCCTTTTTATGCAGGTTTTACATGGAATTTTCTTCGTTTTTTAAGAAGTATGGTTCAATAATGCCACGAGCTGCACCAAACCGTGCAGCCATTGAGGCAAAAGTGACCCTCATCACTAAACAAAATCTTGCGTTGAAGAAGTCGAAACTTTTTGAGTGTTACCAAATTAAAAAAAAAACTTACCTACTAAATAGTACATTTTTTCATCGTTGTTGGCGGGCTTCCTGATCCACAAAATCCGAAATTGAAATCGCTTCTAGAGCAACATGAGCTCCCACAATTACACAGGACAACATGATATAGTGGTTGGAAGCCTAAGGGTAATTTCTTAAGTAATTTGAAGCGTAGAATCCGAAGCCGTCAGAATTGTCCCATCACGTCAGGATTTTGAGATATTTGAGGTTATGTACACAAAAAATGGCGTTTTTTTCAACTTTTGAGGTTATGTACAGCGTGTCTCTCCAGTTAGAACATTTAGTACCACTCTTACCCTTTAATTTAAGAGTTCAAGAGATCAATTACGATTTTTTTTCGCAAGGTTATGACTATTCGAAGTTACGAAATATATCGTTTCGGGTACATAGCCTCATTCGGGTACATAACCTCAAATATCTCAAATTCCTGACGTGATGGGCCAATTCTGACCCCAGAATCGGATTATACGCAGCAAATTACTTCGAAAATGACCCTCAGCTTTCCACCAACTGACATGACCCCGGTATTTGTAGATCTGTGTTATTCGTTGGGTGTTGGCTGAAGTTTTTATTATTTGATGGTGCAAAAAGTAATACTTCCCACAAATTAAGTTAATTTGCTTCAAACTTAGTCATATTTTATACAGTAAAACATTTCAATACATATTACCATAATATAGGCTTCAGCATATTGAAGGATGTTACCAGATTTCCAAAAAAAAAACATAATTTTCACCTATATATGAAATCTGCTTAAAGTTGAAACTTTTCGCAAAACACGACAAATACATTCTAATCAAATCCCTATAAAATACATATTTATAATAAAAATATTTAATATTTACCTTGCTTACAGAGTTCATAATACACAATCAACAGATTTAATTTACAAATGCGATATCTGTAACAAGAATTTCGCTGTCAAAGCTTATTACGAGAAACACAAAGAGATGCATTCAAAGTCCAAGGCAGCTGGAACTGCAGTTAAGGTTGAGTTGGCAAATACTGCTACTACAACTACAACAACTACTACTACCAATACCAAACTAAAAGTTAAACAGACTGCAACAGCGAAGCAAAATTCTATATCACAACCAATTGCACGGCAGCAGCAGCAACCGAAATTACCAGTAGCAACATCCCAGTTTCAAATTATACACACTCAACAACAACCAATAACAACACAGGCGGCTTCACATCTACAGCAACAAACGCAACAACAGCAGCAGCAGCAGCAACAAATTATGCATGTACAGTTTCAACCACAAGTGGTAACCACACAGGATCTCGCCGGTAATACAATAACCATCACTAAAGCTGAACCGAATTTTTCGTTGTCTAATTTTATGCAATATAATATGGCACAGCTTCAGAATAATCTGTCATCGGGTCAGTTAGTTTGTAAGATTGAAAAATAATTCAAAGTTTAAATTTTCAATTAGCTTTTTAAAAAGTTTTTCGAAAACTGTAGCGTATTTTCGACGATCGTTTTCCTTTTTTTTTATTGAAAAAATAATTCTTTTTTTTTATACCTTACATAGTTGTATGTGTAAAGTCGTATATTGTGAATATTTAATTTTCAAGTTGTGTGTAACGTAATGAAGATATTAGTTTAATTCCATTAATTAGACAACATACTGAACGATCAACTTGTTCAGATAAGTCTTGCTAATCGCGCCCGTCCGTCCGTCTGGGTTTTTAAAGGTTATGTTAGCAAAAACCTCCAAATTTGTGTTATTCACCAGTTATATTAAGTCTTTAACTCTCTCTTCTAGCATTTTGCTACATCAGAATTTGTCTCTATCAAGCTGGTTTATAAAGATTCCGATTAGTTTATTGTTATTGAAGCGGGGGCTTATAAACCAGGAACCTAAAAAGATCTATTGTTTGTCGTACAAAATTAGATGATTTGCCCTCATACTCATATTCATACATGCTGAATAAATCTTAATATTCACCAATGATCTAATCTTTACAACTGCTTTTCAATAATGTTTATTATGGGTTCCCATAATTTGAAGTCTACTCGTCTGGTTGTTCGGTAGAAGCGCAATATCATAGTTGTGGTAGCCTCTACCTAGATTGAAGTGCACGCATCTAATTACTGCACACACTTCTGCCTAAAAGATACTGCTCTGTTTGCCCAATGATTTCCAATATTGTGTCCTGGGGCTCGCAGGTCTGTTGCATTGTTCATAAGAGACCCGTCTGTGTACCACTTGTGGTTTAAAGCAAGATCTTTTCGACATCCAGTATTTCTTGTCGGAAAAATATACCTCTTTGTCATTTCGTCTCTCGGCATGGACATTAGGTATCCATGGTCTTTGGTCTCCTTGTCAAAACATCAGCGCGTATTGCAACGTGTCATATGAACGTTGTGTTTCATATATTTTTTGCTCAGTTACCCAGTATTACGACGTGTAAGCACAACACCGCGTATTTCCAAGTTTTCATCAACAATCCGGATTGCAACTTCATCTATTATTGGAGCGTTAAATCTGCGTTCATCTGTTCAAGCTGGTCGTTTATCCGCTCTGATTACGACTTTGTAGTCATCATTTAGCATGCGCTCCAATGCAGTCTTGAACAACCTGACCAATGCATGATGTTCATGAAGTAGTGGCTGCAGATCTTGAAGAATTACTCTTTTCATTGCTGTGCTGATCTCTTGACGCCGATCAAGTTGGTCCTTCATATTACACATGAAGTATATTTGTAAGAATTTATGCGGTACATCTTCAAGAAGTTGCATTGATCCAATTCCATGGTGAATCTGGCCTTGAATCTTTAATGTCGGATTAAATCCGTGTTCTTCGATAATGTCTGCCCCAAATGAATGCTTGACGATATCTCATTCCTATGCTAGGCGTTTCATGGGCTACTTCCTCTCTTTGCTCTTGTCTTTGAGAAGCACGAAGTCGGGTAGTTATTTTGCTAATCGGGGCGGAGACGAATTCAACAAATCAGAGTTCATTAAAATCGGTCCATTCGTTCGTGAGTTATAAATGGTTTAAAACTAACCCGACTTTGTTTTATATATATATATATATAGATTAGTATAGGGTATCTAGCGTAGAGTTCTCACTTATTTTAAATAAATGTTTGTTTCTTTACTTGCTATACACATACAACTGCTGCTGTACAATATGTAATTTCGTATATAAATGCTTCGGATCCACCGAAGGAAGTTTGAACTGTTTTCCAATCTATTCTATTTCAATCTATTGGTCTCATTTATAATGTATCTCTCTAACGAAGAGTTTATTCTGGTCTAATTTTAAATGCTTATTTTATATGTATTTAAAACAATTTAATTGGTTATGCACGTTATTAACTAAATTTTTAATTTGTGTATATAATTTTTATATATAAAAAATATTTTGTCACTAATGTAAAACTGTAAAAATAATATATTGTGTAATATTGTCATACTAGAGATGTAAACAATTGCCATCTTAAAAATAAGTTCTGAAATAAATAGTGATGTAAATCGAGAATATTTGTTTAAATAAATAAAATATTTGTAATTTTAATTGTCGCCTTTTTTTTCTTACTCACTGTCTAGTCTAGTCTACACTAGTTTACAAAATTTCAATTTTAAAACGAAAGTAACTATCTGTTATACATTTTTTTTACACCGATTTGCGCTGAACACGAAAAATATACTGATTTATTTATTTGTTCTCATTTGAGTCACTTACCTAGATAACGGTATATTTGTGGTTTTCGTTGTATGGTTTTATTACTTTCTATACCATTAGACAGATCATTTAATCAGCTTTCAAGCGTTATATTGTTCATTTCGAACGTGCTTGCTACACACATTCGACGCTGGTTTAAATAAAATCATACAACGAAAAACACCAATATACCGTTATGTAGGTAAATAGCCAAATGAAAAAAAAACAGTATGTTTTTCGTGTTCAGCAGACTTAAATTATGCTAAATAAGCGTAAGCGAAAATTTCTCTATGCTTTTTTTATGCTGTAAACTAGTGTAATGTGATTAGCTCTGTCATACAGACTTATTATTTATAACAAATCACATGTGTTTATATTAACAACAAAATTTATTTAACACCTTTTACAAAATTACACATAATACTTAGCAGTTAAAGGCCATTGTGTGTTAGTTAGTTCACTTCCAATTAATTAATTGCGCACTGTGCCTGTAATAAGTGGGGGCTGTAAGAACAATTTGTATAAATTAAAGACTTAATTTTTTTGAGACTTAACAAAGTGCAGCTGTGCACAGACTGCCAAAAATAAAGCTGTGTGTGTAAACTTTTCTTTTAAACAAATAATAGAAAACATGCTCAATATTCAATATAAAATACTTACCTCGCATGTACTCGTTTGTGCCTCTAAAAACGTACGCCAAGTGTTCGCTTATGTGATTAACAATACAATAATTTTGGTTATTTTTTTGAAAATTTTTGTACATTATTGTGTGCCATCGTTTGCTTACAAATTTACTCATTAGCTGGAATACCAAGTTCTAAGTACAAAATTCAAGCTGAGTCAGAATTCTTTGAAATTCCACTGTGGGGTCTAAAGTTTTTTTTTTAAATTTACGTGCCAAAACTATGCAAACAATTTATGGTGGAAGTGAAATGTATGGAAAAATTGCATCAAACCAAAAAATTGAAAAATCAATTTTCAATTTATAATTTAATTGCACTTGGAATAAACAAATCGACGATAGTTAAGCGTGTTTGTCTGTTGGCTGAGATTTATGATTGTGCTACATTTTCTATATATGAAAAAGCTGCATAAATGAGTAAAATAAACATTTTTGATGTACATACTATGTACTAGGTCTTAAAAATTTTATTGAATTTTTGTGTGCACTGAACTACTGAATATTTCATTCTTTTGATTTTTTCAACGCGGAACACTAAAACCGAAACCCTATTTGACCGCATCCACAATATTTTCGTTCGTTAACAGTTTTTGCTTTCAAAAGTCCAAAGAGTAGTGTTATGATAAAGTGTCGAATATTTTGAACAAAATGTCCTAATTATATTCTGGAATACGTGAAGAATAGCATGCATCATCATTTCTGCACTGTAGTGTTCATAATCTGTTTGGCATGGTATTGAAAAGGTTCCACCAGCAAGATAATTCATTGGAACAATAAGTTGTTTAATAAACTTTGTTTCAGACTCACAAAAATAAGTTGCACAGTGTAATGAATTGCAGACTGAAGTAGGAAAATAGGCTCAACGATTTTCCTTATACTGCAGTCTGTTACATATGCATGTAAACATTGTTATTAAACATTTTATTAAACTACTAGCGTGCCCGGCGTGCGTTGCTACGCCTCCTCTGCTTCTCTATTGCATTAGGGCATGGCACAGCCTATTTTGCCAGTTGTTCTTATTTTTCCGGCTGTATTTTGCCTATCATCATGCATAATCATGCATAAATTTGGCGTTAAAACGTTGTTGACCTCGAACTTCACGAACCTGTAGTCAGTTCCTGATGATAATTAGGTCAGTGGTGCAAAAAGCAGAACTGTGGTCAGTAGTGGTTTACTTTAATGATTTTTCTACCAAAGGCTTGGCATATTTAACTTCTAGGCAAGTGTTCTGCATTATTTTGTTAAAGTCTCAGGAGGTGTTTTTGTTCGCCCTTTCCTATGTTATTATTATTTATGATGGGAACATATAAAAACTGCGAGCTAAAAGGTCTATTGTTTGTCCTATTGAGTTAGATGACCTGCCCTAAGACAACATGTTGAATGAGTCTTAGTATTTTTCTACGATCTGCTGCTTCAGCAAGACTGTGAAGAGGGGTTTCCTCTTCGTGGTCACAGCATCGGCATTCGGGTGAGTTATGTATCTCCAAAACATATACCTGTTTCTTTAGTCTATAGTGGCCTGTTAGCATTCATAATTGGTTCGTTCCTATCTAATTGGAGCATAGTTTTCGGTCTGTCCGGGTTGTAACCCCCTAGAAGTAACTTTGCTTGTCTTAGTCCTTGGCTTGTAGACCAGTGTTGTTCTTTTCCTATATCCTTCCGATTGCGGATTACTTCCGATATAGTATGTCTCCCGATGCCACAATACGGCTCAGGTCCTATCAATAGCGTTGCCGCTCCTTGTCTTGCCGTTTGTTCATTTCCTGGAATATTGTTATAACCAGGCACCCACAGCAGAGATACTCTGTTCTGTTCACCTTCAAGCACTAGCTTTGTCCTAACTACGTTGGAGTTATGTGCCTCCAACGCAGCCTGGCTATCTGAGAGAAAAGCGATATCACAGTTGTGATAGCCTCTGTCTAGGTTGAGTTGGTGCACATCTGATTATAGCGCACATCTCTGCTTGGAAGATACTGGTGTGTTTTCCCAATGACTCCCAGTACTGAGTCCAAGGGCCTACAACTCCAAGGCCTGTACCATCCTCCTTCAAGGATCCATCCGCATACCACTTGATGGTGTGTGGTTTTAGTATGTATGAATTTTCCGACGTACACGATTTTTTGTCTGACCATTTGATGATAAAACTCCGATCAACTATGTGCCTCTGTGTCATTTCGTCTTTTGGCATGCACATTAGGAATGCACCCTTCGTTCATGTATGGAGACGTTTCTGACAGTTCTCCGAGGTAACTTTATTTCCCTCGACTGATATGTGGAGTGGTGTCGAATCCAAAATAGCTTCCAACGCTACTGTTGGGCACGTGTGCATTGCCCCCATGATGCAAACACACGCTAGTCTTTGTAGGGAGTTGAGCGCCCTACTGGCTGTCAATTGGCTCGCTCTTTCTCCCCCACACGACTATGCCATATAGTAGCATTGGCTTCACTATCATGTTGTAGAGCCAGAGCATGTTCTTCGGGTTGCACCCGCAAGATTTTCCGGCCAGTTTCCTGCACACAAGTATTGCCTTGGTGCATTTTCTTATGGTTTCTTACGTGTGTGCTTTCCATAGGAGCTTTCTATCTAGTGTTACCCCCAGATATTTAACCTTGTTGCTAAGCTACAACCTACTACTGCAACCTCTCCGAGTCTGATCTCTGATCTCTTTTAAACTAGGAAGCTTTTGCTTCCTAGTGAATGCTACAATGGTCATTTTGGCAGGGTTGTGATGTTAAGTCCTACCATAACGCACCAATCTTGTGTGATTTTGAATCCTCTGTTGATTTTTCTATGTTATTTCCACAACTTCTCATTGACTTTTGTGTCGACAGTTCACAGTGTATTAAAACTAATATGTATTTCCAATTTCAAACAGTTACCTTCGTTTTGTGAAAATTGCGTATATTTCGACAATATTTAATTATAACTAAAGATTGTAACACACAACTTCAACTACAAATAAAGTTAAGACAAGTTTATAATATGAATTTTAAAATTTAAAAACTTTGAAATCTTAATAAAAGTGTTAAAAATAATACTTTATATGCGCCCGAGTGACACGGCACAATATGCTAAGGTAAGGTTAATACAATATTTTAAATAAAATTCGTCATTATTTATAAATTTGTCTCATACAACAACTGTGAGTAAATTCTACAGTCTATCCCTCCGATGTACTCCGGTTTTCGAATTCGAAAAAATTTTTCGAATTTGATTTCGTTAAAATGGTCCGTAGCGTAGTTCACTTTCAGAAGTATTTCTCCATTTGAGTTTACCAGACCTTGAGCATATGCATTTAATACCGAAATACGAGCAAATTATTCGAATTCGAAAACCGCAGCACGAGGGTATAAAGGCTTGTAATATTTCGTATAAATCGTTTTCGTTTCTATAATTCAAGAACAGTTTTATAAAGTCTTTGGTCTACATATATACGTATTATTAAAATAATATAAATATTAAAAACAAATAAATTAAATAAATAACTAAACTACAAAGCGCGTTTTTTTTTTTTTTTTTTGATCAGCATCAGCAAGCATCGTTTATATGGCTATGGTTGCATTAAAAAATTGCATTTAGCAGAGCAGAGACTGGGTCAGGAGACGCATCTTTATTTTCAATCTTTTGCGCATGCGTCGTGTTGCTTTTGTGCAATATTTGCGGCATGCCACACAAAACTACAAAATTGGTTAAAAAGTCGTTGTAGTTGTGGGCTAAACAGCAGGCATCCAAACTGCATATATATATAAATATAGATTTAGATAAATATCGTCGAAGTAGTAAAAAATTTCGAAATCGAAAACTAAATGTATATGAAAAGCATAGAAATATTGTAATAAAAACAAGAATTAACAAGATACATTCAAAAGCATTCAACGAAAATCAAATGGAACGTGAGTTTTTCAACAATACTATTTTAAAAAATGTGTAAATTAATGGAAATTAAATAGGTATGTAGTAATTAATACTAATACTGAATTTAAAGAAACAAAATACATTTACTAACATTTCGTCACTGAGTGGGCGTTTGCTTCTCTTTCAGTTGTATATGAATGAAATTTCATTGATTTTCGATACATCGCCCCAGACTTGAATCGATTGTATTTTTGATAAATCAACAAGCGGATATTGTGTCAATAAAGAATGACCATAATCGTTGATTATATAAACATAGATGAACTCTTCGCCGTCATCCTCCTGGAGTGCAAACTCCAGTGAGAATATATTGCCTATAATTGAAAGATTTGTATCCGCATCGTTAATAGTTATAGTATAGCCATTATTATTATTATTGTTATTATAATTATTTTTGTTGCTAAGCCTAAGATTAGTTTTGCTGTTAGTTGCTTGCAATGTAAACCGACCATCTAGACTGTTGATTTCACTGCTTGTATGATTCATCCATTCGCCATCCTCTTTATAGTCCTCAATTAGTAAATTTTGATCAACAACCCATTTCATGTGATAGGAAATATTTTGCGGTGCACGACATGTTTCATTCACAAAGTTTATAGAGAATCTAAAAATAAGCACAAAGAAAAAATCATTTAAAAATCAATTTAATTATATGTATGTTTGTAGTATGTGTGACGTCATGAAACGTGTCGTTAGAAACGAGCCAAAGTCTGTTGGTATTGTATTTATAACACTTAAAGTGGTGTTAAATCTTTATAATAAATCTTTGCAATGCAGATACAGATACAAATGAACTGCTAATGTAATTATGTGGCACATGGTGGTTTGACAAGTTATTATACACTACATATATAGTGCGAATGGTGTGTTATTTCTTATGAATCGACTCAACACATTTTGGTTGATGTTTTGGATATGAAACGCGTCGTCGCAAGACTCGTACCAAAAGACTTGAAATTTTTTGTTTAATTTTTGCACATTCCAGCTTGATTTTGACGGAGTTTTTGCCCAAACATGAGATAAAAGTCATCGCACAATCACCGTATTCAACAGATTTGGCACCCTATGACTTTTTTCTGTTTGCGAAACTTAAATATCAGCTCCGGGGAACGCATCATGAGTCGATTGAGTACATAAAAAAAATTCACTGAAGGAACTAACGGGCTATCCCGGCCGAGTCGTATAAGAAGTGTATGAAAAATTGGATTAACCGTTGGCATGCTTGTATTGAGCTTATTTTGATAATAAAATGCATAAAAATGTTTTTTTTTTTTTTTAACCAGTCCTGGTCAATTTTGATCTGAATGTATGTCGTTCAAAATGTTTCGACAATCGAAATTCAATTTGAAACAACTTTCGGGAAGATTTGCGAGAGTGTATTCGAGTAATATGAAATTTTCATACTCATTTTCAAGTGAATTCAAATTGCAAAATTGCAAAAGTTACCATTCGAATATACTTTCGCAAAATCTTTCGAAAGTGAAAACCGGAACAGGGGTGTATGTTTCTTGCAAATTCTGTTTAGAAAAAGACTTAAATTTATTCGAAATTGGTTTGAAATCGAAATTCATCCTTTATATATTTGTATACTTCTTTGAGGCGATTCAAATTAGCTAAGTCAGTAACTTAAACCAACAATCCATGAAGTAGACTGCTACTTTTGTACAACAAAAATTATAAATAGTCGGCACTACAAAGTGCAGTAGGAGCATATATCGACATTGACACATTCAGTGGAACATGGCGCACTATTTCGAAGGAGACCAGCGCCGAGATGAGAGGAAAAGGGCTAATTCAATTTCAGATTTACTTCTGACACGAAAATTTGACCGAAAATATGTTGTCTAAAGCTGAATTCGGCGTATGGATTGCTCTTAAGAAAGCTGTCAGTGGTTTTCTAGAATACCACAAATGCAAACAATATCGAAATTCCATGTTCCATGATCATATGGTAATATTTATTAAAAAGAATATACAAAATGCATTGATTTATTTTTTAATTCTCATCTAAACTTCTCTGAGAATTTAAGTGCTGTTAGCGGCGAACGTGGTGAAAGCTTTCACTAAGATATGTATTCGATTGAGAAGCGTTATCAAGTGGTATGGAACTAACAAATGATGGGCGACTACCGCTGGTTCCTCAATCGAGAAACTGAACCATGAAAAAGGATTTTTAAATGATTTATTTATTTAACACATTTTATAGCCATAAAATGTGTTAAAAGTGAAGGGTATTTAGGCTGTGGTTCCATCAACGAAAATTTTAGCTTTTGTTTTCTTTTGTCTATTCTATAAGATTGAAATTAGTTTACGTAACGCGTGTCATGTCAATCGTTAACCACTTGGCGTTAGTTGGAACCAGTCTGCAAATCATTTAATGAGAATCTGAATCATATGTGGAACTATGCACTTCCATACAGACGAAGAAAGTGAGCCGATCAGTCGGGGGCTAAAACTGGTTTTTGGTGTACACCAATTAAAATTTTGAGTTAAAAATGAATACAAATTGAAGAACTTATATTAAAATGCAAATTTTTTTGTTTTGACTCGTGCGAGATTTTTTTACTTTGAATGTTGTTGTTGTTGTTGTTGTTGTTATATACGTACTATTTGCTTAAGAGCAGAAATATTTGTTTATTTTGAAGCGAAGCATATACAGAAAGTGTGTTTTGATATGCTAAATATTTCATAAGGTCATTTAAATTGAACTTATTATAAATGCAGTTTGGAAGCGCTTAGTAAGCGAATATGCGTATTATGTAGCTCTGGGGAATAGTCGTATATATACAATATTATGGAATATATACCTACATATGCATATATGTAGCTATTACACGATTTAAAATTGTCTAAGAAGGGTATTAAGACTTACGGTTACACTAAAGTTTACATTTTTTTTATGCCTTTTTAATATTTAAACTCAATACTGAGAGCTATGAAAATTTTTGATACCGAAAAAACTTCATATCAAACAAAAGCTGTCAAACAACAATCAAAAATTTTCGGCACGAACTGTTTTTCATCGAGTACTCAGACAACAAAAATATTTGCTAACGAAAATACTTTATATAATCGAAAAACAGTTGACAGAGAGTGTGACCTTTTGCATTTCCGTCAGAAAAAAACCAAGAAAAATCCATTGGTGTGGACTTTTCACCTAATAAATATCTGATTTTAGTATTTTATGTTGATTTGGGAACACTGCTTTTTATTTGTTTGACATAGCAGTAATAATTGCAAAACTGTTTGTTCGATCTCAGTATTGGGCTTTAGATAAGCTGAACGAAATTGACACGTTTTACAGTTAAACTTTCATGGAAACAATCCATAACTGTTTAAAATTCCAAAATTGAAGAACTGAAGTTAGTTTGTGTAGTGGTCTCAAAACTGCTAAGATAAGTATTCTAGCTTAAACACTTGGAGGAGTATTGCCCAGGTTCAAGTCAATAATTCAAATAAAATTTTTCATAAGTAATTTCACCACTGTGGACAATTTCGTTATTGAAGATTAAATTCTTTGAGCAAGCAGTAAGGTTAGTAATGTTAAATTTCATTAGCACTCTTGACTAATGTCTGAATACTACAGTACTACTACCTTCATATTTTATCAAATAATCTTTTGACGACAACAACTGTTTAAACAATCCACATTGAGTCATAAATTTCAGCTTAAAGACGTATATAAGTATGTAGTTCAATAAAGTACACAGTTAATTTCTAATAGTTCCTAATAAATTCTTGTAAAATACAAAAATTTTCAAGAAAAATTAATACAGTATACATATACTCGTTCCATGCCAACAAGTATGTCAATGTTCTTATCAAAAGTAAACAAGAAATACTTTTTATATTTTGTATTTCGAATGGAAGACACTGAGGTGAGCAAGAAAATTTTGCTGATAACTTTATCAGACATCAACGTAAATCACACTTCGGCTGATAATATAAACACATGCGAGTACATATGTAGGTCCACAAAACAAAATATTTTAACATTTTCGTGGTGTCAGGTAGAGTTTTTTTTTTTAGTTTAAGGGCTCTCCGATGTACTTTTTGATGCTTCATAAACTTCTTGGCAAAATTTTAACACTACACCCACAAAGGATACCAAAACACTTTGATGAAAAGTATCAAAATTCAATTTTCTTTTGTTTTGCAAAGGGGTTTGGTTCACTTTTTATGATTTCTTAGCTATACACAGCGGTTCACCTGTGTAAAAAAACACTGATTAAAAGGTTTTCTTTACCATTGTGCTTCAAACGCAGTGTTTTTCATAATTAATCGTATTAAAAGAAGTATGATGTAAAAGATCCAGCGTATTATGTGTTACGAATATGTATTCTTTTTTTTTTTTTGTAAATATATTCTAAGAACTAATTGTAATTAATCGATAACATGTTTGCGTTACCTTGCAAAAGTCAAGAAAGTCAATTGTAGTTTTTTGTTTCATTAATGATTTTCTAAAGATTTAAACCTTTGATTCGCCAGCCGCATCCCAAAAAAAAGAAAAAAAAGAAAAGAAGAACAACGTGTGTGTGTGTGTCTATTGCTATAAATCAGAGATGATGTCACTGATTTTTAAAGACAACATGAAACATTTGAAGATTTCTTTGCTTCTTCGTGGTTTTTGCTCATACTGATTTGCTCATTGTCTAAACGGATGTGAAAATTTGAAAAAGAGATTAGCTTGAGATGAGCTTATTTAAAGCACTGTGAATTATGTATTTGTAATCAAATTTAATGTTAAAGATGTTTCTAACACTTGAAATTTCAAAAGTTCATTTTCGTATGTAGTTTATTCTGAAGATCAAGATATTACATAGTTTGGAACCTTAGAATAATAATGGGACACTTTAGAATAATCCTGTTGTTATGTAGATATTATTGAAATCTAACTAATGAGTGGAGTGCAAAAAACATCTCAAATTGTGGCAGTTTTAGGAATTTCTGTTTCAGTCAAATGGAGGCGAAATTGGAAATAAACTTAAAGTATGGCTGCATCCAGTCTGCTTACATTCCAAGCTTGGTTTATTTAGCTTACAAAGTCAAAGACAGCCGTTCGAGATCAGAAGCACATAATGTTTATGAAGATTCCAAAGTCGTCTTGACTATATTACATACATATATTTACGAAGTTCAGCAAACAATTACTTAGAGTAATAATCATTGTGATTCACAAATCACAAATTTCTAAAAATTCGCGATTAAACAATGATTTGCGAAACTCAATAAAATAAAATTAAAAAATAAAACTCAGAAAATTATCTGCGAAAATGAAAATAAATTTTCTTTCTATGCATAAACTACTGTTTAAGCGCGAATTTTTAGAATGTGCCTTAGTTGAAAATCACAATTATCTCTCTCGCATAAACTCGCTAACAGAAGATAGAATATGAATATCATGAATCATAGAATATCATAGAAAATCATGAATATCATAGAAAATCATGAATATAGAATATGAATATCACTCTTCCATTATTATTATATGTTGCTAAATTTACTTGGTGTCCACTCGCAGACTATCAGCGCGTCTTGGACGGTCTGTGAGTATGGAGAATTTCAACTTCAATGTTGTAGTAAACTGTTTCTATCTGGGAACAGAAATTACCAGCAACAACAACGTCAGCCGAGAGATCAGACGAAAAATCACGCTTGCTAATTAATCGCTGCTACTTTGGGCTCAGCAAGCAATTTAGAAGTAGAGTCCCCTCTCGAACTACGATAAAAATCTATAAGACATTGATAATCCCGGTTCTGCTGCATGGCGCAAAAGCTTGACGCTCAACGGATACAGCGTCTTTAGGAGTGTTCGGGAGAAAGATTCTTCGTAGGATTTTTGGTACCCTTATGTATGATGAGATTGACATAGTCCATTGCATTAAATTCCAGCGGCTGCACTGGGCTGATCACCTCATTCGGATGAACACCGAAGCTCCAGCACTAAAAGCTTACGACGGAAACATGAACAGGTCTATGATGACCTGAAGAAGCTCCGGATTGCCAGCGACTGGAGCCGGCGCGCACTAAACTACACCGAATGGTGCGATTTCCTACGTGCGGCCTTGACCGATAGACGGTTGTATACTGTGTGCTTTCATGACTCACGTATAACTTGTAGATTCTCCCACCGGAATTCGGTAGATTGGTTATTAGCGAACATATCAAGAGCAAAATTGAGAATATGTCGAAGTTATTCAAAATGCCATGATCAACAATTTTATTGAATGTCAATCAAATTTTCATTCAATAACATTTTGGGTCATGGCATATATTGAACATCTCATATATCTTCGCCATTTTCCAAACGATTTTGCTTGAAAGAGTCTATGTACCAAATTCCGAAGAGACCTACGAATTACGATCCTTCTTGATCTGCCACTTTTATATATCGAGATATCTTGACAAGCTGATCAAGACAATTATGTATATCTATTATTACGATTCCGAAACCGGAGTTTTTTTTTTTTTTTAAATATTTTTTCATCATTATATTAGAATTTGTACGAATGTATGTATATCCGGAGAGTCGAACAAATATTGCAATATGCAATACTATTCCACCCAATAGCACAGGTCAACATGGTTTAGTTTTTCGAAGGCTAAGGGTCATTTCCGAAGTAATTTGCTGCGTAGAATCTGAATGCGAGGTCAGAATTGGCCCATTACGTCAGGATTTTGAGATATTTGAGGTTATGCACCTGAATGACGTCGAAGAGATATATTTCGTAAATTCGAATAGCCATAACTTTGAAAAAAAAAATGTAATTGATCTCTTGAACTCATAACTTAAAGGAGTGGTACATAACCTCAAAAGTAGGAAAAAAACGACATTTTTCGGGTACATAAACTCAAATATCTCAAAATTCTGAAGTGATGAGGCCAATTCTGACCACGGATTCGCATTATACGCAGCAAATTATTTCCCTCAGCTTTCCAACAACTGACATGGCCCCGGTATTTGTAGACCTGTGTTATTTAGCAGATGTCGATTTCTGATTTATCGAAAAATCGAAATACCCAAGACATTTGTAATACATTTTCTAAATCAGATTATTAAAATGTTAAAGTAACTTTGGTTCTTGAGTGTAGTGTGCTAACTAAAATGCTAATAATTTTGCTCATAACAATGTTCCAGCCCACTAATATGCAAAACACATGTTTGCATCACAATTTAAACTTTACTCTGGTATTACAAAAAAAAAAAAAAAGAATCGTTTTTCATGGAATTTCATAGAAGGCGAAAATAATTGCACGCGAACGCAATTTTTGCTCTAATGTTACAAAAATTTAAGCATTTTGCATGTCTAACTAGAAAATTAAGTTTTCGTAGAATAGTTTATGTCGTAATTTACGGCTATTTTATAGTTAGAAATATAAATTTTCTAGGTTATTGGGCTAACGAACACAACCAAATCACATTTTTAGCAGTTTGCCACATTATAATCGAATAAATCGATTTTAAAGCATATTGATAAGAAAGATATAACCTTCTAATATAGTTTCCGAACTATTACTCACTGTTGTGCATTATCGCTGAGCGTTCCTTTGATGCGTACTTTGTCACCGGGTTGCAATAATTGCGGAAGAATTGCCGTGAATTTTGTATCGGACATTACGATTAGCGGTGTTTTTGCTTATACTATATGTACTTATATAGGTATATTTAGTGCACTATTTAAAATTAGCACAAAATGGCTTTCGATTTGAATAATAAAACAAAAAAACTTTTCGCACGATTTGTTTTGGTTTATTTCGTTTTCGAGCGTAACTAAGGATGTTTCACACACACTTTTGATTAAAATAATTGAAAAATATTTTATTGCTGTTAATTTTGTTATTCGCACTTCGGCGTTTCTATTAATACTGAGCGTCTGTAAACAAATATCCGACAAATATACTTATATTATATGAGTAAAAATTAAGCGGAATGTGCTAGCGTCGCGCCAAGCCAAAGAGTAAATGCCAAGTGACGTCACTATTTGAGTATTATTTTTGGGCTCGTAATTTCCCACACAGTTGAATGGAAGGCGCGCGCGCGTGTATAAATCGAATTGAATTCGGAGGGAGAGACGTCGGCGGTTTTCGAGAAGGGAACCACTTTATGCGCTGATTGCTCGCTGAGAACTAATCTAACAGAAAAACTGGCGAAAAGACATGACAAGCAAAGAACTTATGTCGCACAGTGGTCAAAAGGCTAGAAATTGACGGCAATTTAATTCATAATGTTAGTTTTTATACGGTCATAAGTCTTCATTAGTCGATTAGATTTGATTTTGAGTTGTGGTGTAATCTCTCAAACTTGTTCCTTCAAATAGAAGTTTAAAATTATGTCTCAGGCCTTTGGGAGGGAACAACACAAAATGTAGTATTTGTGATCAAAACGAGTAATAAACAACAAATTCTTGGGATTAAGCAGACAATTGTTCATGTACCAACTAATGCAAGTACTAGCATGATTTTCTTCAAGTGCGAAATTCATATCAACTTGAAAGAAAGAAATTTTAAATAACTGATACTTTCCTTTATTTTTATAGTGTATCTATTATGTGTAACTATTATATGAGCCTTAAGCAGTAAGCATTGAGAACCGTAATAAAACGACAGATCAGTAATAAATTAGTGAAAGAATATGTAAAAACTATTTGAGAATTATAAGTGCTATTATGTATTAAGTAAAAGTTTGCAGTTTACAACCTCTTGGGCTATATCTTTCCTTAAATGGAAGAGACAGTGTGCAGCTCCCTGGCATGCGCCGTTGTTAGATTAGTGCATGGCATGATCGATGTTGGCGAGAGAAAGGGAATAAGAGGACAGCAGCATACATGACTTAGTGATTACATACTATTATCGAATAATAGTGTGTAAATATGTGTATCAACTATGTTGTGTTGCTATATTAACAGAAAGTAAGAATTTACGTATGTATTAGTAAGCGAGCTAATTTTAAAGCTCGGACGTTTTTAATGGAAGACCATTTCTGTAAGAAGATTTATACATTTTGCAAATAAGCTAAGTAAAATTTAAAACGTTGAAATAAAAAAGCCTATATTTCGTAAATAGCTATGTTATTTCGGGTGTCCCGTGACACATTTTTTAACAAGAGGATTTGACGCGTATGTTAATCTTTAAAACGGCGTTAAGACTTCCACGTGTCTCTTAAGTAAACTACATAATCATTTCAATTAGACATTGATGGTAATAAAAAAGGTTTCCATGAATAAAAAATTCGGAAAATCTCCATACAGCATTTAAAGTGGGTTGCAATGTAATGGTTTCAGCAATTCAGCATTTTTCAGTTCACCGGTTTATAGAACTATTTGATGAAAACTGATGGGACTAGTAACGAAATACATATCCAAATGGAAACAAACACTGAGAATAACTGAAAACCAGATTATTCTACTAAGTAATAGCTCGCTTTATGAAACGCCAGAGAAAACGTTAAAGCAGAGATGCCTAGGGCATATGCTCTTCATACAATTTGTTTTTGTAATGCTCTTCAGAATAGGATGAGCATAAAGTTTTCTAAGTCTACTAAACTCTAAGCATCATCTTGAAATTTGTTATGGAGACTTCTTAGGGTCTGCCGCTTCACATAAATATGCTAATGCGCGTATTTCTCTATTTTATGGGGTAGCCCCTTACGAACTCACCGCCCAATTATATGATTTTGTATGAAAATCTTATTTACTTAAGTCAATCTCAGCTTGAAATTTTAGATGGTAGTTTTTTATTAAAGGCCGCTTCACATACATATATTAATGGGCGTGTTACGCCCACTTTCAATATTAACTGGAAGCGTAAAACTTAACTCTCACTACATAGCTGCTATACGATTTGATTTGTTGTTTAAATGGTATTAGAGTTTCGGTTCAATCAAAGTTAATATTTTATATTGTTTTTGTTTTTTTTTAGTTTTTTTGCTTCTCACTTTTCTTAGGTACCCCAGAACCTCCACAACCATGTGTCTCTTTTTTTTTTTTAGATTTTGAAAATTTTTTTGCACTTCAATACTTGAATTGAAGGCCCCGAAAAAGTTCATCTACGGCCTCAAAAAGAATTGCTTCGCAGGAAGTACAAAATAAGCTGCTCAAAATGGTTTTAAATTTGCCTTGGCATTATTCCACAATAGATTTGCAGTCGTTAGCTAGTATTGAACTGGTAGCATAGCTATGTTATGTGGATGTTGCTATTCCACATTTTCGCACATATATATTTCTTGTCTAAGCAACTTAGCATAAGTTTTTATATAAATTAATAAAATTTAATCAGTTTTTTGTATAATTTTTACCCAATAACGAACATCATGACAATTCCTACATTCATATATTTTGTTTTTCTTGTTAATAACTAAGTAGAATAGTACGTTTAGACTGCATTTTTAAATTATAAATAAATTATAAGCATAATACATGTAAAATAATAAAAAAGTGAAATAAATAATAAAGTGTTTGAAACAAATAACAACAAAATAAATATTTAGTCTAAAAGCACAAAATAATTTTTCAAATTACTCTTCCCAACACTACATAGCATAGTGTTGCATTACAGCCCCTTAAAAGAGTCACCATTGTATACACTGAACGTGCTTACCAACACTGCGCGCACACACTGTCAACGAAAACAGCCAATAGAAAATCAGTTCGTGGCTCTCACGAATTATTATCGTGAACCACCGCGCCGGGTGCGAGAACAAGCGTTTGCTCACCTTGGATTTTTTTAGACAACAAAATATTTTTTTTATAATTATACAAAAAGCAATACAACAAGTACAACAGTTAGAAGCAGAACGTGTGTAACTGGAATTACATAAGAAATTAAGGTAAATTTTGGAATTGTTTTTTTTTTTTTCATTAAAAAAAATTCATGCGTATAAAAGCGATTAAGCGCAGCGGCAACGTCAGCGTTGCGGCGCCAGCAACAATTTTAATATGAAAAGAAAGTGCTGCGCTGCATAAACAGAACACAGAACCGACTAGTGTCTGATGTGGCCGCCGTCATCGCCGCGGCGGTGCGTGGTGCTTATTATTGCTGACGTTGCCGATGTGCTGTTCCGCTTTGCTTTGTTCGCTTATGGTGCTGCTGCAGTTGAAATTTGAAAACAGTTTGTTAATAAAATAAATATTGAATTTCATTTGTATTTGTAGTCGAATAAAGTAATAAATATGAAGACACAACTGGTACTAATCGTCTGCGCGCTGGCATTCATCACACAGACAGCGCTGGCGCTCAAGGAGGAAGATTGTGAAGGTATGTATGTAGGTCAAATGAATGATGATATATGGCCTGGTAAAGTTGGAGAACTATGTGAGCTATAAGTTCCGCTTCTGGCACAGTAGTTTATGAGTATACAGAATGTGAATCGTGGCTAGAATGAAATCTTCACTCAGTGCTAACACATCTGTTCGAAAATAATGAAGTAGCAACACGGCTTGTTCGATTTCAAATCTCTGTTCATGGAGCACAACCACTGCTGCATTAACTTTGCTAGAAACCACAAAGAACGTTGCAGTTGCGACTACGAGATATTTTGTACTCCGTCTAATCTCTATTTGAAACATAGATCTGTATGGGCGCTATATTCTATACTGCTTTAGAACTTAGGCTGCTTTGTTTTAAGATGTCACAGTAGAGTCGAAATATCAAGTTTCTATCTTTTATATTGCGTTTCCGCCGTTTCCTTTTAAAATTCAAGTCTATTATAAAAGACATCATTCGCCACTACTTTCTCCAATTTTATGGCAGCATACGGATTCCGCATTGGAAGAACGACTCGTATTTAGTAGCAATCCATGAATAAACCCCATTTCTGGCTTACTCGTAATTACGAGAATGCTGCATAGCCAGTACAAAACTCACTATTCGGGTAGGACTTTCCATTTAAGCATTTCCAACTAGATTTTAAATGGTTTGGCAGCATGGGGTCGAGAAGTTTTGTGCTGAAAATCACTTAGCATCTATACTCCAATTGTGGGCGTTTTTTCTTCAATACTCTGCTCAAACACGGCAATTGTTGTTGTAGCGATCTCCCGTATTGGTTTCACTGAGCTTGATTAGCTTATAGTGCACTCTACACCCAATAAACAGTGCATAAGCTTGTATCCATGGATATTTGGCTTCGCCGTTGATGGTTGATAGGGCATCCAGGGCAATCCATGAGTATTTGCGTTTGTAATTGTCGTAGCGGATCCTCTTTTCAACTCCACCTTTTATATCGTTCAATCAGCTGTTCACAGGTCAAAAGAGCCACTTTCCACGTCTCTCGGTTTCAACTTGTTTGTCACTCAATATCCTTACTTCTGGATCATTACCAGGTCATTACCAGGTTTTGAAATTGCTTGGCGAGTCACTCCCAATGATCTTGCCAACTCTTCTTGACTTTGACAGGAGTCTTCATTAAGCAATGCCTCTAATACTACTTCAATTTAAAAACAAATTTCGCTGTTCCACCGCTAAGCCGGTCAATGACATGAAAATCACCACTCTTGAAGCATTGAAACTACGCAAGACACGTTGTTTCACTCATAGCGGTCTTAACATAAGTGTATGAGAGCATTCGGTGAACCTCAGCTGCAAATTTCTTCATGTTAAAGAAAAAACTGACCACCTTCCGCAAATAACGAGAATTTGATTTATAAAATGACATTTTTAATCACGAATAACTTAATGATGTAAATACGAATCGACAATTGGTGATATATTGTTATGTTTACAAGATTCCAAAAGGTACTACATGCTGTATATACTCGTAAGGTATCTATTTCGACTACTACGCAACGCTAACGGACATCTATAGGAAAACGGCGGGATCAAAGTTGTATACCTAAAAGTTTCCGAGGTCGTGGTATTCATACAGACGAAAGGACTTTTATACTGAATTTTTCATGCTGATAGACAATAGATATGTTTTATTCGATGTACCACGCCTTTCATTTAGCTATTATATACATTTTCACAGAATAACCCTTCTACCGTATGAATACAGCTTTCAATAAATCTTCCATTTCATTACAGTTTGTGTCAAGACTGTCAGACGCTTTGCGGCTACACTAAACGATGCAACTAAAAAAGATTTCAAACTAATTGAGACAGAATTCAAGAAATTCTGCAAATCACAGAAGAACAAAGAGCACAGATTTGTAAGTACATACCGCAAAAAACGAATTTTTACACCGCTACGTGGGCGTATACTTTGTCATCTCGTACAAAATTTATATAACACGTCATTCTTACAGTGCTACTACCTCGGCGGTCTGGAAGAATCCGCTACTGGCATACTGAATGAACTAAGCAAACCATTGAGCTGGTCGATGCCAGCGGAAAAGATTTGCGAGAAGCTAAAGAAGATGGATGCACAAATCTGTGATTTACGTTACGGTATGCCTACCCGCCTAACTTTTCACCATAGTACAAAGCATCTAAATTTTGTTTTCTCTATATTTTTTTTTTTTTTTTTTGTTTTCGCAGAGAAACAAATCGATGTGAACAGTGTAGACCTCAAGAAACTAAAAGTCCGTGATCTGAAGAAAATCCTCAACGATTGGGATGAAAGCTGCGATGGTTGTTTGGAGAAAACCGATTTCATTAAGCGGATAGAGGAGCTTAAACCGAAATATGCGCAACGTAATGAATTATAAGAATAAGTTGCATTTCATTCACTCGTCGCGACAAATAACATTTTTTATATACAAAATTGTTTAGTTAATATAATTATTTAATTATTTACATCATTCGTCCTATCGTTTTAAATTAGAGTTTGATGAAGAAGAGACTACATTTTGAATAAAAAAAAAATATATATAGAAAAAAGCAACCCAAAGAGTTTTGTTAAAATATTTTTATTCAAATTGCACTAAATTCGGTGAGCAACGACGACAACATCAAATACAAATACAAATATTTTGTTTTGAAATATGTTATATGTGGTTTTTTTATGTGAGATTTATAAATATGTATTGTTATTCGTTGGTGCCTTATTAAATATTAGTTTTTATTACTTTACTTAGACTTAAGAACTATGCTAAAATGATGTTTATAAAATGTGATGGCGTATAGAACGTGTAATGAAGTATCGCTGTCAAAATTTTACTGCTTAACGACGATATGGCTGTTTGTTGTAGCGTCCTCGCTCGTTCTCATCGGCAAGATTTGCAAATTCACTGTAGACTACACACCAGCAATAGGTCAGTACAGCTGTAAGTAGAGAAGTTTATTATGAAATTAGTATAAAGTTTACGATAAAAACTATGAAGTTTGATTCGTATGTATTCTAAAAAAGAGAGAGCTATTTACATTTCGAATAGACTAAAGATGAGACAGATAAACCTGTAACATTTTAAGACCACATAAGAAGAAGTATTGCTAACGTTTTGAAAGAAGAACATAGGTGTTCATGTTTCGACATGCCTTCAATACAATTTTATATCCATTGTAGGTAAGACAATAATCTTTTGCCAAAAGCCTTAATTATTTCTATTCTCATTTTAGATTATATTCTCATATTTAAGCTTATCAAACTTCACAGCGGTGTTATACAACGTAAATCGCTTATAAAAACTAGGCGCTAAAGAACCTAATTCCGTACTGTACAAACAAATGATTCGATATATCGTCGTAGATAACGCCGCAAACTCACAATGTAGCATCGATATATATTCAAGTTATAAGTAGCTATTCGAATTTTTTCTGTCGTCAATTATGGCTACTTGCAAAAGTTGCCAAAATTTTAAGTTTTTACTACCATATATGGGTGTTTCTTATTGGGGGACACTTCACAATTGTCTTAATGGTCGTGTGGGTAGAGTGGGTTTGTATGGGAACATGAAATAAGTCGTGGCAGATCCTATAAAGTATATTAATTGTTAATCAGCAGCAAAAGTCGAGGCGAATTAGTTTGAACAACGAGATTTTGGAGATTATAAAATATAGAGGCTTCAATTTTAGATATTTAGACTCTTCTTTTCACTTTTCAGATAAAGAGTATTAAAAGAACATGACAACCACTGGAAAGGATAGCCTCTATACAAATTTGGCGCACCATTTTCGAAGGCATATTCAGACTATGTTATTTCTTGCCCAAGTTTTATACAAGTTACCTTTGAATCTTACTTCAAAACTAACCAAAAGTTACTGAAAGTGTTATTATACTAAATGAAATCTAAAAAATCTGATTAGTTTGCAAATATATTCTAAATAGGCCTTAAGTTTTTGTATGAACGTTTTTTTATATTGTTCTTAATTAAGATAGAAATACAAAATTTTGTGTAGTTTACGCTAGTCCTAATAAAATATCTCACATAGGCCCAGATCGGATCACTATAAGTGGTGGTTCGTTAAATATGGCCCAGTTTTATGTTTTTTTTTTTTCGTAAAAATCAATGTATAGATTCCCAACCATTCTCAACTTATTTACTATATCCCAAGAAGCTATAATCTTGATTTCGTTGAAGTTAGTTCTTTCTGACTTCATTGGAAATAATAAAAACCCGAACTATAAGATAATTGTTGGCTGCAACGTTATTCCTTCATATACTTGATTTTCTGTCTTATATTGTCTTTTAAGATGCCTTTCTTGAATTCCCACTAAGGTTTTCCAGAGAATCTCGGTGATGTGAGTGAGAGATTTCACCCAGAAAAGAAGTTCATAGAGTGGCGCTATCAGGGATTTTAGGATGAAAGAATGATGGATACGCAAAAATAAGAAAAAAATAAAAAAAATTTGAAATGCCACAATCTTTTTTAAAACTGCAATATCAAGATTTGCTAATAATTTTCAAACCCAACATGCTATACGTACAATAATGGACGAAAGCTATGTAGTTTGCTTTGTGGAAAAAATATGGCATCCAATGCACCTATTCGACCGTACAATGCATGTACGGTCGAATAGTCAAACTTCTCGAACTTAGTGTAGCCACAATTCGTAGTCTGGGATTATGTAGCTTCAAAAACAAGCAAGAATGTTTCGACATAGGAAGAGCAAATAGTATGCATTATATTTAGAGTTGGTAGCTCCAATAAAACCAATTTTCCGGTATTGGAAGGAATATTTGTGCTATGAATTTACTCGGAGATTGTTGCTAAATTGCAACTACTACTCAACACTAGAATGTTTGCTCAAAAAAGCCAATTCTTACTAGTAATATGTCTAAAATGTTTATTGGTGCGGAATGAATTTAGAGCCGACTCTAAAGTTAGAGTCGACATTAAAAAAAATCAACTTTTTCTCTTTATTCTGTGTGTACATTAAAAAAATCACTAGAATTTACAGCCTGAAAGTATGTAACAATAAAAGTTTTTATAATGACTCCAATATGAGTATGTGCAACAATCTTAGAAGTATACAATACATTTTAAGAACACATTAAGCGATTGCAATTCAAGAAAGTACTTGTATGTGAAAAAAAAAAACAAAAATTAATAAATATCTACAAAAAACAATAATTTTCTTCAAAGTCATTTCAATACGCACTATGAGTGCATTAAGTTTATAGGCGCCATCAATGCGAAATTGCATGCAGCACTTCGCACATCATCAATTCAAAGCGATCGTTAAGATCGTTTTTCCCCAATGCCTGCCAATCCATACAAGTGCAGCATAAATACTAAACGCCTCTCAAGCAGCTGTCTGTCTGTCTGTCTGTCTGTCTATCTGTCATTTGCACACACACCCAACGGAGCTGGCAAATAGGCAATCAACTATGAAATATGCGATACTAAAACGAACTCTGTACGTGCAAACTACAGACGCATCCGGCATTTAAAAAGCCACAAATGAATATACAAAACCAATTTCTCTCTGTAAGTATTTTACATATTGTATGAATGAAGCCACAGTAATTTTCTTCAGCTTCGATTTAATTTCACTCACCGCAACAGATTATACCGAAGATGAGCCACAAAACGCCCGTCAGCACCAAACCGTCAATAAAGAAGACAACACCGGTATAAATGACCGAAATGAGCAGACCGATGGAGATCATTATGCCCAATACCACCCAGGGCATCATCAAATAGTGATTGCGCTAGAATTGTACATATTATTGGAGAGTTAAATTGGATAAATTGATTGATTGATTGAACTATTGGTTGCTAAGCTACTTACCTTTAGAACGCCAACAATCATTAGCAGTGATATCAGTATAGTCATACATAGATTGAGCACCAATATAATCTTGACAATATTTGTTGGTACAAAATCAAAGATAATCGTTTTAAATTGTACGCGTGCCGTAAAAATAACAATTATTGTTATAATTGAGAGTATTATAGCCAAAATACCAGAGATGACAGAGCCATTGCGTAGCGATTGACAGAAGCAGCAGGAATTCAGTAGTGGTTTCGCCATTTTGTTTTATAATTGTGTATTTTGAATATTTCTGTTGGTTATATATAAAATATGCGATTTATTTAGTATGGTTTTAATTAGATACTAAGTTATATGTTATATAGTAAATCCTGGCAGTTCGAAACCTTCTACGTATATACAATTACTATTCGTATAGATGGTAAAAAAAATATACTTTATAGATTTTATGAAGTTACAGTGGAAGTTAGGCGCGTTTGCAGTAGTCCACATTAACAGGGAAAGTTATTAAAGATTTGTTCCTGTGTGAGCAAATTGTGAAAAGCAACTACTAAGAACAAATCACCATACGCATTAAGGGAGTGTCTATTGTTACATTAGAACTCCACTACTTAAAAAAAAAAAAAAAAAAAACAGTGAAAAAAACAAGACGATACCTTGTATACTCATTTTATATGCTGCGTTGTTATTTTTTGAAGTTAAACTTCTTTATGCGCGATATGACGAATAACTCAGATCTTTTCTAAGGGAAGTAACGTTTTCGGACGGAAATAAAGAATTGTTCAAGCATTCGTAAATCAACTATAGCATGACCATGCATTCATGTGCTCGCGCGTATTAATGCTAAGCTAAGAATATTAAACGAAAAAAAGCAGGGGCATTTGGGTGGAACTTGGGGGATGATTGAGGGGATATTCTGTTTATATCTTCAACTATAAACTACATTGAACCCTTCGCAGGAAGGCAAGAGCGGAAGGGGAAGAAGAGGCAGACGTATGCGAGGACATGAGGGAAAAGAATTTGGTGAAGGGGACACGGCCAGGATGGTAAGTAGGAAGGGGGCAGATGGATGTAAAAGGTTTCATAACTTTAAAAAAAAAAAAAATACTAACTGGTACGTTCTCCAGTTTCTTTCCCCTATATCCGCCAATGTGTGATAGCAATGAAGTTGGAAAATTTTATCAAAAACTCAACCGAAAGTTTTAAGCTTGGAGTTTCATTTTGTAAGAACGATAATGGGGTGCTAGTCACAGATGCACAAGAATTACTGAGACTATGGAGAAGTCACTTCCCTTACCTACCTGTAGGCAATGAAGGGAACAATACCACGGATAGAGAAGTAGTCCCAGCACTTCCAGAGCCACTGTAGAGCCACTGGACTATAATGAGGTCAACTCATCAATTAAAAAGCTGTAGATTAACAAAACGGCAGGTTCCGACGAGCTGAAGGTGAAGAGCTCTAGAGTTGGTAAGGCGTATTCACCAACTCCTATGCAAGAAATGGTCCAATTAATGTACTCGCAACGATTGGAATGCCAATGGCATTTTTGCCGGATACACTAAGAGGACAGTGTGACTACAGACCAAAAATGTTGACCAGTGACCAAATTTCAACATGCCGATAAGAACAAAGTTTTTTAACGCCCTGACTAAACTTGCTATACCAGCAAAGATCGCTTGTCCTTGCATGATGACGCTATAACATATACAAAGTGTCGTCAGAGTAGAAAGAACCGCTTCGAGCACTTTGATAACAAGAAAGGTTTCAGGCAGTGTGCTCCTTTGTCGTGTGACTTTTTTTAATCTTTTGCGGGAGAACACCCTACGCAGATGCTCTTACTTAAAACTGTCGTGTACAATTTTCCACAAGAAGGGATGCTACTCGCATATGCTGATGTCATTTACATCATCGACACGAACGAACGGTGAGTTAGCAAGGCGTTCTCAGAGTTGAAACAACAGTCACGTTTCATGTGTCTAGCGGTGTGCAAGTATAAACTAAAGGTTGTACTTGTTGTCCAAACCATCAAGAAGATGGAGAATTTCAATGTGGGAATAGAAATAACCAGCAAGAATATTATAAGCTTGGAGATAGGGCTTTGAGATTTCCAATCGCAGGTGCTTTGGGCTCAGCAAGGAAATTAGAAGTAGTGTTCTCTCTCGAAGTACGAAGGTGTAAATCTATAAAATGCTGATAGTTCTGGTCGTGTTGTATGGCGCAGAAGCGTGGACAACCAGGCAACATTGGATACAGCGTCTTTGGGAGTACTCGAAAGAAAGAATCTTCATAAGATTTTTGAACCTATTAGAGTTAGTGACGTATTTTTTATCCGTATGAAATACGAGCTACATGAGCTTTATGATGAGAGTTACATAATCCAGCGCATAAAATTTCAGCTGCTGCACTGGGCTGATTATTTTAGCCGAATAGATATCAGAGCTTCTGCACAGAGCGAACACAAACTTAACTAGTGGACCAAGTCCGAAAGGGAATACCTCTGCTAACTTGGTATAAACAAAAACTTGTGAACATGATCGATAGATATAAGTAAGTATAAGTAATAAAAAAAAGTATTTACAATCGAAAAGAAGTCTAGAAAAATTACAGTATTAAAAACGCTTTACATTATAATTGATTTTGAAAGTTCTTGTATCTATATCGTAATAATTAGCATAGCTCGAAATCGATTAGTAATTATTATTTGCTTAAAAGAAATAAAAAAAACAATAGCAATGAAAAACGCTACCGGTAGTCATATGATTACTTAAAAGCTCTCCGGCTTATCTTAATTTATACAATGACTGAATCTATTTACAAACTGACCTAACACACGCTATCTCAAACTCAAACTCAAACTCAGCACGGCGCAATAATGTTGATGTGTGGTATGCCATTCATTATTAGATGCTCAGTAACAATTGTTCTCGTACTTTAATAAATCATATAAGTACCAAAGGCGCCATTGGGCCAAGCCTCTCTGTAAAATCGCAACGAATTAAAAGCCATATGAACTTGTGTGAACTGAGCTGTTCGTCCGTCTGTCTGTCTGTCTGTCTGTCTTTGATGAACATGTTGAACTAGCAATTTAATTGCGCAACAGAATTTGTATTTTCTACTAAAACAGAGCGAACTTTAATCTGCGCATATTATTTTGAGTTTTTGTTTAAATTAACAAACACATTTTTGTTTATTTTTTTGTTTTTTTTATTTTTTCAAGCTTTTTTGCATTTGATTTAGGTTTTTGTTTTCTTCCACAAGTGAATTCTGTGCACAAAAGTTTACACCTTTTGTTTAAAGTAATAATTTTTCAAAACATTTGTTTGGATTATTTGGATGGTATGGAATCTGTATCTTTGCAATGAGGTGTTGAGTGCTGTTTTTGAGGCTTTACGTTAGCGGATGCTATATTTCTAAACGAAAAAGAAAAAACTTTCTACATATAAACTACATAAATAACAAATTTAATCGTGTTCAATCAATGAACAAAACAAATTGAGTTGATCTTTAAAATGATGTTTTTTGTTGTTGTTTTTTGTTGTTGTTGTTGTTTTTGTTTGTTGTTGTTGTTGCTAACAAATGACTTTGCACACGATTATCTCATCAGTTTTATGACGCGCAATTTCGACAAATCTTCGACTCAAAGCACTTTTAAGCTGCTTTAAAGTTATACTGCAAGCAATTTAAGTGAGATAGTACATATGTATGAACGCAAAACCCAGCAGCAAAATATAAAATGTATCTAGATACATATGCAGACATGCATGCATGCATGCATGCATGCATACAGTTCACAATAACGACAACGTTAAATCGCTGATAGTCGCGCGCTCATTTACATGTGCAAACATATTTCAAGTGGTAAAGTCGACGGCGTCATCATCTGGCTGTCTATAGATACAATATATTTTTGAACATGAACATGATGTTGAGATAAACGTTTGATTAATTTAATTACTTGGCTGGAAGGCTGCAACTGTCTATATATGCTGCTATTATATTTCTATTCATTCAACAAACGTAATGCATGACTGATTTCAATGAAAATTTTGTAGAAAGTTCAATCAGATAGAAAAGTATCTTTTAGCTATATACATATGTATTAATTAATATTCATACTATGACTCATTAGCATAAGAACAAAGGCAATTTTGTATGTTTTAAACTTGAGCAGCTTGTTTGTTCAACGTTTGCTGTGTGGGCAGTCAGAAAAGTATAACAAACGGTCGAATTTTATATAAATTTTCAAGTATGTATATAATAGATACAGCTTCCTTCAGTTGCGCTGCTCTTTGCGAAATTCTATTTTTAAAAGATTTACGCTTAACATTTCGATTTGGTCAGTCAACGAGCCAGCCAACGAGCAACGTGCGTTTTTAGATTTCAAAGTTCTTTTTGACGTCAGCATCGTACATTATGGTGCTGTAATTGATGATCATGAATTTCTGTTGCTTGGCTTCGATTTTGATTTTTTTGCTGTAATAAAATTTCTTTGATTTGTTTCGCATATGCTTTTGCTAATTCTTGGAATTTGACCATTAAAATGCTGAATTCGGTTAACCAGTGTAACGTTTTGTCAACATGTGTTAAGCCAAATACACATGTAGTTACTTTATAAACAAACTAAGGGCATACAAAAAAAAAAAGATAAACACCAAATGTAAATTTGCTAACGAAGCAAAAAATATTTGCTTAAGTTGATTTAAAAGTTCAAAGCTCTTAAATTGAGACTAAGTAGATAAGTTCTTTAAAATGTTAACTTGAGAAAACATGAAAAGATTTGTAAGAATGTGGTACTTTAATTCTTCTGAGTTCACATTAGACAATAGCCATGACTCCATGCTACATTTACAAATATATTTGTAGCTTTTTCACATTTACATATTCTTAAATGTGAAAAAGATATTTACATATTTTTCAAAATTTGCTGTGAACTTTTTCGTAGCCACTTGCTGACTCAATATACAGTTTTTAAAATTTTATTTAAAAAACTAGATGGCGCTAAATAAATTTAGATGGCGTTGGTTCCTCTTCCCTCTAGCGGAAGTAGCATACCAATGGAAGGCACTGCACTGTCTTCCTTCTCTAGCCAGTAACATTACGATGCAAAAAACTCTTCCGATTATGGCGTTGAAGCAACTGTTCGCAAGTGAAAAATCTCCTTTCGACGTCTCTTGGCTTCAATTCGTGCGACACCCAATTTCCTTGCTTTTAAATCATTCCCATGGCTTTGAGCTGTTTGCCAACTATTGTCAAGTCAACATCCAATGATTCTGATAATTCTTGAAGGTTTTGACACGGATCTTCGTCGAGTAATGCTTCCAATTCGTCAACTTCAAACTTTTTAGGCTGGCCCGGACGTTCTTTGTCCTCCGTATCAAATCAACACTTTTAAACCGACTGTCAGTACTGGTACTGACAAGTTGAAATCGATGGAGCATAGTCCCCGTAAGCCTCACAAAGCGTACGATGGACTTCAGCTGCTTTTTTTTTTTTCAAATGTGAAAGCACAAAAGCAAACCTTCCCGCAAATTACGTTTTGTTCACAGAGCAAAAAAAAAAAATATGTTGTTTACACTTCAGTGGAATAACACATACTAAAAATTGAAGCTAATGAAGTAGGCTTTCACATGAATATAGTCAAAGGTTTACCCGATGCGATTTAGTGCTAGTTACGCCATCTCTTATGAATCCTTTAAAATTAATTCTAACACCAATATTTGATGTGTAAGATGCCACCATATCGAATTTCAAGTTGATATTGAAGTTTTCCATACAAATGCATAAAAGTGAGCTATGGGTTTATATGGGACTACCTCGAAAAGTGGACGGGACACGCCCATTTGTATATATATACGAAGCGGTTGTCCACTTAATTTCACCAAAACAAATTTCAAGAAAATATTGATTTGAATAAAGAGTTTTTTCATAAAAAACAGAAAAGTCCACGGAGGGTTTGTATGGGGGCTATCCCAAAACCTGGGCGGGACACGCCCATTAGTCTGTGTATGTTATGCGGATGTCTATAAAAAGGCACCATATCGCATTTCAACCTAATATTGACTTTAATAAAGACGTTTTTCAGACAAAAAGTCAAAAGTGGGCGGTGAGTTTGTATGGGAGCTACCCTAAAAAGTGAGCGTGGCGTGATACTATATTAAACTGTAATAAAAAGAAATGTATGTGCCAATTTTCAACTGTATAGCATAAAAATTGGTCCCCGAAAAATGTGCAACTACATACAGACTGACGGACCGACAGACGGACAGACAGACGGGCAGACATACAGCCGGACAGACAGCCGGACAGACAGATGGACAGACAGATGGACATACAGACAGACGGGCAGACAGACGGACATGGCTAGATCGACACTTCTCATCGAGCTGATCAAGAATATATGTACTTTATGGAGTCTACGATGCCTACTTTAATGCGTTACAAACTGATAATAACATTTCACATTATGTGTGAATGGTATAAAAAGGTGTAAGCGATAAATTTTGGTATTTTCATTTTTTTTTTTTTTTATAGGAGTTGATTATATAAATGAAGCGTTGCTAAAAAAAACCTTCTCCTGTAAAATGTAAAATTTATTCTTTGCCGTTTAAACTATTCTGGCGGTTATGGCTCCATATCCTAACTTTTTATTAGAATTTTTATGTATTTAAGATATTTAAGTTAGATATTTATTTAATTTAACGATTCAAAGATACTATGTATAAACAAACACTTATGTACACCAAAGTATTTATTTTTATATTTTCAATGGGCGTTTAATAAATAATTCTAAGTCTAGTCTAACTATTCCGGTTACGCATCTGACAATCTTCTCAAACGCCTTTGATTCGATAGATATCCAATAATACCAAACCTTCATTCATTTTTTCCGTTTACATTGCATTGAATGCCAACCTACATCTTTTTTTAGAAAAAAAAAAGAATTCCTAAGAAACGTATAGAATGACGTGTTTTTTCCACAACTGCTACTACAAATTTAAGTGATTAAATGAATGTTGTCACATATTTTTGCTGCAGTGAGCTCACTACCTACAGAAAACACTACTATCTTTGCAATTTGAGATACATCATACTTTTACTGTATTGTATATCCATATACAACGGAAGTGCCTTTCGCGCATTCATGCTATAATTATAAATAATGATTGAATATCTTTAAATATAAATTAATTAAAAGCTTACGCAGTTAATAAGTAACTATAGCATATTTTTTTTTTAAATGAATGAATGCATAAAACCGGTTCGAATCGTATAGAAATTAATGTTGTATTTTTTAAGCATAAATTAAAAGAAATTAAACTTCAAATGCACATTTTAGTTAGCCTACACAACAAATGCCAATGTTATAAAAATATTTTCAGTTAATACTTTTTTTTTTTTTATATCGGCTTAAAATGTCTTTGAGTTTTGTTTATCACTTACAGCATGACATGAATGAATGAAACACCTACGCTGCTGCTGTTTCTTCCAAAACAAAATAAAAAAGTTATACTCTATAGATACTCAATTTTACTATACTCGTATATCATTATCAGTGCTTCAGTTAAGTGCTTGCAGTGAATTGAGTGAGATACTTTTACATGTTACGCATTAGCATCTATTTTTCTTTTTTTTTTCATTTTTTTTTGTGGTAGTTTTGCCTGGTGTTTGAATTAGTCATTTTATAAAGTGATAATTTTGTGCTTCTATGCGGCACACTTCATATGCTGTTTATATCTTTTGCTTTATGTTTAATGATTGAAGTGGTTGCCTTTAATATGTGCTTTCAATAGCCGAGTACTTTTTTTTTTGTTCGTTTTTTCTATAATACTTTTGTTGGTTTATTACTATATTGGATTTCAAAGTCCGCCGCACACTTAAGACGCTTAAAATATTGGCTGAAATGCGCTAATAAACGACGCGGTAGCTCAATTTTAAGCTGTAACTTGATATATCTAAATAAATAAAAGTCAATTGAATAAGGTTGGTCAGCTTTAGGTGGTGTGTAGCTTAAGAAATAAGAGTTGGTTTTGCATTGTTTATAGGATAGAGTCTATGAAATTTTAAATTTACTACAATGTACAAGGCTTACTTTTCACGTCATTATGAAGCAAATTGTAAAACAATGTTAAAGTAAACAGGAAAAACTTTAGTTTTGTATTACGCGAAAGCTTAAATGCTCTTAACAACAACCCTGAGAAGCAAACGGTCTGATCATTTCACCAGGAAGTAAAGTGTCTATCAATAAAAAACTCCAATAAAATAACATAGTACTAAGCCAAAATTCAATCGGAAACCATTATTTGCGGGATATTTTTATGTAATTTAAGATTTAAACAAAATATCATTCATATGACTATCATGGCTCTTTTTGCACTGTCTGACCGTATCTGACCTTTTCGGCTGATATGCCAGCAAAGGCTAATCGGTGTTTGGCTTCAAGGTCATATAAAGTTCTGGGATCGTTAGTGTAAACAAGTGGTTTAACGTAAGCACAAAGAAAGTAATCTAGTGGTGTTAAATTGCACGCTCTTGCTGGTGATAAACCATAATCGCAATAAATCAAATGGAACGTATGGCAAATAGCGATGTTTTGTTCAAATTAAAGGTCGTCTCCAGCGATTTAATAAAATTCGGCGAAGAAATTATATGATATCATAGCCATTTAAAGTAACTCATGCTCCTTGTTTCATATTTGTAAAGAGGTAAGGTCTGATTAAACCGACGTACCATAATCAAGACACATTGATTTTCAGAACTCAAATAACGACAGATTTGCTTACTTACGAAGCCAGAAAATTGCCTCATCGGAGTAAAGGATATTCAATAAATTTGTGGATTCATTTTCCTCTCTTCCAACGCCCAGTCAGCGATAGTCGTTAGGCTTCAGTTCTTGTGTTAACACCAAATTCGAGAGGTTATCATGTGAGATAAGCAGAATTCTGCAGAGCGGAGATCGAATAAATTTTCAACACTGGTCTTGTACAGAAAATTTCAGTTCAAACTTATCCACTTAACGGCATACATTCCGTTGATTAGGCGCAGAATGACGATGATGTTTTGCGCGAAAAGATCTTTGAGTTTGGACAATCGAACTTGAATTTTGATATTAAATTTGGATAATAAAATATTTGATAAAATATTGTTAATAAACAAATATGACCGCCAGTAGCGGTTCCGGCATCCCAATTGGTAGAGACTTTATAAGGTACCCCCATATTCTTGTAATTTTCCGTTCTAGTTGCGAAACTTAGCTGGCAAGCACATATACAAGGTCTGTCACAAAAGAAACAGGACTTTTTAAAAATAGCTGTTTCTGTTGGCGCCACCTATTGGTAGATACATGCGTTGTAATGGTACAGCCTTCACTGACAACTTGTAAAAACAATCGGACCACTACAAGCGAAGTTATCGCGCTAAAATTGACAGTATCTTTTGGGCATCGGTCGAAAAATGAATCTCGTACAAAGACCAAATATTAAGTTCTGTTTTAAACTTGGTAAAACATTCACCGAAACGTTCCAAATGATGAAACAAGTTTATGGTTACAATTGTCTTTCCCGTAGCAATGTTCACGAGTGGTTTAAACGTTTTCAAGAAGATCGTGAAGATCTCTATGACGATGAAAATTCGGGCCGGCCAAAACCAGTGGTGCTCGAAAAGAACATTGAAAAAGTGCGTGAATTCATACAAAATGAGCCGAAATCTTTGTTGCGTTATATGGAAATGGAATTAAATACTCCCAAAGATTCGATTCATCGCATTTTGACGGAGAAATTGGGTCTACGGGAAGGTGTGTTTACAGTTTGCGATAATGCGCCGTCTCATCGGTCGAAACTTATCACCGATTTTCTCACCAAAAATGCCATTTTAACCATCAACCATTCACCGTACTCGCCTGATTTGGCTCCATGCGACTTTTATCTATTTGGAAAACTTCATTTGCCTATGAAGGGACACCGTTATGTAGACATTGAGGGAGGATTGTGAGGAAGATTCATTTTTCGACCGATGCCCAAAAGATACTGTCAATTTTAGCGCGATAACTTCGCTTGTAGTGGTCCGATTGTCATAAAATTTCCTGAACCGCTATCAGACTGAAACTCATAGGGCTAACTCCAGTTAACTGACTATCAGTTAGTACTCGTATTGTATGCGATGGATGCAGCTGATGCTGAGTTAACGAAATACTTAGGAAGCTCCCCGGCAACTGCATCTTTACTAATTCTGTTGGCATGAACCGTCATCGAAAAAAATTTTCTATTAACACATGATGATTCTGAAATTTAAATAAAAAATAAATCAAATTCTGAAAAATCTACTCTTTCAGTGATGCATAAATTTGATGTTCAAAAAGATTCAAATTTGGCTGAAAACGATACAGTATCATAACTAATAATAAAACGGCAGATAATTTAGCACGTTGGTAAGTTCTGGAGGATGCACTCACGGTAGATTTTATAAAACAATACAGCGCCTTCAAGTCGCTAATGCAGAAATGTGCAGTGATACAATGATCAAATACAAAATAGGAAAAGTTCAAAGTTAGCGAAGGTGAAAAAAGAATTGGTGTGGGGTATCAAAAATTCGAAAAAACCAACATTAGAATACGTTAGGTATACTGTTGGTTAAACACCAACATGCAGATGCATCTTCACAGAATATAAATAAATTGTTAAGCAGAGAAATACCTTCATCAAATTTTTCAAAACTATAGTCAAATTTCAAATCGCTTAAACACATTTCAGTTCTCTATCAAAAGAACCTCGAGTCTTACAATACTGACCTATCGCATTGCAAATCAACTTCTACCCTTCGCATATTTCTTGATGTTGTTCTACGCTTTAATTAAATTAGAACACACTTCAGCAATTGTTTTGTAAACAAAGCCACATACATAACTATTTCATAAATGAAATAAAAAGCTACGCATAGCATAGATACATTTCAATATGCGCTTAGGCAGCAGTAGACAAAGAGCACGTTCATAGTAATAAATTGTAAACAAACGTCATCAAACGAAACCGAATTGATTGCGACGATAGACGATAATCATGTCTAGGCATTGTAGACATAACTAGAGAAAAGTTGGACTAAAAAAAAAAAAGAAACAACACAAAAAACAAAAAACTCTGGGAATTGCAAAACTTCAAGATGTATCTATGAAGCGTAACGAACAAACAAATTGTAGTAGCGCATTGAAAATACATTAATTGAAAAATTGCGGCACAATTGACGAACCAATGTACATTCGAACAGATGTATCTGTCCCCAGAGAAGAGTATGGAGTAGTAGATACATTTGCCGACAGATACAAATATGCTGGGCACTTGAGACGTGCTACTGATGTTTGAATGAATAGCATAACGGCAGCATGATTGGCACGTCTGTGTCGTATTGCGAAAAAGTTCAATTTAATAAGCAGCAATAGCAGCATGAGATGAGATAAAAAAAGCCGCTTAAAAGATACATAGATACAAGTCTAATTCAATTAGGCGCTGCTGTCCGTCGACAGTTGGCTAGCTGATTGAAAAGCGATTTGAGCACACAATTGTAGGTATTTGCGTAAATAGACGTATATATAGCTATAGATTTTCACACAAATTTGACGAAAATAACAACAACAACAACAACAACAACAAAATCTTCGCATGTCGCTAAAGTATCTGCAGACTCATTAAGTCAATACAAGATATCGTTATACGCTTTAAAGAAATATCTAAGTTATTTATGGCAAAAACAAGTTACAAATTTGGCATATACGAAATAAAAAAAAAAAATGTATTTAAACAAAAAAAAGCGTTAGCGACATGCGACAAAGTCGGAGATACAAAGATACGGCCAAACAAAAAACTAAATAAATAAATAAAATAAAAAAAATAAAAAAATTAGCAGCGACGAAAACAAAAAAACAAAATGTATCTCAAACCTGTAAGACCAGCACAAAAGAAAATCATTGCGTCAAAAATGGCAGAATTATTTTTGACCGGTTCTGTAGCATGTGGGCAACATCAACACAACATAACAGATATTTTCAAATACTTCTATGGACAAACTTTATTCATCTAAGCGTTTTCAGATTAAGCAATTTAATCGCTTTAAAGTTTCGAGGTGTTTGCGACAAATGATCATTGGCATAAATACACAATAAAATCACTATTTCAATTGTTTGCACTAAATTAGTAGTACGCTGCTACCACAGATACATTTGTATCTTTTGTAGCAAATCGCGGAAAAAAAATAATGTCAAACTTAATTACGCGTTGAAGCGCAGACAGCGCAATAAAAAACAAAAAAAAAAATAAAATTAATACAAAAAAACAAACTACAACCAAAACGTGCTCAATTGGCGCGCATACACAAAACACAAATGTCAAAAATCGTATCTGTCAGATAAAAAATGAGCATACGTTTTGCTGGCGGTAGGTAAGAAACTATATATACAGACAGACGGACGGGCGGACGGACGGATGGACGAACAGACATACATATAGACAACATGCGCGATAGGCTGACTGCACACAAATTACATAGACAACTGATTGGAAATTGGAAATCGTATTGGTGCAAAAACTGAGGGCAACAGCGCTAGATTCGGAGCTGGTAGTACTCAGAGTTAGTTTTCAAATTCGATTCGTGCGCTTTTGTTTGCCATAGTTTCGCTCTATTGCAGCGGTTGACATGATTTATCTGCAACGTTTTACATATAAATTTTTTCTTTTCACAATTTCGTTTTGGAAATTTTAATTTTTTTTTTTTTAGAGGAAGTAATTTTTTTGGATTTGCTGTGATTAATTGCTGCGATATGAAGGCATTGCATTGTGTTGAGCTGAGTTACCATGAAATTAGTGAAATCTTTATAGGTTTATATTCTTATAGACTTTTAAAAATTTTTAAAATTTATTTAACAAGAAACCTTTTTAAATTCGATTAAATAGTCATATCAAATCTTAGTATCTCATGCCAAATCTTAGTATAAATTTGATTTGTCATTCAAAATTTTAAGTAAAAAATAAAAGTCTTTTTCTCTCTAATATGTCTCGTCTCACAGACTTGCTGCAGATAGTAAACTATCATTACGCTATGTTCAAGAACTTTCCGAAATCATTGACGTCTATTTCATGCTACTGGACAGCTGTATCCAGTGAACAAAATGCAGAATCGAAAGTAGCATTTGAACCGGAGCATTCCAGCATTATGAATTTGTTCTTGCTTCCAACGAGGTGCATCTTCATTCTTTCTGAAAATTTGGCAATGTTGTTTATGGTTCTAGTTCTCATCACGATAATAAGTTGAAATGGAAGTAACAAGATGGATTGCAGCTGCATATATATGAGAGAAATTTCACATTGTATGGCAATTATGACTAGCATATTATTGGGAATAAAGATCTGACAAAGTTGGAACTGTTGGCTTAAAAATTTTACTTCTAGTCGAAAATTAGCTTTTTTTTCTTAATTAGCTTGAAGCTTAGCTAACTTATGAGCTGGTATCGCAGTGGCCAAATTGAGAGGACAGCCGGTGTACAAATTGCTGCTAACGAATGAGTTGACTTCATTATAGCAGAGCATATGCAAAAGTCGATTCGCAAATAAGCCCTCCCGGACAGCAAGTAGGACTTGCGATAATGTATGGAGCCGTGAAGAATATCTGATAAAGCATAATCGCATTCAAAACGTATCTTCCATCGCTTGCAAATAGAGGTCCTTTGTTTAGAAGCGGTGGGAGAACTTGTTATAAATCTCTATAAAGCTCTATGAGTTTCACATATTATATGGAAGGTTGAATTGTACGGAATGTTACTTTCGTCGTTTTTGTACAAAGATCTCTGGCTATGCACACTCATGCTACCAAGAAAGGGTTTTTTTATTTTTGCACAATATCTCACATCTGGTTCAAAACGATCGTGCTGCCAGTCACGAACGAGGAGCTAAGGCAAGTGACAGACAGACAATCACAGCAGACCGCCGGAGCCATTTCAGTCAGACTCTCCCAACTGTTCCGGAAGTCTACGCCGGATTCTGAATATATATGCGAGCAGTGAAGACATACATCCCACTTCATGGACACGGCTGCCAAGGAGGTAATTGGTTACAACAGATCTTTGACGAACTTTTGGTATGACGCGAAATATCGTCAAGCTATTGCAGAGAAAGACACCGCCTACAGAAGAACTATGTAGTCGGAAGTAACGCGAGCTGTTAGAGAGTGATATCGAGAAATATGTGATATCGAAATAAGCGTCTGACCGTAGGTTTTAAGTTCGGGGACTCTTTCTGTAAAGTCAAATATGGAGGGTGGTCACAGATGCACAAGAATCACTGAAACTGTGGAACTAAAACTAGTCGGAGACTATAAAGGGAATAATGGTGCAGCTGAAGAAGTATTTAGAGAACAGCCGGACTATAACGAGGTCGCCTCAGTAATGAAAAAGCTGAAGAGTGATATAACGGTACGCTCTGATGAGCTGTCAGCTGAGTTATTCAAAAACTTTGGTGAAGAGTTGGTAAGGCATTCGCGCAAATTCTTGTGCAAGATATGTTCTGATTAATGCATGCCCAACGCATTGAATATCAGTGTTCTTTGTACCATTTTCAAAAAAACAAACCCAGCTATCTGCGCAAACTACCGTGGAATATGTCTCCTTTTGAATCGGATAGAAAATTCCGTCCCGCATAGTTTGTAAACGGCTGTATCCATACACGAATTCACAGATAGGATAGTATCAGTGTGGTTTCAGACCAAAAAAGGTCCATCAGTAATAAAATTTTCGCACTACGACAAATCATCATCAAGAAGACCCGTGAGTACAACAAAAACACACATCACCTATTTGTTGATACGCTGATAAGAACAACATTTTTCAACGCCCTGTCTGAAGTTGGTATTCGAGTAAAGATCATTTGCCTTTGCATGAAGCTTTTCGTGCGACTTTTTAAATCTAATGTGTAGAACGATATCCATATGCAAAATGGTCGTGCACGATCTTCCTAAAGGAAGATGGAATTGACATTATTGGCCTGAAGGAACGTCTAGTTAACAAGGTGTTCTTGGATATTGAGTAATAACCAAGTCTCATGGATCTAACGGTGAACAAGGAAAAGACGAAGTACTTGGTGCCCACTCGCAAACCTTCGCCGCGGTTTGAGCGACCAATGCGGATGAAGAATGTCAAGACTTTCGCTTGACAATCGATGCCACTGGGCTTATAAACAAATTCGAAATAGAGCCCTCTCTCGAAGTACGAAAGTATAAAACTATAAGATGCTGATAATGTCACTTCTACTGTATGTCGCAGAAGTGTGGACACTGACAACATTGAATGCAGCGTTTTGAAGAGTGTTCGAGAGAAAGATTCTTCGTAGTATTTTTGAATCTATTAGAGTTTGCTATAAGTTTCCCATTCGGGAACCCAAACTTAATTGGTGGACAACGTCCAAGAGGGCGACCGAGCATGATTTGGAAAGACCAACTCTGGAATGATCTCTGCAATTTTGTTATTAATTACAACTGGTACCAGTGCGCACTAGACTATAGACTTCACACGTGCAGCCATGAGCGATAAACGGTTGTAGCATCACTATTGGCTTAGAACCTTTAACCTATTCCTAACAATCTAATGTTAAATAAGATTATTGCCTAATATGAACTAACAATTCTGCTGTTAACGAAAAGTTCAAAGCTCTAGTAATGGCAAGCATCCAAAACTTTCTGTTTCGAAGATGAGTAAACTAAATAATTAAAACAAACTAAAATGCCATAAAAATATACATTATATCGTACTAATGCATTACACACCAAAAAGGCTAGCGTAGAAAAGAACAAAAATGAAAATGTGTATTTATAAAATTAAAATTATAAAATGCCAGCAGCAAAGCGTGAAGGTCAGTAGTCAGTAGTATATGTATCTAGTCTATATAAAATTACGCGGCGTTGAGAAACATAAAATAGAAAAGCATATAAAATTAAATAAACAAAAAAAAAAAACAACAAAAAAATCCAACTAAAATGCTTTTAAATTTTCATTCATTTCACCTTATGTTGTACGAGCATCTTGGCAAATTGCTAAATACATATTTTGTATCTGGTAGCAGGCGTTTGTATTTTGCTCTACCATTTCGAGTAAATAGAATTTTATATGTCACTGTGTCTCTAAGCGATAGCGGTAAGCATTTAGTAGCTGTAGACATTAATCTAATAAGTAGGAATATACCTAGGCATAATATTCTACATTTAGTAGATTTTTATGACTGTAAACTTAACCTTCAGCAAAATTTTATCGCATTTTTAAGCGTCATTGAACTTTTCGAGATACATTTTGACAACGACAGTGACATGGTAACATCATCATCATAATCAACATCGTCGTAAAGTATCTATGTAAAGTATCTATACAAAATGTATCTATGCATGAGCTGCTGTGTAGCTCAAGCTCATGGTGCTCATTTGATACGCTCATTGGTTGTGCCTGTTGTCGTGATTGATTGTCATAATGGTTTGCTGTAAATCGCTTTTAAATTATGCCTGTCGCAATTTTTCTTAATTTTTCGACAGATTCTGTTTTTTTCTTTTTTTTTTTGTTTCGTGTATTTTTTTTGAATGATAATTTTGTCGACGCCTCTTTGGCGCTACTATGTCGTGAGTACGTTTATATTTTGACTTCGTGTTGAACAATAAATAGGGAAAAATATATTTTTTTATTCTTTAAGAAGGTTGTTTACACCTACGTCAACTTGCTGCGCAGCCGATTTCTCACACGTATTTTTGGCAATAATTTTGTTTGTTCCTCATGGTTTGCGGTTTTTCATTTAATTTTTGCTTTTTATTTGTGGATTTTTAGAACCTGTTCACTGTGCGCTAAATAAATACGAAATGAAACGTGTATAAATGAATACTTGTTTATGTACATATGAAGAACATAAACAAACAGCCTATATGTATAGATACTTATGTATATATACGTGTATGTATTTTAACTTGTTAGCATTCGCACATGCCCAAAAAGTGCATTCAATGTCAACTTTACGTCAGCCTGCGTTGATGACTGCCTTTCAATGAGCAAGAGTAGCAAAGCTGAGCTCATACTACAACGATTTTGTAGTAGTTGAAAGGTTGAATGAGAGCACAGCCGCTATCAGCTAAGTCGGGATTATGTAAATAAATATTTATATTGTCTGAACCGATCTTGAACTCAAGTTTTTTTTGTACGCTACCTTAAAACTTGTGTCGATTTTGATTTTTAAATATTTTTGCGAAGGTATGCGTTTTTATGTATTATCCTTACTATAATTTCTAGAACTGGAGATAATGCACTGTGGAAAACGATTACAAACAGTCAAAAACTTGTAACGGATGCGACATCTAGACCTTCGGTATTTCAATATTAGGTAACTCTTAGTTTTTTTGCCGATTTCGTCAAATGACCAACATTTATTTAGGATATTCTTTACCATTTATTTCACATCAGCTTCTGTATACAATCTTGAATTAATGACCGCGAAAAGCCCATTCTTTCGGTGTATATATAGCTCATAGATAAAATGGTATTGAATATCGTTTTACAATTGTGCGTATTTGTCATGCGAACATGTCCCACTGTGCTGCAATGGAAGCTATCATCGGTCTACCTCCGCTGCATATTTTTATTCAAATCTCAGCAGCAACAGAGGCTCTGAGACTTCAGACTGACAGTCGGACGCTAGGTGAACTGGGTTACTCTAGTGTACTTAAATTTATCCCTGGCATCGAAATCTACAACTATTCAGACTGCTTGTCCACGGAATTGCATTTTGGCAGACGCCTCTCAGTTAGTCTGATCGACTGGGAAGGAAAACTGAGAGGCGTCTGCCGAAACGCAATTCCGTGGACAAGCAATCTGAAACGCTGTAGATTTCGATGCCAGGGATAAGTTTAAGTACACTAGTATCCTTAAACTTATCCCTGGCATCGAAATCTGCAACGTTTCAGATTGCTTGTCCACGGAATTGCGTTTCGTCAGACGCTTCTCAGTTCTCCTGGTACTGAACCATCTACGATCAATTGGTTCACTGACAGTTCACTTACCGATACGGGCACAGGTGCGTTTGCCTTCGGACCCAACATCGGGATCTCTATTACCATGGTTGCCTAGCCCACAGTTTTTCAATCTGAGGTCCACACCATCGAGTCCTAAAGTCCCAAAGGAGCCAATGTAACCATTCTATCAAATATCCAAGCAACTATTAAGGCACTATCCTCTTGGAATTTCTCCTCGAAACTGGTTCTTCAATGTTGCGACACCCTCCAACAACTGTCAATTGGCCGTAAAGTCGCTATTTGTTGGGTACCTGGCCATATGGGTAACGCGGGCAACGAAAGTGCTAATGAACTAGCCAGGACTGGTTCGGCAACTTCTTTCATAGGACCGGAGCCTTTTTGCAGACTTAGCTGGGCTAAATCAAAATCGTTCGTAGTAGATCGGTTTACAAATACAATATACTGGTCTACGGCAGGCCAAGCTACTAACCCGTCCTATATACCCGTCCTATAAACCAACGCATATCTTAATAGATCTGACCTGAGGTTGCTTTTGGTTTATCGGCCATCATCCACTGAGATATCACTTAAATAAACTAGGTCTCTTCTCAGAAACAGAGTGCAGACTCTGTTTAGATAATGACGAAACTAGTTTACATCTGCTTTGTGATTGTCCGGCCTTGGCCAAGCTGAGAATTGAGCAGATGAATAGACCCTTTATTACATCTGATGAGATCAGAAACAACAGGTCTAAGGATGTTCTCCGTTTCATTAAAGAGACGGAGAAGATCCTAGAAAAATTTACTTAACCATATCCGGGCTAGGGGTACAAAAGACACCGTTTTATGTCGCAGTGGCCGTTTTCGTTAGGATGGCCATCCGACGTTCTAGCTCTGACACTGAGTCTTAGGTAGCGTTACAGACTGATCGAGCCTGATTCGCAGTGACGACTTGCTTGTCATGCGGCTCTGGCCCAGACACTACATCACGTACTGGTTATGATTATGGTATCAATACATAACATATATATTGATTCAATGATTCAATTGCGATTTTGCTGTGTATATTACTTGTGATGCTCTCCCAATCCAAACTCTATATACAATATCTTTTTGAAATTCATACAGAAACATGCAAATAGGGCATACAGAAAACTGTTTATATGAACTAATTTTTTGTATTTGTGAGAATTTTGCATTGCGAAAATGCAAAAAAAAAAGATGAACACATCTGAACAAACAAATAATTTCATTGAACGATTGCTTCATATAGAAACGTATCTACACTTATATGAGCATCAATGCCGCAACTAATTAGGTCAGCTTGCCATAAATATTAATTTTTATATATTTTCGCCAATATATATAGTATAAGTACAATATATATTTTCTACGTTCGTCTGAAACATGGTTCAAACTATACAAAAATGTGAAGTGCCTCGAAAAAAACTTTAACAAAAAAAAAAAAAAAAATGTTAAGGAAAAACTTTTGCAGTTAAGTGTTATGATAAAATATTTAAATTTTAGCCTGAAGTTGAAAAAAATATAATATATGTACACCCGTATATATATATATATATATATATATATATATATATATATATATATATATATATATATATATATATATATATATATATATATATATATATATATATATATATATATATATATATATATATATATATATATATATATATATATATATATATATATATATATATATATATATATATATATATATATATATATATATATATATATATATATTCGTATAAAAAGCTTATATCAAAACACAAAAAACCTGAAAAGAAACGTCTAAAAAAGCTTTAATTACATATTAATTAACACTTTATTCACTTTTTGTTTGTACAGATTGTTTCTCGTTTCTATTTTTATTGTGCGCCTGGCATATTTGTATTTTTGCGGCATCTCTCGAACTCGAGATCTGTATATATTTTAATGTAAACAGTATATACTCGATTGTGGACAGCCAGCTGTCAAATGGACAATTGAACGGTGGCTTAGCTCAGTCATATAGCGCACAACTTAATAGAGATCATAAAGCGTGTGAGGAGCAGACAATATACTCGTATTGCATACCCTGCACTCATCTATGAAAAAGGGTTTATTGTATTCTCAGAAATTACATGCACTCTTAAAATATAGTGACTATAGATCAGAACCTTGCACGAAACATTTAATAGTTTATAATACAAAGCTTTCGAATGTTAATATCAATAAGGTTATCTCAAAGACGTACTAGGCTAAATATGGAGATTGTGTGATTTAGCAAAGAGTTAAATTATGTTATCGAAAACAGGTTTCATTCTGACAAATTCTGTGGTGTTATTTGTCAACAAATATGGTGTTATGTAAAATTCAATGAATTTACTGAATGAACTCTAGACAGTTGAACAAAATACTTGTTCGATGGAAGACACCAAAATTTAATATGCCAAATAAAAGCTTTCTAAACTGTCAGCTGTAGACCATAGGATTGTTAAGTGACTTTTTTTTTCTGAAGCACTTATATTGCAGATGTATGTGACAGTTTGAAATGTTAGGTATGTAACCAATTTGCAGAAGGAGTGCTTTAGAGCGACAAATACTTTGGTGTAATCCTGGACAGAAGACTAACATTCAGCAGACATGTCACGTCGCTGCAACAATCATTTAGGACTAAGGTTACAAAAATGTCCTGGTTGATTGCACCACGAAACAAGCTGTCTCTTGAAAATAAGGTCAGAATTTTCAAGTGTATATTAGTTCTTGGCCTCTTCTATGGCATCCAGGTGTATGGAATTACAGCCAAAACGCACTTGAACAAACTGCGGGTTCTCCAGGCAAAAACGCTGAGAAAGATCACTGGAGCCCCACATGGTACATGAGAACCAGGGATATAGAACGCGAACTCAAGGTGCCTAAAATTGGAGATAGATTCCAGGAGGTTGCCAAAAAATACAATGAGAGGATGGAATCTCATCCAAACATAGTAGCCTAGCTAGGCTACTAGGTATCGCAGCCCTAAGAACTGCTAGCATCCGTACTAGAACGAGAAGAAGACTCAAACGCGCAAAAAAAGCTTGGGGTGATCTGTAATAGATTATTATAATCTATGCTAATATTATAAAGCTGAAGAGTTTGTTTGTTTGTTTGCTTGCTTGAACGCGCTAATCTCAGGAACTACTAGTCCGATTTGAAAAATTATTTCAGTATTAGATAGCCCATTTATCGAGGAAGGCACTAGATATCATCACCCTAAGGCCAATAGGAGCGGAGCACAAATATTAATATAAATCTAAAATCTAAAAAAGTTGAAAGATTCCGTTACATAGATAGATAGATAGATAGTTGATAGATGATAGATACAGGTCAAGCTAATAAAAGCTTGTTGAAAATAGCGTCCACATAAAATATCATATAGAATTATAGTATTTATCATCTAAAAATTATCGATATATCTATATGATATAAATAACCTAGCTAATATACACACACGACTACAATTCGATGCCCGGATTCGTTGTGTAACTGAATGATTTTTTTCTACACTTAATCATTCAGCAGAATGCTTCTTCAAAAGATCGGGTAGCATTTAAAGTGATGCTATTGGGGGCAACGTTCCCTACTTCTTCCTTTGGTATCCGCCAATGGGTTGTGGTAATTATTCAACAAAACTTTTAGCAAATAGTTTACAAAAAATTAATTTGAATTTGTTAGTCCTGATTATGCAATCCGAGGCTATATTATCGTATTTAAAACGACCCAAACAATCCAATTTCCTGCAATATACCCTTCACCATATGACTTTGCAGGGTATCATTTTCATAGAGCAACTCGCTTAGAGCGCTCCTTTTTGTATTGTAATTATTGAATATGCTATATGAGATGTTCAAAACTGTTAACTGAAGATCGCAAGTATACAACGATACGATTGTATAAATACTATAGACAGTTGACAGGAGAAGTGAGCTGAAGCGTGAAAAGTATCTCAGCGACATATATGTAGATACAAATACGAGTAATATACAAATAGCAAGTATTCAAATTGAAATTGAATATTTTTCGTTTTTATATTTGTATGCAAAAAAAAAAAAAAAAAACAAAAAAACACGAATTGAGAAAATAATAAAAAACAAACACACAAACACGGTGGCATTTTTTTTTTTTGCGCATACGGTTGAGGAGACATCCACCACAACAACAACAACAACAACAATAAAAACAAAAACAATATAACGACGACTTCTACAAATTGCTTGCTGGGCTGTCTATAGCCCATCTACAGATACATTTATTCGCCTATATGAAGCTATAGCAAAAACAAAAGTCAGCCAGTGCAAATTGCTGTACGCCTGTTATTTTAATTTCGAAACGATCGTTTATCACTTAATTTGTTGCAACGATCATTGAATCATCCCGGTTCCGTCTGTATCGTCTGATTGTATAAATTGTCTGATTGTACGAACGAACGGGTCAAGAGTTTTCACACATCCCATTCAATTGCTAGTTCCACGGATGATATCGAATAACTCTGTTGTGATAAAAATTCTGGCACACAAAATACTTTAAAATAAATACTAAACTGCACTTTTATACATATACTCTACACTAATTTGAAAACATTTTATCACTTGATACATAAAAAAGAAAGAAAAAAAAACTGAAACTTGTCTTCGAATTTCATTTTGAAGTTCGCTTTGTTTTTGAAGGGTATCATAATGAAATTTTAGTCAGATCAGTTTCTTTTTATAGAAGCATTTTCACATTTACAAATGTTATTGATAAGTTATCATGTATGTAGATAATATCAATATGATATCTTTATATGATATCAATTATTTAGGTCAGCCATATTCTACAAAAGTGATCTCTGCTTTTTCATCTGTGTGCAATTATATACGGGAGTAACACAGAAATCTGCTTCGCCTTAATTTCTGCAAATTTGATATCAAAACTAAATTTTATAAATGAAATTTGGAGATTTTGAGACGAAAGTGTTTATAAGGAATAATACAAATAGCGGATTTTATTGGCATGGTATCGTGAATCTAAAATTTGGTGCTCTATAATGTAACGGGTGACTAAATAGCTTTGATAGGTTTTCCAATATTTATATCTATACTATAATATTATAAAGCTGAAGAGTTTGTTTGTTCGTTTGTTTGCTTGAACGTGTTAATCTCAGGAACTACTGGTCCGATTTGAAAAATTCTTTCAGTGCTAGATAGCCCATTTATCGAGGAAGGCTATAGGCTATATATATCATCATATCATCACGCTAAGAACAATAGGAGCGGAGCACCAATATTAATAAAATTCTAAAATCTATATATGTATGTATGTATGTATGTATGTGAAAGGTGGGGAGGACTACACATTTTCACATAGGCGCTAGCAAGCGAACTAGATGTTGTTCAACTCAACGCTAGATGTCGCAACAGCTGATCATGAGCTAAAGAGGTCAATCATCAATTTTATTACTACTTTATTATGTATATAAAAATGGAAGTATGTATATATGTTCCCTATAGACTCCGAAACCGCTCAACCGATTTTGATAAAATTTTGTGGCAATATTCAAAATAGTACCGTGGGTGATACTGTGAAGAATCGTAGCGATTGGATAAACAGAACATTTTTTTTTAGATTTTTCTAATTTTAATAGAATTGGATGTAGAGTAAAGGAGCATGTGGAAGATGGGGAAGGTATAAGGAGTGTCAGTGGTTAGGAGTGTCAGGGGGAAGGAGTGGCAGGGGAAAGAGGAGGGCCGCGTACAACGTCGCGGGGAACATCTAGTCTTAAATATAATTCTTCGGAACCTTTTTTCTAGGAGCAACAAATGATATGCATTTGCATATTCACTATTTAAACTGATTTCGTTAAACTGCCAATGCAACATCTAATAAGTGTTTACAGACTAAAAACAAATTTAAAGATTTATATACAAGTAGATACACATAAATGAATTCACGAATTGAATTAATACGAAATGTCAAAAGGCATGGGAAAAAGGCAATGTTTATTCATATTTTTATTATATGGGTACGGGTATGCGCGTGTCATTGAGAGCGTTGCAATTACTCTCCTATTTTGTTTGGCTCTTTATTTCTGGCTCACTCTAACGCTCTCATAATTGTCGGAACAAAGCGAATACAATACGGCGCTTTATGGGCCAGGCATTTCTTCTATTGTCTAAAGATGACCCATTCGGCCGAAGAAACGGGCGATCATTTGCTTCGCTGTGTTTCTTCCACGAACAACTTTTATTGGATTTGGCTCGTCTTGGAATACCCACACGTTCGATTGCTGTTTTGTTTCCGGCTCGTACGCATATATCCATGATTCCTGACCTGTCACGATTTTATACACGTCTTTTGAAGCACCATACTCGAACTTTTTAATCATTTCCTTACACCAATCGACGCGAGCCTTTTTTTGAGCGATTGCTAAATTATGGGGTATCCAACGAGAGCAAATTTTTTTTTACAGCTAAGTGTTCATGCATAATCGAATGTATTGAAGTGGAACTAATGTGCAAGGATGCCTCTATCTCACGATATGTCACATGATGATCTTGCATTATCAGTTCACGCACTGCATTGATGTTCTTGGGCACAACAACCGATTTTGGGCGACCTTCACAGAATTCGTCGGCGACCGAAGTACGACCACGATTGAATTCACTATAGCAGCAATATACTGTGTTTTTTGATGGTGCTTTAACGCCATACGAAGAACTGAACTCATTGACACATTCTTGTTGAGATAATCCACGTCGAAAGTTGTGAAAAATAATCCAACGAAAACCTTCTCTTGACATTTCCATTTTTTTGGCCAAATTGCTTTTCTTAACTCACTGTAAACAAAACAAATGGCAATTGTACATCAAAACTTTGTGAGTACGTGTATGCCAAAAAATGTCAAACTTTATTATGGTGTTGGCAGATTTTAGCTTTTGACATTAGTGTAGCCAGTTACCGAAATATAAATAGCAGCCCTGGTATATTGAAGAAAAAGGAGTTGATAATTTGAACTTCTACATCTAAATAATAGGTCAAGTTGCAAGGCTATATTTTTACAATTATAGAAGTTATAGGGCATTTTCTGCTATAGTTAAGCAGCGAGAAAACAGAAGGAGACAATGTACACTACAATTTAAGTGTTTCTAATTACACTAGTTCACACACACACACACACACACATACACACACACACACACAAAAATCGAAAAATTTGTTTGCACACCATATGTCACTATATCTCATTATAATTTACCCATGCATTTTGGTTTACTAAACACGAAAATAACATTTAAAAATATTTTTATTGGCAGGTTTCCGAGATATAAATTTAAAAGTTTTTCTTTCCAATTTTCAGAGTTGTTCTGACGTTTTTGAGTATATCTCGAATTCTAATTGACCGATTTGGCCAAACAATCACTCAAATTGAAGTTAATTGAGTCTTCTATTATCGTTTATATAATTTTAGGATCGGTTCAGTAGTTCAGTCACTAAAATTTAATCAGTTGAAAAGAATTGTTTTTTTCCAAAATTTTTTTTTTTCCAAATTCACATATCGTTCTTTTTCAGTGGAAACAAAAAGAACGATATGTGAACAAAAATCTGCTGATGTTCTCATCTTTGCATGTTCGATACAGTAGTTTCCAGTTTAGCTTTTTTGCATTGAACTTTTATTTGTCGTAAAATCTTAAAAATCAACCGTTTCAACTTAATAAAATGGCAAGCAACTGAACCAAATCAATCTAAAAAACTAACTAAAAGAAAGTGTTCGAATGCAAAATTTTTTTCGAATATTCATGTTACGAAACGCTTCCATTAAAAATTTAAACATTTTTTGTATTTAGTAGGCTAAAATGAACGGAAAACGGAACGGAACGGAGATAGATATGGTGCGCAAAATGGCTGTAAACTGGTGTTACGATTCGTTAAATGGAGAGAAATAGTGTATAGCGATTTAAGCATTTCTAGTTGAACTATATCAGTCAAAGAATTTGGTCTTCCATTTATAAACGCAAAAACTCAACAAATTCGCTTTTGTCCTTGCAACACTAAATATACTTCATTGTAGTAATTTAGAAGTGTATCTTACAGTCTGATATTATAGCTTATAGCACTTCTGTTCTAACACTTTCAACTGATAATGTCAAACGTCGATCAATCAACGTTGCACATTCGGCACACTTCAATACGACGTCAAATTGTCTACTTCGAATTGTTTAATTAAGTAGCATATTTTACTTTTGTCTTTAAGTTTCTATTTCTATTTTATCAAATTGTTTTTTTTTTCGTTTTCATTCTACAAATAAAAACAACACTTACACTTTCTACTTTTGCTGCGCTGCGCAAAAATGCAAATTCTTTTCGAATACTAGATTCGACTTCAAAACAATTTTAAAGCTTTTTTTTTAGTTTATACACTTTTAAAATGTATCTGTACACAAATACACTCAAAATAGATACACAAAACACTTGAACTTGAAAATTCGCAGTTGCTTTTTATATGTTTTAATAAATAATAAATAAAAAAATATATATATAAATCATGCGAAATTTTTTCGCTTTCTACGCTTAGATACGAGTATAATACAGTATAGTATAGTATTCTATTCAATTTACTTTCAACTTTCAATCGATAATAGTACACAGCACAATATACGCTCTATCGATGTCGCACGTTTCACGTTCAATACTCGACTGCGACGTACTGAACTGAACTGAACTGAAATGAAAGATCGCTCGACGCTGAACAGCAACAAGCTTCCCAAGCGAAAAGTGATTTGTATCGCAAAAGTTTCTTACGTTGTCGGTTGCCTCTTATAGTTGTTGTTGCTGTTGTTGTTGTTGTTGTTATTGTTGCTCTGGTATATTTTGCTGTATTGCTTTCGAGCAGCGTTTCTACTAAAAAGCGTTCTATCTTTCTCAAAACGCTTAGCATCTATCTATGTATCTATGAGATACAAGTACGCCTCATACGCCTTTCATATACAATACAATACAATGCAATAAAATAAAAAAAGTTCTATACTGTTCTGTTCTGTTCTGTTCTGTTCTAATGACGTCACATGTACGGCAATATAAGCTTTAACTGACTGCTTGTCTAAAATTTGGCATTGGGTGGCGTTGTTGATTTGCTTGTATCTTAAAGATTTGGCCTCTCAATTTGCTCAGGTTTCGCTATCTGGCATTCACATTTAATATGCGACTTGAATGCTGCCGGCCTGAGGTTGTTTCGTGCTGCATTTCCGTGCTACACCTGCGCACTGTGTTCAACAAACACGACAGCAAGTGTCTTTGTGAAAGGTTTATACATTTTTTTATTATTTTTTAGATTTTGTTAGATTTATATGCAATTGTGTTTAAGACAAAAGATTTTGAAACGCGCATGTGCAGCTTTGTTTTAGGTAAATAGAGTGTAAAAGTTATGAAGAAAAAAAAAGTTGAAGAAGATACATTTATATTTATAATGTGGGCAGTGTTAAAACAGAGCGTTAACACATTCAAGAACACTTAAGCTCCTACATAAAAAAAAAGAAAAGAAAAAGAAAGATTAAGTACTACTATAGTCGACGGTACTCCACTTTAATGTATTTATACATAAGCGATCTCAAGATTTTTTAATGCTCTAGAGATTTGAGTAACATAATCTTTTAATCTAAAGACAAAAAGGCAGTACAAATCTGTCGAATCTGTTTTCTACATCGAAGTTTTCGTAAATTTGTCAAAAGAAACTTTGTCGATGGGTCAAATTTATGTAGTTTGTAGTTTTAGTAAAATCAGTTCCCAGTATTGGTGCCAATTTCGGAATTGTATATTCAAACGGACAACTATGGCTAAAGGTATTTATATGATCAGCGAGTTGATCATTGTGGTATCTCCGACCGTTGTAATGCGTGCAGAAAAACATCGATTAAACTTGTTCTAATCCGGAGCCTACATCTTCAGTTTTCTATACCTAGATACACACTTAGTGCGAAATGATCCCTAAAATACATAAGAGGGTGGATCAACTAATGAGTGGTATTTTAATTTCCCACATCACTGCAACGCGCTTTCTTTCTTATTGTCAATTTAAGAGCAATCTGCATCATTTCGTTTGTGTTCAAGGTTGTAGGAAAGAGACAGACATACAGTAACAGGTGAACTCCACCCTCATTCGTGCGGAGAAGCTCATTATTTTGACTGCTGATGCCAAAACTCAGCATAGTTTGTAGAAATCAAAATTTGGAGACAAATTTAGGCATACTACGAAGGTAATAGTATAACGTGTACAAAGTATAATATATTCGACCACCTCGACTGTAGCACTTTCTTGTTTTTATACTTTATGGTTGCGTGCCACAGCATATTTTTCCAGTGAGCCCTATTTTTCCGTTGCCCTTTACAGATGTAGCAAATCTCATCCATCTAAGATTCTCGGCGTGCACAGCTAGGCTCCTTTTGGTTTTTCTCTCATGTGATTCCATTTTCAATTGAACCTTATTTTTCCTAGTGCTCTTTACACATATCAAGAGTACTCAGCCCGCTAAATTTGATGTCAATTCGTATTGTTACCATGCCATGAACTTCATGCACTTTTTTTTTTACAATTTAGCAAAATATATACTCCTACGTATGTATAAAATCTACATTATCTGAGGCAATTAGTTGCTGTAACATGACGATTTGAGGCGTAGCACTGTCCACATTTCTAGTGGAGTTTATTTTTCCCGCTTCCTTTAAAGAATTTAGCCTTTTTGTTGTATGAAGAAGGTGGTGGCTCAATCCATTTTGTCAATGGATCATATATCTTCCGGTATCTTGTACATATGTAATAGTAAATCTCATATCAATTTTATCATCTTAATTGGAGAGACATGCCACTGCCTATTTTTTCAGGGTTCTTATTTGTCCCGGTTTCTTATACATGTGTACCAAATCTTATACATTTGCGTTAAATAGTTCCTGTGAATATATAAAGAATTTAATTATTCTACTGTGTAGGAAGAAGGTGGTGTTTGCGGAGTTATCACGAATTCGGTTTTTGTATTATTTAGGAGGGTGAGTGGAGTGATTTCTGGACAGTAGTTTCCTTTTGTAGTGCGTGGTTTTGGAAAATTTCATCTACAAATGGTGATAAGTGGGATCATAGATAATATGGGGGAAATTGTTGTTTCATTAATTATACTAATGTATCGCTGATTTTTGAAAATTCTACCCCAAGCTCTTATGGGCGAAATTTTTTTTTGCATCTGCATGTTTTCGAACTCGTTTTACGCTACATAACATTGTGGTTTGCGGCATCGCTCATATTTTCCAAATTATATATAGCCTGAAACCTTCTGTTGTTAGATATTAAATTTCCATTTATTTTTATTTATATATATTATATTATTATATATTTATATATAGATCACTACAAATAACAGATTTGTCTCATTTTATTTATCTCACAGCGACAACAACTTTAACTTATTGATCATCGCTTGCAGTACAATTTGCTTACTTCATACATTGATCATTCAATACGAAAATTCGAAGTCTTTATAAAACAGATTAGATTACCAGCTATGTAGGTATGTATACCCGATATGTGTGCGAAAGTACAAAACCCAAATAGTAAATTATTAAAACATCACATACTCATTACATACTTCCACTTAAAATGCACGTCTCAGCAAAATTTCGTTTCACAGAGATTCACCACACACAGCACACAGCTGCAACAACATAATCGTTCGACGCTTCTATAAGATCACATGAAAAAACAGCTTCCTATGGTACTTTATTCTATTTATTCCATATGAAGTATAAACCACACTTGAAACGAAGCGCAACGACAAAACTCGCAAGTGCTCATTACTTGTGCAAACAACGCCAAAGAACGACAAACACTTCCAGGAACTTTGTCCAAAGTGACAAACTTTACAGTTGCAGTATAGAGTTTAGTTTCGTATAGATTTTGGAGTGGCTAGCGTGTTGGCGGCATTACGCGAACCAGTTCCAGTGTTAGTTCACAGTCCACTCCAAGTCGATGTGCCAACGATTGGCGATGCTGATTGCAACAAGCCAAGTTTGACTTTATTTGCAACTAGTAGTAGTAACATAACATAACGAACGTCACTGGCTAACGTCTTTGTTTGTTGCACCATTCATTCCATTGTTGAAGCTCGCTGGCCAATTGTTGGTTTCATCAAGGCCGTAGTTAGAGGGCGTTTTGCTTACCAACAGTGTTTTAAAAGGAATAGAACGTATCTATAAAATTAATTTTGAGCATTGTAATTTGATCGGACATTAAGAGACGAATTGAATAAATGATTTCACCAAGAATTTACTACAATTGAAAAGCGCTTCAAAGAAGAGAGCCAGATAGGAAGGCACTGGCGATTCGTTTTATGAATGAATGTAAAAGAGATCATAAATCATTTTTAACCCTTACAGACAGGTTCTTGTTTAGCCGGATTGAAAATAAGTAGCTACATGAAAATATATTCCATTGGAAAAAGTTTTATAACTTTGTCAATACCTTGTGATCAAAAATAGTCAATAAATCGAAAACGGTTGGATTATTCCTTGATATTTATTTTGACTCCTTCAAATTAATTCCCATTAGATGAAATACACATATTCCAACGCTTCTTATAATCTTCAAAACACCTATTTATAGCCCGATTTTTTTAATAAAGTTCAGCGCTTCCGCGAGTTGTCTTTTTTCTACAGAATTGGATCAAAACGATTTCCGCGCAGCTATAAAATTTTAAGACTATTTCGTTCAAACCAAATGAAATATTAATTCCAAATCTTTTCAAACCAGTTTAGAAGTTATTGGATGAGTTATTGGATGATAATTTGATGAATAACAGGCATTTAGAAAGTTAAGAGAGGGGAGAGAATAAACTATCTTAAATATAATTGAATATGAAATTCTTCAGACATAACACAAGCTGCATTGAGCTAGTGACCCGTTCGTAAAAAATACTACTCACTTAAGAAACGGATTTCGCCATATGCTTCAACTAGGGACGATACTCTAAAATTATCTGAAAAGAAAAAACCCCCCCCACAAAAAAAGTTCTGACTACGGCCTTGCGTTGCATGCCGCATCGTTTTAGCCAGGTAACTCACATGCAATGCCATAAAAAAACGACAATGCCTGTTGAAGGCGGTTTGTGGCAGCATCGCATCCGCGTAACTCTTCCTGCAGTATCTCTATAAAGTTTGATCTGATCATCCATTGCTCGAATCGTTCACAGTTGGCAGCCTTTGAGCCATTTATAGAAGCAGCAGTTTAGTGCAACCGTTAGTTGCTGCATTTACTACGAGACGAGAGTATTTTGCTGCAATTCAGTATTATTTATTTATTTATATTGGCATAAACTGTCGTTGTCGCTGTTGTTATTGCATTTATTGTCGCCATTTGTGTTTCCAGGGGATTTCTATAAATCGCGTGCGCAAGTCTCTCACGTTTCGAATTGCTTTGTCAAGTCAAGTCAAGTCATGTTTGCTTGAATTGGTTCGAACCTACTTAGCCTATTTTTTTTTTTTGTTTTTTTGTTTTGCTTATTGCATTTTAAGCAGCTTTCAATAGTTTTCGTGATTAAATATTTCATGGAATTCGTTAAAGATATATTAGCATTTTTGTTTTTTGACAAAATCTTTTTCTATTGTATGCAAATTCCTAAAATATTGTTCTACTTTCTTCAGAAAAATTAAAGAAAATTTTGACTTTTCATTCATTGTTAGCCTGCTTTTTAGCGTTACACGAAAAATTATTGTACACATAACATTATTATTGTATAATTTTGGGCAGCGTTTATAAATTGACGAAGCCAAGCAAGTGACGAAGGCCTACGTCCATGTGATACGGGGAATAACGAATTACATAAAAAATTTGATTACCTTACTACCAAATATGATGGGCCGAAAATACTCAACTGCAAGGGAATTTGACCTATTGCCGCAAAATTATTTTTTTATTAATCTTTACCAAGAAGAGTCCAATGAGCCCAAGATTAAGATTTTCGGTCTACCACATGAAAAAAAAAGGTCAGATTTCAAATAGCTACTTTGGCCAAAATTTCATGATATTTCCTATAAGCTATTTGAGCAGAGATATAGCATCACAAATGTATAGGGGGTCATATCAATGGAAAAAATATCGCGGCTCTTACTTACTGTTATACACAACATGTTTGTCTTATAACTGATACAAAAATTTTGTTGGGAATTTTATCGCATGTATTCATAGATGATCATAGATATCATGCGGTCTAGTTCCACCGGAGACTAAAGCGCACTAGCAGCACCAGTAGCAGTGCTGCTAGCGGCTCTGGTAATTGACCTGGCTTAAATTCCTACGTTTAGAGATCATGCAAGTTTAGAATAAAGAGAGTTTAGCGAGTACTTTCCATTTTCCAATAATTTTCCAGAACCAGTATCTCGTTTCGATTTTCTGTAATAAGTATGTGGTGGTACCCATTGTTACATTTGATAAAAGGTAGTGCAATAGGTTAACTCTTTTATTTGTATCAATCTTATCCAGTGTGGTGGGTATTGTGCGCCTTACAAATTATACAGGTCTACAAACACCGGGGTCATGTCAGTTGTTGGAAAGCTGAGGGTCATTTTCGAAGTAATTTGTTGCGTAGAATCTGAATCCGGGATCAGAATTGGCCCATGACGTCAGAATTTTGAGATATTTGAGGTTATGTACCCGAATGACTTCGAAGCGATATATTTCGTAACTTAGAATAGCCATAACTTTGCGAAAAAAAATTGATAATTGATCTCTTGAACTCTTAAATTAAAGGCTAAGAGTGGTACTAAATGATGTAACTGGAGAGTTAGAGCACAAACATTTTTTGCACCCTGTACATAACCTCAAAAATAGGAAAAAACGCCGCATAACTTCAAATATCTCTAAATCCTGACGTGATTGGCCAATTCTAAACCCGGATTCAGATTCTAAGCAGGAAAATGACCCTTAGCGCTCCAACAACTAAACCATGTTTACCTGTGTTATCTGCATAAGTCTATTTACAGAAGGCGTCGGTATCCTGTATCTTAAACCGGGATATTCTCGTCTTCAGTTTTACTCCTCTTCCGATCCCTAGATAGTTCCTTCTCCTTGGTTGGTGTCACTCTCAACTCGCAACGAAAGGTGATCCTTGGAAACCTCTGCTGAACAGAGTTCTTGCATTTTGGCCTCTTCACGTTTGCACGAGTATCTTCCTCAGAGCTCTCAAGGCCGGTGTCCAGGTGCTTCGTTGCTTTTAGTCTCAGCGTTTATTGAATTCCGATCTTTCTTCGGTTGCTTTCTATGGTTTGCAGTAGACCCGAAATTGCGTAAAGTAACTAGAAGAGACTGGCATCACCTGTGCTATTTTAATCATCCCACGAGTAGGTGTTGCCATAGCCTTGATGAGGCTATTTAATTAACAACCTTTCAATAAGTTCATGAAAGTCCACATAAACTCATGGTGGACATTTATTTTCCATTCGCTTCGCCGTTTTTTTTTTTTACGTAACAGATTTGCAATTGTCCTAACAGATTGGCACATCATCAAACGATGGAACTAATAAGTTTTCATAGCGAGGTGGGAGAGCGATTTGTTTGTCTATACTAGACGACTTCGTAAACTTCGGCAACGTAGGTATTTTTTCTAAAGTTAATTGAAAACTATGTATTTTTTGTTTATTATCAATTTTACTTGTAAAATACGGGCTTATTGGCTAAATATATATAGTTTCTAATCAAATTCTTTTATATATCTCTCTCTCTCTCTCTATCTCTCTCTTACATATAACTATTTCTTTTAGTTTGTCCGCATATAATTTAAGAACTATTTTTAAGACTGATTATTATTTTTTTGTATGCATGGTAATTTTGTTGCATTTATTTTATTTAATTGTAGAATTTTGTTTGAACTTATATAAATTTAGTCAGGTCAGATATACAAGTATATATATAAATCATTTAGCACTGTTTAGCTATAACAAAATAAGAACTGAGAAACTATTGAAAAGTTAAACTGTTGTAAGTAATAGTTATTATATAGATATGCTCTCAATATGCTCTCCGATTTGCTTGAGAGAAACTACTATCTTCAAATATTTAAAGTGAACAGCATGCATGCAGGGCAGACATAATGTACATAAGTGTAGACTGGTTGGTTTGTACGACTTAAGTAATTTTTAGAACAAAATATTGCGCAATAATTCAAGATACAAACAGAACCGCTGTCAGTATCATTCATACTAAGTATCATTCATAGAACATAAACACCATTGGCCTCAAATCTAGTTTGTTTTGTTTTTCTTTTTTTCTTTTTTTTTTGTCAATATCGTCATCAATTGATTTTGCAGTCTAATGTATTTTTCTTCGCACTGTGACTTAATTTGTTTTAATTTTTTTTGGCATATTGCGCTCGCTCTAAATCTTTCTTCTAACTTAACTCCATTCCGACTGCATACGAAGTGAGCCGGTTATTTATTATTTTCCTCCAGCTGCAGATGATGTAGCAGCATCCTCCTTTTTCTTTTGTTTCTCACGCATCACTTCGGCATCTCTGTGCAGTAGATAGAAAATTAGAGGGTGAGTTTGGTTATTAAGTGAAAATAGCCTGATTATACCTGGCTTTCCGTTGTTCCACAGTTAAATTATCAGTACGTTTGCCTTTAGTCTGCTCAGCGGCTTTCTTCTGGTTCTTTTGGCGTGCAAGATCTCTTTGATTGCCACCTGAAATTAAATGTTTTATCATTAAAATCATGCGTACGTATATATGTTCAGAGTTGAGAGTAGTTTTGTTTGTGTAGTTCAAAGAAGAATTTAAAGAATATAGTTGTGAGAATTTATTATAGATATAGCAGTGAGAGTCATCAGTTTTAATCGATTCACATGTGACGGAAGATGTATATCAGAAACCCAATTGATGTTTTTGAAAGCAAACCGTAGAAACTGTTTTTGAACAGATTCGATGTGATCTTGATGAATCAAAAAATATGGATTCCAAATACAAATTAGAAATTCTATGAACGGACGGACACGTATAAAGATGTTTGGTAGTATGTATCAATAGGTCATCGAATTCTTTGAATCAACACTTTATAAAACCAAGAACTCTTTTTGCCATAGAAACAAAATCACTGTTATATATAGTTTAATTTAGGGACTATAAAATGGCCTAAATCATTAATATAAATGTCCCTACTAAGACTTTGAATATCCAAAAAGTAGGTCATAATATGTACCGTGTAACGAATATAAAACTGCTTATAATATAACTATGTTGGGAAACGTCAGAATACGACAAACATAGTTTGACAGCATCAGCGTATATTAGAGTATAAGCATGACTGATTGCTAAAGGGAGGTCATTTATAAATATTACAAAGAGTAATGTACTAAGGAACACCAGAAAAGACATCAGAGAGGTCAAGGTATCTCTGTAACCAGTTTACAAAAGGTGAAAATCCATCTAATTTATATACTTTATATATAAGGTGGTTATAACACACATTGTTAAAAGTTTTGCTAAAATCAGTGTATCTGACAACCAGACATAAAACCCCTGACTGACGGTAGAAGAAAAATCAAGAAGATTTGTACAAATGGATCTGGCTTTAAGAAACCCATATTGAAAAGAACTCAAAACAGACATTAGCACCAACTATAGCTAATGTCTGTTATGAGTTGATTGATTAATAATTTTATAATTAATTTAACAGTACCTCTATAGTTTGAGATATCAGATTTACTGCTAATATTGTGTAATAGAATAATAGAAGATTATTTCCAAAGAGTTGGGAATTTGCTTTATTTTATAGAGTTTAAAAAGAAAAGATAGCACATTGTTTTAGTATACAACTAGGACTACACCCATGCAACCAAGATCAGGTTTATATTTTCTCGGATAGTCAAGAAGCACTCAACGCGCTTTACTCTTTCAGCAGCACTATAAAGATCACTATCGTGCGCCGTCGATATCGAGTTGGCAGACCACTACATAATCTACCCTGTCTGGGTGCCTGAATATCGGAATGTAGAAGTAAATTGTGAAGCGAATAAGTTCCCCGGAAAGGAAGTCTAAATATCTAAACTTGAAGTCTCTATATCTTACAGTCCCCGAGATCTGTTGTTTAAAACACGCGGTCGAATGGACATGTCTATATCGATGCCGTTTCCCGATGCTGATCAAAAATATATGTACTTTATCGGGTCTGATACAGATTCTTCTGCCTTGTACATAAATTTGTACAAACTTAATATACCCTTTTACCCTATGGGCACAGGTTATCAAAATATCACACATAGGAAAACACGCCACTATGCTAGCGGTTAACTATCAGGAGTTCTGTAGAAGTTGTGAAAATGCACACGAGCACATGGCTACTCGGAAGCCTCACCTTAGGTAATCTTACAGAGATTTTTATATTAGAGATCAAGTGTTTATCAAGGTTTGTGTTACATTCCGGTTTGGTTCACGTAGGAGCTATATAAGGAGTAGAAGAGATCAAGGGCTATCACAAATCGCCTAAGCAAAGCCCGGAATCTACTCATGTCAAGCAAATTACAAAAAATATCTTATCAACATGCTTTACGAAAGAACGCCGGTTGTTTTCATAATTTATAACTCGCAAAAACAGTGCGTAAATAAAAGTATTAATTGCTAAGCGAAATCAAGTGACCTGCTATTGTATAAATTAATATACATACGTACATATTTAAATAATCAAATGATGACATGGACATACTAGTCAGGCAAGCAGTCTGTACGCAGAGGTTAGAATGTCAGAGGTTAGAGTATCTAACTTACTACGTGGGCAGATGAAGATTAATATTCACAGTACAACAACTAGACACTAGCCACATAATATTTACATAAATACGCACGCCGCCGTATACATTTCTCTCCATTATTATGCACATCGAATTCTAACAAAAGCAAAAATTCTCGATTCTCAGCGCACACAGCGCAGCATTGTAAAATACTTCATTTTGCAACTTACGTGTCATTTTTATTGATTGTTGCTGCTGCTGCTACGTAAATACTTCACTGTTGCTATTACTCGCTATTTAAGAAAATTAAAATTGTGTATTGAAAGGAAAGAAAAGAAATTTAGTTTAATTATTTCGTTCTGTGCTACTCGACTGCCGAAATGTTTGTTTTTTGCGTGGACAAGCGCCGCCTGCTTTGTCTATTGACAAGTTATTCTCGAGTTTTCTTTGCACAAACACACTCAATACGAGTACTCGATACTTTTAGAATATTACACTTTGCTTGAGTATTTTATTACTTGGGCGCAATTAATTCGAAGGGCTATTGATATTTGAAAATATAAATTATTTGTTAGTTGAATAAAATTAATGGCGGTTAAAAAAAAAACTGACTAAGAGCTAATGGAATTTATAAATCTATATATATAAAACAAAGCTGGGTTAGTTATACCATTTATAACTCGGGAATGGCTGGACTGATTTTAATGAACTCTGATTTGTTGAATTCGTCTCCGCCCTATTAAAATATGGGAAAAATTCTGTGAAAAAAAAAATTATAGAAAATTAATCTAAAAAGATATTGAATATACCTGTTAATGGGGTCGAGGAGGGCATGGGAAAGGGGCAGAGAGAAGTTGGAGTCAAAGGAAGTTTTGGTAGGGGGACGTGGGGGTGAAGTAGTGGTATGGAACGTGGTGTTAGAATGGAAGGTACGGGAGGGATGGTAATTAAAGGGGCCAGGGGGAAGAACGGTAAGGGAATGGGAGGTAGGGGAAAGGGAACATAGGGAAGGAGTGGTAAAGTTAGGAGAGGCAGGGGGAATGGCAGCAATGCGCTGGGTACCATTTAAGATAGAGGAATGAAATGTTGTGGGCAGCGGGGAAGGAGCGGCAGAAGGAAGGAGAGGCAAGGGGAATAGCAGCAACGCGCCGACTACCAGCCTACCAGTTATATTATAAACTAAAAATGTAATTAACACTATTCAAGAACTTTTCTTAGTCTTACGGCGATTTGCCGGAAATTCTTGGAAATTCGTATTCTCTATGAATTTCTAAGTCGTGAAAATGGCCCTTATAATTGTATTAATTAAAAAAATTCTCTTAAGAACTAAAAACTAAGTGATAAAAGGCTACCTACAAATCTCAAAAATTGTAATGTCTATTTTGTGACGATAGATATGCATTTGTCATTTATATTTTAAAATTGATTTTATTATGTAATTGAGTGTTATCGCTAATAGGTTTTTATACCCTGTACCAAAAGGGACAAAGGTATAATGAGTTTGTGCGAATGTATGTAATAGGCCGAAGGAGGCGTGGTAGATACCGTAAAGTGCTTAGCATTAAAAACTGAGTCGATTTGGCCATGTTCGTCTGGATCTACATATGAGACAACAGATCTCGGGAACTTTAAGAGCTAGAGACTGTTTGTAACATGCCGAAGGAGACGTGGTAGAGCGCTTAGCATCGTAAACTTAGTCGATTTGGCCATAACCGCCTGTCTGTATATACGTGTGAGTTTATAAAAAAAAGCAGATGTCGTGAACTATAAAAGCTAGAGACCCAAAACTTGGACATTTAAGTTATCATTGTCCATACGCAGCTGTCCTAGATATTTCATTTTGTGGATGTCACGCATACAAATGCTCATTTACCTGTATACAGTATGCATACTTTTAAAGGCCGCATAGTAGAAAAGCTTTGCTCTCTTTATTTGTTTTTTATTTTTGGTTATATAATTTAAGATTTCCAATTCTGCATATGGGTACATTACCAAGGGTGCAAAGTTTTTTGTAGTCACGAACAGTTGCTCCATTGTTCCGCGTTTTTATTTGATATCAGTCATTTTAATAGAGCAGATGAATTGACATAAACTGTTTGGGTAGAACTGTAAATTGGAAAGGATGGAGCATGTAAATAGTTGGCGAAATCAGAATGAGCAACTAGGGAATATGTCCTCGCTAAAATCAATTGGAATTTGAATTAAGTGTAAATAAGCGATGTACCTATATGATCATTCCCAATAAAAAATGCTATACCACTCACGCAAAGAGTCATCATAGACACTATAAATTATATATATTCTTCATCAACTCGCTCGCCAAGACAAGACGATCTAGCCCTGATCCGTCTGATAGTTGATTTTGGAATAATTTTTTAGATATTCGGGTGAATGTCGGTATTTAAGCTTCTCTTGGTCCCAACTTTATGAAGTATCCATATTGATATGCCATGCCCACTATTTGGAGTAGCCGCATACAAACCGAAGCTCTAATTACAAACACATAAACGTTGGTGGTGGATTTGTATGGGTTGCTAACCCAAGAAACTTGGCGGGCGTGTGCAGTGATCGTCATAAAAAGCCACAATATCGAAGGGTTTGTATGGGGGCTAGCTCAAGAAAGTATCAAATTTCAAGCTGATATTGACTTAAGTAAAGAATGTGTGGTCAGTTTTTGTGGGGGCTACCCCTTACAGTAAAATTAGCAATGTAATTTAATCACTTTAATTGAAGAGTGAATAGAACAGTCTCTAGAATCTTGATGTTTAAACAGATGTGTATCGATTCAGTTGCCGATGCGGATCAAGAATGTATCCGCTTACATATACTCACACAAAGTTTTTGTACCGTTACCCTTTTGGGTATAGGGTCTCATTAGTAGATACATTATTAAAAATACTATGCAAAAGTAGAGCACATACAAAGTGTATAAGACCCACAAATTTAAAATTCATAAAACAGTTGTTAAATCCAAAAGATAGTTCTAATAAAATTGCGTAGTTGCTATTTATTTTTATTGACCAATATATATTTTATACAATACATATTTTTATTATAGCAAAAATTAGTACCACAACAATGTACTGGTATGCATAGAGCAATTATAATAACTAAAAACACTATGTAGATACATTTAAAAACAATTTAATTGATTAAAATTAGTCAACATTTCCGTTGACAACGAAAAGCGAACAATGTGTTTTGTAATTAAATAATTATCTAAATCATTGATGTGAGCATTTGTTAAAACTATTAACACCTTTTTTGAAATGAATCAAATGTCCAAATTGTTTTTACAATGAATACATTCGAATAATGAGATTTATTTCATTCACTACAATTCAATGCAACTGTCTAAATACAATGAAAATAATTCAAAATTATTGTAATGAGAGTAAAAGTAATCATTAAAATAGAAAACTAAATAAGGTTGTATGTATTTCATATTACAATTTTCTCTCGATATACTCCAATTGTTGCAACTAAATATCATAAATTTCATATTAAAACATTTTTAAATAATTATTTCAACGTTGCTATTTGTTTAAGCACAAATTGTTTGTTGCATCGATGAGATGAGATACTCTATTGTATAAAAGGGGTCCAAACGTGCAACAATAAAACATCACAGAGTGATGAATGAAATAAACAATGTAAAATATTGTAGTGTAATACTCATTTGTTTACAATGCAAGTGAGCAACGATTGTAAATAACAATTGATAGGAATTTATGCATATTCAGGTCTGATTCGGCAAAACCGAATCTTTAGTAGCCTTCACATACAGAATCATTTTGCTGCTCGCCAACGCAGAAACGGCACAACTCATATAAGCAGATACATAACCAATGATACTTTCTTTCAAAAGAACCGTTATTATAACCGATAAGTTTCCTCTGTCTACGGTTAGAAGGTATACTTACTTACTTACTTACTTACTTACTTACTTAGGTGGCTCTAAAACCGTCTATCGGTCAAGGCCGCACGTCGGAAAGCGCACCATTCGGTTTAGTTTAGTGCGCGCCGTCGCCAGTCGCTGGCAATCCGGAGCTTCTTAAGGTCATCATAGACCTGATCTTGCCATCTTAAGCTCGGACGTCTTCTCTGACGCCGTCCACTAATCAAGTTCAGGTTTCCGTCGTAAACCTGTAGTGCTGGAGCTTCGGGGTTCATCCGGATGAGGTGAACAGTCCAGTGAAGCGGCTGGAATTTAATGCGCTGGACTATGTCAACCTCATCATACAGTTCATACAGCTGGTGGTTCATACCGGTCCTAAACTCGACGCCAACTCTAAGATGACCAAAAATCCTACGAAGAATCTTTCTCTCGAACATCATCCGTTGATGTCATGGTCCATGCTTCTGCACCATACAGCAGTACTGAGTTTATCAGTGTCTTATAGATTTGTATCTTCGTATTTCGAGAGAGGGTTCTACTTTTAATTTGCTTGCTGAGCCCAAAGTAGCAGCGATTAGCAAGCGTGATTCTTCATCTGATCTCTCGACTGACGTTGTTGTCGCTGGTAATTTCTGTTCCCAGATAGTCGTAGTTTTCTATAACATTGTTGTACAAATTGAAATTCTCCAAACTTACAGAACGTCCAAGACGCGCTGATGGTCTGTGAGTGGACAACAAGTACTTCGTCTTGTCCACGTTCAACGCTAACCCCATGAGATGTAACTGTTTCTCATTTTCCGAGAATGCCCTGTTAACTCGCCGTTCGTTCGTTCGTTCCGATGATGTCATCATGTAAAGACGAACGAACTTTGCTGGGATACCAAACTGTTGAAGAATTGGCGTTGTTGAAGAACTTCGTTTTTATAGGCGTGTCGAAAGCGGCCTTATAATCGACAAATAGGTGGTGTGTGTCTTTGTTGTACCCATGGGTCTCATTCAAGATTTGGCATAAAGTGAAAATATGCTCACTGTTCGACCTCTTTGGTCTGAAGTCACACTGATACTGGCATTCATTTATGGCTCCAGCCGTTTACACAGTACGCGGGACAGAATTTTGTATTCTATTGAAAGGCGGCTTATTCCCCGGTAGTTCGCTTTTCTTGAAGATAGAACAAAGAACACTGAGATTCGAATCATTATGCACGCATTCATCGGACCACATACGCCTTACCAACTCTTCGCCACCGGTCTTGAATAACTCAGCTGACAGCTCATCGTAGCCTGCCGCTTTGTTATTCATCAGCTTTTTAGAATGTATCCACTGATTTTTAAGTATGCTCAACAAGAGTTTTGGTGAAATTATTTGAATATTTGTTTGTACCTTGAATATTATTATGAATTGGTTTGCACATTAGATGTCTTCTAAATTGTAGGACTATCTTTCATAGAAAAATTTATTAAATTTGTTTCAATGTATATGATGGCAGCTTTTGTTTTTATTCTTTGACAATTTGAAGCGTTAGGTACACGAAAGTACACATGATTTAGAGTATAGCTTCTAGTTGGAGAATAGGACGGAAATTTAGGAAATTTATGGTAGCTTGTCGCTCTATAAAAACGTTAACTTTACTCTTGGTTAGTAGAAATTTCCTCAGCCAGTCTTTAAGCTTTATTCTTCTGGTATGGCTGGTGGAACGCACAGACGGACATGGCTAGATCGACTCTTTTTATGGCGCTGATTACGAATTTAAAAACTTTATGTGGTCTCATTTTATTGTATTGAAAATGTTTTAATTATATGACAGTTATTCTGCCGGTTAGGGACCATTAGGAACACACAACCCTACAAACACTTTGTCACAAATATGAAATATTGTAACCTCGAAAACTTTTAAGCATTCACTCTTTGATCGCGAGAAATGATATTGCGTATTTTACTTTGTATGTGCTTCGTTATTATTTAGGTGACTGTCTCAGTGTTTGTAGTTGTTGTCGTTATTGGCGCGCGATAAAAGAACAATAAGGGGCCGTTCAAGTATTATTATAATAAAAAATCCAGGATTTAATTAAATTTTTAAGTACGCCTTCGGATAAAAACTAGAATTTCAAACCTATTTGTAGAATGGCTTTTTTATACTGTGTAGTAATTATAAATAAGCAGACTTTCGGTATTTAATGTGAGCACAATCCTTAAGACATTCTCTGGAACTGCGGCATTACAGCTTAAATCTATTTAGAGTTCTTTCACTGCGTTACAAACCATGAAACAAAGTAAAAATACTTTTTGTTTTTAAATTCTACAAGGTTAGTTAATTATGTAGAGTGTAAGTGTAGTAAAATCTGTCAACACGATAAACAATCTATACAAATACAGAAATATAAATTTGATGAAAAATTTGCCTTTTTTTTTGACTACTCGCGACCATTAAGTTGTTAAAATCAAATTATAAGTCGAACTCATGCACACCGAATGGCAATTTGAAAGTGTACAACTCCCAAGTCAATTTATTTTCACTGTACACTCTACCGCGCGACCATGTCAACGCTCGATGGCAATGCAAATAGTAAAGCTGTCGCCATTTTTGTTGTTTTTGTTGTTGTTGTTGTTGTTGTTGTAGTTGTCGTTATTTACCTTAAATCGACGTTATTTTTTGTAGTTGTTTTTTATTTTAAATTTTCCAATGCTTTTTGCACTACGATTGTGCTTGGAAAATCCCTGACTGACGCTTTTAATTCGAGAACATAGCAAACTAACCGAGCGTATGGCAGCGACCAACTACAACATCGACGCTGCTGTCATTTATTTAACGAAGCACCATTTTTTTTTTTTTTTTTTTGATACACTGTAATCATAGGGTATATTAAATTTGTGCAAACGGATGTAAAAGGCTGAAGGATTAGTGGCAGACCCTCTAAAGTATATATATTCGATTTGATATGTACTGGTCCGTCTGTCCATCCGTCCATTCGACCACTGTTTAAACGAACAGATCTCTACTTTTCCCCTCTTCAGATAACTAGTATTAAGTGAACCAGCCAACTTCCCTTCAAGGGATTGTACCAATACAAACCTGGTCCCCATTTTCAAGTTTTTGTATGAACATTTTTTTGGTTTTGTCATTTATTATGCTAGATACGTCAAATTTGGTGTACTTTACGTAATTCATAATAAAATATACCGCATATGTCTAGATTAGGCCACTATAAGGAATAGCTCTCATACAAACTTGCCCTCTATTTTTAAGTTTTGTTATGAATTTTTGTTTGTTTTTATTCTTCATTAGGCTAGAAATGCCAAAACCAAACCTTACAAATTATTCCATATATGCCCAGAAAGGAGGATTTTAAAGGATAGTCTCATGCAAACATGTCCCACAGTTTTGAGATTTTGTACGAAAACTTTTTGTTTTCATTTTAATGCCATTTTTGGCACAACTCTAATAAAATATGCCACATATGTCCAAAGCGGACCACTAAAGAATATAATCTATGCTCCATAGAATAAGTTTGAAACAAGTTGCAACGTATTTCGAAGTCGAGCACACTCGACTGCAGCGTTCTTTCTCGTTTTTTTATTGCAGCACAGCCACCTACGCCTCAATGCACCCAACCCTAACATGGCACGGTCAGTGGGTCTAATGGGTTCTAGCGTCAGAGCAGTGGGCCTCTCTATAAAGTTGCAATGCTTGCGCGCTCAGCGAGCAGTTGGACATTGCGCGTTATTGTTGTTGCTAATGCTTTGCAACGCTTCACTCGATAGGATTACCAGCCAGGATTGACTGACTGACCGACCGTGTGTGTGTGTGTGTTTGAGTGTGTGCGATTGTGTATACTAAAAATAAAAACTATAAATATGAAATGCAACATTTTGCTTTACCGGTTTTTAATCCTTGCTTTTGTGCTTTGCGTGCATTTTCATGCTGGACACAGTTTGAGTCGTGTTAGTTTCGAACGTACGCCAGAATTTGTATTCGGTGCCGTGCAACTAAGTCTGCCGCAATCCGTACCTGCATTGCCACCCACGCCAGCAACACAGCCGAATGATGGCGTAAATCCAAAGGATCATACAAGTGAGCATGGGTTTTGGTTTGCGTCACTACAAAACTAGCTAATGTTCTGTATATTTATATATATATATATTTTTTTTTTTACAGTTTTAACGCGTCAACTGATTGTGGGCACATTAACGCCTAGTATCGCAGCTCCCGGCGTTCCTTCTTACTGCCAGTGCGTGCCACCGGGTTCATGTGCTAATCCACTGCCTCCAACTGGGCCTAGTGATGGCGCAGGTCAAATCGATATACGTATAGTTAATAATGGTGGTTTAGTAAGTTGTGAAGCCAAAAGATTATTCAAATTATGAATGGTATTATAATTTTATCACAGCGTTTGCAGCGCCTTAATGCAGACACCGGTGTTTCTATAAAGTCCATATAAATATTTACTTGATCAGCTTGACGAGGCCAGCCATTCTAGATATGTCCATCTGTCAATACGTTTATGTGGGTGTTGACTCTGCTATTAGTCTCTTAGTCTGCAACGAATAGGTGTAATAATCGGTATGGAGACTATCTGAAAATGTTCTGTGTTCAAAATCAGCAAGACGGTGTGCAATGCCCATTTACAGAAGTATCCGCCATAGAAACCCACCGTTACTTTTAGATTTTTGTATGAAAAGTTTGTTTATTAAAACGAATATCTACTTCAAGTACATGGCGGCTTCATATGATTAAAAAAAAAACCAAAAATTATAACACAAACAGGATGTTTCCCAACATTTGTGCATGATTCAAATTTGGCACCATTTTTTTCGAATCATCTCATAAAATTCCAATGTGATTTAACGCCGTGCGATTTCATTCTTTGGGATTTTGCAGGTGTATGTGAATAAACTACAAACCATTCCTGATCTCAAGGGTGAGATCAGGAGTCGGAGAACTTTTCACTCAGACAGACATACGGGCGGGCGGACAGACAGACATGGCTATATCGACTAGTCTTGTCACTCTTATATGAGGTATCCTATATTTCCTTCGCTATGTTATATGTACACATTTTGACAGCTCAACAAACACAATTCACCCTGTTACAAATATTTATTGTAAATGATAAAAAATAACAATATCAAGAAAATCTGAATCGTTTTCAGCTGTTGAAATGATGTCTTTCCAATACTCTACACGTGCGATCATCATTTAACTGATGTGGAACAAAACGTGCACACACCTTTCTTTTATCCAAATCTTCAGTTAATATTTTGTAGATTATACAAAAATATGAATTTAATTCTTCAGCCAGCATTCTTACAGTGAAGTTTGCATCGATAGCGATTATTTCATTTACTTTTTCCACTAACTCAGCACGATTAGATGCTTCGGATCATCACGACCGTTTTTAAATCGTCTAAACTACGTGTAAACTTGAGTACGACTCATACAATCCTCATTATAAACTTTTTCTCAACAATTCGTAAGTCCATACAAATGCATAAAAGTGAACTGTGGGTTTATATGGGACTACCTCAAAAAGTGGGCGGGACACGCCCATTTGTATATGTATATGAAGCGGTTGTCCATTAAAATCCACAAAATCAAATTTCAAGCTAATATTGATCTAAATGAAGGATTTTTTTTTTTCATAAAAAACACAAAATTGCACGTTGGGTTTGTATGGGGGCTATCCCAAATAGTGAGCGGGCCACGCCCGTTAGTCTATGTATGTTAAGCGGCTGACCATAAAAAGGCATCACATTGCATTTCAACCTAATATTGACATTAATAAAGTAGTTTTCTTACAAAAAGTCAAAAGTGGGCAGTAGGTTTGTATGGGGCATACTCCAAAAAGTGGGCGTGGTGGGTCAATCTTGACACTCTATTAATGTGCAATAAAAAGAAGAGTACGTACAAAATGTCAACTGGATAGCATAAAAATTGGAACCCAAAAAATGCGTAACAATATACAGACGGGCAGACGGACATGGCTAGATCGATTCGTCTCGTCGAACTGATCAAGTATATATCTACTTTATGGGGTCTACAATATAACTTTCAGAAAAACAAATTTTCTTTGGTGGAAGAAATGCTAAGCACAAAGTCTAACCATCTTAGCTACATCAGCTAACAAGCACCCAACTCATCGATTTGATCAATCACAGAATAATATTGTACTTTTGCTTTTTGCATTAGCAAGTGTTTGTAAATTCACTAGTCCTCTGTAATGCAGAGCATCACTAGTGAATTTGCTATCGAAATAGTGGAATCACCACTTGCGTACTGATGGGAAGGGACTGTTGATTCCACTGGTTCCATATTCTTGTTGACTGGCGCCGCAGAGAGAAAAATAATTTGTTGGATTTTTCAATTATTAAATTTGCTCTCATTACCGCGGGTCGGCGAATTCACTTGTCCTCAAAAATACAAAACGAAACTAGTAAATTTACTAATGAACTCATGAATTCGTCACTTGCGTATTGGCAGGATATGATATTTAGTGTATGATAGCTTCGTTTCTACCGAAATTAACTTTTATATTTGTTCTACTCTGTTTTTCTATAGCCTGGCATACCAATCAGCACTGTTCCACCATTTAGCTGTAATTATGGACTGGTTGCTTGTTGTCAGGCGGGTAGTTATCAGTGTGGCAGACGTTTTCCACCGCCACCTGGCGCTACGCCACCCAATTTAGGACAAGCATATTTTGGCAAATATCCCTGGCAGGCAGCGATCTTGTCCATCGGTGATTTGTATCTGGGTGGTGGTGCACTGATTACTGCACAACATGTGCTCACTGCAGCACATAAAGTCTATAATTTGGCGTAAGCTTCTTATTTGGATAATTGAATTTTATTTGATTACACTCAATTTACTTCGCGGTTTTTATCAGACTAACATCATTTAAAGTGCGCTTGGGCGAATGGGATGCCGCTAGCACTGCAGAGCCCATACCAGCACAGGATGTTTTCATCTCAAATGTCTACATAAATCCAGCATTCAATCCGAATAATCTACAAAATGATGTAGCCATCTTAAAACTTGCAACGGCGGTTTCGCTAACCTCAACATCAACTGTTGGCACAATTTGTCTGCCCACGACAAGTTTTGTGGGACAACGCTGTTGGGTTACCGGTTGGGGTAAGAATGATTTTGGTCCCACTGGTGCATATCAGGCTATACAGCGTGAGGTTGATGTGCCACTTATACCGAATGCCAACTGTCAGCTTGCAATGACTCAGACTCGTTTGGGTCCGACATTTGTGCTAAGTAATACGAGTTTTGTATGCGCTGGCGGCGAAGCGGGCAAGGATGCGTGCACGGTATGTATAACACAATGGTGTATAAATATGTATATTTAATGGAAAAATAACTATATAGTGTGACAACAAACTTTTTAATGTAATACAAAACTTTTTACGTTTTATTTTCTATCCATTTCCAGGGCGATGGTGGCTCACCTTTAGTTTGTCAGGCCAATGGACTTTGGTATGTTGTAGGCTTGGTCGCCTGGGGTATTGGTTGTGCACAGGCAAATGTACCGGGTGTTTATGTGAATGTGGGCACCTATTTACCTTGGATACAAACTACATTGGCGTCATAGTTTTAAGCATATGTGTTATATGCGTTTTTGTAATATATATATTATAGCGCTTGAGTGATTTTCGAGTCAACTGTCTATTTTAATTGCATTTAAATTTGTGTGTGTGTGTGTGTGTGTGTGTGACATGCAGTTTAAATGCATGATATACGTATGCATATGTAGAAATTGTTTAAATAAATATTGTTAAAAAATGTTTTTATAAGCCTCTATTTAATTTACAGCACACCCTGTGTCAAATTTAAATTCTTCCCAGTAGACCAAATTTCGAAAATAATATCGTTATCAAAAAATTTCATGAGAGTATTTTGGTTTAGCGAACTTTCGTTTCTGTGTCGATTGGGTTGGAACTCATTTTAAACCCACTTCTAAAGGTCGAAATAAGCTGAGATTGGACATGTAGTACTTGAGGATCCGATGACACAATACAATATTATATAACTTTTGATGCTCAAATCTAAGCCGCGGATGGTCAAAATGAAAAATATATGTAACAATGAAAAAATGTCATCGATTTATAATTGCTTTTCAGTAATAATTTCTCCTATTAATCGATTCGATTAATATATTCATGTACCTAAAACGGAACTTTTGGAATAGGTCATTTCCGGTTCCGGACTTAGTACGGTTGAAAGGTGCATACTTTATCAAGATTAGGTTAGAATGATCGGATGTGTTGCACAGCACATATGCCGCACACGGCCCGTTGTGATACCACATGAATCTCCTTTGATACTTCGAACCCTTTTCCTTTTACAACCATTGGACAGATTTTATATACTTCGCTAAACTTTTGAGCTCTAACTTGAAAGTTTCAAATATGTCATTTAGGAAGCAGTCCCCCAGGTGCCTGAATCTTCTCTTGGACAGTTTGGGTCAATGACATAGAAGGTGACGAACGGTTTCGGGTTCCTCGCAGTTATCACAGCTTGTACAGAAGTCTTGTGATTAGGCCCTCAGTCTACTGGTATGCTGGGCTATGAGACAGTCTCCTGTTACCACTGCTTTTAAAACTGATAAATCTCTTCTACTCATTCAGTCAGTCAGTGATGGTTCTTGACCGATTTAGACAGGAGTCCAGCGCTTTTATAGCTGCTTGGCTGTCTGAGTAATGCTAGGTAAAACATTGTCACCTGCATGGCACCGACTTGCGTTTGGTAAACACTACAGTAATCAGGTAGTCCAAAAAATGCATTGATACCCATTTCTGGGATGTGTACCCCATCACCGACTCAATGAATTTCCTTTTGCGTTTTGCTCTCCCTGCCAATCGCTATTTTATACTTTCCCTAACTTCAAGTCAAAATCTTCTCCTTCGAAAACCGTGCTCACTAAAAGTAACTATGAAAAAATGCATGAATTCATCAGAAATTAGTCGAAATCTTCATTGCGATATATGGGAATGAAGTTGAATATGCACAAAAAATCAATACATCGAATTTTGACTAAATCTTAAAATTTATTAAAACTCTTGAAAATGATTGGAATTATTATATTTTGTCACTATTTGTTTCGTTCAATATACATAAATTTAATTAAACTTACGCTTATTTAGCATATAGTACAGCAATAGCATTATTTGATGCCACATTTATCAATTAAGACCGCATGAGCTCAAATTCATTTGGAAACTAATGGCGTTGGCATGTGCCTGAAATTACTCATACGCTGCGCATATGGAAGAAGCTAACGAAGCAACAACTTATATAGCTAAGTATCCTATACCAAAACAGAAAATTACCTCACGCGTTGCTGACTACTAAATTATGAGCTCATTATCGCATCATGACAGCTCAGCAGAGAGACAGACAGACAGACAGCCAGCCAATCGAGCCTTAAGAGTAGCAACAATTACATTGGGGGCGCTTGGCAAGATTGTGTCTGTTGTGAAGGAAGACATAACGCAGCTGCCTAAGGCGCGTAAAATAAGCAAGAAAATTTACTCATATAAAAAGAAAATGCAAAACAATCATACGCCCCGTGGTCAGGCGTAAAAAATTTATGCGCTTACAGTGCGCGCACACAACCAACAGGTGCCAGGACAGACACAAATACAGATACATAGAGAGCAAGCTGTCGAAGGAGCTAGCAGGCATAAGGACAAACAAACAAGTGAAAAGGCCAGCAGTGTAGCCCTTTCGATAAATTTATATACGTATATATGTTTTTCATATAAAATATGAACAAGAAAGCAAGCTGCAATCAATTCTACTCGACTATGAGTTATCCTGCACCTAGTCTAGTCTAAGGGGCTTGTCATTTCATACGATAAACTTATCGAGAAATTTGAAGAGAGAATAATAATAAGAACTTATTTTTTAACAAGAAATATTAAGCTATGTCGACATGTGTTTCGAACTCAGCCACAAGTTCTCATTAGTTCGCTGGCAAATTTTTACTACTTATATCATGCTTGTCAGGCACCTTGTTTAATAACACAAGTCTACAAATCAAAAAAAAAATAATTAAAAATAAAAAGGCATTCGATGGCATAATTTTGTATACTTATTTTTTTATTAGTGTGAACTGGTATTACGCATATCAGATTGTCTCCCGACGAGTCGAGTTGATCTAGCTTTGTTCGTCTGTCTGTTCGTCAGTATGCATTTGCGTATTTTTGGGGTATCAATTTTTAAGATTTCCATTGGTATCTAAACTTCTTTTTATTGCAGTCAAATAGAGTATCCACATTGACTTCCCACGGTCACATTTTGTGTTAGCCCCAATACAAACCTCCCGCTCCCTTTTGCATTTTTGTATGAAAAACATTTTTATTGCTGCGAATACCAACTTGAAAATTGACATGGTGGCTTCTTACGAACGGTCGCATCACATATATGTCAATGAATGTGAGCTCCCCACTTTTTCGGACAGCCCCTAACACAAACCACCATAACACTTTTACATTTTTGTATGGCAACAATTTTTATTGAAGTCAATATTAACTTGAAATTTTATATCGTGGCTTTCTTTAAACGAACGCTTCACATAAAAATCAAGGGAGGTGTCCAGCAAACTTTTATGGGTAGCCCCCATAGAAACCCACCGCACATTTGTCTGTTTTTGGTATGAAAAATAATTTCTTACAACCAGGTTTTAAAATTATTTTTTCTTTTTTATAGCTGCTAAGTACTAGACATGATCTATGATCTAGATCCATATGTTCACTACAACTTGTAAGGGCTAAGGCAATACTTCGTGGAACCGCAATGGTATGCTGAAAGAGTAGTGTTTTGATGTCATTTTCAAGACAGGATTTTAATTTTAAAGGATATAAAAGTTTCGTCAGTACAGTGAAATGCTTCTACAATGCTTCGGCTGAATAGGTTCAATTCAAAAACACGTTCAAACTTGCCTAGAAGCGACTAAACATACACGAGTATGTTGCTACTTAGGCGCAGAAAGCGCTAGAAATTCTGCTTGTGTTGTATAATTGGCTACTGCTTCACGCTCACTTAGCGCCATCGACGTCGTTGTCGTTGTCGTCGTCGTCATCGAAAGGACACACATCCTTTAGGGGCGCTGCATGAGTCAGAGGCACTTATACAAACTTACGTATGCAAACTAACTCAATTTTGCCGAATGCGCTCTTCGCTACCGCTGACAAATTCAACTCAATTCTCTCGTGTTTTGCTCTCAGTATGAAAACTCACTCATTCACAACTGAACTGCAGAAGCCAAAAGTAAAGTCCTTTGATGTTGGCGCGCTAACTTTAGATTTTTGATATACTCTATATAGTATATAAATTGAATGGTTTACCTTTGGCTTGCTGACAAATTGTTCGAGCAATTGCCTGAATTACATTATAGACACATATATTATAAACATGCAGTCCCTTCGCAATGTCTCGCTTGCTTGCGTTACATTTATATTTGATTGCACTTCGAGCTTCCTTCCGTCCGTTCTTCCTTCCGAAATATTTCATTCAATTCAGGTTCATTCATTCGTTTCATCGTTGGATCGTTCGATTGTTGCCTGAGTTTGTTTTGGCTTTTTAATAAATTTTAAATCAACTGAAATATTATTAAAGTTGCTCTGGGGAGCATTGCTACGTGTATGTTCTGATTCTGCGCACAGATTGTGTAGAAAAGTTGGCAAAGTTTTTGTTTCTGTATGTTCTGCTGCAGTTGTTGCTGTTGTTCTTTTCATGTTGCAGGTGAGTGAAATGCAAAATAATGATACACTGTGCAAAATATTAGGAGATATTCCATTTCAATGGTAAGAACTATAAGCACTGTAGCAACAACCACCATATTAGATCTATTTCAATGATAAGATTCTAGTGTCCAGTGGACAAGCATAACTTAGGTGCCCAGCAGGCCTTTAACAAAATCCAGATTTACTAATTTCTATTGCTGATAGTATAAAAAGCAACAGCTTCCATTTATATTATTCATCCGCTTTTATAGCATTTCATTTTGTTGCGTATGAAATGTTTAGAAATTGAATTTCAAAATAAAGAATTTTTTACTGATTCTAGCCGTTTTGATATACGTATGTAAGTTGCGTATGGTTGTAAAAAATCTACATACCAACTTTCAAGCCAATATTTTAAAGGTGGAGGGAATAGGGCGCATATAAACAGACAGACAATCGGACGTGGCTAGATCGACTCTACTCATCGTGCTGATCACGAATATATATTGGTGTTGGAATTAATTTTGAAGGAGTCATAATAGATTGCGTAACTTAGCACTAAATCTAATCGGGTAAACCTGTGACTATTATCATGTGAAAGACTACTTCATAAGCTTCAATTTTCAGTATGTGTCATTCCACTGAAGTGTAAACAACATATTTTTTTTTGTTCCAACAGAACGCAATTTGCGGGAAGTTTTGCTTTGTTTTGGTTTAAAAGTGGTGATTTGGATACGGAGGACAAAGAACCTCCGGGCCAGCCCAAAAAGTTTGAAGATGATGAATTGGAAACATTACTCGAAGAAGATACGTGTCAAACCCTTCAAGAATTTTCAGAATCATTGGAAGTTGACTTGTCAACAGTTGGCAAACGCCTCAAAGCCATGGGAATGATTCAAAAGCAAGGAAATTGGGTGCCGTACGAATTGAAGCCAAGAGACGTCGAAAGGAGATTTTTCACTTGCGAACATCTGCTTCAAATCCATAATCGGAAGAGTTTTTTGCATCGTATTGTTATTGACGGTGAAAAGTGGAATACGACAACGATAACCCAACTGAAACTATAGAACCAACCATAGAAATGAAAGTACACAGAGATGACAAGTGAAAAAAAAACAACCAACAAGGAAACAAGTAACTCGCTCTTGCAAAATATTAAAGAAACAAAGATCTGCTTTCCTAACATCTTTGCTTTTTGTCTCTTAATTCTGCTTTTGCCTAATTCCATGCAAAATCCTTTTATAAATATCTTAGTTGTGCTATAAATGAATTTAATCTTCAAAAATCTCAGTATGTAACTCAAAATGCAACAATATTGATCAATTTTAAGCCTGTACACAAAAATCTGCACAAACCGACAACTGTAAACGCATTAAAACTTGCACAGATAACCTAATCACCAATATTGTGCAATGAAAACGGAAACCGGAACTGCTGCTTGTCGCTCAAAAATCGCACAAAATCGCGGGCGGGCACACACACAAAACACATTGATACTCAACTCAATTCGATGTGCTGTAAGAGCGCACAGTGACATCCAATGACTTCCTGCATAACAGACATAAATACATGAACAAGCAAGCAAGCAAGCAAGCACAGGCTTTGTGGAAAGGCTGAACTTATAGGTGAAGGACGTCAAAGATGATTGGACTAAAGACTATATACAATAGCTAATACGAGTACTAGCAACAATTTTCCTAGCTGTCTGTCTGTGTGTCTGTCTGTTTGTCCTTCTATCTGTATGATAGTTACTCAAATGCACTCAATTGCAATTCACACTCACAATATTTATGCAACGTAAAGAACAACAAAACAACGCACGCTCATTTACGTAGCAGGCGCTCAAATTTCGAAACAAAAACCGCTCAAACATTCGGCCGCACACGAAAGGATGCACGAACAAACGTAGCGAGTGAGTACTTAAATGAAGGAAGCAGCATACAGTCAGTCCGTCCTCAACATTCGCACGCAACAGACGTAAATGTGTTAGGGATATTTTCAACGGCTAAATGAAAGCGGCTAACTAAAGTCGCATGCGAAAGGACATTCAAACAACTACAACAACAAGTAGCAGACACAAAACTAGCCATTATATTTCGATTCGAGTCAAAATCTATTGCGCGACCTCCTCAACTTTCACTCCAAAAAAAAAAAAAAATAAATAAATAAAAAATGAAACAAAATTTGAGTGTGTTTGAGTAGTGACGAAAGTGACGGAAGTGACTAGATTCAGTAATACTCAGACAGTCAACAGACGTAGTTCAAACGAAACGATTTTTCTACTTAAATATTTACTCTAATTATTTTTTACTTAAAACTGCGTTTTAGTTTAGTTTTTAGTTGCTATTTATTTCGATTTTCGAGGTGTAGTAAAATCTTCTCCTTGCTAACTTTAATGCACGTCCGTCTTCTGTGATTTGTATTGTGTTGTGTAATCGGTTTTCTGGTGTTACAAGAAGAAAAGTATTGAAAAGATTAAAAGAAAAAGTGCAACGCGAAAGCCAATAAATTACCTAAGTATGTGAAGTCTAAAGCTAAAAAATTTCTAAGTATCTAGATACGACGCGCCTTCTGTGCTGATCGATCAGTTTATTTATACATACATATGTGTACATATAGCGTATAAAAAAGTAAAGTGACATACTTCGAAAGAGCGCGCGTGTTGCGAGGACAACAATAACAATAACAACAGCAACAAAACTCTATTTTGATGTCCTTGATGTCGTCGCACTGTCTGCCTGCCCGCTAAACTCAAACCCGCGCCAGAAAAACAAAGCTAAGCAAAACACATATAAATAGTATATGAAAAGCTAAGCGGTAAAGAAAATTGTAATAGTAATTCAAAGCTGAAACAAATTTAATAGTAAGCTAAACAAACAAAAAAAAAAAAAAAAAAAAACAAATAAATAAATAAAAGAGAAACATTAACTTCGGTAGCGCCGAATCTTTAATATCCTTCACATATGTTTTAGGGATTTGAGCTGAATCAATGGTGTTTATATTTTTGATTTCGATATTCCAATGAATAATTCTTTGGCTATTTAGTAATTTTTCGTGGTTCTAACATAGTTGACGTTCGATGTCATGGACACTTTGTCGAAGCGCTTTGAGAATAGCTTGTGCGCGTCTTCGTCAGTGACAGCAAGTAGAATCATAATTTTGTAAAATACCATCAACATTTCTGCCATGGGACATGGACATGTGATAGAACGGCATGTGATAGAACGGCGCACTTTGCGGTTAGGATCGATGATGTAAAGTGCACGAATAGTCTTAGCCACTTCGGAATCCTTCTTCTGATCTTCATTCAACATGCCAAGGCTAACAGATAGATCGCGCGTTGGATCAGTAATAACACTGGCCTACATGAGTTTTGCGAATAAGATGGGACCTAGTGTTTCCGAAGGGATTTTTCGTTCAACAACTTTCCATCACGTCACGTTTTCGAGAAAAACGTAGTCCGCCATATTGGATCCGCCATATTGATTCCGTCATTTTGAATTTTTAAAATGTAACTGCATATTCGTAAACAGCGACGCTCAAAACCCCCAAGTTTTAAGCGAATCAAATTTTAAATATATACCTTTCTGTTTTCATTTTTTCCTCCACCCTTAGACTAAAACACACCCCCGCCCCCCGCTGTAAGGGCGCATGTGATTAAATTGGCATAGGGCTTATTTGAAAGGGCTTGTTTATCACGCCAGGATAATTGCCCCAAACTGCCAAAAACGCTGTTTTTAGTGGTTTCAATCCCTATTTCCTCGAAAATGTGCGGTGATGGAAAGTTTTTGAACCCAGATTCGTGTTCAGCATGAAAAATCCATTCGGTAACACTAGCTCCTATATTATTCGCATCCAAAAAATTGGAATTTGCAGGGCAGTGTAATTGAGTACGGAAATTCACTGGAAATGTTCAATCAGTAAGATTTAATGTCATTCACCCAGTCGACGTGCGACTTGATTGCATCCACCGAGTGAGCCAGGCAGCTGGTGTTGCGCTTGGCGAATTTCGGTTGATGAACAGCAATGCAACTTAGTTCAGTAGTGCAAACGGGCGTAAAATCTGCTATGGGACTCGAGCTCTAACTCAGCAAAATCCTCGTTTTAAACATTCATCTAGATAACAGTATTTTTGTGTTTCTCGTTTCATGATTATATATACTTAACGGCAAACCCGATGCAGATAAATTAAGGGTAATCAAATTGGCTAAATTTTGTATATATTTGAATTGAGTGAACGACATGAGCTTCGACTTGAACTTCAGTCTGGTCGATGGTTTAAGTAAAATCATGAATCGGCCCAAATTCCCCAAATGATGATAAATGAATATGTTGTTCGTGTTCAGTGCACCCAAATTACTCCAAAAAAGAATTGAAAAGAAACTTTCTATCTTTTCGTATAGTTTTCATACTACAGGAATTCGTGATCCGATGTGAGGTTATGTTATATTTCATGGAGTTTAATACAACGGTAGTAAAAATACAATTCAAGTTTATAGAAAAAATAATAGTGATAGTCCAGTCATTATGAGCAAAATTAGGTAAAAACCCAAAAAAAATTGTGAGAGAAGACAGCATATTCAGAAGGATTTCACTGTTTAAATTTGCTCTGAATCGACACTATGAAATTCATATTCTTAATGTTAAATGAATTCAAACCTCAAAAACCTTCTGAACGTGAAAAAAAATCGATTTTAACGAAATCACTTCCAAACAAATTGTTTGGATTCGGAAAACGGGGTGATAATTGTTTTACTACTTGAACTTTCTGTTTTGAGAAGAGAAATATTCGATTTCTTTATTAGTCAAAGAAATTAAGTGAAATTATGCCTTTTCTACATAACCGTGATGAAAAGGGGGAAGCACCACACTCCTCTAAATGACACTAGTCTATAAGTTTAAAAACAATTTTTCAATGTCAAAAATTTTTAATGCTGAACCTGAAAATGGCAAAACAAAAACATTTTTTTGTAATGGATACGTTTTCACGGCATGATTATTTTTAAGGATGGTTACTCTACTATTTTAGATATGACCGAACTGATTGCAACTATTGTCAAAATAATGATAGTGAAATACCTAAAATATAGGTTTTCAGGTTTTAAATAAGTTTTCAGTTGTATAGTTTAAAAGTTATAACCTGAAATATATCAAAAGAGTTGATTTCTTTTAAAGCCCAATACTAAGACTAATGAAAATATTTGCTATAGAAATTATAAATTATTACTTCTATTTCAAACAAACAAAAAACAGTGTTCCCAAATCAAGGCGAAACACTAAAATCAGATATTTATTAGCTACAAAGTCCATACATATTGATTTTTTTTTCTGGCTGTCACACTCTCTGTCACCTGTTTTTTAAGTATAGGAAGTATTTACGGTAGCAAACATTTTTGTTAACTGAGTACTCGTGCCGACAATTTTTGATTGTGAAATTTTTGACAGAAATTTTTGTTGTATTAAGTTTTTTGTTATCAAAAATGTTCATCGATCTCAGTATTGAGCTGAAAGAAAAATGAAGGAGATATGTTTATGTTCAACTTTTACGAAGAAACTGATATACACTGGAACAAAATCTGTGGATTGGTTCCAAAGTAATGACTTTTTAAAATATTGTAGTAAAATTCGACTATTTTGCTGCTGTTTTTTACCTCATAAGTAACTATAAACTAATGTTGTTCAACGCAATTAATTAAAATTTTACTAACATTATTTTATTAAAAAGCCTTTATACTGAGTTTTGGCTTGAAATCTTTTAAATACAACATAAAAATGCACAGCAACATTCAGACAGACAGACAGACAGACGGACTGATGTAGTACATTACTCGTTTCATGAAGTAGTTTTTTCTAGTCTACGCATTACAAACTCTTTGCAATACTTATAATAATCTTTCCAAACTATGTGTGAAGGGTATTAGAAAAAGCGAGAAAAAATTCTTGGAAAATAGTTTAATATAAATAAGAAAATCAGAAATAAAAGAACGGAGAAAAAATAAAAATTAAATTACGCAAAAATATGCAAAGTGCTTCATAAAAAAAAAAAATAAAGAAAATCAACGAGTGCGAGTGTGTACGAGCACATTTAACGCATATCCTGCAGGATAAACATCGTGGCAGTGAACGACTGCTTGGCATAAATTAAAAGTTTCATGGTGCATACTTTCAGTATTAAGTAATTCCAACTGAGGTCAACTATAGTCGAAGTTTTCAACGCCATACGCGACGTATACGCAATAAAAAAGCAGCAGCACCGGAAAAGGAAATCGAAATTAATTCACACTTTTGTGTGCATTTGTGCTGCAGTGTTTTATATTATATGCGATATTTTCCTACGATATCTGAACATTTTGACTTTAATATAACTTCCCTGGATTCTATACGTCAACGGTTTTAACTGCTGTTTTACGTGTGTTCGTGTGATACTACTTGGTTCTTTTTTTTTTTATTGTTCATGTGTGCCGCCGCCATTAATTTCAACAACTACCACGGTGCCATTCTAGTCTAAAAACTGGTGCGTAAAATACATAGATACATACATACATATATATATATATATATATATATATATATATTCAGGTTTACGTCATGTTTGTGTTTTTGGTTTCTAAGTCGTCAACGTTGTGTATTTTCTTGTTCTAGACGCCATTGTTCAAATAATATTTTTTCCATTTTGATTTCAAGTTTGTTTGTTTGTCTCGGGCGTCTACAGCAGTTGTCTGTGCCTACGTGTCTTTTAATGTATTACTCTCTATGTTTTTATTTTCTAAGACACCATAGATTTTTTCTACTAAATGCTAACTCATTGTATTTACTATAATCTTAAAGCGAAATAAACGATTGCATGTCAAAGAAATTAAATGTTTTACTTTAAATATAAATTGTAAAAATACAATTTAAAGTTAAAATATGCTTATACTATATCATATACATTGGGCCCAATATTCTAAACATTCACATTCTCAACATTGCTACGTTCCATTGACAAATGTTCGTTCTCGTTAACATGTGGTTGGCAAAATGACATTCGCTTTATTCAAATATCAGCTGATTGTGTTGATGCTACAAAATTTGTTGTAATATCGATAATATATCGGTCATTTTAACGAAAATCACGCTTAGGGTGAATGGTAAGAATGTAGAGAATGTACAGAATGTTGACTCTTATGAGAATTTTAAGTATGTGAAGAATGTTGGCCGCTGAAAAGGATCTTAAAACTTAAAAGTTAATAGTTAAATGCCAATTTAAAATTAAATGATTTCTGTTATATTTTGCCCATTGATAAATATAAATGTATTTTTTATTGCTATGAATACATTTCTATTTTTTGTTTAATATCAGAATGTATCATACATAAATTTCGTACAAAACTACAATACATAAAACACTTTAAATACAAATCTACCTACCTACCTATGCATAAATACGTACATAAATACCTAGACACTTTTGCAAGTGCTTGTTTTGTATATAGTATCTGTCAACTGCAAATGCAATATTTTGTAAGTGTGTAATATAATTGCTAGATTTAAACATTTGATATATTAAATTTTTATTAAAACTTTTAATTGTTTTGCATGATACTTGCACATTACGAGTAGGCTAGAAATTTTGTTCGTATTTTAATTATTAATTGGTGCTAATGAACTAGTATGAACTAGCCAAAGTGTTTGATTTTATGACAAAAGCCAATTAAAGTTGCAAGATATTACGTACAGTCTAAAAAGATTATGTAGATTGCTTGAGATTTGGACAATAAGTAAATGAAAATCACATTATGAATGTGATTGGAACTTTATTTAATTTGAATATAACTTTTATTGATTGGATATTGTTCTATAACTTTTAACGAAAATGGATGTTTCACCGAGTCCCATAAATCCCATGGATTTAATGCACGAATGGATTTAAAACGACACATACAACGAGCAGTCACTCATTCGCACACTGATTTTAGTATCATCTGAAATGAGTTTATACCAGGGAATAAAACCGAAATGTATTTTTGTTTCGGTTTCGGTTCCGGTTTCGGTACGTACCGAAACGCTAGTTTCGGCATAAGGTTCTGTACCGGTTCCAGCAGAATATCTTTATCTAAAACCTATTCAGAGTATGAAATTTCTCGCGCTTATACATTTTTTTCTTTACAAATTTACTTTGAGTCGTGTTTCCAAGCTAAACCAATTATAAATAAAAGTGGTAGTAAACTCAATGTAATTTAAACAAGAAAAAACGTTAACTTCGGTTGAACCGTAGCTCAAATACCATTCACACGAAACTTTAAATAGCATTGTAATACAAAAAAGTGGCGGTTTAAATAGGTGCCACACCAAAAAGTGTGTGGTACACGCTCACTAGTAGATGTGTATGAAGCGATGTAGTAGATGTGTAAGATGCCGTCATATCGAATTTCAAAGTTGGTATTGACGTTTTCCATACAAATGCATAAAAGTGAACTGTGGGTTTATATGGGACTACCTTAAAAAGTGGGCGGGACACGCTCATTTGTATATGTATATGAAGCAGTTGTCCATTAAAATACACAAAATCAAATTTCAAGCTAATATTGATCTAAATGAAGGATTTTTTCATAAAAAACACAAAATTGCACGGTGGGTTTGTGTGGGGGCTACTACAAAAACAGGGCGGGCCACGCCCAATTGTCTATGTATGTTAAGCGACTGTTTCTTAAAAGGCACTATATCACTTTTCACCTTAATTTTGACATTAATAAAAAGTTTTTCTTACAAAAATTAAAAAGTGGACCATAGGTTTGTATCAGAACTACCCCAAATAGTGGGCGGGCTACGCCCGTTCGTATATGTATGTTATGCGTCTGACCTTAAAAAGGCACCACATTGCATTTCAACCTAATATTGACTTTAATAAAGAAGTTTTCTTACATAAAGTCAAAACTGGGCGGTGAGTTTGTATGGGGGATACTCCAAAAAGTGGGCGTGGTGGATCAAGCTTGACAGTCTATTAAACTGTAGTAAAAAGAAGGGTACGTGCAAAATTTCAACTGAATAGCATAAAAATTGGTCCCCAAACAAAGCGCAACAACATACAGACGGACAGACAGACAGACGAACATGGCTGATCAAGAATATATATACTTTATTATGTGGGGTCTACGATGACTCCTTTAATGCATTACATACTTTCAGACTAACTGATAATACCATTTCACACTATGTGTGAATGGTATAAGAATCCGACAATTTTGCACAAAAATGCTTTCAATTTTACTACTAAACCTAATTCTTACGGCTATTAGCACACAAATCCGAAAATATTATTCAATTTTGGCGAAAAAAATGATTTTTCAATATATGGTAAAATTGCAAATAGTTATGATTGACTAAATCCTCACACACTCTGCTGCAAATACAAATTATTTCCTATAATCAATTTTCAATTATTTCATTTTCAAAAACTATGCGCAGCTTTCTATTGTACTAGTATAAACTAAAAGCGTTAATTGCTTTTCGCTGTCACTGGCAGACAATCCACTAAATGAGTCGAGTGTAGTCAACGGACATCTATAAGAGTGAAAATGTCAGTGCAGTGAAAACATTGTAAAAAGAAAAAGGACTAAAAGCTCTAACAAATGACAAAATAAACAAGAAGAACTATGCAGTCGAGTGTGCTCGACTTCCAGATACCCTTGTACCTTGTATAAGGCTGCTTATTTGAATTGATGAAATATTAGAATTAATTAGAAATCAAAACATAAAAATTTTATACAAAAACTCAAAAATGTGAGCAGGTTTGCAAGGTGCTACTCCTTAAAGTGGACCGATCTGAGCCTGTATGGTATATTTTGTAAGGATTGACGTAATTTAGCATTTCTAGCTGAATTAAGAATGAAAAGAAAGCAATTTAATACAAAAACAAAAAAAATTTAGGTCAGGTCAAGTATGTATGGGAACTACTACCTCTTATAGTGGTCCGATCTGAACTTATGTGGTATATTTCGTTAGATATACCAAATTATGCGTTTGTGGTGTAGTAAACAAAAGCCAACAAATTCAAAATGGAAGTAAATTTGTATAGAGGCTACCACTTGATTTAGGATGGGCATGCTTATTTAAAACTAGATGGTCCCCGCGACGTTGTACGCGACCATGTTGCGAGAGAAAGAGATAAAACGCGCTTCTATATAGTTTCCCTATTCTTTGTCTCCTCTTTGTGCTATGGTTCGTACGTCCACACTACTCTATCATCATATACGTACTTGTTGTTGTGGCTGCTATAGCTGTAGCTGTTGTTGTTATTGTGCTTGATGCCGGCAACGTCAAAGAAGCGAGATATAATGCAGCTTAGATAGTAGCAAACGCGCATGGTAGAATATACACATATGTACATATATATACATAAAAATTAGAATTTAATAAAAAATTAATAAAAATAAATCAAATTTCTAAAATAAAAGTAGCCTAAGTTACTCCTTATTACATCAGCTATCTGCCAGTGAAAGTCCCATCAAAATCGGTACAGCCGTTTCAGAGATTAGCCGGAACAAACAGATAGACAGACAGACAAAAATTGTAAAAATATTTATATTGGTATATGTACCCGTACATACAGCGGTTATTTTAATATTACAAACAGAAACTCCATTTTTATTTATCTGTATAGACTATTTATTGGAATAGCGAAAAGAAGAGTCTAAATATCTAAACTTGAAGTCGCTATCTCTTATGGTCTACAAACTCTGTACGTTCAAACAGACGAACATGTTGTGTCGAATTTCGATGCTGATCATGAATATAGGTATACATATAGTATATATGCTTTATACAGTCTGCCAAGCCGCCTTCTGCTTGCTACGTACATTTGCACAAAACGTAATATACCCTTTTTACACTTTGGATACAGGATACAAAAATTCATAAGTCAACGCTTTCAGAAATTTGTCAAGCGAACGGATACAATAGAACGCTACGCCACACTGCGTATGAGTGATATATGCATTTGAGTGCTTATAATAGACATATAACGCATACGCCACGTTGCACGCATTCATTGTATGTATTTATGCAATTTGAAACTATTCACAAATATGTGTGCAGAGATATTTGTGTCATAAATTACAATACGCAGAGCGCATCTCACTTCTGTCTGTCTGTCTGTTTGTCTGTTCGTCTTCGGCTGACAACTTTCTTCATGGTCTTTCATTCAAAAATTTAAAAAAAATGCATACAGCATTTTGCTTATTATTTGATCAGCATGCTGGTTTTCGTAATTATTATGACAATTTGAGCTTAACTATTTTATGTTAACATGTGTATGTATCTATGTTGTTGCAAGTAGCTGCTGCACTTGGCAGATAAACAGCGCTTAATAAGTACACTATATGCATATAGTAACTATGTATGCATATATTGTCTCTCGTTGAAGTACTTTGTATATTGTGCAGCAGTACGTGTAGTGGCTGTCAACGTCATTGTTTCCTTTGTCGCCGTAGAACACATACTCAAACTGATGTAGGCAATTAGTTGTGACAATAGTAAGACTGCGGTTGAAAGTTGTTTGCTTTTTGTTTGCTGCGCAGATAGCTGTATAAAAATTTAAGTATGCGAACTGTGCGATACATATAGTATGTCCTTCATTTCGTTATATATGTTGAAATGAAGTAGTGCAGTAGATTTCGAATTTGAATAGTTTCAAGGGAAAAGCATTCTTAACATACAAATAGTATAGTATAGCACATTTGTAGAAAAATATCTTAATTTAAATTTAAAAACGAAATTAGAAAAAATAAAATAGATGAATTTCGGACTATGAGAAATCTGTGAAAATTTATAAAAATTAGATTATCAATCAATTAGAAATTTGATATGCACATGCAGTCATAGGAGTTCTAAACAGATTGATACTATTGATACAGAAGCTAATATGTATTTGTTTGCTATTTTATTTTATGAAATTTTATCATTTAACCGTTCAAAAATCCAGAGTCTGAACTGAAATTGATATTGATACAACTTGGTTAAATACTAGCGTGCCTGGTCGTATTCCGAATAACATGTAGCGAGGTACCGACTCATAAAGTATATATTCTCATTCGGCAGCTGAAGCTTAGTCGATTTAGCCATGTCCGTCAGTCCGTCTGTCCGTACGTCCGTCCGTCGTAATGTATAAAAAAACAGATTTCAAGAACTATAAAAGCTAGAGACTTCAAATTTGGAAATTCATATGCTCCTTGATTATACGCTGCTCACTTTGTGAACTGTGAACACCAGACTTCTCCATTCTTACAAGTAAATAATAAAAATTAAAGTGAGAAAATACAAAAAACAAAGAACAAAAAAAAAATCCAAAAAGTCTCAGAAGTTTTCAAGAATTTTAAAAAATTTTCGTAAACACATGTCAAAAATTATAAGATGTGTTTTGTGAGCTATAGTATGTACAATGTAATCAAATGTGCTGTTAATTATTTTGTGTTTCTATATTTCCATGTTGCCCAGAATGTGCTTCTTGATATCGGTCAACGCTTTTTGATGGCATTTACATCATCATCCTTTCATCAGCAAAATTATTTTTCCAAAAATTTACTGTCGCCGTACCAAACCAAGCGAATACGGAAAATGGTTAATTGCTACTGCTGTACATCGATGATATGAAAAAGTTATGTTTAAAAATCAAGATAGTCTGATCTGAAATTAATATTGATACAACTTGGTTAACACATTTAAAATATTCTACAAAATGCAATGAGTTTAATTTTTTGAACATATTCAATTTCGTTTACATGAAGATTTCGGCTAATTTTAGATGTGAATTCACACTCTCTTTCAATGTAACTTTTAGTAACCATGGTTCTCAAAGTAGCTGAATGTTCGTCATACTGTATGTTCTGTTTGCTTTTGTTGGTGTATCAATTCTTTCTCTTTTTTGTTTCATATATTTGTTTGATTCAACTTCTTTTAAAATTTTACCACCAAAAAACGCTATCAAAAAAACACTCTACTGATGCTCGTCAACATGTTTGCAAGTGCATTCACAACTGTTTCGAGCCTAACGTCGAGCTGCTCGACAATGTCAATCGCAGTACGACAGAGATAGACAATATTTTTTTCTCTATTCTTTCAACTGAAACGAAACCAAAGGAACCGAATTCCAAAAAAAAAAAAAATATAGTGATTTCAACTCATAACTTTTCGATTTTAAAAAAATTAAAAGCAGTATATTTTAGTTGTCTTTATTTTGTTACAAATTCCAAGATAGTTAAGTAAGATAGTTAAGCTGTAACTAAGCAAATTCCAACACCGACAAAACTTAACCCTCTTGCATCATGGCTTAATGGCTGCCAGTGATTACTTTTCCAAGCGTTCTACTTTTCTTATGCCAAATTTAAGTTAAAGTACACAAATATTACGTATACCTGTATATGCTGTGCATACGAGTGTATATGAAATTACAATAATTTGTCAAACTTCAGTAATTTCTGCATACTTCAACGTAATGCATATATATATATATATATATATATATATATATATATATATATATATATATATATATATATATATATATATATATATATATATATATATATATATACATACGTATTAACGAGTATCTACGTGCACATATGTAACTATAATTCATATGTGCAAAATCTATAAATCGACAAGCTGCATGACTTCTGTTACATGCTCGTAACAGTGCAGCTGGCTGGCAATGTTGATCCTGGCATGACATCGTTTGGGTTGCTCGAATACCTGTCAATAATGCATCGAACGACGCTTGGCGTTGACATTTGCCATGTTATTATTTTCATATAGTATGCCATAGCATGTTGAGCTGACTAGAGCGTAAAGGATGCGACTGAGTTGAGTGCATGACTTCTATATACCATTTGGATATTTGTAGATATATCCGCGTATATATATATATATATATATATATATATATATATATATATATATATATATATATATATATATATATATATATATATATATATATATATATATATATATATATATATATATATATATATATATATATATAATGTACATATATGGTACTATAGTACACGTGTATCTCATTCGTTTCGAACGTGTCACACTACTTGTCACGCGTTTTGTTGTACTCCTCAGCATTCAGTTATACTTTTCATTGTAGCCAGTCATGAATATGCCTGTTCGCTGCATGTGCCTATCGTACGGCTCTGTATGCATACGATACTACACATTCGCATATTAATTTGCATACATTTAGAAAGGTGTGGTACTATGGTGACGTACTACCTATATGGAATATGGAGCAAGAGGATGTACAGAAATGGCAATGTAGCAAGTCACGCTCATTGAACGCGCGTGTGTCTACTGGTAATACATGCATTCTTTAGTATTACTTTTGCGAGGGTTGTTTGATAATTCAAGGCGGAGCTCCTCAGCAGAAGATTCGAGGTGTCTTTTCAGTCTTCTTCTAGAAAAATTCGACCGCAGAGCTGAGACCAATGATAAATGATGATTGATCTTCTTCCTCACTGTACGTAGACCAAAATCTCTATGAATGATATTATTTCGCACGATACAATCGGCTGCATAGATTCTTCAAAGAGCTGTAGACTTTGTTTAGGAACAACAATTTGACAATAAACTAGTACCATATTTGCCAAAGACAGTTTACTAACGCTGCATAACAGCCGTTTCAGCTTTCCATAATATGTTCGTAAAACACTGGAGATGTAAGATAGCGTGTTTGGTTGACTTGTGGAATGATACATCCATTATAGCGAATAGGAGAAGTACTGTCACGCTTAAGCGAAAAGACACTTAGTTATTGTTCTTTTTCCGCATTAAACTTCATATTCCATCGCTTGGTCCATGTAGCAAAGCATTTCAAATACGAATTCAAACAGGCCATGGATAAGTTGGAAGAACAAGGGCGGGCCATACGACAAACTTGCTCTGGGCAACCATGCTGAGTCCTAAAGCTAAATTGGTGGGCTGGTATGATTCCCTGGCTGCCTATTAGCTAAACCATTCTACCAAGAAATATTCTTTCGAATATTTTGGAGAAGTTCAAAAGTAAACTAATCGGCCAATAAGATGCTACAGTGTGATCCGGAACGCCAGGCTTGGGAATTATAATGACAGCAACACACTTCCACTGAGAAAGGATGAGATGTCGTTGAATAAAAGTACGAGAAACCGCATTGCCTTGTCAGGAAGTTCTTTGGCTGCTCTGCAGTCAATTCACATCAAATATTTAGACAAACTTCAGATGGGCCAGAAAAGGAATTCTGTTATACAAATTTGTGTAACCAGTAGAGAGAGTTTCTTCAGCTCCTCGTAGTCATTTTAAAGTAATTGCAACAGAAATTTTCAAATTACATGGTATCCAGGATGAAGTAGTTTTTTTTTTTAATCGCCAAATGTACGTGCAATATTTTATTGATCCTTGTCATACTAATGTTTAAGGATGCTTCAATCTTACAATATATATATATATATATATATATATATATATATATATATATATATATATATATATATATATATATATATATATATATATATATATATATATATATATATATATATATATATATATATATATATATATATATATATATATATATATATATATAATATATATATATATATATATATATATATATATATATATATATATATATATATATATATATATATATATATATATATATATATATATATATATATATATATATATATATATATATATATATATATATATATATATATATATATATATATATATATATATATATATATATATATATATATATATATATATATATATATATATATATATATATATATATATATATATATATATATATATATATATATATATATATATATATATATATATATATATATATATATATATATATATAACATGACGATCTTGCACTATCGATCAACGCACAGCATCGATGTTTTGTGGCACACGAATCGTTTTTGTATGACCTTCTCGAAATTTTTCCTTGAGCGAGAACATTTGCGATTGAACACGGAGTACTAGCAAGGGCGTAGCCAACTCTATTCACAAAAAAGGGAGGGGGGAACTCAAAAGCACATACATTTCTTTTTTCGTTTTCCATATAACCATATTAACTAATTTTCTTGGGTTTTTAGGAAATTTACCTTTTCACGTAGGCTCACCTATCGCACGGGAGAGTTTAAAATAGTTTCATTTATCCGACGAGATAAACTTTTTTTGAATTCTATAAATTCAAATATGTATTCTCATTAAGTTTATGCTAAGAACTGACAAACTTTTCAATGCCACTGCCTGACTTGTCGATGCAAAACCAAGATTGTACAATTCTGAAATATAAATTGCAGCCCTCGTATATATTTTGTTTTTAACCATATTTCTGTTTCATGCAATTAACACTGAAAGAAACTAAATATATATTATTTATTAGAAATATATTTATTATATCGCTTCTTTATGTATAGCTAATTTTTGAGTAATTACAGCAAAGGCGCGCAGGCCGAGGATTGCTGTACACACACTCAGCTCTTTGCATTAACAGTGTAAGAAACAGTGAAAGTACACTAACAAATTCATTGTTTTTCGTTATCAGTCTTAATATATCAAAAAGTGCACCAAGTGCAAAACAACAGTGTTTTATTTTTTTTTTTTTTGCCTATGGATAGTACAGATACACACGCAGCTCTGTGCATAAACCAGCGGTGGTGTATGTATATGACAGGCCAATTGTTCTTATTCTTATTCATCGTTGATCCTTTCGACTTGGTTTTTCATGGTAAATAAGCGTCGCTATGACGTTATCTTCCACACACTGCCCCCAGCACTCCTTCACTTTCCGTATACAGTCTGCGATGTCCTTGTGTCGGCTTTTGCTTGGCATATGAAATTCAAATAAGTGAATATAACCAACATTTTATTGTTATTAACATTGTTATTGTAATTCACTTTGTTTTAGCTGCTGTATATGCTATTTTTATTCATATTTATGCAGAATTGACGCCTTTGCTATAAGTGAACTTCATTTGTGGTTCAAGCAAACACTCATTTATATATTTTATTTAAGGATGGGGACGCCTGTTGATTTATTGTTTGCAAATTCGATATAAAAAAACAATCGCTAGGTTAGTTCAGAAAAAACGCAAGTTTGTTTTTCAGAGAAATAAGAGTTGACTAAAATTATTTATAGCGACTTAGGAAGGTTTTGTGGGAATCAAGCTTAGAAAGCAATCAAAAATTGACTAACTACATTGTCTGACCGTGTTAACTGTCTGCACAGTCTCTTCAGCACTACTAGACACAATACATTCAATGCATTTCTATTTAAACCAGTCGTTTGCTGATCACAATCTTCCAATCTGTTCCATTCTAATTTTGTCCGAAATGATTGATTACTACTGTCATCTCGCTTTACTTAATTAGGATAGGTTGCTATGCTCGTTGTGGGTCTCACTCATTGCGACTCATTGCGATATCATATGGTTCGAAATTTTCTAACGCGATATCGACGATTATCTTCATTTGGATGATCCGTGAGCCCAGACAACGATTCGCCTGGGTAGCGAGTAACATGCGGGAAAAGAATTCAGATTTGCTTCTACTTCCTCTTGTCGAATAAATACTGTCGCCAAATTCTGGATTGGAAGTTAGAACAGCGATATCAATGTACTGGGTGTCTCAAAAGAAAGCTCACATTTACGAATTTCTCCGAAGACTTCCGGCAAACAAATTATCGTGCACCACTCAGAATTGACCGTCCTACGTTGCTCAAGCGAAGAAACAGGCGATCATTTGCTTCGCTGTGTTTCTTCCACGAACAACTTTTGTTGGATTTGGCTCGTGTTAGAATACCCACACGGTCGATTGCTGTTTTGTTTCCGGCTCATACGCATATATTCATATGAATCGTCACCTGTCACGATTTTATACACGTCTTTTGAAGCATCACGGTCGAACTTTTTAATCATTTCCTTACACCAATCGACGCGAGCCTTTTTTTGAGCGATTGCTAAATTATGGGGTATCCAACGAGAGCCAATTTTTTTTACAGCTAAGTGTTCATGCAAAATCGAATGTATTGAAGTGGAACTAATGTGCAAGGATGCCTCTATCCCACGATATGTCACATGACGATCTTGCATTATCAGTTCACGCGCTGCATCGATGTTTTTGGGCACAACAACCGATTTTGGACAACCTGCACGGAATTCGTCGGCGACCGAACTACGACCACGATTGAATTCACTATGCCAGCGACATACTATGTTTTTTGATGGTGCTTTAACGCCATACGAAGAACTGAACTCATTGACACATTCTTGTTGAGATAATCCACGTCGAAAGTTGTGAAAAATAATCCAACGAAAACCTTCTCTTGAAATTTCCATTTTTTGGCAAAATTGCTTTTCTTAACTCACTGTAAACAAAACAAGTAGCAATTGTACATCAAAACTTTGTGAATACGTTTATGCCAAAAAAAATGTCAAACTTTATTATGGTGCTGCCAGATTTTAGCTTTTGACATTAGTGTTGCCAGTTCCCGAAATATATCTTGGTGTACACTTTTTTTTTTTAAACGTTAAAGCTACAATAGAGGCCAAGCAATAAACTGTGAATTCAGAAGTTGTGCTACTGTTGTGGTATAAACATGTGCAGAGGCTCTCTATGCACATTGTGCCAACCAAAATTTGAATTTAGATTCCACATCGTTCCATCGATTCGGAACAGCTGTGTAACAGTTAAAACTGCTGTGAGTTTCCAACATAGCCGTAAAACGAAGATTCTAATGCAAAGTAGACCCGACTCCTAAAATTCCCGAGAGGCGTTGTGTGTAATATTTGGCATCTCTTAGCTTGTTTCAGTATTCTGTAGAATCAATTGCTAGTTCCTTGTTATAAGTTACAATAAAGTCCACTTCTAACAATGCTAACAAGGATATCAAAATTTGTCCTCTGGCAGAACTGAACTTATTGGTTTTGAATTATAGAGATGCGTATTTAGCATAGTTAAATTAAATGCTATTTTAAAGCTTCGTATTAAAAGTTCTTTCAATCAATATGCACAATATTCGTCAGCAAATTACAAGCTCAATTTATATGCAAATTATATTATTTTCGATTTATGGATAAGCCACTGCAACATTCTGACTTTTCATTAATTTGAAAATGCCAAAGTTGATGAAGAATAAAAAATATGCAGAAAAATATAAATTATGTTTTCCGGCAACCTTCCAGCTATTGTTGTGATGGATTTTTAAATAATTTTTTTCGTGATTTATTACGGCAGTAACATTGACAAAAGCACACATAGCCGTACAATAACAATAACAACAACGACATCAGCAATCAGCGCTAAATAAAAAAATAGGCGGAAAAAACCCAATGATGCCAGTCACATGCCAGCGCTTCAAAAATATGCCAGCCAAATCCGCCAACATTGGCGGCCATGTCCTGGCATGGCTTGGCATTCATTCTATTTGCTTATTCATGCAGACAATGGGTAATAGTGCGAGCTGCCATGCAATTTCCTACCAATAGAAGGTGGAAAAAACGGCGAAAACGGTACAAAAAATTAGGTACGGTGTGAACGAAGCTTTAATACTGTTCATGTGCATATACAATAGCTGTTGGAGCTTCCACCTTTTATAAGTCGGGCTGGATCGCAACAATGTTTTGAATGATGGTGTTCTCTAGTTGGTCAATTGTTATTGGTTTATTACCATAAACCATCGATTTAACCAAAGAAGTCAAATGGCATCGCTTCTTCAGGAAATAATACGATCTGGAAACTTTTTTTCAAAAAACTCCAATGTAACGCTCGCTGCGTAAGCGTTACATTGCGCCGACTAGTTGGAACCAGTTTAATGTCATCCAGTTGGAGCCAAAAAAGTCAGTCAACACCGGTACCGCTCGCCATTGACAGGCATCGTCATCTCGTTTCGGAAGATATACATATGTATGTCGTAATGACGTCATCTGACCAAAATCCACACCAAACCTGTTAGTTTCTCTAGATGCAATGTAGTCTCTGCATACTGCTGTGGATTACTATCACCACAAATGCAATAATTTTGCTTACTCACGTAGCTGTTTAACTAATAAAAACTGTGCTTCAACACTGAAGATGATTTTTTCGCCATAATTTGAATCCATCTCCAACTGCTTTAAAGCCCAATCAGCGAACATAAATGTAAAAATGGTAAACGGGTGACAACGACTGAATACAAATGTCGAAAAATGAGATCGTTGCCACATGAAATGACGGAGCAACAAATTCGGACATAACTAATAGAAATTAGTGAAATTTTAAGGTTTAAAAGTTTACTTTTTTGTTTTTTAATGAAAACTGAATCGCTTTTCAATATCGATTTTCTCGGAGACATTACCACATAAAAATAGAACTTATATGATCTTTTTTATAGTAAATTTCGGGAACTTTATTCTTTGCTAACAGACATGTTCGATGTTGTCAATAGTTAACGAAATATAAGCGAATTTCTTCGTAAGAAGCGAAGTGGTGCTCGGCCAGGCTATGAGTTAACGACCGGAACAAGTGGTACTTGGAAGAAGCAATGTCAGGTGATTACGACGTTTCGGGTAGGATATCCCATTGTAGCGCCACCAAAGTTTTCTTTACGACTTTTGCAATATATAGCCGAGCGCTCTCATGCTGAAAGATCACTTTGTCGTATCTTTTGGCATATTGGAGACGTTTTGAGCTTCAATGTTCGATTCAAATGCAGCAATTGTTGTTCGTCACATTCCCCAGTGACAATTTCGTTAGGCTGGAGTAGCTCATAGTACTCTAATTAGATTGATCCCAACAGCAGCACAGCATTAGCTCCTTGCCATGTGCTTTGCGCTTTGGCCGTTGAATTTGATGCTTGGCAGGGCTTACCCCACAGTTTTCTGCGCTTTGAATTGTCGTAGTGGATCCATTTATCGTCCTCCGTCACGATTCGATGCAAAAAAAAGGCTTCCGATTTTGCCTTTGAAGCAGTTGTAAAAAAGGCGTTCGAAGTGTCTTGGCTTGTGTGCATAAGTAACCCAATATCCTTGTTTTTGTTCCATACTCATGGCATTGAGTCGGTTTGAAATCGCTTCTTAAATCACTCCCAAGGTTTTAGTGAGCTCCTCTTGAGTTTGGCATTAATCTTGGTTCTATAACACCTCCAACTCAGCGTCTTAAGATTTGACTGGACTCCCTTCGTGTACTTTGTCAACACTCTTAAAATCATCACTTTAAAAAACGCCGGAACCAGTACTCACATCTTTTTATTGATGAAGCATGTTTCCCATATGCTGCATATATTGTATTGTAGTCCATCAACACCACTTTTCTTCAAGTTGAAACAAAAAAGCAATGCTTCGCACAAATTCTGTTTTGTTAGCACAAAGGTTGACATGGTTAGAACACAAAGAAAGTATCTTCTTCACACTTCAGCGTAATGACACATAGTGGTTTTTAGTGGAAAATGATGACGCTTTAACATTAATATAGTAGTTACTAGACGGTCCGATACAATTTAAAACTAGTTACGTCATCTTTTGTAAATCGCTCAAAACTTATTTGTACAACCAAAACACGCAGCTGGACGAACTGACCGTCAGTAACAGTTACTTCTGACTGTTACAAGCTTTTTAATTTACTCATAATATTCTACTGCACACTGTTTGTGTAGGGTATTAAAAATCGTCAAAAACACAAACCGGAAATGTGTTCAAAAATGGGCGCAAATATGCGGAACACAAAAATGCTGCAAGAAGTAAAAAAAAAAAAACAATGGTGAAACAAAAAACATAATGAAAAGCCAAAATGACAGCGTTCAGTAGATGTTTGTGCAGTAAGAGTCACGCTGTCAGCTAGTACATCCGTTCGTCTGTCCATCTCACTATCTGTCTCAGTGTCATTTTGTTGGCTTGTTAGTTTTTAGCTCACAGCGCGTCATTTAGACATCACTCAGTGTACAAACAAACAAACAAACAAACAAACAAAAAAAACCTGCTAAAAAACTCTAGAGCGCTCTTTGACCTCATCACCAACCGCAACAACAACAACAAGAACAAGGATGACAATTCGATATAAGCGCCCTTGGCATTTCTTAATTTGAAAGCAAGCTCAAGAAGTAATACGAACAAATACAATTTATATGCCTACAAATAAGTACCTATAAATTTTCATATAGCAAAGTGAGCTACTGTGTAGATTATATTTCAGCTAAATGTAAACATTTATTAATAATTCACTTAATAATAAAATGTTTACTTGCCATAGATTCCAATGAAATAATTTAATGGAAAAACAATTTTATGTCGAAATTTTTGCCTTTTGTTGAAATTAATATGCACAGAAATTTGTTTTCTGTTCTTGAAGTGCTTTACGGTTTTATTGTGGTGCCGCAAAACTTTTGCCCAAAAACAATTAAATTTATTGAATTGAACTTTATGCTGCTGCAGTTGGAAGTTTCATTATGTTGGAGCACGCAGATAAAGATATATTTAGTTAGGTACATGCAAGAATCTTAATTTTCTAATAGTAAATTTAAGCGATGATAAAAGATTATCATATATCGAAGCATTTAAAAAACAAACCAATTATGAATACTAATTCTGAAGTTGAAGAATTTAATACAAGTTTGATTGTACCCTGTATCCATAGGGTAAAACGAGATAGTTAGTTTTTTTTTTTTGGAAATATATGTAACAGCTAAAAGGAATCGCAGAAGAAATCAAAAGCCTGTTCGTATGAAACAGAGCTTCTCAAGGACTATAAAAGATAAACACTCCAGAATGGAATTAGTATACTCAAATCAGACAGATTATATGAAATGAATAAACCAACAACAAAATATGAGCACCATCCAAGCCTTGCGCCCATTTCTTAATTTTTGTATGCATAATTTTTTGTAACTTAAGCTAGAAACACCAAATTAATTAATCAATCATTCATAGTTCCAGTTCGAACCACTTTAGATTATAGTTCAAAGTCAAGCATACCCCACTACAGCGTTCTTTATTGTGCCATCTGTTTACTATAGAAGTTCAATAAGTTAAAGAAATCAGCACCATGTCGATTTTTTGTATTTTCCTGAAATTCGGACTTACATCAGCCACGTTTATCCTCTAGCTTTCCCTCTTGTTGATCTTGTGGTTCTATGTGGAATACCTTTTCACACATTAATTTAATAACGACAGTGTTTATGTTAAAATTATCTGATCTATTTTCCCTAATTATAGTTAACTTATCGACTCCACTTTTATGTGGCTGAAATATTATGACTAAATTATAAATTCACTAAATTTTATACTCTTCAATAGTTAAATAGTTGCGTGTGCACTGCTGCACGAAACCAAGTAAGAAAAAAAGCATTCTCGTGTTTTTCTTGCTTTGTATGCGCACACGTGCTGCCGATTGTAGAGTAGCTCGGAAGCCATTAACCTGCCGATGGCGGCGCTATATCATTCGTGCTTACCAAACAAAACAAAGTTAAATAGAACAATATCCCTATCTCTTTCACACTCACAGTTTCTTATCAACTGGTAACTGGCAGCTCGCATGCTATCGCCTTCTTTTATTATGCCATGTCTCTTACCAAATGTATTGACTTTTGCGAGAGAGGGAGGGAGAGAGAAGTTTAATATTTGTGTGTGCATTTGTATTTCATGTAAAGCAGAGATAGGCACGAAGCGGGCACCCAAAGTATAAGCGTATTTGTGCACTCTGCATGTGTGTGTACACATTGCTAAGACAAAGCGACATGAACCTAGTTCATTAAACACATTCAGCATACTGATTTCAATTTTTCATTCTCTTCTTTCGCTTGAGCTGACTTCGGCAAACAATAATTCGGCTAAATGTGAGTACCCGCAGAGTGTTTTGTCACGGTCAAGCCTATCTCTGTTGTAAAACCATGCGTGTATTGTTTTGTTTCGATGTGTGAGTGATAATTGCTAAAGCCTTTTCCGCCCAAAATATTCTATAAAAAAATGGGAGAATCAAAATATTCAAACTTGTAGTCTCTGTCTTTTATAGTCTCGAAGATTTCAAGCAGACGGTCAAACGTACAGGCAGTGATTAAGAATATATATACTTTATGGGGTCCACCGTGCCTCCTTTTGCCTGTTACATACATTTGCACATACTTAATATACACTTTTATTCGATGGGTGAGAGTATATAAACAATCTAAGTAATTTTCCCCATAAAGCCGTATACTTCTACAAGTATCAATGGAGCTGAATTCGTCTCTGACTGTTTCGTGATTACTGTTTAGTATTTTTAAAAATAAATCCATGCCTATTACGTAAGCTTAAAGAAACTATTCAAATCAAATGACTTTTCAGGGGGATAAAAACAAACATAAGTATAGCAGGCGTTAAAATTTGTTAGCGTAAATCAGTCAGCAGTCTCTGCTGAACACGCTCAAACATTAAATGAAAAATATACGAGTACTATATTAATTACTTTACATAAATGCTTATGTTTGCACATATTTAGTGTTTCCACTCTATGCCTAAATAACTTTGGCTGCTTAGTATAATCATAAAAGTCTTACCTCAGTATTTTTTTATACTCTCTTTACATAAAGTGTGAATAGTAATATTATAATTTAGACACAATGTTTGCAATACCTTAAAGGAAGCAACGCAGACCCCATAAAGTAAATATTTATTCGTGAGCCGCATAACGAGACAAGTTGATGTAGTTTATTTGGCTGTCTGTCTGTCAGTCTGCCTGTAAGTTTGTCAAAGCTTTTTTCCATCAATCTTTTATATATACATATATTGGTTTGAAAGTTGTTATGGAGATTTTTTTATAACCATAAGCAACACAAGTATCAAAATGACCGCAATTTAAAAAATAAACGGTACATCAACCATACACTTTAAATTTAGTGGCACTTATAATTCACATATAGTTTTTACATATTCTTTGTTAAATGCGCGGCAGCATTTGTATTAAAAAAGGTAAACAAGGGCAAGTGTGAAGAGTATAAAACCTTCAGTTCCACCAAAGTTACAGTTTTGTCTTGTTTTGTTTCAAAAACTTTTCAAATAAACTACATACAAAGTAGTTCAACTCAATTTAAATGTAACTTATACTCTTTACTCAGCAAAAGAGTGAACGCTTAGCAAAAACTAAACCAAATTTCACATCTTTAGCTTTTGCGAATGGAAGAAAGTTAAACAAACTCTGTTAAAAGTAAAAAAAAAAAAAAATGAAATCACTCAATGGAATAGAGGAATATATCACGAATTTTCTATTGTTTGGCTGCCAGATGGTATACTCGTACTCATGAGTGGATTGTGTGTGTGTGTGTTTGTGTGTTTGTGTGTGTGTGTGTGTTTGGGTGTGTGTGTTTGGGTGTGTGTATTGGTTGAAGTTTATTTTTCTTGCTATTTGTAGTGTATAAAAGTCGCAACGGAAAACGACAGATACTTGAAAAATTGTGCGCTTCAAAATGTATCTGAGAAGCGCACAAAAGAAATGCATGAAATAGAGTGCATGAAGAGCAAATAATAAAAATAAAAGTGATACTACAAAACTAAATAGAGCAAACAAGTAAGTGAAATAATATTATACAAGTATTGAAAAACATTTCATAGATCAGCAAACAAAATGAGTGCTCAGCGTTGAGTTCTTAGAATGAAAGTTTTCAAACGAATACAATGAAAATATTGTGAAATATATTAAAACTGCTTATTTATATAGTATAGTATATTTATGAGAAAATAGCATATTTATGAAATTCACTTTTAAATTTTCCAAACGTTTAATGCAAATTTTCATGGCACATATTTGACAATTCAATTAAACTGAAAATTGATATTAATTATTTGGCACAATTGGCAAATAAAAATGTGAAAACAATTATTAAATTTAAGCATTTATTTTGTGCAAATAACAAATTCTATTTCAATTAGAATACATTTTTGTTGCATAATCACATTAAGCTTTAAATGGCCAACTAACTTGGCCTCTATTATGTATCGTATGTATAAATAAGTCCTAAAAAACCATTTTCATTCTGGTGCAACATTTTTGTGTGTATAAAATATAAAAATTCTTTTTAAGCCGATTTTCATGCATGAAATTCCATATCGATTCGTTGTCAGAACTAAATTTTAAATAGTTCTTTAGCAAAGCAAGCGCATGCTAGACCAAAAACTAAATATCACGTATACGTCATGTGTTCTACGATTATGTGAGCTGAAAGCAAACAAAAATGTTAAAGCTTAAAAGAAACAAGAAAAAACGCTAAAGTCGAATATGCTCGACTTCAAAATACCCTGCATCTTGCTCAAAACTTCTTTTATGAAGTATACATTAGAAAACGTGAAATAGAGAAAAATCGTGCGGTTGAACCGTAGCTCTAATACCATTCACACGATATTTTAAATAGTATTGTAAAACATAAAAGTTCAAATAGGGGTGGGTTAGTCGAGCGGTGTACGCCGAAGCGATGTAGTAGATGTGCAATATGCTGTCATATCGAATTACAAGTCGATATTGACCTTTTCCATACTAATGCATAAAAGTGAGCTATAGGTTCATTTGACACTACCTCAAAAAGTGGGCGGCACACGCCCATTAATCTATGTATGTTAAGCCGTTGTCTATAGAAAGGCAACATATTGCATTTCAACCTAATATTGACTTTAATAAAAAAGTTTTTCTTACAAAAACCCAAAAGTGGGCAGTATGTTTGTATGTGGGCGGACCACGCCAGTTAGTCTATGTATATTAAGCGGCTGACCATAAAAAGGCACCACATTGCATTTCAACCTAATATTTTATAAAGAAGTTTTTCATTCAAAAACACAAAATTGGGCAGTAGGTTTGTATGGGGGCTACCCAAAAAAATGTGCGGGTCCTACCCATTAATGTATATGTCAAGCATCCGTCCACTGAAAGTTACCATATATATTACGTTGATGATATTTACTACAATAAAATAGTTTTTCATACAAAAAGTCAAATGTGGTTGGTGGGTTTGTATGGGCGCTACCCCAAAGAGTGGGCGTGGTGGGTCAATCTTGATACTCTATTAAAGTGCAATAATCATAACTGTGTGTGCAAATTTTTAACTAGATAGCATAAAAATTGGTGCACAACAAAATGCACAACAACATGCAGACAGACGGACAGACAGACGTGCATGGCTAGATGTCAACGATGCCTCCTTTACACAACTTACTTGGAAAAATATTTTTGTATCCATTAGTAAAATTGTTTCTATAATAAAAAATTTGCTTAGTGGCGTATTTACTCAAATTTACTGCAACAAAAAATGAGAGATTTGAAAGCACCCGAAAAGAGATATCTGTGACAACGAGAATTGAAATTCATTTGGAGGAGATTTCTATAACACGCCTCATATGCTTCATTTATATCAGTTATTTGGCGCAGCAAGATGAGATTTAGTATATGTATATGTAAAAGGCTTCCGCTAGAAATAAGATTCACTTGAAAAGTGAGCGATGTCAGAAACAGTAAATCTGGCGGACTGAGTACTCAGGTCGAATTGCAAGTCACATTTTTGGCATTGGATATTGTGCATTTGTAAATGTCACCGGGCATTATATGATTCAATGTTGAAATAGCTAATGTCACGCCTTTCTCTAATAGAAAAACAAGAAGAGGCATATCAATGCATGCATGGTAATCTAGTAAAATCATTATTCAAATAATTTTTCCTATGACACTGTAGCGATCTTGGTAGCACTTCAACAGAAACTTGGCGGGAGAGGAGGAGACAAGGGCGCTGTCAAGTCAGTGTTATCACATGGCAGTGCTGCCAGGTTGTAGGTTGGTGCTACCAAGCTCTTTTGAAGTGATACCACAATCGCAACAACACCAATATGTTTAAAGGTAACACACTTAAGCAAAAATACTCTCCATAACTCAAAAAAATTTCGCGGAACAATTTTAAATTTTATTATTGAGCTACTAATTACAAACTGCTGCCGTATTCATTATCGAATTCTAACTAAAACTTGAGCTGATCAAAAATATATATACTTTATGGGGTCTACGATGCCTCCTTTAAAGCGTTCAAACAGACAAACTAATAATACTATTCAAACTCTGTGTGAATAGTACTCGTACTGAGTATAACAACAAAATTTTTCTACAAAAACTCAAAAATGGTAAGCACGTTTGCATGGGGCTACCCTTTAAAGTGGTCTGATTTGAACCTTTGCGGTATATTTTATTAGGAACTATATATAAAATATACCAAATTTTACGTTTCTATTATAAAAATACTTGTATGTCATACGAAACTTGAAAAGGGGGTGCAGTTTTGTATGGCTGCTAGCCCTTAAAGTGTAGTTGTCTTGTGCATTTAAAACACTTTATTTGAAGACACAAAAGCAAAGTTTACATACTTTAAGTCTCTATCTCTTATAGTCTCCGCGAACTCTTCGTTCAAACAGAAGGACAGACGGACATGTCTATATCGACATCTCTTCCGATGTTGATCAAGAATATATACACTTTCATAGGTTCTGCCCGCTACATACATTTGTACAAACTTAATATACTCTCATTCCCTTTGGATACAGCGTATAAAAAAAGTGTTCGTTTTTTGTAATGACATTTCAGTAAATAAAATGCCAAAAGGCTTTCAAGTGCAATCGATTACACACTTCTTAAAATCACTGCCCTCCTTCATAGACTCGCAAATTTATTCCATTCGAATTTTATTTCAAATTCAAAGCATTGCGTGCTGCTCGCAATTAAATACATTCAGCAATTATTTTCATGCTAGTCTTTGATTTAGTTTAGCATAAAAGATGACATTTAAATGAAATTAGTACTTTATTTTTGTTGTAGCCAATGTTATCTATTGTTTTTCTCTATTAAAATAGTATTTGTTATTTATATACCTTGTGTGTACCAACAGAGTTGAAGGATGCATTACCCTGCAGTCAACTTCTTTTTGGTTTGGTTGATCGTGTGAAGAGTATCAAAACTTCGATGCTAACAAAGCAAGAATTTTGCGCATTTTTTCTTCTCGTTCTTGAAAATTGAAAATGCATTGAGCTGTTTGCAATGTCATAAAATAAATTTTGCTTCATAATTTCGCTGTGACTCAGGCCACTTGGTTTTTACTACATTTTCCCCCACACTCAATTGAAGTTTAGCTAAAATGGCGTGAAAGTATATAAAATAAATTTGCGATAATATTTTGTTGTCAGACTTGTAAATTTGCACTATAAATAGTTTACACATGAATGAACATGTCGAGGGAAATGGAACATTTTTTGTAGCGATGCTCTGTTATGCTCAAGTGTTACTTGCGTTTTCTTTTCGAGTGTCAACATAAATATCTATTAAATAATACTATAGTTGTGTGGGAGTGCAGTTGATGTGTTACTGTTGTTAAAAATAATGCCATAAAGTGTAATAGTATGCAAATTAAAACTTGAAACAGTTTGTGTTCGGTAAGACGGTTAATATGATGTCATAACAAGAACGTTATGTTTTAAGATTGAAAAAAGAAAATCTGTTGTCGATTGTGGTTTTTGCAAATAAATTTAAGAACCTTGAATATTTATGCTACTTATATAGTTATACTATTTATGTAAGCTAGAAAGTAAACACTACGGCTCAAACTAGGGCGCACTGAAACATTATTTTCCTTGTTTATTACTTTTAAAATTCGCTCCAATCTAAACAGATCTTTTGAACCACGCCACGAAAGGAATGGTATGAATGCTAAACGTATTACTGTCTCTTTTTATTCTGTATAACTGCCCAATATGATTCCGAAAAGCAAAACGAAAAAGCAATGCGTGTCAACTGTCTTTTGGTGTATCTGCACACTTTGCACAACCCTAATTTCTATAGAATTATTTATACAAGAGGGTTTAGAGAGAGGTGCACTAAACATGTATGTGTGTATGTACGTCATGTAAAGCGTATATTTTTTCTTGAGAGTTGATCTAGTCATGTCAGTTCGTCCGTCCGTCCGTCCATCCGTCTGTATGTCTGTTGGAAAGAAAAGTTCTGTGAGAGAAACTAAAAACGAGATACAGACTATCTACATACTGTACAACTATAAGTGTAACTTAAAATTTCTGAAATTTCATAAATCGCAACCATTTTGCAGTTGTGGTAAAAATATATTCAATTCGCATTTCAATTCGCAGGACTTTTTTAAAAATAGCTGTTTCTGATGGCGCCACCTATTGGTAGGTTACATGCGTTGGAAAGGTACATTCTTCATTGACATCTTGTAACATTGTTATGACAATCGGACCACTACAAGCGAAGTTATTGCGCTAAGCGTGACAGTATCTTTTGGGCATCGGTCGAAAAATGTATCTCGAACAAAGAGCAACTATAAAGTTCTATTTTAAACTTTGTAAAACATTCACCGAAACGTTCCAAATGATGAAACAAGTTTATGGTGACAATTGTCCATCCCGTAGCAATGTTCACGAGTGATTTAAACATTTTCGAGAAGGTCTGTGAAGATGAAAAGTCGCGCGGGCCGGCGGAAAGCGGTGCTCGAAAAGTGCTTGAATTCATACAAAATGAGCCGAATTCTTCGTTGCTTTATATGGAAATGGAATTAAATATTCCCAAAGATTCGATTCATCGCATTTTGACGGAGAAATTGGGTCTACGGAAGGTGTGTTCACAGTTTGTTCCGCAAAAATTGACTGACGACCAAAAATTGCTCCGAATCCAACATTCTAAGGACTTGATTAAAGAGTCGAGAAAGAACGAAAACTTCAAGTATTCGATTGTGACTGGTGATGAGACGTGGTGCTTTCAATATGATCCCGAAATCAAAAAAATCGTCTTGAGAAGTCAAAAGTGAAGACAATGTTGATTTGTTTCTACGTTTCCGAGGGCATTGTACACTGAGAGTTCTGCCCACCAGGCCAAACGTTAATGCTGTATTTTATCTTGGTGTTATGAAGTGTCTTCCGTCGCGTATTCTTCGTGTTCGACCTCAATACCGTGAGCCAGTGAGTTGGCGCCTGTTGCACGATAATGCACCGTCTCATCGGTCGGCACTTATCACCGATTTTCTCACCAAAAATGGCATTTTAACCATCAACCATTCACCGTACTCGCCTGATTTGGCTCCGTGGGACTTTTATCTATTTGAAAAACTTCATTTCCCGATAAAAGGACACCGCTATGAGGATATTGAAGTCAACCAAAAGTCGTCGACCGGCATTCTCAAGGACAAGAAAAATTACCTGAAACACTCATTCGAAATGTTTTGGGACCGTGCAAAACGCTGTATCGAAGCACAAGGAAACTATTTTGAATAATAAAATATCACTTTTGCAAAGAATATTAAGCTACGGAGAAAAAGATTTGGGGTACAGCTTCAAACGCTCAGGCTGTGACATTGCAAATTTTCAAGCTTATAGCATGCTTCTCAGGAAAAATTACATGTGTATCATATGCATTTATAAGTATCAAAGATCAGCTTGAACCAGCTAAAATTTTAAGGTATCAACAGTTTTTATTATTCTCCATTTTTTTGTCGTAAATGAACCATTCGAATATATTATACAACTTTGTTCCCCATCCAATCAAATAACTAGCTAACTAATGCACTCCCATTGAACAAATAACTTTCCTGACTTAATGTAATCATTTATTCAAGCAAACAACAAAAAATAACAAAAAGTGGAAAATTATCTACACGTGTCAGTATCTAATGGAGTTATTTTTAGGCTGCATACTTAGCACAACAATATTAAAAAAATAACAGAAAAGGCTGTGCAGGATTACAGGATTACATAGCAAACTTGGTACTAATTATATAAAAACCAACATTTGATTGACGTCAGATATTAATTATTAATTCGGGCGTAAATAATAAAAGCACAATCTCATATGGTGTTAAATCAAATTAATGCAGATTTAATTAAAATGTAAATCAGCAACATTTAATAAGTAATTGAATATTGAAAAAATAAATAAATTCAAAACCATTTATGAAAAACAAATTTGAGCAGTAATTAAAGCGCTCAAAAGTTTAATAAAAAAAAAAATGTGTATACCTTTGGTGCTTCAGGACAGGATAAAAAACCGTAGACAAGAGTGCTTAATTGCGTGATACACTGTACCCACTATAAGGGTCTTTAATTGAGCTATATTCTAGGATTAAGTAATAACTTAAACAAAAAATTTTATCATGTTATCTGATATGTGTTTCATGCAACTGTCAAAATATCACATGCAAATAATACTTTGTGCTCAAACGAGGTCATGAAGTTTGACAGCTACATTTTCAGTGTTAACCAGTGGCAGCAGAATTGCATTTGTAACACTAGTCTAAAATGGATAAAACCGTGAAAATGTGTGCTATATTAGCAATTTATGCAGCTAATAAAAAAAAATTCAATTAAAAAAGCAAAAATATGAAGAGAAATTGCGAAAAAGCCGTGCACGTACCATTTTCTATCTAGTGATGCTGCCCCTTATATAGTGGGGTTAGCTCGTTCATTTTATATATTCTGCCTAAAGAGGAATGCTTAAGTAATAAAATAGTTTAAAAAGTTCATTCTGATGTATGGGACATAATAAACCCACCGAACATTTTAGAGTTTTAGTATGTTTTGTACATGGGTAACATATTGCTATACTTTTCATGCATTTTGTGCTTGCAATAAAATTAAGTCTCCATAGCGAAACTATTCAGTTTGAACTCTTTAAAATAAAATGCATAGCAAAACTCAGATAGACAGATAGACAGACAGACAGACGTCAACCGTGCTGATCATCCTTCTTCATAGGATCTAATAACACTGTTACACCTTGTGAGTGAAGCGTATAAAAGCAAATACATTTTAAATTGGCAGCAAAAGGCTTTAACTCAATTTCCTGATTTGTATTGTTTTTCTATCTAACGTAGGTATACAAGTGACAAAAGTCTAAATGCAACTCAATAAACTTCTGTTATCATTATTGTGACGAAAAATTCGTTAAGTCTATGCCAACAAACCTTTTCTTCCAAGCAAATTTTGGTCAACATAGTATGCCAGAAAATCGTAAGAAATTCACTAGAAACTCTCCAAAAAGTAATAGAGAACAGTGGAAAAGGCTCAATTTAATATAAAGTTCCAAATTTTCATAAAATAAAGGAAACAACAAGAAATAACCAAATTCTTTTCTTGACGGCATCTACATATATACAGGGTGCCCCAACAAGATTCAAATTTGGAGCCAATTTTTTTTTTTTTTTTTGTGCAAGTGGCAACTCTGAAATTTGACGATTGTTTCGATTATTAAAAATGGAGCGCTACACTATTGAACAACGTGTTATCCGTGGGTGACGTACCAAAATGAAGTGAATGCCGATTTTTCGAAATAAAACATCTTAACCGATGAGGCGTATTTTCATCTGAATGCGTTCGTCAATAAACAAAATTGTCGAATTTGAGGCTCTGAAAATCCACCAGCGATTTCTTTCTTTGGTGTTTTGTGAAATCTCAGGTGTATGCGAATAAACCACAAACAATACCCGAGCGCAAGGCCGAGATTCAACGCGTCATCGGTAAGATAGAATCACATCTTTCTTAAAATGTCATCGAAAATTTCATAAAAAGAGCTAGGGTCTGTGTTCAGAGCAGCGGAGGCTAGTTGCCGGATATTTTATTCCATCGGAACATGTCTACGTTACAGTGCAATCAAAATATCAACACATCAAAATAAGTATGAGGCGACAGGTCCAACGAACCCTAAAATCTCTTGGGGATGATAATTTTCAAACATATTGATACTCGTATTTCAAACTAGGGTGATCCGATTTTGTATGTTTTAAAATTTTCTGAATGCAATTGTCTTTCGAGACCTTTTGAATGGTATACCTGACCCGGACTGTTTAAAAAACAACATTTTTATGCATTTCAATACAAATCTTTATTATCGCCTTCAAAATAGGCTCCTTTTGAGTCAATACAAGCATGCCAACGGTTAATCCAATTTTCCATATACTCGCCTCGGCCGGGATAGCTTTTAGTTCCTTCAGCTATTTTTTTTTATGACCTCAATCGGCTCATGACGCTTTCCCCGGAGCGGATATTTAAGTTTCGGAAACAGAAAAAAGTCACAGGGTGCCAAATCTGGTGAATTGACAAGCAGCTGTCAAACATAGACTAATTATCGCATTCCGCTCAATCTTGGCATGCATGTCAATGACAGTGACAGCCAGCTCAAGAAGAATAACCAAACTGATTCGGTTTACCGGTTCGAATTAACTCCACCAGTCCGGGTCAATTTCGGTCCAGAGGTATAGTCAGTTATCAGTAAAAACTTCGTTATTGCGGGTATAATATAGTGCTCATGCTGCAGTCACACTGAGGTGGGCTTGCATCACTTGCGTGGACTGCCTTCCACAGTGATATATATTGTAAATAAATGTCTATCTGTGAGTGGCAAAAGCGCTGTTGAATTTACAAATTGAAGAATGCAAATAACGAAGCAATTGTACGGTACAACAGAAAGCAATTTCGTTGTTCATTCTATTGTTAACAGGATTCAAAAGCAACGAGTTGAAATCAGGAGCTGGAAATCGATTTGCCTCGTTTCGTATAAAATCACTGTCAACTGTCAGTCTGATGCCAATCATTCAAACTGCAAGTCAACCAGGCAGCCAGCCAGTTGATGGCAAGTATGCAAATCATTTCGACATATTCTGCACAGACTGTTGGGACATTAAAATATTACAGAGAAATATGACAAATTTTAATATTTATTGACAGCAAGGACAATACAACAACAACAACAACAACAACGCACAATGAGCAAACAATTATTTCAAATTAATTTATGCAGAAAATGGAAGCATACAAAAATGTTGTGGTTGTAAAAGGGTTTTCAATTAGAACATAACAATTTTGTATTTTGATAATACACAGAACAATTGAGATATTGTGCTGAATATTACTTCATTCGCAGTATATATCAAGTATGGAAATCGATCTCGTATGATCGGAGCATGCCCACCGCAAATACGTTTGAGCGAAACGTTTATGTGAAGCCCATTTTCCACCACTCTTACACAAATATCGGCCGGCGCGTCGTTTGCACTTTCGCGTTCCACATTGTGCCCGAGTTCCTCTAATAATGATGGCTTATTGGCATAAACCAACGACTTAATGTAACACCAACGAAATGGAACGAAGTCCTTCAGTGCCCTATCTGAACTTGGTATCCCAGCAAAAATCGTTCGTCTTTGCATGATGATGCTATCACACACTCAAAGCGTCGTCAGAGTAGGAAACAACCTCTCCGAACCCTTTGATACCAAGAGAGGTTTCAGGCAGGATCATGCATTATCGTGTGACTTTTTTAATCTCTTGATGGAATACACCCCACGCCACACTGCCCGTACGAAGAAATGTCGTGCACCATCTTCCATAAGGAAGTAATGATACTCGCATATGCTGATGATATTGACATCACAACAAACGGCGAGTTAGTAGGGCTTTCTCGGAGATTGAGAAACAGTCACGCCTCTTGGGCCTAGCGGTGAACGAGGACAAGATGAAGTACTAGGGATCCACTCGTAGACCATCAGCGCGTCTTGGACTGTCTGTGAGTATGGAGAATTTCAACTTCAATGTTGTAGAACACTTCGTCTACCTGGGAAGGGAAATTAGCAGCGACAACAATGTCAGCCGAGAGATTGCTGCTACTTTGTGCTCAGCAAGCAAATTAGAAGTAGAGTCCTCTCTCGAAGTACGTAAATAAAAATCTATAAGACACTGATAATCCCGGTCCTGCTGTATAGCGCAGAAGCATGGACCCTGACATCAACGCATACAGCGTCTTTAGGAGTGTTCGAGAGAAACATTCTTCGTAGGTTTTTTGGTGCCCTTAGAGTTTTATGAGGTTGACATAGTCCAGCGCATTAAATTTCAGCGGCTGCGCTGGGCTGGTCACATCATCCGGATGATTATCCGAAGCTCCGAAGGTTTACGACAGAAACCTGAACTTGATTGGTGGAGGGCGTCAGAAAGGACGTCCGAGCTTAAGATGGCATGATCAGGTCTATAATGACCTGAAGAAGTTCTGGATTGCCAGCTGTAGAGCCATTTAAGTAAGTAAGTACTTACGGCTATGTTATTTTCGGTACTTCGAACGCTACATTGTCTCACTGGCACAGGAACATTCAATAATGACTTGAATTTATCCACTGGTGGCCGATTATTACGACCAAAAATTGGAGTAAGCGATCTTAAATTTGCGATCACCGACTCAGAATTTCGATAGGCGTTTTTAATAATATACAAAAGTTGCACTTTCGTGAACTTCATCATAATAGATATGTTCTACCTTGACTGACGTTTTGACGCGGTGCATTACTATTGCAACATTGTAATGTCCCTATTGAAAAATCCTTTATATAAATATAAAATAAATGCATAAAAGCATATGTTGTTTTTTTAATTTGTTAACGCCTTCTTATTTTTTTTAATTTTTATAAATAATTCAACAGTTTTTAACACATGTCAAAATAATCATATACATTTTACCTATAGCATCATTATTTAAACACAGATTTTACAATTGTAAGAATTTTCTGTACAACATATGCTGCTACACTTTGCTTAACTATTATTAATTGCATAATCATTCATTTTAAATAAAAAAGGAACTGCCACATATTGCATTAAAAAGACTTTATGCGCCATTCAAAGTGTTCGCTCGGCTTAAATTTATAGCGCACAACGTAAAATATACGTAATACGTATCTTAATGTGTGTGCATCTACGAGTATGTAAAGCCTTTCCAAAGTGTTTTCAATATTTTACACAACAATAGCAAAAATTGCTTGCCCTTGCTTAAACTTTGACATCGAGTGTCTGCATATGTGATTTATATTTTATGTTATTTGCCGCCTAAGTCAACTGAAAAACTATTTGGTTTTCTGGTTTTTGTTTTTCCTCTTTGAATATTGTAAACAAAGAGAAACAAGAAAAGTGACAAATTTTACTAGATTAAACGGGGCGTATGAGTAATATTTTGCATTTTATTTGATAGGTAATATTTTATGGTTTTGGGCATGGAAGGGATTTAGCTTATCTTGAAAGGAATTGATTATTTGAAGCACTTACCCATTGAGGAAACTGCAATACGAGCATATTGCTTACTAAGTAGTGCTGTAAGCATAAAATGAAGAGTGTATAAATATTCATTATTTTAAGCACATAAATCAAGCTGTTCAAGATTTTTAAAACAATTATAGTTGATATAGTATATGGTTTTTAGGTACTTAGGCAGCAAGGTGGAATGACGAAACTTAATAGATTCGGAAAGCACAATGTCGTCCGAACTGCTCAAATAAAAAATTTAAACATTGCTGTGAGGTTCTTCATATATCGTACACCATCCGACACATATTTTAAACTATTTGCCATGACTCAAAATAATATCAGTACTTATATAGGTCGCTACTAAAATCTTAATATAAATAGGCAAGTGCAAATCATTCACACTCTTTTCAAACCTCTTAAACACAACATATTCGCTTGATTTTTGTTATTGTTGGGAAAAATGTGAAGAGGAGTATGGATGAATGTAATTACACATATAATATGAAATGGTACTATTTTTTTCTAAAGTATTGTGTCTAAGGTATGTTAAACCAAGGGAAATCCCATGGCCAATCACAAAGACTCCCTCTCACAAAGCTCTCTCTCACTCTTAGCTGTCTCAATTTGAATTAACTGCTACCTTTTTTTGTTTGTTTTCGGTTCCTTTGGTTTCAGTTGAAAGAATATAGAACTGTTCTACAATGTGAATCGGCCTTTACAGCACTACAGAGATAAAGAACTCTATCGTGCTGCAAAGGGCGATTCACATTGTAGAGCATGTCGATCGAGCAGCTCGACGTTAGGCTCGAAACTTAATGTGGGCGCACTTGCAAACATGTTGGCCAGCATCAGTTGAGTGTGTTTTTGATAGTGATTTTAATTGGTAAAATTTTAAAAGAAAAAAAGAGAAAAAGATCTGATACACCAACAAAAACTCGATTATAACTGCGCATTAATTATTGCAAATAAATTGCTCACTTATTGTCGCTCTTTCTCTGAGCGAGCCTTAGAGAAGGACTGTCCAAAAGGAGAGCACACAAAGTGTAAAATGTTTCATAATCATTTCATAAGTCATAATTTGTACAGTGTGCCAAAATACTACAACAATGCAAATTTTTGTTTGTCTTTAGCATCAATCGAATTTCGAATGTGTGTGAAAACACGAAGTTGTTCGCCCCCATGGGACTATGACTGGACAGCGTTGATTTAGAGGCGAAAGCATTTTCTGGACAATACTGTATTATGCATATTTTTATTACTGGGTACTTTAAAGACAACAAGCCGAATTCCGACCACTGGGAGAATATTCATTTGAACAAAAAAGCAGCTGAAGCCCATCGTACGCTTTGTGTGGCTTACGGGCACTATGCTCCATCGATTTCAACTTGTCAGTACTGGTTTCGTCGGTTTAAAAGTGGTGATTTGATACGGAGGACAAAGAACGTCCGGGCCAGTTTGAAGTTGACGAATTGGAAGCATTACTCGACGAAGATCCGTGTCAAACCCTTCAAGAATTGTCAGAATCATTGGATGTTGACTTGTCAACAGTTGGCAAACGCCTCAAAGCCATGGAAATGATTCAAAAGCAAGGAAATTGGGTGCCGTACGAATTGAAGCCAAGAGACGTCGAAAGGAGATTTTTCACTTGCGAACAGTTGCTTCAACGCCATAATCGGAAGAGTTTTTTGCATCGTATTGTTACTGGCGATGAAATGTGGATCCATTACGACACCCAAAGCGAAAAAAATCATGGGCATCACCCGGCCATGCATCAAAATCGACGGCCGAGCCGTATATTCATGGTGCCATGCTCATGCTTTGTATTTGATGGGATCAGAAGGGTGTTGTGTACTATAAGCTGCTGCAACCTAACCAAACCAACACTGGTGAATGTTACCAACAACAATTGATGCAATTGAGCCGAGCATTGAAGCAAAAATGGCCGCAATTTGCCAAAAGACACGACAAGATGGTTTTTCAACATGACAACGCTCGGCCACATGTTGCAAGATCCGTCAAGGAAACGTTGGAGGCGTTGAATTGGGATGTGCTACCCCCGCTTATAAACCAGACATAGCCCCTTCTGACTACCACTTGTTCAGATCGATGGCCCACGCCGTGGCTGAGGAGCGCTTTACTTCTTACGAGGATACCAAAAAATTGGTCGTTCGATGAATAATATACATTGTAGCATTTTTTTAAAATTAATTCCAACACCTTAATTACTTATTATTTCTACTTATTTCATACCCAACAAAATACATCAAACCGTCTATATCACTCAAACATAGCGTTTTTTCTTATTTTATTGAAGTTTTCTCCCCCAAAAAAATGCTCGGCTACGTAAAGGACTTTGTGAAATGAAGATTAATACTAGCTGTATTTAGTAATAAATACAATATTTTCAAAGTTTTGAAATAAAAAAACTAGTTAATTATGACATCAGCTGTTATGCACTATCATTCGACACACTCCTTAACGATGTGTAGAATATAAAATTAGTTGAGTTGGGTGCATCAAATGTACACGTTTCTTACTCGTTTAGATTCAAATTAAAGACAAACTTTAACATCACATAGCCTCGAAATAATTTCATTAAAAAAAAATGTTTTAAAAATATTTAAGTATACCACGACTTTCCAGCAGCTACTTAAGCATTCCAAGTTAACTTTTACGATGCAAGTCTAACTAAATATAAGCAACTGCAAATTATATAAACCTTAAATTCTACGGCATCCATGAATTTAAAATAGTTGGCACTTAAATAGTGAGCGAACTCAAAAAATATATAATATAAACGGACAGAAAAAAGGCGTACAAACAGACGATACTGCACCGGAAATAGAGTAGCTACGCCCAAGCATCGACCGCCCACAATATTAAATGCAGCATGCGAAATAAGCCAGAGAGGAGATAAAAAAAAAACGTAGTACTATTGTACAACTTACAGTAGAAAAAAAACCGAATAAAAATTCTATAATATATATATACGAGTATGAAAAAGAAAAAAAAAAAAAGAAATACCAACACGCTGGAAAGGCAGAGCAAGGCAGGCTATATGGGCAAGCAATCTCGTCAGCAATGTGATAGCCAGCATGATTGTGTGCAACAGCACAAATGATGATGATGATAATGATGATGATGATGACGACGATACATTGAAGTACTTTATAGTATATGCTGGAATGAAATTAGAAGTGGGAGTGAGACTGGCGACACGACTAAGGCAATAAAGTCAGACAATATACAAAAGAATTTGTTGCAGGATGTGAGAAAGATGTACTAAGTATGTACAAGAAATCCGAGAACATTGGCGCCAATGTACACCACCGCCTCTAGTCAAAGATTGCGTCTCATAAATTTTGAAATTGACCAAATTCCATAACTTTGACATTATGCACATTCAAAGTAGGCGCGCTATGCTGGGCGTATCTAGGCTAAAGAGTTCATGGTAAGTGGCTGCTAAGCTATTTAGCGCTACATTGTTTATTACACTATACAACACAATTTTTGTAATCGATATGCTACTATTTTTTATACCTTGTACCCGTAGAGTTAAAGGGTATATTCAGTTTGTGCAAAGGGGTATTTCAAAGTCAAGCACACTCGACTGCAGCGTTCTATCTTGTTTCTTATAGATCTTACCCTGCTTAACACGAAAAACGCAATAAAAAATTATATATTTAATCAGTATATGATCAGCGAGATGCAAGTAGTTCTAACTTTTCTTTAGAATACTCTTACCAGAAGTATTGGCTCAGCCATTAGCAGATTTCTTCGAGTAATCCCACCACATAGTTTTCCGAAGCCATTCTTTTTGCATAAACAAAAATAGCAATTAGTGAGATGACATAGTGGTAACCTCCAAATCAATGGCTTGCCGAATTTTAAGTGTCGTCCGTGAGGGAAAGGGGCTCCAGTGCATAACAAGTATGTTTATAATACAATAAATATATACCTGGAGGTAAAAGCCCATTCAGCCCATTGATTGATTGACACAAGTGACATATCAAACTAGTTACGCAAAGTTGATAAAGATTTTTACTCGTAGCGAATCTGTGAAAATATGTTTTTTTCTCGTTGACATATTCTCCGCAAACGTCACAAAAATCACTCAATTGACCATAATTTCGTTACCTTTCCGTGAATTTCTTTGAACCATAGCGTATTTTCTTCGTAAAATGTTCTTCTTGCCTTTTTTCTCATCGATTTAATGAAATTTTAATTTAAATTTTAAAGGAAAAAATTACTTTTTCGTCATATTTTTAGCTATTACTCGGTAACTACCGTGCAGATTGACCAAGTTCTTTAACAAAATTTGTAGTTAATTCATTTATCTTTGATTTAATATTTTAGTTAACTAAATCAATTAAGCCAAAGTCGAGATATATAAAAATAAATGAGACTAGCTCCGAAGAAATTGGACAAATATATAAAAAGCTATCTAAATCCTATGCATAAGAAACATTTTTATTGCGGTTTTCGTGTTCAGCAGAGCAAAACCTTTAAGACAAAAATAATTTCATTTCGATCACAAACAATTATTTTCTTTAAATTTTGTTGCATAGTGTCACATCTCAGGCTGTAGAACCTTTTGCACCTTGAATGAATTTTGCTTACGCGAAATTCGGATTCATTGCTTTGCATGCGGATAAGTACAAAAACAAAGCGTTGAGGTAAATTTATTTTCAAACTTACAGCCAGCGTAGCGTAGCAAATCGAGCCAGAAGCATCATCAATTTCTTTATGTGAGCTGTAAATGTAGCAGAAAGACAAAATCTCTGGCAGCAGGTGCAAGTGAGTGGCTCGATTGATGTCGGTAGCCGTTGAAAATGTGGCAAGTGGCAACCAAACAGGCAGGAAGGCAGACAGGCAGTTGAGTTGTACACAATTTCCGTTTTTGGGAAGACTCCGACTCCTCCACTTTGTGGCTGTTGCTGCCACTGCCACTGCCATAGCTACCGACCACCGATACGTTGACTGAATTCGTAATTGAGTTTCCTTGAACTTCTTATTCCTTTACTGGCATATTTCAAATTCCATTCGCCTCATGCTGTGCAACATTATCCTTGCGGCATTTTCCGAGGAAATGCAAAAGCCTTGCAAAGAAAAACATAAAAAATTGCGAGTGAGTGAGACAATTGTACTGATTGAAGTTTTATGGATTTCTAATGAGTTTACAGAGATTTATACTTTTCCCTTCTCGTGTACAACTCAGCAATGAATTGTTTTGCATTTTCATAATTTATTGCATTTATTAAACTCAAAATAACAGACAGATGCATACAGTGTGCAATTTGAATTAAATTGAGAAAGGAGCTCATATTGCATATAATTTGGCTTAAAATTGGAAATATCATTTCGTATTTTGTGTATTATTTGGGGGTATTTCGGGGGTAAACCATAATTTGCTGGCAATAAGTCAATAATCTTTAATCGAATAATAATGTTTGAATGTACTGGTTTATTATAAACCCATACAATATGCTTGAGTTTGCCGTTTCTTTGTTAGGCAGTTTGAGATTTAGTTTGGAAAGAGATGTTGTATTGAGTTCTTATGCGAAGCGTGTCAGATTTCCCATGCTGACAAAACTTTGGAACAGCAATTTATAGAATAGCCAGATATATGCATAGGCAATAAATTTATGTTGAATCATAGTAAGTATATTTGTTAATTTGTTAAAAATGTTATCATATTTTATATCAGTGCTGCAAACCACTAGAAAATTGGCAGTGGTTTTTACAGCGGTTCACAGTACCTTCGAGCCACTGGTTTGGTTCACGTAGTAATTTTTAAATCCGGCCGAACCTCGGTTATGGTTTGGTTTAAGTTATCTTCATTATATACCATTTATGCATAGTGTGAGTGGTTAGGTTTCTGGGTTCGAACCACTTTTTCGCGCAGTAGTGATTTCAAAAACTATCGTGATTCGACTTTGAACAGATTTGGTTTAAAAGTGGTTTGCAAATCTGTTTTATACATTGTACATACATACAAAATTGAATAGTTTCAATAGTTTATATCACTGCAAGCATTTTGAAGTGTTTCTCTATCTCTATCGTAAAGAAGAAAGGCGATACTTTAAAACCGAGTATGAAGATAGTTTGGCTATTTACAAATACAAAATGGGTGGGTATCGCCATTTCAACTTCCAATCCAAAATTTGACGATAGTCTTTATTCGACAAGAATTAGCAAACCGTTACGTTGTCTTATCCCCCAAACGACTTGCTGTCTTATCTCCCAAGCGAATCGCTTTATTGGCTAATTTTTTCTCGGATGAAGATAAGAATACGATAGAAAAGCGATACCCCCTGGCCATACGCGAATCCTAATAAAAAAATCGTATTTATATCTTCCGCGGTAAAAAAATGTTTGCAGGGATTGGAATTGTTTCGTTACAATAGTGCTTCAAGTACAAGCTTTGGAACCATTCAATGTACACACGAAAAAGGTAAATGCTTTTTTTATATAAACATATTAATCATTCCGGTATCGTATGACAAGTGACCTGTTCATTTTTTACTTATTTCGTCCAAATTTCGTTTTATTGAAATTAGAATAGAAAATAAATAGAATAGAGCTGACTTTTTTTTAAGTACAAATATTGTCAGTTTTATTTCTTGTTACTTTTACAAAAAATGCATCAATAAAACTTATATAAAGACAAGTATCTAGGTACTGTATCTCAAAAGTGGAAATTCAACTAAAACAAACTCTTTCAGATAAAATTCGAGCGCAGGAAAAGAACTCAAGCGAACATTGAAATGCATTGAAGCAAAATCTTTAAATTAAGTGATGGTTATGTGATGCGTTACGACTTCAAGAGCACAAAAAGAAAAGGTGAAATCGAAGCGTTGATACCCTTTACACGATATACAATTTAGATATTTAAAACAAAAAAAGTTTAATTCAACTCCAAAAACCCTACGATGCTTTTCAATAGAGCCATCATTCACTAGTGCTTCTTGAAAGACTTTACTATCAGCTTTGTTCCCTTCAACGCCTCCAAGTAGGTTAGAGATTGTGACTGTTCCAAAGTCTCAGTGATTCTGTGCATTTGTAACCAGCGTTCCAATTAAGTCCTTACAGAAAGAGCTTAAATTATAATCAGACGCTTGTTATATAACACCTCAATATTTACAAGCTCACGGCGTACATGATACTGTTTTTTCAACTTAAAAGGCGCTTCTCTTCTCTTCATTTCTTTCGATATTACTCTCTGACAGTTCACTTTACTCTCAGTTACAGAGTTCTTTTGTAGGCAGTGTTCTCGTTAGCGAGATATGTCTTTACTGCTCACAGATATCTTCAGAAGTCAGAGAACATTCCAGGAACAATGGGGAGAGTCTGACTGAAAAATCTTCTGTCGTCATTACAGCTTTCCGACGTCTAGCTTTTGTTCAGTGTTTGAACCTGCGGCGTGTACCATGCTGAGCCTAGTGCTTACCTTGGTTGCGACAAGGTATGGTTCCAAACGATATAAACACTTTGTGCCGCTTGTACATCCAACACGCTCGAAACGCACCTTATATCGATCACAATATGATTCATTTGATTACGTTTGCTTTGATCGGAACTGAGCCAAGTAGCCTTGATATGTTAAGGTATGAAAATCTTTTGCTACTGATTACCATGTACCGACCTACTGCGAAGTTGATTAGTCTCTCTCCATTTCTGTTGGCAGCGTCGTAAAAATTTAAATTTTTATTGATACATAACACGGCGAACGTCAACTGGTACGAAATTAGAGGCGAGACCGCATAGTTTACTACTAAACATGAAACCACAAATAAATTCGTGCTTCCACGCATGGCAAATGTAATATATTGCACAGGATGCCTTTTGTAGAGCAACTCTATCCTACTCATCGCATTTTCTACCCATTGCATATCCATACATCTTGGTCCTTAAATCGTTCGTCCGGAGCTCGTCATCAATGGGGGATCTTATCCGAGGTTTTCTCTGTGTCTTGACTATCAAAAGCTTTTTTGCAATAGCGGAAGATAAACCCAGCGCAGTAACCTGTAATTAAAGTGTATGATATACACCATTCCAGTGGTTGTCTTCTTAAAATATTCTCACCGATGTTCAGCAGATACACTGGAGATACGTGCCTAATGATAGTTTGTCCGCTGCTTGGACCATTTGCAAAATAATCCATTTTCGCCATTCCCAAGTGAGTGGCAATCTATAAATTTTCCAACTAATGTTCACGTCAACTCAACTTTTATACTGTATGATGCTTGTAATAAGCAAAAGCTTTGACAATTTGTAGGATCTACGACGACTTCTTTAAAGTATTACAAACTTTCAGACAAAATGATAAAAACCATTTTCGCGCTAAGTTACAAGAGTATAAAAACAACAACTACAACAAGAAGTCAGTGTTATAAAATGCAACTGCAAAAGTTATAAATACAAATTTAACGACCTTGAGTGAAAGGACTATTTTTGGCTGCAACTGTCGCTCTCGCTTTCAAACACATATTAGTAAAAAAAAAACTATACAAACTAAGATACACGCATATTGTGCAATGCAACAAAGGCAGACAGACACACACACACACACACACACACACACACACACACACACACACACACACACACACACACACACACACATAAACACACATAACAAAATACAGTATACGCAATGTGTGCCAAAATGGATAAAAGGATATTCGAGACAGTCAAAAACCAGCAGCAACAACAACACTTTCGAAAGCAGTGAAAGTGGCGACAAAATGGCATTGGATATAAAAAATTATGTTAAAAGATATAAAATTATACGAGCACAATGACGAAGCAGCAGAAAAATTCTTTTATACATTGTGGAAGAGTATTAGGAATTATGTTGAGGTCATTGGAGAGAAAAAATGCACTTTCATCAAACCACTGAAATGAAAAAATATATGATTTATATTCAAGCGCAGAGCAAAGGCCAGACACAAGTGATAAATTTAGATATATTTTTTTTTTTTTTTTGGTTTGTAAAACACTTTATATGAAATAAAAATTTAATGCCAGCCAGATTGAAGCACAAATATATTATGGCTGTCTGGAGACTATGTCAGCTTAATATTGCATTTATTTATTTAAACTTCTGAAAGAACAATTACGAGTATACAAAACGAGTTCAAGCGAAACTATGTCCTAGTTTAAAAGCAACAGTCAACAGATACAGATACAAATTATATAACCAGCTGGCCACCATTTTGTTCAAGCTTCAACTTAGATGACGTTGGTGTCTAGTTTGCGCTATTTTGACCTTTATTACAACTTTATCGTGTTTAAAGTTGTTGCTAGAATTGAATTTATAGCTAAATGTGCGCATTTTAGACAAATTACAATGTGAATAAGCTAAGTGAAGGGTGTTTTTTTAGAGGTATGGAATTTTGAATTGAATTTAAATACTTAGCTTACATAATTTAAAGCAGAAAATTAGATTTATTAGAAAGACAATTTTATGGCATTCGTGTTCAAATATGTCTTCCGGCTGGGTTAGATATGACGCCTACTGGAAGTCAAATTTTCGACGTTTTCAAGCAATGGGCGTCGTAACTCGGTAATGGTTTGCAAAATTTTGTCTTCTAAGTTATTCAAAGCTGCTGATTTGTTCGCATAAGCCAATGACTACACTTAACCCCACAGAAATTAATCGAAAGACTTTAAATTGCACGATCTCGATGACCACTTCGATACATTTCAAGAAAAAAACGTATTCGCCAAATGTTATCTGCAGTAAGTCGATTGTTTGATGCGCTGTATGGCATGTGACCTAGACGTCATTTGGGTAGGACTGGGGTGCTGGCATATGCCCCCTAAGTATCTGATACTATACACACGATTCAGAATTTACCATTACTGACAGATTTCTTTAATACAGTAAAAACTGTATACAATTCTATTTCTGGAATCTGGAGTTTTATATATGCTGTACGTTCTGTTGTTCACTAACGGAACAGCAACAAAGCAATGATATTATAATAACTAGCACAACAACTTTAATTGAAAATACTTTCCAAATGCTTAAAGAGTTGAGAATTTACGCCAAATTTCAAACTTATTTGGACAAATCAAAGAACTTTGCACTACTTTGTGTCATGGGCTTTGAGGAAACATACCTCAAAGCCCGCACCGCCTCCATCGAACGATTTTTACCAACATTAAAGACTGTGAAATCGTATCTTCGTATAACGTTGGGAGATGACCATTTGAGACAACTCATGCTGATGACTGTGGAATCTGAAATACTAAAAAAATTTAAAATTAAAGATTTTGTACGCAAGCGCCTTTGGAATTATTCTCACAATATATAATATTTTATTTTTTCGTGCCTATAACCCCCTATCCCGCTCCCACTGCGTGTGACGCCGCGATGCTATTCAAGGTTCTATAACTCTCACCGTTGACGGCAACGTACCCGTCGGCCTCATTTTTAAATAAGTAAGGACCAATCATTACACTGGCCCCCAAAGCACACCAAAACACTGTTTTTTTTTTTTGTGGATGTTGGTTTCTCGAGAATCTCTCGTGGATTTTGTTCACTTCAAATGCGGCAAAAATGAACCTCATCACTGAACAGAATAGTGCAATAAAACAGTAGAATGACTTCCAGTTGATTTCCAGCCCATTGACCGAACGTACGGTGCAAACGATGGTCATTCGACTTTAATTCTTACACCAGTTGAAACTTATAAGGGCTTAGGCCGAGATCTTTATCTACTCATTTGGGTTCCCAAACTGAACCAAGGTTTTCGGCATACATTTGAAAGCGTTGTTCTGGCATTAGTCTATTCATGATAAAATTTAACTGAGCACAAATGACAATAGCGTTGCCAGATCTGACCAAATTAAGGCAGTTCGATCACTGTCGGTAAATGTAACATCTAAAAAAAAAAAAAAACACCCTATATATTGTTACTACAATGTATGGCTATAGAAATCTGAAAGCAATAGTACTCGCTTTCCCTCGTTTGCTGGGCGTGCTTTTTACAATATTAACTGCTTATCATTAAAATGCTTGTTTTGTGGGGCACTCCCCCAAATGCCACACAGCGCGGTTGCACATTGCGAAATATTAGCTGCGCAAGGCTGGTCATTAATTTTGGTTTTAATGCGTTGCTCTGGCATTATGGCTTTCGGAATTTGTAGTCGTCGTTGGCTATCCAAAATAGTACATTATATGGACTGGAAAGAGCGAGAAAGCTTGTGATATCGTTGATTAATTTTACTTTTGGGATAGTGCGTAGTTAAGTTTAATACTAGTTTGTACTATTACACAATTAATTTATGCAGCACTATTTTAGCTGAGATTAGCTTAAAGCAATTTATTTTGGATTTAACATATGATATGTTCACTTATTCCAACAAAGTACAATTATCCTAGATATTGTTACGGCATTTGTGTATGAATTTTGTAATGATAGTTTAGCTTTCGGTGTAAATATAAACAAGGTCTGGACTTTAAAAGCGGTGATTGGCTATTTCAGAAACATATTTGTGTGGTTTGATTAGTAAAAGTTGGTATAAAATTTAAAGTATACCAATTGAAAAGATGCAGATATGCACAGTAGTTTGGGCATAAAAGTACTGAAACAAACACAGAAAGACATTTGCTTTACCTGAAATACAAACGCACACACACAAATATTAAACTTGGCTTTCTCTCTCTCTCTCTCTCTCACTCTCTATTCCTTTCATTTTGTTCGCAACACACTACCTGGTGAGAGCACTAACCTACAATATGGTGTGTAGTGAGAGTCATGATGTAATACGAGAAGGCGGTAGCTTATAAGTTAATAAGAAACTGCAAATGCGAAAGTGATAGAGAGATTGTACATTTTACTTTGTATGCGCTTCGCTATTATTTTGGTGACTGATAATTGCTGACTCAAAAATTAAAGCGTTTGATAGCATTCAATTCGTGAAACAGCAAAACAAATTGTTCGTGAAAAGAAAGTAATAACAACAATAGACATAAATCTTATATTTTGTATATTTTTTTTTTATGCATATTTCAAAAGAAGTGTAGGCAAGGCATAAGCGATAAAAGAGAAAGATGTTTTACTACTTGCTGCTGATCATTAATAATGATTTAGATTTTGTTTGCGTATAAATCTCGCTGTTTTCAGTTGTTTTTGCGATTGTCGCACGCTTAAATAGCAATAACAACTAACGAGTGTGTTGGATATTAAAAACGTTTGGTATTCGAAGGCTTAACCAATTCAGGATGGCTTTCATGTTTCAGGAATATTCTTGATATGTATGTTCAAGTGTATATCTGCAAAATAATTCAGCCCGCTGTTTTACAAATCGAGATATTCAGATCTAAATTTTTGATTTTATTTTTCGAATAGCAAACATTTGCTCTCCATTAACGGGAATGTTGTTATTCTCACTAGCATCATTCGTTAGAGATTTATGCTTATGGAACACTATCTAGATTTGCGAAAACAATATACACAACACATTTTCAAAAGAATTTACTGACGTTGTTTTTATCTTTATCAATCAATCAATTCAGTCTGCAACTTGGATTTCGTCAAAACCAATGGGAATTGAATTTTGGTAGAAAGTTTCATAACTTCATCAAATTATAGTGTTCTATGAATAAGTCCTCTTGGAAATACACTACTTTTGCTCTTGGACTGAGTACGAAACGCTATTCATTCATGCTTTTCATATCTAATTTCAATGTCTGTCAAACACACACTTAATGAATGATGCAGATTGTTCGACATTTGACTTAGTCGAATGATACCTCTCAGAAAAAAAAAAAAAAAAAAACTTGTTGGAAAACTACAAGCGCCAACCGACGTCATGTTATGTACTTCTAAGATTGTACTCGTATCTGGTACATACACTTGGGCTGATTTGGACAAACTTTGACTGTTCTCCTTGTACAGTTCGGTCCGGGGCGAAAACCCAGTCGTCCTCGGGAACGAGTTGGTCCTCGTATGTAGTATGTAAGATTACGAAGCTATTCAGCATACATCTTTTGCGCAGCAACAAAAAGGTGTTATCTTTTTTAGAGAACTCTTGTAATTGCTCACTTTGGTTTTTGTCTCTTTCTTTCTTTAAACTTCCTCATAAAAAAAAAAACAGATCTGTACTAAAATTTGCAAATTACATCTTAAACCCTAAGAAACACTTAATTGTACGTTGAAACTAACTTAAGATTCCTACAGATATAATTTTTGCCCTAAATACAAATCAATCCTAACTAAATTTGGCAGTCTGACAGCAGATAAAGTAGATTCAGTAGCCAATGGTAAGATGATAAGGCTATGGTAGCGTTTCCAGCAAGGCATGTCCAACATTTTTGACGTCTATTACTGAAGCTTGTTTTTGGAAACAAGCTCAGCATCTATTGCATCATCGAAAGGATATTTCCTGATTTGTCAATTTTTTTGGGGTCATTTTGTTAAATATAGTTCTATATTTTCTAATTTTGTGCTAGTCTTCCAACGTATTGAGGAAATATTCTAATTTCGCATATGAAAGACTTTCAAATAGTAAATTATTCATTTTATTTAAATCTTTATAATTTGCTGCTCATTTTCTTGTATTAATAGCGAAAAATTCAGCAGTTCCAACGGTTATAAGATGCTACAATAGCAAAATTTTCGGTGGAAACACCTTTTGTGAATGCAAAATGGGATGCTAGAAAAGCTTTCGGTGGAAACAAGGCATAAGAAAGACAACATGGGATAATTTCACTTCTGATCTATACATAACTTAGAATATAAAACCTCATACAATTTATGCTAACAATAGAGCGTCTAAAATCTCTACATGAAATTTCATATTTAAGTAGCACAAAAATACATTCATTATTTTTATTTATTTTAAAGCCTGGAAGTAAGTAGCAACATTCATTAGAGAGAAAATAATTAAAAAATAAACTAAAAGTATCTTTAATTAATTAAAAATCAGTTTCAATGGCAAATGAATTAAATTAAAATAAAAACTTTCAATGAAAACTGCCACAAACATTTTCACAACTTTTTCTATACGCTTCATTGCAAGGCATCCCGATGCACTTCAGATGAAAACAACTTCAGTAGTACGAGTAAACAAAACAAATGAAGTAAAAATATAATAAAAACTTTTCTTTTTCACAGCAAAGGAAAATCTAAATTGAAAATGTAGTTATGCGAAGCTAGCCAACTCGGAAAATTCTACTAGTACAATATATAGAGGGTGTCTCAAAAGAGAGTTCACATTTAAAAAATCGATAAAAAGAAAGTAGTTTATTGAAAAAATGTTTATTACATATTAAAATACACACTTTGGGAATTCATTTCTTAAAACTGATATTGTCTAAATGTAAACCGTTGCGTTCACGGCATTTAATCGAGCACTAAAATTTCCTATGATGGCTCGGCAGGTATTCTACGTGATGGCTGCCATTTCGTGACGGATATTTTCTTTTAATTGTGCCAGGGATGTTGGTTTGTTGGCGTAAACTTTAGATTTGACGTAGCCCCACAGGAAAAAGTTCATAGGGGAGGCCAATTTATGTCACCTCTCCTGGAGATCAATTTGCCAGGAAAAATTTCATGAACTCGTGGTAGAGACCTGTTGGACGTATGTGAAGTTGCAAAAAATGCGAAACAATGATGATCTATGCACGTTTAAAGCAACATCACGCATCCGAATCGAAAGGTCCGGGTTGTCACGAACAGACTGAGTAACACTGTCTACGTTTTCGAACGTTCTCGAAGACCTTGGATTTTGATTTTTCCAGCGTTGAACCGGTCTCTTCAAACTTCTCGACCCATTTTCCAATGAGCCGAGGGCTTGGCGCATCATTTAAATGACGAACATGTCGAATACTACATGTTCGTCATGTAGTACCGTTTTTGTAAAAGTCACGTACGCCCAACGCTCCCGAGAAACGCTCCATAGCGACTAAATTCCCAAAACCTAGGCTGCCGATTGACATACCCCCACGCCCCTCGGAATAGTTGCGTTCACGCAATCAGCAAATGAAATGTGAACTTTCTTTTGAGACACCCTGTACTAAGTAGTGCAACTACAAATAAAGCGCTTATTATGCGCGCTTATTAACACGCAGAAACCAACCAAAAGGCAGCCACTTGAACAGCTCAACAGTGTTGGTAAAGACTAACCGACAGACAGACAGACAGACAGACACACACTTAAACACGATTTCCGTTCGGCTAAAGTTTTTCTGCACTTGTTATTTCTTTATTTTTTTAAACGGCAACAACTACAATATATAAACTGATTTGCCGTACACATAAAGAACATTTTAATTTTTAATGCAAAATACAGAAATTGTGTCGCGCACGAATGTTCCAGAGAGTCACGAACTAACTTCCTTGAACTCAGCATCTCCGGCGTTCGAACCATGAAAAGAAGCATAATTTCTTGTTGCCCATGGGGTAGATAATTGCCAGGCAACTGCGTTGAAACAAAACGAAAAGCGGCAGCCAAGAACAAAAAGCACAGTCATCGCACAAGTGCTGTGCTGTGCTGTGCTGTGCTCATGAGTAGTGCCAGCGTTGTACAGCTTCACATGAATGTGTATGTGTGCATTTCTGTGTCTGATTCCGTCTGAGTCCTTCTGAGTTTGTTTCCTGAGGTGTGCACAGCTAGGTAATGAAGTGTCATTTTAATTACGCGCATAAAGTGCGCAGACACTCTACATACTACATATTATATAGATGTATACGAGTACTTATTATAGTATAGTGCAGCATTGCTTTGCTATAATTCTGCGCAATCACCTAGCGCCCGCTCCAACATGATACAAATTTACAAATTTTTATGCGGCTTTACGCGATAGTGAATTATAAAATGTGCTCAAGTAAAATTCCGATCCAACGGTTTTATTTAAGCTGTTCCGGTTCTCGGTTTTTCGATTTCCAAAATGGAACAAATTAAAAACTGATCACCTGTAATAACTAATGAAAGACACTTGGCTGCTACGTACGATTATGTCCATGTGTTTATTCCTTGTGGCACTTTGGTTGAATGTTACCCCAAGAAACTTAACCTCTTTGCACACACACAGAATTGTATTAACGAACCATCTATTTAAGTATCCCAGCAGACTAGCACTATGCCATTTGTAAAGCCTTGACATTTAAAGCCATTGTCTGTGAGCGTATTCAATAGCTCGTCAACCATAGTTTGGATATAATACAACCCCAGTGGACACTTATTTGCTATTTGGACTGTTATGACTTTTGTTGGAGAGGCCAGTTTCGATCTTCCGAGAATCCAATTGAAAAGTGCAGTAGCAATCACCTGATAAGATGTGTGGTCCAAAGCACTCTCAATATCCATAAAAACGCATTATTCTGTCTCTTTGACGTTCAATATATCTTGAGTTGTAGAATTCAATTGGTGTAAAACAGTTTCAGTAGATCTTCTTGCTCTCTATATATATATTATTGATTTTTATGAAGTGGTGTTTCCACCAAGTATAGTTTTCTACCAGCTTCTCCAAGGTTTTGAGCACAAACGAGTTAACACTAATCGGTCTTTAGGACTTTGGATGAAAGCGAACTTCCCTTCCCACCTACGGGATAAAGACAATTGTTTCCCTCCATCAGCTCAAATTTCACACTTACATCAGAAAATAATGAGGCCTCGATAGTTCAACTTTTTAGCGTGTTACCTAACAATTCAGAACACGTGGGCTCAACCGCTCGCTCAAAAATCTCTTTAAATTTTCATTTAATTCTTTCTAATCACTTAATGCCTGTGCTGGAGTTCGGTTCCGAACAAGGAAAAAAGTTATGTGCTGTGGAACGCAATAGCATTCACAAGAATTTTCAAGCTGTTAACAGGTGTAAATAAAAAATGTTTGTAAAATATAACAAACTGAACGTGGGATGTAAATTTTGTTGGAGCATTTCCCTAAGACGGGTGTGATACACCCCTTGCTAATTATGGCAATGAAAAATCATGAAAAATCTCAAAATTGCCTTCATTTTTACGAGTTACATCGTCTTTATTTTTTTGGGATTTTCTGCACCCTAATCTAAGCTATGGAGATATGTTTCACTGCATATCAAATACCTTTAAAGAAATTTTGAAATTTTTGTTCCATACAAATCTTTCAGTTTAGTTCTACAACACCCTTTATGCTATAATTTCTAGTTTGTGAAGCTATGCACATGCAGTTGACTTGTCGAAATCATTTCAGCACAGCTTCAACAAAGTCAAAGTGAAACAAATATGCTCGGCAAATTTACAGATACAAAGATACACTAGACTACGTGCAGTTCCTGTATGTATGTATGTTTGTTAGTTTGTTTGTTTGTTTGTTTGTTTGAGTGTATGTTTGCCCTAGTGCTTATATGTATTATGTAATAATGTTGTAGTTGTTGTACCCTACTACTAACTATCGTATGCACATTGCTGATGTACACACATATGCCAACAAATTAAAAGACTAACACGTACAACACACACTACCAACTATTGAAAAGTACATTTCTCGAGCATTACTTGAATCCGTGTTGTACGGCGATGGCAATTCCAAAGTTTGTAATTGCGTTGCGTAAAGAATGCAGTAACACTTGATAAACAAAAAAAAAAAACAAATTTATACAAAAACTTTATAATTATGTGTGTTGAGAAGACTTTTGCATTGAATTTGCGAACACAAAACCCGGAATGTGTTTTTGGCTTTAATTACACTTTAATGCGTCAGCAATATAAACGCCAACTAATTTTAATTGCTATTTATTTGTACTGCAAACTAGGCGTATATGTAATCAAATGAAATATCTCTTGACGACGCAAAAATCAAGTGATGAAAGCCTATTTCCAATTCACAAAACTACTGAAAGACTTTATGTTTTCATTAACATTGTTGGGATTGATAGTAATATGTAATTGAGCGTTCATCATGTTCAGATTTAACGTTGCACTTTCGAGTAGATGACTTCAATTAGGTAGAGAAACGACATCGAAGTCATAGAAAAGTCATAGCATAAAAATGAGTAATTATATTAATCAATACCAAACAAAGCATATGGAGACAACTTCAGTGGAACCAAATCTGCAATACGCTTCACACTTGGTCTTCTTAAATGTAATAAGTCTTTTGTAGCACATGTAGGTCTGATGCTGTCGGACAGACAGCCAGACAGATAGACAGAAAGATATTGTAGATAAACAGGCAGACATACAGACAGACGGACATGGCTAGATGGACTTGTCTCGTCATGCTAATCACAAATTTACTTATATCCCTTGTCCCTATTCCCAAATCCGAACTATTTATTCGGATTCAGTTTCGTTAAAGTGCCTCCGTATTTCGTTTTTAGAAGAATTTCACGATTTGAACTTATCAGAACTTGAGAATGTGAATTTCATACTGCCAATTCGAAGTGAATTCAAATCGCGAAAATCTTCTCAAAGTGAAATAAAGGGCCGTTTTAAGGAAACCGAATACGAATAATTTTTTCGGATTCGAAAACGGGAACACGGGAGATATACTTTATGGGATTTCCGGATTCCGTATTTCTTTTTCGGTATTCGGCAAATGAAAATAGAAGTATACAAGACAATATTAAATCGTCAAACTCGATAAATTCGAAAAAAAAAATTCAATTTGCGCAAAGAAAAACTTTGTAATGAAGAACTCTGTGTAAGCTAACTTTTGTAAGGCAAATGTAATTTTTATACCCTCCACACATATGCAGCCTTACTAATAATCGAAAGAATGAGTCGACTTTTGTTATAGTCAGCTATCACTTTGGTTTCGACTCTAAATTTGTTTCAAATTCTTATCTTTTAGTTGTTGATTATGTTCTGAACAAGCATACTCACAGACTTACTGCTTCGCGTCTGTTCATAAGACTAGAATTTTATTTTTGGTTATTCTTATGGTTATTTTTATGTATAATAAGTTTTATATTAATTTTGAAGGCAAACACTCTGCGTGCAAAAAAGCTATTGGAAGAAGTTGGGGTTTCTCTCCATCTATTGTCCACTGCTTATACACGGCAGTAGTTAGGCCCATTCTGCTCTACGGTGTATGTAGAAATGGCTTCTACTCTTAAGAAAATAAGATGCAAAGGAGTGCTGAACGTTGTATCAGTGGAGCTTTACGTACCACACCGACGGAAGCACTGAACTTACTGCTCCATTTGATCCCACTTGATCTCTTTGCGAGAGAGAGGGCAATAGTTACAGCCCGTAGACTGAGAGAATCTTCAGCTTGGCATGGTAGTTCCTTCGGACACTCGAAGGTACTACAATTACAAGAAAATATACCATCAAATACAGTTTACTGCATATCAAACATTAACTTCGTTAAAAAGTATTACAAGACTACAATGGGACACCTTCCTCACTATAGAGGAAACGCTATTAACATCTTTACAGACGGTTCTAAGCTGGATGGTCGAGTAGAAGGAGGTGTATTTTCACTGGATCTGGGTATTAGAGAATCCTTTATACTGTCCGATCATTGTAGCGTTTATCAGGCGGAGATGCTAGCTATTAAGGAAGCTACGCATCTCCTAAGGTCATACTCACATACTCAAGAGCATGTGTTTATCTTCTCGGACAGTCAGGCTGCCCTGACAGCGCTGAACTCTTTCAGCTCCAACACGAAAATCACAACGGAGTGCCATAAATCTCTAAACGAGATTGCCGAGCACTAGTTTATACATATCATCAGGGTGCCTGGTCACTAAAATATAGAGGGAAATTGTGAAGCGGACAAACTAGTCAGAGAGGGTTCCACTGCTGATATCCTTCCAGGGAAGGCCACAGTAGGTATACCCATGGCTACATGTAAACTACAGATCTCTTCAAAGATGATCGGTATAGCAAGCAATAGATGGTGCAACCTTGGCACGTGCAGAATCTCTAGACTCACCTGGCCAAAATATAATCTCAAAAGAACAATAACACTACTTCAGCACATGCGAGATCAGTTAGCTGTTGTTGTGCGAGCCCTCACAGGCCGCTGAATTATAAGGAGACATGCCACAAGGCTAGAGTAGCTGCGGTAGAAATAGGAAATACATATGGTATCACAAGGGGCCTATGCTGGCCTAAGTGACAATGTGGGGTTCAACCATGTTGGCCATCCTAAACTAACCTAACCGAACCTAACCTTTATATTAGTTAATTAGCCTGTCATCCGTAAATTGAAGTTTATATTTATCCATGAATATATGAGTTTTTCTGGCTGAGTCGACATCAATACTTTTAAATCCCATTCTCACGATATATGATCACGAAATTTTGGTATCAATTTTCGGAAAATGTATAAAATGTACTTTTCCAAATTTATTTTGTTCTATATTTGTTTAAGGGCCGATTGTACTAAGCATTCATTTGAAAGGTATACCAAAAAACCTAACCAACGACATACCAAATGTTAAAAAAATATATAGAAATATGAGTTTTCTTTGGTTTTACCCATCAAATTTGCGACATTTTGAAAAAGTTGTAGAACTAAAGTTTCTAATTCTAACAACCAATTACATTAACTCGTAAATTATTTCATAAAATCATAAGTTTCGTACGGGTTTTGGACTCATCTCGGTGGCATCAACAAAAAATTAAGTTAATATGCTCCCACAAGCCGTAACACACCGGACTTGGGTGATTCAATTTTGTAAATTTTAAAGTTTCAAGACATTTTTAATGTTACCTTGATCAGTTCTTGCGCATATAGTTCAAAAATACTGAAGCCACACTTAGGTATGCTTTCGTCACTTGCGTGGACTACATTCCACAGTGATAATTGCACATAAAACCAAAACGCTGCTACTCATTTCCGTTACGTAATTAATTCATGCGCAATAAATGACAGAAATTGCAATAATACTAAATATGTCAAAAATTTTAACCACAATATGCTGCAAACTAATTGAACAACCATCAGGCGCAGCAGATTGTACTCAATTCCGGTTTAAATGGTAACCCCGTCGAGCATATACCTATTTACTTATATTATTTCAGTTAAATTCAGCACGCGCGTGCATCAATTATGCAAAATATCAAACACAAAACATTACCGGCGGCAATTATGAAAGTAGCAGCATAAATATTTTCGTGCGGTCTGGTTTTTTTAATGAAATATTCAACAAACATTTCACCGGAAAACGAAAGAACAAGTCGAAAATAAAAAGCTTAGAAATGTGCTTATCTGCGTAAACAAACGAGTTTATAAAATATGCATTGTATTAATAATACACGTACGACACATGTGTCCTGGGAGACGCCATTTTTTTTTTTTTCTTTTACACACTTTTTCTCTTTGCTCCATTGTGAACCTGAAGTGGCCCAAAGCAACTTGCAGATGTAGTTGCTTTATATTTTAGTTTTTTGGGGTGACATATGTACACAGCAGCCAAAAAAAATACTTGTCAAGTTTATCAGATTTGATTATGCCTAAAGCATTAAAATTAGTATGTATCCTGTAATATTACAACTAAATAAAATTTCGTTTTTATAGAGAATTTTGTGAATGTAATCAAAAATTTTGTACTGACATGCAACAAAAATGGTTTTTTCCTAAGATTACTTTGTAAAAAGTTTATAAAAAGCAAATTTGGAACACAAACCAAGGCATACTATGTAAAACTTAACATGAACACTCATAATTGACAGCAAAATTTGCCATGCTGGGTGCTTGGGTTGAACGATTTGATGCAAATAGATGTGATCGGTAAAGGAAATCAAAAAAACAAAACAAAACAAAAAAGTATCCACTCACAGCGGAGAAAAATTAAGAGCCGTAGTATCGTACGACAGATACGACAAGTTATATTGTACGAGCGCTACTCCAAATGGCGAGTGATGCATCCTTTTATAAGAAACCAACATGTTCATTTTTACATATTGACTACAATAAAAAAGTATTCATACGAAAAAATTATGTATGGCCGCAACACTAAAAAGTGAGCGTGGCATGTCAATATGGATACTCTATTTGCTTGCAGTAAAACTATGTCTGATTTCCGCGTTTAAGCTGGATATCTTACAAATGAATTCGTCAAAAATGCTACCAAATGGACAGACAGGCGGACATAGCTACATCGACTGGTCTCATCAAGCTTATCAAGGATATATACACTTATGGGATCTTTAATGCGTTACAAACTTTCAGATATATATATATATATATATATATATATATATATATATATATATATATATATATATATATATATATATATATATATATATATATATATATATATATATATATATATATATATATATATATATATATATATATATATATATATATATATATATATATACATTTATTCTGCTATTTGAGTTGCTGCTTTCTTTAAAAAAGAAATCTTTGCCAAGTCATAATATGTTTATGGAAAAAAATTAACAAATAGCAATTTATAACAATAAAATGACGACTCTGCGAAAAATAACATGCAATCCATACTCGTCTGTACATAAAGCAAGCGGTAACGCTGAAATCTGCTGCAATTTCAGAATAAATTTCAAAAAGTCATTTGCCTGAAATAAAACGGAAAATGTAAACATAAAACGAGTAACCACAAAAACTGTACAACGCTCGGTTTCTAGGTTGACCAAGAAAATTTAATTACAATACGATGAGGCAGTTTATCTAGGAGGTACTGTGTATTTTCTCTGTAACTATTTGCTCTCTCTCTCTCTCTCTCTCTCTCTCTCTCTTACTGCTGTTGAATACCAAATACAATATTTATATACAATATATATGTATAGTGATGTACTATAAAAAATAATTGCACACAAAAAATTTACTTCGTAGGAACCGAAGCAACAATACCCTGCACACATAAATTAAAAATGTTAATGAGAAAAGCATTTTTGTTATATTTAAATTTTGTCGTGAAGTTTGATATTTTTTTTTTAGGATATTCGTACTCGAAAAGGTTTGAGTTCTTTTTAGTGACTCGAAAAATCAAGTTAGCTTACAAACGCGCAGTTACTTAGTCGTCTACCAACATTCATCACTTGAGTTTAATAAAATCTTATTAAAGAAAAAAAATCAATCAAGTTTTTCCCGTCCAAGCTGGTTTAAAAAGTGTGCGTAAACGAGTCAAATAGCCATATTGTGGGCGTGAGACCTACAAAATTTAATAAACTCGAGCTGTGTATGGTCAAGGTTTGAACAGTCTGAGATCAACATGCATCAATTCTACAGTGGCTTGGTGACAATCCAATGATTATCTATTTGGCATAGAGTTGGAGATATGTCTCCACTGCTCACATATAAAGCGTTTCTTCAGAAGCCGGAGACAATTCTCGGTACCGGTAGGAAAGGCTTCGGCGGTCTGTTGTCATTGCAACTTGCCGTCGTTTAGGTTTCATTGAGTGTTGGGACGTACAGCGTGCACCATGCTAAAACTAATACGTAGTAAGCCAAGAAGCCTCGTGGATGTTAAGATTTTGGAATATGTTTCTACACATTACCTTGTTGTGACCTGCAGCAAAGTTGATAAGCCTCTCTCCAATGCTGGAGGTAGCGTCGAGGGCCAAAGATTCCTACATACATACATATATTATTAAAAATTATTGATCAGATCGGTACTATGCGAGTATACATACATCCTCCGGTATCCAAAAACATGCCATTACTCTCTTAGCTAACTTCTCCTTCGGAGTGACGTCCATATAGCCGCTTCACAATAAAATCACAGACATTCATTTTCGGACACATATTTCATGGCATGGGTTTGTTAACTTCAAGCTAGATGCACAAAATTTCACATGAATATTACCAATATCCTTCGCTGTACAATAACACTAGATATATGATATATAATTAATTTTGAAAATTATTATTATTATTATTTGTTATATGTACATATTTTTCTGTTGCATTAAAAGTGTTTATACCTGTTAGTTTGATTTATTTCATAGCGTTAGCATCGAGCTCAGCATTGAGTTCTTCGGCAGTAGTTGTATTTCAATGCGCACAGCATCCGCCAGTTAGTATGGCGCCGTCACTGCGTTGTTTGAACCCAAGAGACATTGACGAGGAACAACACCAAAACAAAGCACGAATCACTGGAACCCCACTTTTGCTTGCACCACCTGCAGCTACTTGAATACTTATTGGGCGACCATACAGCGGTACGCTGCTTTAATTACATCCTTACGACCTTCGTTGATGACGTTAGTGGTACCCAATGAGCTTTCGAAACGATCATAATATACACACGACTTCTACAGCACGCCGCACTCTCCAATTAGATTTCCAATACCACTATTCGACATGCCATTATTCAATTTGGAGCGACGTTTTGGTCCATCGTACAAGCTGTAATGCTTGAAAAACTTCGCATCACCACATACGAATTGGCCGCGCTGCACGCCGCCGCGTGAACGACCATTGACAATGCCAACACTGGGTTGGTGCTACAACACGATTCTTTTTACAGCACGGCGGTTAGAAACGAAACATATGTATATTTTCTGCTTGGTCATGATTTTTGATTAGCAGGGCTGGAACCGCAAATGAATAGTATAAGTACGAGGGCTACACTATCAGTAAAATTTAAATTAACGTACAATTAATTAGGCTCTATTAAGACGATCATATACCATACGAAGATTATATACTGTATTGATAAGATTAACTTACAAATTTCAATTTATAACTATAGATAGCTTTACACATTTTTTAAGTTATTTGGGCGCAACGAACACGAAAAACAGACTCATTTTGTTTTCTTGCATTCGGAATTGCCATTCACACTGAACGCGATTTAAGTAAATTAATACACCGAAAAACACAAATATGCCGTTATATATGTGATTGGTTCAAATTGAAACAAAAAGTCACAATATTTTTTGTGTTCAGCGCAGCCAAATTACTCTATAAAAAGTGTAAGGGCAATTTTCACAACTTGCGTATATCTTTATAACTCATATAATTTTTTCTTCTAATTTTTGCGTTTACATTAATGCAAATGAATGGACTGTCCACATCTTCAGCATGTTGCAGCTGACCTATAAATATGACAAAAGTAATCGAATTACAAAAATAACAGACAAAAAAGTGACCGATAACGAAACCAAATTTGATTTAAACTGCAGGGCTACTCAAAATGGATTTATTACACGTGTGAAAGCGTAAAATACACTGATCAATATTATTCCCCCAATAGCATACTTTGGCAATTCGCATTCTCTAATGTATGTCTAAGGCATGAGAATGGCCCTATGCTTATTACAAGTCATATCCAGAATGTAAGTGTATTGGGGCTCTCACGGCCGGAGGGATTTTATTTTCGTCATGTTGGCAACACTGCTGTGTAGCCTGATTTCTTCCCTTTGCAACGAGACCGATTGAGGTCATTACGTTGAGAGCTGTCGACGCGACAACATGTCTCCCGCCAAGTGCGAAACACGCGGCGTCATCCATTATGTTATCCTTGACGATCGCAGATTGACTGTGGATGAACTTTCTGCGATGTTTCCGCAAATCTTCAGATCTCTACTACACGAAACAATCACAGAAACCCTCGGATATCGGAAACGGTACGCGAGGTGGGTCCCAAAACAACTGACAGACGAACACAAGTTGAAACGAGTGGAGGCCGGGCAAGCGTTTTTGAGGCGCTGCAAACTCCATGGAGATGAATTTCTCCACTCTATTGTTACTGGAGATGAAACTTGGGTAGCACACTACACGCCTGAAACCAAAAGACAGTCTCAACAGTGGCGTCACACCTTTTCACCCTCCGCCAAAAAGTTCAAAACCACAATTTCAGCCAAGAAAATCACTTGGCGGGAGACTGGAGTAATATTACCCTGTACTATATCCATTTTACGGTCGATATAGTCAATCCGAGCGATTAATTCGAAAGGTCATAGATTGTATAAATAAAAAGTGGTCGAAAATTCAACTTTCAAAATCTGAGCCACATCCGTGTCAGTACATGCCCGAAATCATATTTTAATACTAATGGCATACAATTTTCAGTTTGAAAGTATGCAAAGGTAAAAAAAAAAAACCTACACTATGGTAACACAATATAAGGCACCGTATTGATCTTGTCAGTTCTTTCAATGCTGAGAACGTTAGAGCGTAGAGATTAAGATTTTTTTTTTCTATTTGATACATATGTATATAAATATATATAGACCGGGAAAAATAAGAGCAGTGCTAATCCCCCATTATAAGAGAAAAACGAAAAGAGGTGAAGCAGCGCACTCTGAAAACGGTTTTGTGATATATAAAAATGACAAAATTTTCCATGTGAATAGTATGGTAACTCTACTTTATATTACTCTACCATAATACATAGTAAGCTTATTTTTCAGTGATGCTATTTTTAAGTCTTCTTTATTCGATGAGGATGACGACAGATAGTGGGATTTATTCACTGCCGTAAATCTGCTACTTTTACTTAATCGTCTTAAGAGTGCTTAAAAAAAGTGATATGTCAATTTGAATTATTGTAATAGAGTAGCCCTCGTCATGATTTTTGATCATATCGTTCATTTGTGATTCCAGCCCTGCTAATCAAAAAAGTAGCTGATTGTGACTAAGCGGAAAATATATGTTTCATTTCGAATCGTCATTGCCGAGCAGCTCATTTTTTTCATTAAAATTCTGTGCGAAAAATAGTGTCATAGATAGTATTTATTTTACCTGAATACGAAAACTTTCCGCGCATTTGAAAGTTACAAAAACTAAAGCAGATTACGCAGTTACGTTTTTTTCACAAAGTTGCAAAAAAAAAAACCTAACCTAACCTAAAAATGTCCAATAAAATTGACATGAGCTTGGACGATATCATTAAGGCTGAACGCAAAGAGAAGTGTTTAGCTTCCCAAGGAGAGCTTGGCGCCGGCGGACAACGTCGTGAGGCCGACGATGCTACTCCAACTCTCAGCGTTGGCATTCTCAAGGGAGATTCACGCGGCGGCATGCAGCGTCGCCAAAGCTTATCGGGTGATTCGAAGGATTTCCAGCATTGTGACTTGTACGATGGACCAGAACGTAGCGGTGATGTTTGTTTCGTTCGAGCGGGATACAGCCTGCACATAGACAACTTGGCAGCTGATGTGTCGGACAGTGATATTGAAAATCTATTTGGAAAAGTAGGCACACTAAAAGAGTGGTGTGTTCACTACAATGACGAAGGACATTCGTTGGGCACCGCCGTAGTTGTCTACGAGAACCGTGATTGTGCTATTAAAGCTATTAAACAATATAATGAATTAACACTACATGGACGCCCAATGAATGTTCAAGTGATCGCACGTGTCATTACTTTGCGCAACCATCTTGTCGATGATGCAGGCACAAGTGATATTCCAGTGAATTGTCGTTTTGGTAGTGTTGCTCACGATTTCACACAATGTGGTTGCGGTGGCCAGCCAACTGGAGGACGCCGTGCGAATCAAGACACACCTACTGTCGAACAACTCGATGCTGAGCTGGTTGCTTACTTGAATCCTAAGCAATAAATCAAACTAACAGGTATAAACACTTTTGATGCAACAAAAAACATGAAATATGTTCCTATAACAAATAATTTAATTTCAAGCTGACCTAATCTAACATGTACTTAATGATAGATTTATTTATAATTACAAGAAAAATCTATTGGCAAGCATGTTTTTAATGCATTGTTAATAATATCAAGATAATGGAGTGTGTGTAATAAGGTTTACACTTTGAAGCACAATTATGGCTTCATGCTAGTAATAGACCTTGTATGGCGATTGTTATTTGGTAACATCCATAAGAAATTTTGATCATATAGCTTGCAGAAAAAAGCCCATACTAGCATTCCTATACTGTCCTTATGTCTGCAATAGTTAAAGGAAAACGATTCGACTGGTGCAAGTATTACAGGAATTGTTATTAATTACATACATGCATATAAAAGTAGTCTCTAACGTAAAACATTTTTTAAAACTCTTGAATTGTTTTGTTTGATGGCTTTCACCCAACTACCAGTTTAAAATTTAATAACATTTGCTCCAATGGAAGCGGAGTTATTGCCGTCGACCATGATTTCCTTCATCGGTCGATGCCTTTTTGATGCATTTACATTGGCATAGCGCTTTCCTTTCATCGACAAGTTCAGTTTTCCGAAAACTATAAAGGCGCCATGCAAAACCAAGCGAATATGTATGTCATTTCAACCTTCCTTGTACCTATTATATCACTGATACGCTCTGATAGGGGACAAACAATCATCACCAAGAGTACAAATATTCTGTAGTATCTTCGATGCCACAATCACTGCACTGCAAACATGCCGTTACAAACTGATACAGTATCCCTTTTACACTAAGTATGAAGGGTATAAAAATCAACAAAACAATTCACTCTTTTTTAACCACAAAAACCGCAAAGTTACAAAAGGAACCTCAACCCCAAAGTTATAAAACGAACGACAGACAAACTGAACAAATACTGCAATTTTCATCATGATTTAAGAGTGCAAAAGATTTGCATAGCCGTAACCCGTATACTTTTATACAATACTAAACAATAGCTCTTCAACACAATGTTTTTTTTTTTTTTCAATGACAACCAGAGCACACTTAAAGCAGCTTAGTTGGTAACTCTCTTCACTGTGTTGTGATTTATTTATGCCCAATTTGGGCAGCATTTTATATACATAGGTACTTCTCCTTCTTCTTGTTCTTCTTCAGCACAACAATGCCCGTAAATACTTAATTGCAAAAACAAATTCAATTTGCACCAAAAATACCATCCAGGAAGGCAACTCAGCTCCACCGTTCTAGGCGACTACACTTGCTAATAGCGCAGTGTCAGCTTTTTAAGCAAAGGCTACCGATTTTGTTCTTTTGGACTTGTTTACAGGCTCATGTTAAATTCATTATGATGAGGTTATGTTTACAGTAGAGCACGGACGATTGGTTGGCACAAAACAATTGAATTTCTGTTAAAATTCTGGCGCAAATTAGGCAGAAAATTTGCATTTACATTATTTAGGCACAATAGAGAGAGATGTTTTTTCGCTGTTGGGAACACAAAAGCTAATAGAAATAAAAGTGTACTTGGGCTTTTTGCAGTTAAACTAAATTGAATCTGCGAAAAGTAAAATTAAATTAATTATAGATAGACATAGCGTTTCGAAGGGCTAAAGGTTTTGTAAAATTGTAAAATTGACAGAGTTTCAGCGTACATCAGGCGTTTTACTCGATAAAATCCATTGGAAAGTTTTTCTACGAGAACGCGTTTGAATATAGTACATAGATATTTTTTTTTTTTATTAATTATGAAGCAGTCAGTTTAGACTAATTCCAAGCTGGACGTCGACATTTTGCCATTTATATTTTTCGTTCTTCTTGCTGTAGCCACCACCCTGAGCACACGTACTGTACCAATAAATATTTTACAAACATATATGTACATATTTGGTAAGCGAAAAATATCTGCGTTATATTAAGCCAACTCGTGCTCTTTTCTCTATTCGCAGATTGTAGCTCAACAGGATTAAGCAGTGCTTTGCTTTTATAAACAAGCACTTCACAGATACTCTGCACCGCTGCCCATAGCTCATCAGTAGTTCTACAGCACCCTCTACTTATATTGGAAATATGCAAGTACTCTGTCTCGCTGCCCATAACTACCAATAGTTCGGCACAGCACCCATTTCTTATATGGAAAAATACGGTTCTTTCGCCACTCTTACAATTAACATTAGTCTATTGCATCTGCAGTCAATACTCTTACGTATTTGTCTGCGCCAATTTATGTTTAGATCTGCGCCGCCGGCTACTGTGCCGCGCGCATTTTTTAAAAAAAAAACATCTTGCAGGTTGTGGCAATTGCGCTGCACACCTTATCTACAATGCAAGCTTTCCTGCTGCACGTAGTGTCATAGCTGTGTACATACATAAGTACATATGTACAATACGCAGATCTTAACTTTGTTTAATTTGTTTTCTGTCACTCTGCATTTACATTTCACTATGTAGCACATATGTATGTTCCTATGTTTGGTTTATTACTACCCGCCTTGCCGAGTGGCAACATTAGGCACTATGCAGAGAGCAGAGAGAACGTTCCTGGCGACCTTAATGTGGTGCAGCTTTCTTGCGGATACGTTCGTCACCCAAAGATTCGATAGTGTTGTTATTGTTGCTAGTATTAGATATGATGTTGGCTGTATAATACTGCTAACGTTGTACGCTGTGATTGCTGTTGTTGGGGAGCTGCTACTTTCCGAAATAAAGTCATCAAAGTTTTCCAGTACCTCAAAAGGGAAGAGAGGGCAGTTTTGATTTGCACATATGGGATGTGAACTAAGCAAGCTGTAAGCACAATCGATTAGTATTTTTTTTTTTTTTTTTTAATAAATACTGCTTGAGCACAGAGAGTGCACAGAAAAAGTGGCCATTTGAGATGCCTCATGCAAATTCAAACCCTTTCCAAAAGTATCCTGAGGACCGAATAAAGCTTGAGTCACTCTTCAGTCTAACATCGAAAACCAGTATGTAGTAAGCTTATCTGGAAAAAATTGAAACTCACACAGCCGGGCATGGTGATGATTTATATATGTTAGCCAATAGTATGTCGAGCGACAGTTACCGATTAAAACCAATGAGAAGTCCAAGTCGTAGTGACATTTGTCGTCTTATTATAAGCGAAATAGGCCTCTTAGTATGTTCGTTGAAAACTCTAGCCAGAGAAGGCTGTGTGCACTTTTCGTATGGAGGGCCAATGCGCATGTACAGTTTAGCGAGCCTTTGTAAAATATAAACCAAACATAAATACACATATGTTTGATAAATGCACTTAACGAGCGAAGTGCTACACTGAAAATTTATTCTAATCTCTTTTCTTTTTGAAAAATCTCTCTGCTCAGGAATATTCTAGTTCTAGTAATGCGTGTTGAACGCATGAAAGTGATAAGAAAAGTCGCATATATTCGCTGAAATAATTACAATGTAAATCCATTTGCTGTTAAAGATTAATCCGATTGGCTGCTTACTCAAATCTTAAAAAGCATCCAACATTTTGTTTCTATAGGTTAGAGTGGCATATGTTGCTTCTTCCAGGCTTTGCATCAAAATTTAATAGAAACTAAACCTTAGCATATTTTTAGGCTGTGAATTTGTTAATAATTTTGAATACATATTTTCTTAGTGATTTTTTTGCAATCGGGTTTTTGTTTTCATATTAATAATTGCTTTTTACAAACTTTTATTAAGCTTACGATACCATGGGTGTTTCTTAGTTTATTATGTTCAAATCTTGAAACTCGTTTTTCATCTACTTATCTGATTGAGTTGAAATTGGATTTCGGTCGAAACAAATAGAACACCATTACTCGGGTAGTTTTATCAACAAAACAAAGTTCAGTTAGAAACTGTCAATCGGCCACTTTTGACGGCTTGTATGAAACGCTTCTTTAAGTAAATATTAGCTTAACATTCGATATGATAGTTTCTTATGAATGGTCGATGCATGCATGCCCTGCCCATTTTATGCAGTAGTCCCTACACAAAACCATGGTATTAGAGCTTCGGTTCAACTGAAGTTAATGTTAATTTCTTGTTTTTAAGTGGGAACTACAAAAAGTTGACTAAAAATTCTTTATTTATATTTTTAATGTAACGAAATAGATGTATACAGCTACTAATATTGCATGTAAAATTTACATATGTGTACATACATACTATGTATCTTATGTACTATATATACACTTCATATTTATCATAAAAATTGTACTGCATATGCTGCACGCTAAATCTGTTTCTATATTTCTCTCTCTCTCTCTCTGTCTGTCTTTGTTATGCACTACTGTGAAAAAAAATGTGTAAAAATTTACAAATGCAAAAACACTAATTTGAAAATAAAATCTTTCTCTCTCTCTCTCTTCTCTATAAATTTCTTCAACAAAAAAAATTCTCTTTTCTTTTTATAGCGCTTCAAAAAAAAAAAAAAAAAAAACGCAAATCAAACTAAACGCATAAACAAAAACTTAAAAATTTTGCAACACTAAAAAAATCAACAAAAACAAAAAAAAAATACAACTAACCGTTACCAAGCAACACGTTTAATTACAGTTAACTAACAAAATCAAACAAAAGAAAACCAAAAGCAAAGCTAAGTAGTTGGCAATAACACAAACGCAAAAAAAAAAAACAAAAAAAAAGCAAAAAACGCAAAAACGCAAAAAAAAAAAAAAACACTAGTGAAAATCAAACGCTAAAAAGGCGTTTAGTATTTATTTAGACGCTGCTTACTCTTCTTCTACTACTAATTTTGTATAAAGAATCAAACGCACTAAAAATAAAATTTATAGCAAAAGCAAAGTAGTTACAACAAACACAAAAGCAAGCAAAAAAAAAAGACAAAAAGCAAAAAGCAAAAAAAAAGAACTCTATATACACCCTCATTTTTTTGTTTCAAAGCCGAGTACAAAAACAAGCTACAACAATTACTAGCAAACAGAACTCGAAAATCAAACCAACCACAAACACAGGCAATATGAGCCTGAATAAGATTAAGAAACGCGACACAGACTTATGACTCGTAAGAACAAAAGGCGGCGGAAGCGGTGGCAGCGGAAGTCGCTATAAAGTGACCGCGCGCTGTGTACCAGAAGTGAGCATAACGTCGCCGACTAATGGACTTTATCATCATGATACGACAACACCAACAATTAAATACACTACAACAACAACATCATCATCATCATCACAATCAAGTACAACAACAACAACAACAAGTGCAACAACAGCAGCCGCAATTATTTAATCATCATCAAACAGCAACGTCACAGCAACATCAAATTATCAGTAAACATTTTCTGCTGCGAAATAAACAGACTAACAACATTTTCTCATCAGGAGGAGCAACACTTGTCGAGGAGGAGGATTTTAACGAACTGACTGCGGTACCAGCAACAACAACAACACCAATTAGGTGCGTATATAAAAAGGGTGTTTTCATTTTGGACATATAGAACTTCTGTCAAGGACTTTCGGTTATGCCGCATGCAAGGGTAGCTTCGCTAAAGTTCGTATTACATAAGTTTATAGTATAACACCCTGGTGTGAAGAAACGAACTTAGTCATTTAAATACGAGCACAATTTGAAAAGTCAGTAACTTTCGAATTAAATTGATTTGAGCGTAATTCCTGAAGTACCCGATCTGCATCATTAGGTTTGTGTTTGTCAGCTATTGAAAGCAGACGTGAATGTCATACAGACGGACTGAAAGCAGATCGGTGCCGAAATTAATCTCAAACGTGATAGCTTCGAGGCAGAGCTTGACGTTGTTTAACCGCAATATTGTCAAGTATTTGCGCCGTTTCATGAACTTCGATAAAATATTAATTCATTGCAGCAAATCAGCGTGCGTGCAAGTAGTAAATGATTTCTGTTCATCTGTCTAACTTTGATGTCTGCGCTCAATGGTTGTCAACCACAAACTAAATGCTACTATTGCACAACACTTGTACAGTAGTCTATTAACAGATGGCCAACAGCAGTATTGCATTTACTGCTGATTTGATTTTTAATCTTATAAACTTTTATTAGTACCCTCGCTTTGGAGAGCCAAGTAACATTAGCTCTATCTAGTTAGCTTGCCCTTCTGCAAGCCATGACTTGCAAAACTATTGTTATCATTCTCGTTTTGGCGAGCCAAGTGATATTAATTCTAACTTAATTTAATATTACTTTCTTACCTCCTTTTTAAAGAAATACGAACCAATGATTCCACCAGCCCATAAAGCACACAGTGATTTTTTATGCATGTAACGGTGCCTTGAGAATCTCTCGTGGATTTTATTCACTCCAAATGTGGAAAATTTGCTTCGTTGACATGCCTATTGAGGAACGAATCGGTTTCAGCACCAATGATTGCTGTCCTGTGTGTGATCAATTGCCGCTTAACTCGACTCACCTCTGCAACTGTCCGTCCCGTCCGATGAAAATGAGCTCTGTGAAACTATGGATACGTCCAATCAAGATAGCTTTGTTCCTGGAACTCGACACCTAGGCTTAGGTTTCGGTTTATCTTTCTCTTATATTACTTATTGCTGCGCACATTTTTATCATGATATATAATTAAATTGTTTTTTTTTTTATCCTAATACAGCGGAAAAAAAGCTGTTACAACAACAACACCAACCACAATTGTGATAGCAACAAATGCGTCAAACGCAAGACAATTTCCGCCGCTGAAGTTAACCTCGGCGGAGACAACAACAACAATACATACAGCAGCCAACATTCTTGGAGGAGGAGCAGTGGAAGTAGGCGTAGGCGTAGGAGGAACAACAATTGGTGGTACAACGAAAAATGTGCTACAGCGTCAGAAGGCGACTCCGGTTGCCCCAGCAGCAACAACAACAACGACGAATATAACCACACAGACAAGTGACGAACACATCAACGAACCAAACGAACTGACACCATTGGTCACAGCAGCTGACGAACAACAACACACAGAGTTAGAACAAAAGTTCAATAATTATAATAATCAACAACAACAACAACAAAATTCAGCGAATACAGCAACATCGCCCATTATAATAACAAGCTATCAACCCATAGCAGCAACTGCTGCCGCCCCGCAATGCACCACAACAACATATAGTCACAATTCAAAGACCACACGTTCATGGCCGGTAATATATCGTAATCCACATCATTACGATTACGAAGCACTTTACGTGCAAACGACGCAGCCGTCGAGCGGCAATTGTACGTCGCAGCAACAGCAGCAGACAACATCCTCCACATTCAAACAAAATTGCTATTCAAATCAGTTTAAGCAATCGATAATCTATTCCTCAAGCAATGAGGATTTAAATGCATTCAATGATTGCAGTGCAGCGGCGGCAGCAGGAGCAGGAGGAGCAGGTGGTGGCGGTAGTGGCAGTGTTGTTGACAATAGCAGCAGCAGCGGCTGTGGTGGCGGCGGCATTGTTGGCAGCAACAGCACAGCAACAACATCGCAACAAGCAAAAATTCAACAACAACAACAACACCAACAGCAGCAGCAAAAACAAACAACCTGCTACTATTTTACGCCAACTCGCCACAATAGCATTTATGAGCATCCTTCGATACAATTCGATCCCACTGTTTCGTCGGCAGCTGCCGCTGCTGCTGTCGAGAATCTGAGACGTAGCAATAGCATACTGCTGCGTAATAATAGCTGTGCCAAGGTATTACAGCGTACACAATCGAACGGCAGCGGTATACCTGATTCGCCCACCTCGCTTACCTCAAATATGGACGGTGGCAGCGCAACGGGCGCAAATACATGTTGTTCCAATTGCTGCATGGGTCCACCGCCGGTGCTATTTCTATTCGTAACGCTTTTGATGACAACAAGCGCTACGGCAATGCTATGTGCTGCTATTATGACTGATCACTGGGAACATGTTACGTGGGACCGTTCGAGTCTGGATAGATTAACAAATCGTTCCGGCATGCATCTTGAGTGGATGTTGAACGAGAAGGTTGCTATGCTGAAACCGGATAGAAGAGGTTAGTTATATAAAATGATTTTGTATTCATAGTGTGAATTGTATATTAATTTTGACATGAATTTTGTAACGCGCAGAAGAAGGTACATACATATATCCTTGATCAGCTCGAAAATGCGAATCAATGTAGCCATGTCCGTCTGTGTGTATACGGAAATTAGTGTCTCAGTTTTAATGGAATCTTTCTAAAACCGAAGTGTAGACTCTCGGGACACGATATTTGTTGAGGATCACCAAATTTAAACGCCACGCCCACTTTTAATTGAACTCTATCCGCCTTAGTGTCAGGAAAAGCGTAATAGCAATTTCTCAGAAAGTTTGAACACAATTTTACTTACTTATGAGGCGCTATAACTGTTTCTGGATCATGATGGCACGTAGGACAGCCAACCAGCAGCTATAATCTAGTGCTTGCTGGTACCAGTTATTGTTAATACCAAGTATGCAAAGATCTTCCCAGACTTTGTCTTTTCAACAAATGCCCAGTCGCCTTTGCGGACTATATCCATCAAATAAGTTTAGGTTGGGAATGTAAACCCTCTGTGTTGGAGTTTTGGAAACTTTGTGTTCTCACTGTACACTCAGTGCAGTCTATTTAGTTGTGTGTACTCACGCAGATTGCTACACATCAATTTTCCGGTTAATACACTTATTAGAATCGTAATATCAGTTCTGTTTAGCTTCAACGTTGAACGGGTTCTTATTTTGTCGTATTCCGGGGTGAAGTTTGTTTAGAAATACCACATGTTGCGAAGCTGGACCTGCATGCATTTGCGGTACTGATGGTTTTATCTCTGATGAGCATCTTGCATGTTAACAGAGGCATCCAAATCAACTCCTTATTAGAATTTCAATGTGACCTGGCAGCCACACGAGGTGTATACTATAACGCTGGGGCATCTCGTTAAGAGATCTGCGGTAATCAGTAATAGTTTTTGATTTTGATGTGCAAGAGTCTAGTGCTTTTAGCGCTGATTGACTATCGGAGTATTGAAATACAGCGCTTTGTTCCATCGACTGCGAACTTAGGACGTACCTAGCTTGCTGCATGGCTGCTTGATAGACTCTGCAGTATTTTGGAAGTTTAATAGATGCTACTTTCCCTATCTCTGGGGTTTTTCTGGTTTTTTTTTTCTCCTAGCCTTAAAGCGGCGATAGATGCGATTTCTTTCGTCACTAGATCTAGTGCTCGAAGAAGTAGAATTGTGTTTAGTGCTTTCGTCGATGTTGTACGTAACGTTCCATTAAATCCGCACTTTGCACCTTGCTAAATCGGTTTATGATTCTGGTCTTATCCAGAGCTACCCGCCATACTAGAACGCCGTACATAAGTATGAGGCTTACTACATCATTACTTATCTAATAGACTATTGTTGGAGAAAACTCTCATCTGTATATATTAGTTCTCAAAGATGTTTTTTTGTCACAACGCCATATCTCGATATAAAGATTCACTGGAAATGTGTGTGGGGCCACGCTACCCATATAAGAGAAAACCTAAATTTGTTAAATCTCATCAACTATTTGACCGATCGTTATGAAATTCATAGTGTGTGACTATCGTTCGGCAGAAGCTTTCTCGCTATATGACGTTTATTGAAAAGGGCCACTGCAAAACCAAATCTTCATATATGAACAACTGTTTGACCGATTGTTATGAAATGCATAAAGCGTGTTACTGTTGTTCAGAAGAAGGTTTCCTTAGACACGCCTATAGACAAACGATAGTCCTTTTGGTCTCATGTTAAAATTCATAAGTTGACACAACATATGAGGGCAGATGAATATCCCGTTTTCACAGAATGGTTACTTAAATTGTGTAATGAAGTCATCATAGAATAGAAGTTTAAAGATATTAACTCTTTTAAGCTATCTAAATCCCGAAATATTGCTACCCTTATTTCAGACGTATACCATTCAGTTTTGGGGGTATCAGGTTAGGTACCTTGTATTTTCAAACTTTTAGGGATATGCGGGCTATCATCAAATCACCAACCAGTTTCTGCGATTATTTATGGAGCTGGCTTTACCCAAATTTAAGTTATCTCTTGTTTTTAATAATATACTTTCTTTTTTTACTCACTCAACACAGCTGATCATCGTTTCCGTCGTGATAGCGTTTTTCTGGTGCCCATGCATGGCGGCATTTGGACACTCTGCATTGATCTACCCATGCAGGAGCTACAAGAACTGCGTCGCAATACAAAATTTCCACGCGGCGCACCACCGTGTGTTAACTATTTGGCCGGTTCCATGGAAAATGCACGCGGCGAGGAACAACGCAACGATTGGCAGCATAGTGAGTTCCAGACAACATTGCAGCCGCATCTGAGTACGTATGGTACAATCTAGGTCCACTTGATGGTGCACAAATTACGCGAATTCTAGCAACACTGTTACTTATAATGATTTCTAACACGAAAATTGATTCGATTTCTAGCGCACAAAAAAGTTCCACACACTTTTACATATTAGTGTGGAGGTACAATGAGCTACGGTGTATTTTGCGTTAAAAACAGTTGATGATTTGCTTTTTTATTATTTATAAAATACAAATTTTTTTGCTTAACAACTAATTGTGATTGATATCGATGATAATGTTGAAAAAAAAAAAAACAGCGGAAAAGATAAATGTGGCAAATTTAAAGTCAGGTCTCCGTAGAAACCTCATTTTAAAACTTAAGTTATGAAAAAACATGCATGGAAAGGTTGCTGGCTTAAAAGCATAATGTGTAGTGGTAGGGAGGCAAACAGTACTAGTGGTGTTGGTGGTGGTGTCTTAAAGTAATTTTATGCATTAAGTTGTGGCGTAGCAAAAAATTTATTCAAGTGCTCGCTGGTGTATTCCTTTTTTTTTTTTTTTTTTTAAATATTGTAGTATATGTAAACGGCAGTGTCTTTAACTGCCTCCGTTTATGTGTGTGTGTGGTTTGTTGGAATGTGCCGCTCACACTTCTTATGCAATTTATACAGCTGCACGCTTTGCCGGCGAGCATAGAGCTTCTGCCTCTGAATTTGGCTCCTCCGGCTTCTTACGCTTAATCAAATGCGAAATATCTGTAGGCTTGGATGATGAGCTAATTGCCGATGAGGATGCTGTCGACGGCGACGAAGAAGATGCTGCAACGCCATTTGCTGTTTTTGCTGCAACTCCAGCTGCTGCTTTCGAGGATGACGATGATGAGGAGGGTCCAGCGCCATCGGGATTATCACCACCACTCATTGGTTTAATATAACTATCAAGTGCAGCGCGCACTTCAGCAATTGTTTGTGCTTGCATTTCTTCAATTTCGGTGATTTTGGCCCAAATTTCTTGCTTCGTTTCTTCCAAATCTTGTATTGTATTCTTATCCTTTTCATTGGCATCTTTCTTTTCCTTAATTGCATCGATTTCAGCTTCAATCAAACCACAAGCATTCTTAAGTGAAGCAGCGCCCTCCTTATTCAATTGCTGCATCAAAAAGGTCAGACCAATTTTATAGTGTATCTCAGCCATTGCGCGACGATAGTTAGTGGGCAGATCGGCATAGATTCTGAGTGCTTTTTCTATTGTAAAGAGAAATATATTGCATATCATTTAATTACGACACATGTCTTGTAGTACAGCTCAATGACAACATACCATAATCATCGCGTGCTGCATCTAAAATGCTATTCTCAAATTCAATGTTAGCCAACTCCGTTTGAACCTCAGCCAAGTTGGCCAAACCGCTCATCCCTTGACGCGAAAATATTTTGGCAGCTAACTCGAGTATCTCCCAAGCCAATTGTAAACTGGAAGCCTAAAAAGTACATAGTCAAATCAAAATGATTTACTCTTGTTGTCTGTAATTTGAAGAAGTTGAAGAACATTTATAAACTTACTGCCTCATTTTCTTCCTCCTCCTCCTCCTCGGCAACATCATCAGAAGTAGTAGCAGCAGCAGCAGCAGCAGCACCATTGCTACCAGCTGCTTCACCATTTGAAGTGCTTGGCTTTTCATCATCGCCTGCTGTTGCTGCGGCTGCTTTTTTAGCTGCTTTAGCTTCACCATTTGATTTTTGCTCCTCTTCATTAGCGCCAGAGCTGCTTACTTCGGTTTCTTCTTCAGTTTTCTCAGCTTTAGCTGGTGATTCCTTTGATTTCTCAACATCAACCGATGAATCAGCTTCATCGCCATTCTCTTTAATGGCATCAAGTTTTTTTGCACCATTAGCCGCATTTGAAGAGGACGAAGTAGCAGCACCATTTGCTTCTGCCTCAGCTTCATCATCTTCAACATCTTCACCATCATCATCATCATCCTCCTCTGCGTCAGGCACATCGATCACTTTGTTTTCATCCAGTGCAAGTGCTATCAACGATTTAGCATAGCTGTAATAAATAGTATATTTAGGTTCATATTTTAGTTAGTTAATTTAGTTAAACTTACAGCAAATATGGCATGCCTAGCTCATCAGATAATTCGCCATATAGATCCTCATAGAGCACGCATACTTGACTCAATTCATCGGCTGCTTCAGCATAGCTTTTAACAAGAAAATTACGCGAACCATGGCTGTATAGTTCCTTTGCCTTTAGTAGTTTCTCTGAACGTTCTGTTTCTTTTTTGGCTGCATCTGTACTTGATGCCGGTGTAGTTGTTGAAGACTCCTCAGCAGCAGCTGATGTAGCAATTGGTTCTTCAGCAGACATGGTTTAAAACTGGAAAGATATTAAGAGTTTCAATTAGGATAACTGTTGATATATCGAAAAATGTATATTTTGAACATGTAATACAATTTTTTAGGATCGACAATATCACATATCGATACATTTTTCAGGTACCAGCAATGTCACACACATGAACTACGATGTCGGGTCTGACATATACCTAGAAAACTTCAAGTTAGAAAAAGCTTTTCAGAGTTCACTATAAACTAGAGGCCTGCAGGCATTTATTAGACCGGTCTGAGACAGAGACCGATCTAGATCTAGTTGTTGTTTCAAAAAGCGTCTTTGTTAGTTTGAATACTATATTAGTATTAAAGGAGATATGGGAATTTGGATGTATCTATATCTATACTACGGTACTTTTTTATTTAATATATAAAGTTTGTTTGTTTGTGGGGTGTAAGAAGATCATAGGCTATCATATAAGAAAACATTCCAAATTCGTCATATCTTGGAATCTATTTGACGCAGATGAATGAAATATGGTACATATGTAAAGGGAGTCGAGTATAATAAGATCCATTGGAAATATAAGCCACGCTCGCAATATATTGTATAAGAAAAACAAGATTCTTCAGCGACTATTTGAGCGATCGTAATGAAATATTTGGAGTTACTAACGATCAGACGATCGTAGGCCGTATATAATTTTAAAAATAAAGAAAGAAATGAGCGGTGCCTCCATATGACATTTGGGATTTAGGTATATATTTGGTGGTACCAAGTCCCCCTAAATAAAGTCGAGACACCGGAAAAATAATGTTCACTGAACAAATGAGCGGTGACATGACCCATACAAGATAAAGTATCATATAAGTAGCAAAATTTGTAATTTGACAGCCAGCTGGCTGATGAGAGCTCGTAGCTAGTCCCAAAACAAATGTTTCAAAACAAAAATTAATGCAATGAGACATTTTTGCCATTTCTTTAATGTTCTATTAGTCCAATAAATGCAAATAGTAATCAATTTAATATACTGCAGGGTACAATAAGTATAGACAGTCATCTAATTTAATTTTGTATGAATGTATGTATATGATATGAATATATCGATGTTATTCATTCGATTTTTACAAGTACTTCAATCACAAATGATTTGTCGATATTTGAAATGGATTTATTGTTTTTGCTTAAATCCATATTTCAATTAGAAACCAAATCCATATTTCAATTAGAAACCAAAGCTCATTGTACGTACGTTCAAAAATTTGATTAACAAGCGCAAACAAAAATCATTTTTATTTAATTAAATGTTTAAGTTTCTTACTAACAATTGGAATATGTAAGAATTAATTTTTTTTTTTTTTGTAAACGCACATCTACTATATTATCAAATGTCCACGTAGGTTGTACCCGCAGCGTCACTTGGTGTCGTATTAAGTACTTGTTCTAGTATATTTCTTTCAAATATTCATTTCGTTAACAAATCTAAATCTACTTTGCTTTGCTTTGTGATTTCAATGTTAATTAATTATATCGCTTAAATAATATTCCTAAAACACACACGCTAATACTTTTCATAAGCACTGTAAAATACACATTTTATGATTCATTATGTTCGAGTGCTTATAAGAAAAACCACTTTCGGATGCAATTAACACTTTTTTAAGTGCTCTCGTTTGAAATATCCGGATTTATTAAGGTTTTCTGGTTTTTTTTTTTTGCGTACAAACCAAAACCAAATGTCCTTATTGTTTATTCCATTCGTATATAAGATGAAACACATTCACTAAAGCTCTGCATCACACTAAATGTACTTAACAGCCAACCATCCATCCATCCGTCCATTCATTCAACTGTTTACCACCTAATCTACGAACAGCGCCAATAACATGGTTGCTAGCCACTTGTAATTACACTTTTCAGTTAGTTTTAGTTGTTTGTGGTGTTAGTCCGTCCGTCCGTCCACATCTGTGTAAGATATTCTGTCCTATTTTAGGTGTGTGTGGCATTGTATTCACTGAGCGCCACAAAACCAATCAATGATTTGCTTGTTTGTCGCTCTGCTTTTTCACTATAAATCACTTGTTCGATTGTGTAGTACAGGATATTTAAAAGGATTTGTAGAATATTGACGTAAAATTGTCTGTTTCATGATATAAGCTTACAGTTTATAAAGTAATTGAACGGCTTCCAAAGCTGGCATTTGTTGCTGCAGTTGGCGAGACGACTTTTATAATGTTAAGTTTGGTATTATGGCATTAAATTGAATACACTACTCATTAGCTTTATTTATAATATATTTTGTATTAAGTAGCAGTTTGTATTGTACATAGAAAAGTTCGTCGAAGGTAAATATAACGAGAAATTCTCGGCCTCTAGTTACCTTAACCATTTATTCAGAGTACAGATGCTTTAGAAATGAAAGTTTTTCAATTAACCATTAAGTAGCAGCACAGAAAACTGACAAGACAAATAAAAATTATAACAAGTTCTTGTCTTTGTGATTTTCATTGCTGTACATTTATGATACACAAGTTATTCATGATAAAATCAAATGCGAGAGCAATACAAAATTTGTAAAACAAATCTTAAAATTATGCCAAATCCAGAACTTTTTTCCTTTTTTTTTTTTAAATAATTTTTTTTATACAGTTTCAGAGCATACGTTTCTACGGTATACGATTTCAAAATTTTTAAATAACAAAAATGAAATCTTATTATATTCTTCTGCATTTTGTACAAGCAATTTTAAATAATCAAATTGAGTTTTTGTTAAAATAAACCAAAAAAAAAAAACTATAAACATTTTCTTTGAAATCTTGTACAGGAATGCAAAATCTTTCGATTTCCTGCTCACTCGTTTGTCTCATCATACTTGGCAGTGCTGCGCTTGTCGGCGCCTTTGGCGTTTGTCAGCGTCAAATAAGCGCTATACTAATTACAGGCGTCATGTATCTACTGGCAGGTATGTACACAATTACAATTCAATACAAATATGTATGACTCTATATAAATACTCAAACTAAACTATCTACAATTGCAGCACTCTTTGCGCTTTTTACGCTCATGATCATACATTTCAAACGTCAACAGGGCCGCCCCATGCTCGATAGTGATTACGATGGCACCGTCGATGGTATAGTTGCGCGTCCCGGTGGTGTTGCTATTATGGCAAAGCCTCTACTAGGCGCACGCATTTTTCTTACATCATGGAGTTTGGATCTGGGCTGGGGCGGTGTAGTGCTCTGTGCTATAACATCGGTACTCTGGATACTATTGTCGAAGATCATGCGTTACAACCCATTTTCAGCGCTAATGATTTAGCTAAACGCAATGCTGTACCTAAATTTACCTAGTGTACGGCAGTATGAACAAATCAAAGGGAAATACATATTATAAGAAATACTACATAAAAAAAAAAAATTAAATAAATAAATAAATTCAATTTAAGTTCTAAATCAATTTAGAAGAAGAAATGATATGAGGAGATTACTTGATTGATTGATTGATTTAATGTGAACATATTCAACAGCTTTAGTGTGCAGTGTTTAAAAAAAAAATAAAAATAAAAAAACTTTATATAAAGTTGGAGATATCTACGATACATAAATATTAGAAACAAAAAATATAATACTAGCATAATTATTTAAGTAGCTGCTGTGCTGAATTGGCTACAAAAAAAAACGCAAATGCCTATAATAAATCTGTATGTATGCCCTACTTACTTAAAGTAAAATTTATATCAAAAACAACGTATTTCGTTAAAATGAAAATAAAATAATTTGAATTCTAAAAGAAACGAAATTGAACCAAGCAAAATTAATATAAAAAAAAATAAATAAATAAATAAAAAAAAAACCTACGAAAATTGCCTTGTTATATACTCATATATTTTATACTATTATAAATAATAAACTTATATTTATTATTATTGCTTATAAATTTATTGTAAATTAAATTTACGTCTTTACTTATGACTTCTCTTTACGAAAGAACGAAAAACTACTATATTTACATACAAATCTTTTTTAATTACTTTTACACAAATTTATGCAAAAAAGAAAAAAAAAGAAATCAACTCTTATAGGGCCTCTCTATTGGGCATAACATTAACATTCTCAACATTTTCCCAATAAACAGGCAAATGATCGATATCGTTAACATGTGAGTGGCAAAATGACGTTCGCTATAATTAAAAATCAGCTGTGAGTGGCAAAATGACGTTCGCTATAATTAAAAATCAGCTGTGAGTGGCAAAATGACGTTCGCTATAATTAAAAATCAGCTATGAGTGGCAAAATGACGTTCGCTTTAATTAAATATCAGCTGTGTGTGGCAAAATGACGTTCGCTTTGATTAAAAATCAGCTGTGTGTGACGATGATAATATGATATCGAAGAAAAACATAATTCGTTCGAGGCGAATGGCAACATTCACCGAAAATGTTGAGAATGTGATAAATGTTGGCCGTTGGAAAGGCTCTCTAATACTACTTTATTGTTCGAAATTTTTGCGCTGCTTTGTTGTACTGCTTAAGAAATTTACGCGCAAATAAGATATATATGTATATGCTTCGATAAAACACACGTACTTACTACATAAATATAAGAAAAACAAAATTAACTATACTCTAAGTATAGTTATAAGCAAATATTTTCTTTAGTGTTTTTAAAGTAAAAAAAAAAAAATAAATGCTTTACCAGATGCAAAAATACGATATAAAAACTGAGGAATTATTATTTAATTTATTAAATTAATATATAGATGATCTATTAGAATTAAATAACATATACTAATGTAAATGTACCAAAACAAGATGCATTACAGAGTAAACAGAAGTTTTCCAAAATGAAAAGAAGCACACTTAATCGACAAAATTAATTCTTATTATTCAAAAAGTCTCAAGCAGCTTCGATAGAGCTGTGAATGTCACTGCAATGATGAATGGCTCTTTTTAAACATTTAGAAATCACATGGTGCCAAATCTGTCGAATACGTCTTTCGTGAGCTTTATGCTGCTTAAAATCCAATTTTGTTCCAAAAAAAACCAGTCACAAGTATCGATCCATGAACGTACTAAAGACGCCAACTTTTTTGTTTACTACATTCTTAACCGCCGTTAAGATCGTTGAAGGGAACTCTTTATGAAAACTTCCCTTCAAATATTGAAAACAAATTATTGATTTCACTTTTAACTTCTCCAAATGGTTTTTTTTTTTATACCGAACAATATTGAAAATACTTCGTTTCTCCAACAATGTTGTACAACAAGTCACATTTGTTAACATTCTGAAAAAGGATAAACAAATGTCACCATAAGTTTGTTGCCTAAATTGAAACGTTTCAGTGAAACCTTAACCAAAGTTAAACAGACAAAATAATGTTCAATCATAATTCTTGTTCTGAACACATTTTCGACAATGAATTCACAAATGCGAGTCATCAGCTTTTAATGAAAATCCCCACTCCAGTTTCAATACACTTATTACAGCGAACCAAAACAATGTTGCAAATGCGTGTTCTAGCTCATTTTGTGAAATTGCCTCTAGTGCTTGTGTTGTATCTGTTTTTATGGTTGAAATATCATAAAAAAAAAAAACATTAAACATATTTTCAACTTCAATTTTGGAAATAGAAAGAAATTGCACGGGGCCAACTCAGCTGAATACGGCGAATGATTCAACAAACAGACTTGATTTCGAGCCAAAAAAATTGCAAACAATGAGAAGTGTATTTCGGTGCATTACCATGCACCTTCTGCCCATCAGACGCTTCAAAACTTGAAGATAATATGCACCAGAAATTGGTTGTTCTTTGGGAGTGCTAAAAGCACCATGCTTCATCAACAGTAACAATTGATTTTAAGAAGTTCGGATCGACTTCTCTGTAATGATTTTTAGCATTGCGAACATTTGCAATGAACTCACGTATGAAAATGATGTCCGTGCTGAAACTGGCGTTCCTTCACGATTATTTACTTTTATATGGTTCATGTCTCCGAACTTATTTCTCGCACCGTGTAGGATATTAACGACGGACTATAAAATGCTAAAATCCTGTTTACTTCTGAATGCACCTTATAAATATACAAGGTATGTCGCAAAAGTTTTTTTTTTTGTTTTTTCTTTTTTTATTCAAAATAGTTTCCTTGTGCTTCGTTACAGCGTTTTGCACGGTCAATAAGCAATACGAATAAGTGTTTCAGGTCATTTTTCGGATGTCTCATTGGCCAGCCCGACTTTTCACCGACATCGATCTTCTTGAAAACGTTTAAACCACTCGTGAACATTACTACAATTATCACCATAAACTTGTTTCATCGTTTTGAACGTTTCGGTGAATGTTTGTTCGAGATTCATTTTTCGACCTATGCCCAAAAGATACTGTCACTTTTAGTGCGATAACTTCGCTTGTAGTGGTCCGATTGTCATAAAAAGAACCTACCAATAGGTGGCGCCACTAGAAAAAAACTATTTTTAAAAAGTCCTGTTTCTTTTGCGACAGACCTTGCACATACAAAATAAAACAGCTGAAAATATTGGAAAACAATAAATTTAATTGTATGTATTTTTATGTAAACGCTTTGCCTTAACAAAATTGAAAATTTAATAAATATGAAAGATATTTCTTTTAAAAAGTAGCAGTGTTCTGGCTTGATTATATATTGTATTCCTGGCTAACATCAGAAATTATAGTTTAATATAATGCAAAACTTACTGAAAAGTTTTCCAAAACTTGAAAATTATTGGTAATATCGAAAAAATGTAAGCAACAGTTTGTTTAAAAGATTTTTCTACTATTCATACATACTGTAAATAGTATTATAATTTCGTCACGCATTAAAGGAAACATCGTATTCCCTATATTCTTCATCAGACGAAGCGCACGAGCCATGTACATCTGTCCGCTGTCTGTGTGAATCAAAGCCAAGCCATAATGTTACCGACTTCATGTTCTATTGTAGGTTTTTCTGGAACTTGAAATTTGGCTTATGCCAAAAATTTTTGTTTTTTTTTTTACTTGTTCCAAAATAAAATTGGCTAAATAACAGATGCACTTGGCGAAGTTTGCGGCTTCTTTTTGTTAAACTCAACCCTTAATTTCCAAATAGCATCGAATCCTGCTTCACTTTTCAGATAATAAGGTACGACGCTTATGTGAAAATCTTGTTAGGCGTGTTTCGGCCCTTATGTGTCACACGATTGTCATCACAAAATGTAGAATTGTGTATTGGGACTTATCATTAACCAATTCCTTTTCTTGATATCTCCAATAGTCTACAAGTATAAACAAGCAAAAGAAAAGACAAGCTAAGATTGATGCTACAAAAACGAAATTTTATTGCTCTTAGATAATATCAAGCATGTACATGTCTATAGCGTTTCTGTCTAAACTTTGCACTTGATCGGGTCCATTTTAAATTACAATATATACTATGCGAATTAGACAATTTCCTTTGCCAAAAGTTAAAGAACAATTTACAACAATTTAACATAATGGCATTCAATCTTCTCTGTCCCCTGTATATATTATTCAAGTACCAAAAAATAATCAGCTACAATATTTATCCAATAAAGACAAAAAACACATATGTACACATATAGAAACGACGACATTGTCATCAAAGTTCAATAACATTTTGCTGCAGCCGTGAAATAAACAAAACACAAAAAAAATTAAGAGCAAACGAACTCAAGAACATGTGTGAATGAAATTATTATTTTAAATTTAAGCTAATGAAACTTCAACAAGTCGCAATTGAGAAAAGAGCGTAATGAATGCGCGTAGCGAGTTATTTTTAATGTCGGTTTTATTAATACCCTACAAAAAAAGGTACTTTCAGCTTTGCAGTCACCTTAAAGAAAATAAAGTTAACATTAGCTCATCGCGGTGACTTGTTTTAGCCGTATCGGATGCTGCTCGCATATGCTGATAATATTGACACCATTGAGACGAACGAACGGCGAGTTAGCAGGGCGTTCTCGGAGATTGAGAAACAGTAACGTCTAATGAACAATGAAGCTAAATATATCGACCCAACGATACATATTTATATATTGAAGGGGATACATCGAAGAGGTTCCATATTGATCGATACATACATACGTCGATGTATCGAAATATTCCGATACATAATATAGCCTCTTGCTCTGGTTTGTACTTGCTCCTCAATATGTATTTGTCGATATATTGGAGTTTTGGTGACAATCCATCGATATATATATTAACATTCCTTCACGAAAAAATATTTCTATATACCTTTTGATCAAAAATTATCTGCAATTACTCAATAAAACGAACCTCGCTTCACAAATGGTCAAACTATTTTTTTTGTCGAGATCAGTACGCAGTTTGCCTAAAAATATGGTATTTCCAACGAAAACGACGAAACGTTAAAAAAAAAGAATACGGAAATCGAAGATTGTCAAAAACATGGACATACCAGAGTATATGTTGACGATTTGTCTTGTTCTGGTCGTTCTGATCCACCTCTTCAACTGAGGAAAATATAAACAAATAAAGCAAAACGTTTGGATCGATGCATAGCATTTGGGCATGAGATGAGTTGAAACGCGACATATGCTTAGTTTGCTGATGTCGTTGGGCAAACTCCGTATCCGTCTGATTTTTTTCAATTTCCATGGCTCAAGTTGCCACGATTGAGCAGAGGACGATGAAAGCGATTCCAAAATCGGCCTATAAAAATTGTTTTGAAGATTGGAAGAAGCGTTGGTATATCAATATTGTGACCAAATAAATGAAGTATAATTGAACCGTTTTTCTTTTATTATTTATAAAATTGTATATTGATAATATATTGATTCGCCAATTATTTTTCAGTCAATGATTGAAATCCCTCTCTCGTCACAAAGAACTACCTTTTAACATTAACAGAGTAATAACAGCAACTAAATACTGTTCCGACATGCGCTAATTCTAACACACCTGACCAAGGTGAAATTTGAAAACAACTTCTATTAAAATTCACCACTGATCACTGCCAAGATATTAGCACAGCCAACTACAACTATTGTTAATGGTGAAAAAAGCAAAGAAGAATGTTTTGAGCGTCTTTTATATCAGTGCCGGAACAAGATATTTCTAAATGACATATCAGATATCTTCAGAGACACTAAAAAAGTTTCCGGAACTGGCACAAGTAATGTTAATAACTGAAGTCTGAATAGGACATGTGACTACATGTAGCATTAGAGAATCGAACGACGTTGAATTCAGCTTGGTATACAACCATCTTTTTGTCAGAAGTCTTAAATGAATGGTAGAAAAACAACACAAAACGGTAGATCACCTTGCTTCATGATAATGCCAGCTCTTACATATCGAGTTTTACTTTGGCGAGTCTTACTTTTGTAAAACAAAAATTAAATTGTTCGGTCGCGTGCCGTCAGCCTCAGCTTAGCACCCATTGACTTCTTCTTACTCCCTCAAATCAAAAGTATATTGCGTGATCAACGAATTACATCGCCAGAAGAAGCGGTAAAGACGTTCAAATTTGCATGTTTTGAAGATACCATCTTCAGTGTTGAAAAAATTCTCTTCGATTTGGTTTTTGCACATGTAAAAGTGTATTAATGTTCGTGGAGAATATTTTGAAATGCAATAAAATCTTTTCCAGCGATTACTTTTAGTTCTTTTTTAGTTTTTGTGGAACCTTTTTTTTTTGTACAGATATAAAGATTATACGAGTTTTGATGTGTTTGGCATTTTTGCAATCGAAAAAAAAATTGGTCAAAGAATCTATATATATAAAAATGGAAGTATTTATGTATGTTCCCTATAGACTACGAAACCGCTCAATATTGAAAATAGTCCAGTGGGTGACCCTGTGAAGTTTCGTAGCGTTTGGATAAACAGAAAATTTGTTGGATTTTTTTTTTTTTTTTTTGTTTCAATAGGAAGGAGCATGTGGACGGTGGGGAAGGGGGTTGGAGTGGCAGGAAAAGGGGAGGGCCGCGTACAACGTTGCATGGACCTACTAGTCTGTATTAAATGTTGTATAAAAAATAAAACTACGTACTCGAACGCACTTAAAGTGTTAACTGTGGCATTAGGCATGTTTACTTTGAACAAAAAACATTTTTTTTTAGTAATACAAACTCTTCACAGAAGGCTGAGAAGATGTTAATGACGACGGTCGCCCTGTAGTTCCCAGCACTTCAACAACCGATGAAAACTTTGAAGCAGTGAAGAAAACTGTTGTGGAGTATCGTCCAATCACTATTAAAGAAATTGTGGAGAATGTCGGCATATAGGTTGGCACATGCCATGCAATTTTTCGGATGTTTTCGGCATGATACGTGAGGCAGCGAAGTTTGTTCCGTATTTGCTAAAGTTTGACCAAAAGAACCTTCGCTTGAGCATCTTTTAGTAGCTGTTGAATGACGTCATTGACGATCCAGACAAAATGGTAGCAAAACATGGGTATATGGTAATGACGTCGAAACCAAAGCCCAATCATCTCAATGGAAGCGGCCAGAAGATTCAAAACCAAAAAAAAAACACGCCATGTTCTATCAAATGTGAAGATTTTCACTGTTCGAAGTTCGTACAGTCAAAAAGTAGTATTACCTAGAAGTTATGCGCCCATTGCGTGAAGGAATATGAAGAAAATGCAAAACCATTCATGGCTTTTGCATCACGATAATGCACGTAGACATGCATTGCCACACCATAATCATGCCACGGCGACCGCATTCACTGGACTTGGCTCCCTGCGATGTTTTCCTGTGCACAAAACTGAAAAGACCTATGAAAGAACGGCGTATTGCCACGATTGTGGAGATAAAGACTGCATCGTTGGATAAACTCAAGGTAATACCAAAAAACGCATATGAGTAGTGCTTCGAGGAGTGAAAAAAGCGATGGCACAAGTATATTACATCTGAGGAGAATTACTTTGACGGGGACAAAATAGATATTGATGAATAAATAAATATTTAAAATAGTCACTTTTTACCTACGTTTAGCATTTAAGGCTTAATTTTTTTTATAGCTGCTATACGATTTGAAACTTCATGTTGGTTCCACTGAAGTCAACGTATTTTTGTTGTTGCCAAGAAAGAAAAGTCAGCTGAAATGTTACTAACAATGCAAAATATAACAAAACAAGCTAAACTAAAAGAAGGAAACAAACAAAAAAAAAAAAAAAATAGATGAAGAGCCAAATGCGAAAGAAATATAAAAGCGAAATGTAAAAGAATTACAAAATATTTTCCCTAGCAGCTCGCGGCGGCAGATGCAACAAAAACAACAACAACAACAACAACACTATAAGCAGCAATGGAAGCGCGCGAAAGATTACAAAACAACGCGCAAAAAAGTTCATTCACCTGGCACTATCACCCGCCACCGACAACGAAGAAACAACTTCGACGGAACGTCACAACAACTTTACGTAGGTTAAGCAAACAAGCGAGTAGGCGGTCGGGTGAAAGGGTGAACACGCACTTTGTTTCATACACATGCATATGCATATGCATATGTACATGTGCATAAGTATGTAAGTAAACAATGCTTCTCAAAATTTTATATTTAACACACATTAAGCAAAAATAAATTATATTAATAACAAGCGAAAAATATTGCTGTAATTCGTTGAACCTTTGACGACGTGTGAGACTTCGCTGACGCCGCCATTAATAAAAGCGAGCGAAAAGATTCGTAAGTCACAGAAAAACACAAATATACGCACCTTTATCAATTCTTTACACTTTTAAAAATAAATTATAGCGTTAGGCGCACGTTTTATTTATTTTCTATTTACAATTATACGTCCAAACGATAATTTAACACTTTAATTGCGCAAATAATTGCAAATTTGCAAAAAAAACATACCGCTTTGCTGCTGCTTAGTGATGTATTGATATGTGTAAAAAAAAGCGGAATGTGTGCAGCACGATATCGATACTTTCGTATTCTGTGCAGTGCTGCCAACTTAAATATATTAAGCCACATGGTGTGTAAATTTTTGGCGCTTAAATTCAAACGGAAACATTTATAAATTTATATTTGTTAAAAATTGTATAAATTATTGTAAAAATATTCATATATATAATATTATAAACATATTGAACATATTAAAATATACTATGCTGCTTTATTTTACCAAGAATTTAATTGAAATACAACATACAACACATTGTTCTTTAATTTTTTCTGCTAGAAAGAAGTCGTTTTACTTAAAGCTTTCCAGTCTAGTTTTCTGCTTCATTATTAGCAATACTAGATATGACACCGTGGGTTATACGCCCATTGCTAATCGATTTGCGAATAAGAGAAAGATTTAAATGAAGCTAAGCTTTAATATTTTTATATGACAATAAATGTAGTGAGTATACACATTTCCAAATTTCCGTACTGATAAATAACAAGAATGAGAGTTGGAGTTGACTTCGAGATACACTGTGCTTCATTTAAGGCTCTCTACTCTACTAAAACCAAAAGAAAAGAAAAAAACCGTGAAATAAACAAGACAAAACAGGACGATAACTTATATAACAATTTCATATGCTACGTTGTTCATTTATTAATACAATTTTTTGAAAATGAAACAAAAATGCTTTTGGGGAGAGCGTTCCCCAGTTCCCACTCCCTGGATCCGTCAATGATAAAGTATATATATTCTTGATCAGCTCGTCAAGACAAGTCGATCTAGCCATGTCCGTCTAACAGATGCTGCGCATTTTTTATGGACCAATTTTTTAGATATCTAACTGAATGCCGGTATTTAAGCTACTTTTTGTCCCTGCTCTATGGGGTGTCCACTTTTTGGGGTAGTCCCCATACAAACCCTTCGTCCACTTATGTGTTTTTATATGAGGAACTTTTTTATTTAACTGAAAATCAGCTTGAAATTCGATTTAAATGTTTTTTATGCATTTACATGTAACAATGCGAAAATCGTGATGACTGTTTTGGTTTTACTTTACTTTTGTGCTTTTAGATGTAAGACTTCTTAAGTTTAATCAATATTAGCTTAAAACATGGTGTGGAGGGTTTTTATATACGACCGCTTCATATACATACATATACTAATGCGCTTGTACCGCCCACTTTTTGGGGTAGCCCCCATACAAACTTATCGCCCACTTTTATGCTTTTGTATGAAAAACTTCTACAATATCAATATCAACTTAAAATTCGATTTAAGTGTCAATGGTATTAGAGGTCAATGCTATTAGAGGTTTCGGTGAAACCGAAGTTGATGTTTTTTCTTGTTTTTCTTTACTGTAAGCGGTCGTTGGTAAAAAAATTATGTTTCCTCTAAAAAAAATTGTTTTTAAAAAAACAAAAACTAACAACAACTAGCCAACTTTCAACAACTTGAGAACACATGAAGAGAAGAATTTATAAAATTTATACACAATATTTAAACAGAAAAAAAGAAGTAAGGTTTGGGCTTGGCAAGTTGTTCCATGTGTGAGCAACTCTGACCCGAAAAGATTGTTCAACAAGCGAGGATGTAATGCTTGGAATAATAATCTGATAATTTCTTTGAGGACTTGAAAATTGATAAATATTAGTAAGATGAGAAGGATCCATTATCTTTAAAATATGCAATTTGTTTCTTAACCTGTAACGGTATTGCTAATTGCTACATTGAAGTTGTACAACCTACATAAAGGAAAATTTATACTTGCATATAAGTGATTAATGTGATTTTCAAAAGAAAAAATTTGTTTAAGAGAAATACCAAGAGACTTCATAATGGCCGTATGACACACGAATACTATGAGCATAAATTTTCACCTTCATTTTTGTTAGAGCAGATCAGAAGAGGTTGAAATATAGTTTCACCAAAAAGTGAAACGAAAACCAAGAGGACAGCTATGAGGAAGAATACCATATATATATGAGCATCTATGCGAAAGATAAAACAACTCTGGACACAAAAATGACAAAGTACCAAGAGTTCGGTAAAAATAGTATATTTATCTATATTTTTATGGTATATATTGCTTAATTCTGTCACTCTTTACACAAAAAGTGTATTAAGGGCCAAATACACCATTCACACATTTGATCAAATGTGTGACGCCCACACAACTTTCAAATCTATTTCGTCAAATATGCATTTTTGTTATTTTTTTAGTACGTTTTTGAAACGTGGTTGTGATTTTCCATTTTTTTTTTTTTAAATAAATTTTTCGCAATTTTCCACAATTTTCTTTGTCACTTTGTCACTCTTTGCGCATCGAAATGTATTTTGAATCCAAGCCAAATTTTTCCACCCAAATCACATACGTCTGTACAGAACGAAAAAATAAAAATCCCAAATCGCCAAATACACCCGTCGACGTGTAAAATGTTGCTGTATGTATACATTTATATCCCTTTCGACCGCCTAAAATCCCAAAACAATGAAGGGGAAAATAAATGCTCATAGTATTCGTGTGTCATACGGCCATAAGCAAATGTAATACAGCTCTTAACGAATAAGTATTGTTTATGTTTGGTAGTGTATACTTAGCTTACGCTTACTGCTGTTACGTCTTGCTGTACCACCCTGTGCTTGCACAGCAGCTGTTCAATGTTTAACACACTGGTTGCGGTTTAGAGCAATTCCAATTTGATTTTATCGCAACAAACGGTTCGGTAGCGTTAACGAGGTCGGACGTGTCTCGCACGCGCTTTTATTGTTAATAGTGATATTTTATAAAGATATTTTACTACAAATATTTATCGCAAAACGAAAAAGAAAAAAAAAAACAAATTAATATAGCACATAAAAACGCATTTATAGCGCGCAACAATAACAACAACAACAACAAAAAACCATAACAAACGTGCAACCCACACACACATACACAGTTATACGGTACCGTTAGTGTTTGAAGCTTTGATTTTTTCTTATAGTGTCAAGTGAGAAATTCTCCAATTGAATTTTTGTTGTAAAGAAAATAGCAGCGGAGCTTTAAACAACCACCAAATCGAAAGAATATATGTACATGTAATGCTATAGCGGCGGCATTTATTATTTAGCATATGTCAAATTAAATGTAAGTAATTTTTGACTAAAATATTTGCACCCAAGTAAATTTACTTGTGTAAGAATTTCTTTATTGATTTTTGTTTTGTTTGGTTTGTTGTTGTTCTTGTAATTCATATGACCTTTTATTCTGTTATGATGGCGCCTTTTGCCTTTTGTTTTTGTTTTTGTTTTTTTTCTTCTTCTTTTATGGAGGTGCTGAGCAGAGCAGTTGTTGACCTGTGCAGTGGTCAGTCTCGGCGTTGTTGTTGTTGTTGTTGTTGTTTATCAAGTTTCCTGTTTGCTTTCTTTTTTTTTTCTACTCCACTGCTCCACTTTTTATTTAGTTTTATTTTTTTTTTTTATGAAGCCCGAAAGCAAATTACATGTCCCCCGCTCGTCAAAACCAAGAGTAGTCAAAGGAGTTAAAAACGGCCAACAAAAAAATTTTTTTGAAGCCAGTTGCGCCCGAGGGGTGTACAAACAACCAAACAAACACAAACAACAAAAACAACAAAATTGGGCCTAATGCCTACCATGGTCTTTTTAAGTCAGCTTTTAGCTTGTTAGCGCACATTTAAGTTGGCCAAGTTTGTTGCACATTTCTGGACATTGTTTATGAAGGCAGAAGCAGCAAAAAGAAAGACGTCAAACATAATAATAATAATAATAAAAAGAAAACGTCAGACATGGTCAGGCTAGAGACTTGCTTTGCTTTATAATACACCTTACACATGTAGCGTGAAAGAGTGGCTTATTACTTTCTACGAAGAGTTTGTAACGAATTAAATATTGAATATTAAAATTTAAAATTTTATAGAAAAGAAATTTATAGATAAGAAATTTATATAGAAAACTCTGGCTGTTCTGAATGTTTCATAGTAACAACTGATTTCGGTAGTTTCAGAGAGGTTATACAGTTCATAACGCCTTGAAATTAAAAAAAAAAAAATAAACTTGTTTTTTTTTTTTATTGTGTTAAATATGCAAAATTTTATGTTAACACGCAGCATTTGCTGATGGTTTTAGTTTTCTGCTTTAATTGAAAGAAAACTGCAGCTGAAGCGAAGTTTATGGTGACATTGCTTCAACTGATAAATCATATAGGGAATGGTTTCGACATTGCAAGAATTGTGATTTCAGCTTTGCAGACAAACCTCGCTCTGTATAGCCAAAAAACAAATGAAAAAGAAATGGAGACATTATACGTTGAAATTCCGAGTCAAATGCAAGAGGCGCTTGCAGAATCATTTGGAGTGACCCAACAAGCAATTTCTGTACGATTGAAATCCATGGAAATGATTTAAAAGTAAGGCAATTGGGTGCCTTTTGAACTAAAAATGAGACACGTTGCTAGCAGCCGATTCAAAAACAACCGGAATACGAGCATAGATATGAAAAAGTTATTATTCTGCATGACAACGCACGGCCTCATGACGCAGAAGTTGTGAAAATATATTTAGAAACGCTAAACTGAGATATTTTATGGCAGCTGCCGATGGAATTCGAAAATTGACTGAGAAGTGGAAAAAAGTAGTAACCAGCCATGGAAATACTTTGTTTAAACTTTTTCATTTTTTCAGAAATAAATGTATTTTTCCCAAAAAAAATGTATCGACTCCTAATATATACCAAATCTCAACAATCTGCGCATCAGTAATCCGCAGTAACAAACTCTATGAATTTCATAAAGATATCAGTCAAGTAGTTGCTGAGATATTACTTTGAATTTGATTGTTCTCTTGTATTGTCGGCTTAGTACCGCCTACTCATTGCGGTGAAGGTAAACTTCAAAATGATGGCTCCATCAATGAAGTAATAAGATAGATATGGCGACCGACAAACAACAAATTTAAGATAGTAGTACTATATGTTAAAAAAAAAAATTCGCCAAATCATATCCAGCCGTCTAACTTTTTGAACATTCAATTACTTGTTTGTTTTTCTATAAGAATTTTAAGTAGCAATTGAATACTTACTCAATTCACTCACAGAAAACGCATGATAAGGGAGACGAGGTGGTGGTGTGTTTGGGCGGTACCTCAGCTGTAAGCGTTCAAAATCTTCGTGCTTTCGGTTGGTTAGATTTTGTATTTAAGATGTAGATAACTTAGGCTCTTTCTGTAATTCCAGAAAATACCAAACGGGGAAATACCAAACGCCTCAGGGTTATACTTCAACGAAATTGTAACAATACCGCCTAAAAATTATTAAAAAAAAGCAGTAATTTATCATTGAAAACGGTTTTATTGTGTTTCAAAACATTTTGCATGAGGAGCAGTACATTCGTTTGAAACAATTTTAGATGCACTTTTGCCACTTAGAAATGGGTAACTCAAAAAACAAGCAGTCTAAAAGCTTCAACGATTTTTTCAGGCACCGAAAAATGTTGATCTCACAGTTAATTTTGTAATGTGCGGACACAAAAAGAAGTCATTAGTTGTGTTTGTGAGAGCTCGCGTTGTCGTTATGAAGGATGATTCGTTTTGGTTTTCAGCAATTCTCTGTAACTGCTGGCAAACATATGGTTGTGTACCATTCAGAATTGACAGTCATGATTAGTTCTTCCGGAGAATGTCATGTCATGTCATGTCACTATAAAAATTACAAATAGTGCTCGTACATCAAAACGTTCTGCGCACTTTTAAATGGCAGCTGGTACCTAAAATCACTTAGGGCTGCCAGGATGCACAATATAGTAAAATATATACATGTATAAACCAATATTTTAAAATCTGAACCATTTTATATTAGTTGTTCTTGGATAGAAAAACTGTCGTTGATTACATTGTGTTTAGACGGTTAAATTAGTTTGACTAGAATTTAAATTATTTTTATCATTTTGGTATTTTGCACACAGCAATTATTCGGTCTACTAATGATCACATAACAACATTACGTTGTAAGTACGTCTCAGACATTAATGTATACTGGAACATAGTTTGAGATGGTACATTTTTAAAAATAAACAAATTCATATAAATCGTACTCGTATTACTAAGTGTTTTACAAGTTAAATCTACTTATTGGTCGATATGAGTAGAAATATAACAGAGCAACAGAAAATTGTTTGTGTAAATTTTGCTGGTTGATGTAAAGAACTGCTTCTGTGTGTGTGTGTGTGCGTGTTGTCAATAGGCTTAATATTGCACTTTGTTATAGGCCCTATGCTCTTTGCTAAAGTTAGAAAGATAACGAAGAACGATGAAGTTGTTTAAATAATTCATATGACTAATTCAAAGAGCTGTGTATGTGCCCAGCCTATGTTGAAGAGCATATCAAAAACAAATGTGCAGAGCATACGGCCTGGACACTTCCAGCTTATAATGACTCCAAAATTTTCGCATACACCTGATTTGTTACACACTCTTTATATGAATGCACATACCCGTATACATGTGTAGTGTATAATACATTCGTTACTACTATCATTTTTTTTTTTCTTAGTGTTTGCTTCACATATTGCTGTCGGCTATTGTTGACTTTTTTGCTATAGTATACCTAGGTGTGTTTTTTAAATTTTTTTTTTGCTTTCTTCGTATGCTTTTTGGAGGCTTCTGGTCGTACTTCACAACATTTGCATTTTTTTTTGCAAACGTCTTTGTTTACTTCACGTTTAGCTTGATATTTTTTTTTTGTTTTTTTTTTTGTTTAAGTATTACATACATCTGTGTAGTATTTATAAACATATATATTTTTTTTCTGGTCGTCATTCACTGATTCACCTGCTACGCAGCAGCTGCAATCTTGTCAAGCATTTGGAACCACCACCACAACAACAACAACATCTCTCAACTGAATAAACGTTCCACAATCTGTAAAACAAAACCGGTTTTTATTGTTAAAAATATGAAATTATCAGCATTATATTTAAATCGAGCTCACTTGTTGTATTTTCTTGTTAATTAACTTAAATTATTGGCTTGAATGCGTATTCGAATTGTGAAAATTAGTATGGTAATTTTCTTTATAATTAACAGGTTATTTTTTATCCATTTCGCACATGCTTGCTTGCAAGCCTAAGTTGCTGAATAGTTATAGAGCGAAATGCTTTGAATTGTTAGAAAAAGACAATGTAGAACGTAATTTGCGAGTGTAAACTATTTTGTTGACTATTGTGGTACAGATGAGAATAGATAGTTTGATTAGAAACAAAGTTTAGGAACCTTGAAGTTAATTGCTTTCATAGTATTTATCAGCGGAATGTCCAAGAAAGTGCGCAAAAGTGTATTTTTAGTTTATCGAAAACTTTGTTTGTAAAACAATGACGAGTTGAGTCGATCGATTTAGTCCAACTATAGGCTATAGGTTATAGCATTAATGTAGTCATAATAGTAGAGTTGATCTAACCATGTCCGTCTGTCTCGTAATTGTTAAATATTTTTTGGTGATAAATCTTTAACATATCCAGAGTATCCATACTTACATGATGAACGCACGTTTTAGGATAGCATCCATACAAACCATACACCCACTTTTGACTTTTGTATGAATAAGTTTTTTATTCCAATCAATATCAACTTAAACATTTGACATGGTGGCTTCTAAAGAACGTATGATTTACACATATATCAATTAGTGTGTCCCACAGTTCCCATGCTGCGAGCTTACCAGCCACATTTAGAATATTGTATGAAAATTAAGTATTACATATATTAAAACAAAAAGTAGCCAATGCTCTCAAGGCATCGCAAAAGATGCTGAGCAGAACATGGGGTCTCTCACCAAGACTGATGCAGTGTATCTTCATTTCAGTAGTAAGACCGATACTATTTCATGGAATTCTGATATGGTGGCATGATTTAAAGAAAACGTACTTAAGCTTATGGAAAGGACCCAACGGCAGGCATTAGTCTGCATCACGGGGCGTTGAGGTCCACCCCCCACAAAAGCATTGGAAACGATGCAAGGAGTCTATCCCCTGGACAATTACGCATGTCGACTCTCACAGAAGTCTGTTCAACGCCTCTGCGCGACATGCACCATGGTTCACAAAACTGTGGACACAGTGCAGTTGATAGGAAGTTCAGCTGTAATATGGACTACATTACTTCAAAACACAACCAACCACATTGGGACCAGGAGACTGGCACACAGGAGTGGACCAACATGCTATACAAATATATATATATATATATATATATAGACGGATTCAAAATGGAGTCAGGAGTTAGAGCGGCAATATACTGCGCAGTTCCTGAACTTAGGCTCTCGTATAAACTACACGATTACTGCAATATATTCTAGGCGGAAGATGGAATATGCTGCGAGGTGCGCATTTTAAATGATGAAATTTTTTATACAAGGTTGAATGTGTGATCACGTTAAGTCGACTGCACCATTGCGAAACTGCGAGTTATAATGAAATACTCGTATACATGATGAAACCTAAAAAGCAAAAAAAAAAAACAGAAATTAAGCTTTTGGAATCATCAAGAAAATTATAGAAGTTTAATTTGTTATCATGCTGTTATCATTTGTTCGGTTGAAAGTTTTAGTTACTACTGCAGTGTATACCACTTTACCAGATTCCGTTCAAGGTTTCCGTGAACACTGTGACTCCATTGAATAATCAAAAAAAAAAAAAAAAAAACAGAATACCTAACACTACCTCAAGAGTAAGATGAAGGAAGGAACAAAAAAAGTATGTTAAATCTACCGACACCAGTAATATACTTTATACTCGTTTTCGGGGTCAATCATTTCTTCATTTTTTGTGAATATAGTTAATTTAGAGCCATATATTGTAGAGTGTAGAGTCGCATAAACTTCGAAGCGTGTCAAATTGGTTGCATTGAAATGGAACCCTTTCACGGAGTAGCTCTCGTTGAAAACCACTGAAGACCTCGAGACTAGGAACATCGACTCAATTTGGAGCAAATTTTTATTTGAAGCGATGGTCGAAGTCACCGACAACGAGAAGGAGACTTTGAGATGAGGTGTCATGTCAGAGGTTAGCTTCTATAATAGACTAACAAAATGAGAAAGAGAATCCCTACAAAGAAGTGCTCTATTTATACAGATATTTACTTAAATAGACAGCGCAAATTAATACTGCAAAACTTACTACTATCTTGCATTTAATATCACTTAAAACAATTCTCTCCCTATTTTAAGTCAAGTATTTGTACAGGCCAACTTCAAGTGGCACTTGCCGCATTCGAGTAAAATCTAGTTGAAAGAGTGCACTAACTTTTCACAAAGGATATGCGCAGTTTTTCAACTAACTATATATATATATATATAGAAACAAATCAAATAAAAAGAAATTTAATATATTTGAATAGGAAATAGCAACAAAATATGAAATATGTGAAAAGTTGAGCTAGAAGATAAAGTAACAATGAACAAAATAAAAACCTATATATATAAAATTTAATCAAATAAAGCTAATGCATTACGAATGAACTGTTCGAGAGAGTCAATAAAATGAAATGCTACGAAAAGTGAATGCAATATTGGAATTAAGTTTACACATACTTACGCGTATGTAGTAAGTGTTGAGCTTGGATAAAGAAAAAAAAACTAAATGAAATGAAATGAAGATACTTGTATAAAAACCGGCGAGACAACAAAGAAGCAGTCTAGCAGACATGCCTGACATAGTAGACGCTTACGAGCTTTTTTTTATTTTTTTTTATTCTTAACAGCTCAAGCATCCCCTGTGCGTGCCTGACATACGCAGACATACAACCACAACCACCCAGAAGCGCCAGGATAACTGAAGTGGTTGGTATGTTGGCAGCACAGCTGACGCATTGTTGCAGCTTCAGACGAGAAGCTTCTCACTGAGAAGTGAGTGAGAACTTCGCAGTATGGCAACACACCACTACCATCACATTCCATCTCGCCTAGAAATTTGTTAGCGAAAGTGATTGAATTGTTTAGCCTGGCGCCGTCATTCATGCCATAGTGCAAATTTAAATAAAATGGAATTTTATTTAAATTTATAGTTAGAAGATGGAAAAATTGCAGTGGCAAGTTATGTAAATTACATTTTTTCGCACGTTGTTTCAATGAATTCAATTTGCAACTTATTTCCTGTTATTTTCCTATTGGCATTTTCCGCATTATGTACGCTGTACGCCATTGAGCCGGGCAGAGAGTAGTTACAAAAAATAGAAAAAGGGCGGCATTACCGGCATGCAATGCTCATTTCCGGTGATGCGGCCGTGTGCTTATGCCGTGACTCTTGTAATGTGCAAACAAACGAGGTTTTATCGATTTTGCATTGGTTCCTTGGAACTTACATTTTGTTTTTGCTTTATTTCATGCATACATGCGCTCCAAGGATGCGTTGTTACATGGTAAACTTAGTCCTTTGCATGCGCTTTCATGCATATTTGAGCATTATGTCATGCCGATCAAAAATTCCTGGTTTCCTTTATTTTTTATCATACATTTTTTGTTGTTTTTTTTTTTGTTGTTTTTCGTTGATGTACTCAATGGGTGGTTGGAAAAAAACTTTCCCCGACTTTGTGTAAATGTGATGCAATTTTGTGGGAGTTTTTAAGTTGCAGTTGTTTGTAGTGCTTGCTATTTTGCTTGTTGTGGCTGTTGTTATTGTCCTATTCAAAGTTTTTCCATGTCCTGCACAAGTTTTTCGAATTGCTGTGTGGCTTGTTGTAAAATATAGCCATTGTATATACTCGTACTATCGAGAACTAATGGAAATGCTTCTGAATGGCGTCAGTTGGTCGCTGTCTGCAGACTTTTCTACTTGAATGAAGTAGTTGAAAGTTTTGACGTAGCTGATTTAAACGCCTCAATTTATGAAAAATACAACGACGTGGATGCTATGTGTCCCCAGGTTATTGCTATATTATTCTGAAATACGATAATACTACTTATTAGATCATTCAAAATCTTTTACAGATGATGCTTTATGTTTCACTAGCAGGATATGTATAATACAGCATAAACATATGTACAGTCAAGATGCACATTTTTTGCCGAAAATCAAATGCAATTTTAGTTTAATTTTAATTAATTCTAGTATATTTTTAAATGTATCAACTCAACTTAATGTAAGGGGCATTACTTAATCATAAGGCACTAATATTTCGAACAATACTTTTTGGCAGCAATGTAGTATTTGGTGAGAATTATCTTATGAACAAAATAAGCATATTTCATCAAAAACGGATTTCTGTTGTTTTCTAAATAATAAGACTATTTTTATTGTCGATTAAGCTTATTGAAGAAACATTATTTCTATTAGACTTATTTCCATAGAAGCGCCATTGGCTCTTGAAACGAGAAACAATATTTTTTCGTAGATTCGCATAGTTCTTTTCAAAATTCTGACATCAAGTTTAGTCCATTCGGTAATACTATTTGCAGTTATCACCTGCTCAATCTTGTCAAATTGGTCATTATTTGCAAAAATCACTTTCACTTCTTTGCGCGACACATTCTGTATAGGTTTTAAGTTCGTAGAACAGGCCGGTCAGTCCATAGTTTGAATACTAGATCATTCAGCCAAATATCGTTGCGTTTCATTACATGTTATTGTATTGAAAAACTAATGACACCTCTCTGTTTGTGTTGAGAAACGTATGGAGGCAATGTTTCAATACTTAAATGAAATGAAATGTTTTGAGCACTCGTATTCGGTTGTTTTGAACACAAATTTTTAGGCCATTATTAAATTTTTTTATATATTTTTTTGTTTTTTTTTTTGTTTTTATACTTTGGAATCTTATTTCTAGAGCCGTATTTTGGCGTGCTGAATTCAAATCAAGAGACAGCATTGCTGAATTTTTTGTTATTGCGAAAACATAAACGCTTTCGTAAGTTTCTTTGTGTAGAGTACCAGCAATCGAAGTTATCGCGAAGACCCATTAGGAAACTATCGCTCGTGTTCCGGTTTTCGTTGAAATGCTCCGTATTTCACTTTCAGAAGAATTTCGCTATTTGAATTCACTTGAAAACAGTATGGAATTCATATTGACAAGGTCTGGTAAATTCAACTAGCGAAATTCTTCTCAAATTGAAATGCGGACCAATTTAACGAAACAGAATCCGAACAAATTATTCGAATTTGAAAACCGTAGCACGGGGGTGTATCTTCACGTGTTTGGACACACAATTGAATAATTTAACCCTCCAAAATATTTGAATATCTCATATAGAGAACATTTCCGAATTTTACTGTGTTTAGAGTGGTTTTCACCAATTGCGTATAGAACTTTTACCTTCACAATTTATACAAAACAAACAAACGTAAATAATTCTTTGAGTTTTATTGAAAACTAGCTGTCCCGGCCCGCGTCGTTGGTCTCAGCAATTATCATTTTCCAGTGGATCGAATTGTGAATCTAAACCATTCTCGAATACACTGGAGGCACTTGTTCTAAGTTTAATGTATGTAAATTGAAACAGATGATTTTTGATTATGATTCATAATATTTATTCAAAGGTTGTATATAATTAAATAGGTAGTTACTGAAATACACTTCTATAAACTACGTTAAATGTTCCCAAATGTATTCCTGCTTTATTCCACCTTTAAGGTTTGAACCTGTGATTTGTTGACAGTCATTGAAAATGCCACTTTTATTGGGAACTGCAGACGCTTAAAATTAAATGGTAAGCTATTAGGTATGATTGGGATGCGTGGTATAAGCACATTGTCTCCCTTGGCTTCGCCAGTTAAGATTGTGACCTTCACAATATTCCTTTCTAGTTCGGTGACTCGTAACCGTGTACCGTTGCATAATCTTGGCGCGTTCAAGTTGCGCATTAACAAAACGGGTACACCTACCTTCAATTCCAACCTATGGGATGGCAACCCGGATAAATCCAATAGTTTAGGAACTCCACTGAATAACTGGACTCGCATGTTAGTGGTGAGTTAAAGCTTTTCAACTTTGGTCCGCATGTATGCTGCTTTCAGGCATGCGTTAATTTCGTCTGCTGCAGTGCATCTCTCGATAACAGGTTATGTCTGTCTAAAATATCCTGCCAATAACACTACCACACCACCCATTAACTTTCTATTGCTTTGTATGTCTTGTAGACAGCGATCGAGCGCCTCGATGGCGCGTTTGTGTGACATAGTACACTCGTTCCATATGATCAGTTTACATTGTTGCAACATAAATTATAGCCTAATTATTATTCTGATATATGAACTATATTATCGTAAAGTTTCATTAAAATCCATTCATTAGTTGTTCGTGAAAAAGCAACAAACATCCACACACATCCATACAAACTTTATAATTTATAATATTAGTAGGATTAACATTGAATATCACAAAATAATTAAATATATCATACGAGTATTTGTCTCATAATGTTTGTAAGGAAACGAGGAAAACGACAATATCTATTTAGGTTTTTAGTTTGAACTAAGTCAGTATGGATTTGCACATTCCTGGAATGTAGTTCTTGACACATCAGTTGATTGTTAGACAACATTAGTTAAATTGTGTATAAAACACGAATTTAACGATTGCTCCAAAAACGGCGTCAGAAGGTATTATACTGACTACCTACGGTACCAGAAAAAGATAGTATCTGCATAGAAAATAGCAATGCTTTCTTAGATAGTCGGTAAATATTCTAGTGGTCAGTCTTGGGAGCTTTAAGAGGTCGCTTGGAAAACTTGTTGGTACATCTATTTTGATATTACAATTTTTTCTTACGTTTACAAATCTAATCCGGTGAGGTTAATTAGAAAACAAAAAAATAAAACAGAAAAAATTTTTAGTTTTTTTTATTTTTAATCTAATTTTTTTTATTTTGTCTATAATTAATATTAATTTCAATACATTTATTTAGTCTGTGTATCCATCTGTCAAAACAGTCCCGATTCGTGCTTTTGTTGCTTCACAATTTCTACATTAACTGCATTAATTATCTCTCCAGTTCTACTGTAGCCCCTCCATTTTTTTAAATTGGAAATAACCAAAAATTGCAAGGCGCTTAATTCGGAAAATTTGATGCTAGGTGAATTTGTTCGATGACAGAGATCGCAATCTTTAAGTAGTGTGAGCTGGCGTCTTGACATGATGAAAAATTAACGATGCATTTCCTCTTTTTTGCGGTTTTCCACATGACATTTAATCCCAATTTCATAATGGATCTTCGTCAGCTTTTACCAGGGCCACATGTCTCTCGTCGGTCTAAGATTTGGGCGGATCTACTCGAGGCTCGTTCACTATGACACAAATGACTAGTTTGGAATCCACAAAACCAATTGGAAATAACTTCATGAGATTGTACAATGAAGTTTGGCATTTATTGAAAATGGTTGATCTAAAACGAAGTAAAAAGTTGAAATGTCGTAAGACAATTGTGAAGTTTCTACCATTTTAGGATATTGTTTAAAAACAAATAAATTATCAGCAACTAACCGTACTTCTGTTAGTTCTCCCGGTAATATCAAATAAAAATATCATACAAATTGGTTTTAATCTTTTTCAAAATACTATCCACGCTGATAAATGCTACACTACATGTGTTTGTACCGTTCTAAAACGCATTAATGCCACTGTAAAATTAGTAGCGCCAAAATTATGTTGTTTGAATGCATCACCCGACACTACTAACGAAGAAAATCATTAAACACGCAATTTTTTTCTTCACGTGTGGAAACAAAGTGAAATCATTGAGTACCAAATCAGGGCTATATGACGGATGAATCATAAATTACACTTTTGAGTGCTAAAACTGCTTATTTCAGCCATGGTGTAAGAGCTCGCATGGTCATGGCGGATAATGATGCCTTGTGCCACATCATAACTGTAAGAATTGTTTTTATTGTCCAGCCTCCAAAAACAAGTTAAAGGCGGATTATAAATCGTTGTACTTTGAAAGAAAATCACTACTTTTCTTGTCCTTTTATCAAAAGATTTGTAAATCTGTGGCTGATGCATCTATTTGACAAGATAATCTGTTAAACTTTTACATATATTTCGGTAGATGTTCATAATTGAATTACAAACAAATTTATAAGAAACTCATTCACTCTAAAATAATTTGTAGCTTTAAGTTTAAAAATTGAATGATAAATTATTATAACTATATTATAACTTCGCAGAATTTAAGTTTGTGTGTCATACAAAAATTAGTTAACACATATTCCATCTCATAATACAAAATCGACTCCGAGTGATTTAACGCCGAAATACAAAGTTTATCAGTGATTCATAAAACTGTATAATTAAATTTTTAAAATAAATTCAACATCATTTATCTTTGCTAGCGACTTCATGCTTTATTGTTAATAAAATGCAAAATTTACAAAATAAGCAAAAAATAAAGCACACAAAATCTATCGTTAAAGGTTTTCTCATGCGATTAATTTCAATTGACCAATACAAGAAACCACAAAAAAAAAAAAAACGGAAAAAACCTTCAAAAATCGAAACAAAACTGAAATTAGATACCCAAGCACACACACAAAGATACATAGCGCACAAAATGTATCTATCAATTTAAATTTAACAAGACAAAACAGTGCAAAAAATAGAAAAGTTCATTGAATTCATTCAGAACGATTGATTAGTCAGCACACACAACGATAGCTATGACTAACTCTAAGCAGGCGGTGGATAGAAACCAAGAAAGCCACCCACAAAATTCAAATTAAAGCAACTGCCTGACTGAATCCCTGCCGCTGTAACTTCACAAGTTTCATCAAAACTCAAAGCAACCGGAAAGCAACATATTACAGGCAATATAGACTGTGGGCTGTTGATTCGAATTGGTTTGAGTTGACCAGGCGGCGGGTTGACTGTGGCCAGTTCTGTTGTTGGCCAAATGGCCGTTGACAGTGTGAAGGTGACTGAGCAGGCGAACGTGTGCCAGTGCGAATGAGAGTTTGTGACTGAGCGCCATTTGACACCGGCAATTGGAAGCATTTACCTTTGGCTGCCGTCTAAACCGGCGACATAAATAGTTACCCACAGAAACGACGACGACGACGGCGGAGACATTGGTTTCCGTCTGTAGGGGCAATAACTACTGCTGCAGCTGACGTAGTATTTTTTGTTGTTTTTTTTTTTTTATTTTTTTTTTTATTTTGTACTGTCGGAGGGGTTTGTCATAGTCATTTGAAATGGGTTTCTTTGTCCATTTAGTCAGCATGCTTGCGGCGCACTTGGCTGGGGCTCAGTCTCAGCTGCACACAAATTCGAGGCCCTTGACTTCTTTGTGCAACTTGTTTTATTTTTTTCTTCTTCTTCGAGTACAATGCTTTATTATTTGATACTGTTTTACGTAGTTGTTCCCTTGCTGTTGGCTTTAGAATTATTAACATTTAATTTAATATTTTATTATAAATTTTTTTTTACTGCGCAGTTTCTTTTGTTTTGCTTGTCTGTCTGTGGATTATGGCATAGTATCTTGACTTTGCCATACTTGTATGGTTTATATAGTGGGTGTTTGAATTAATTCGTAGCTTTTTTTTGGGGAAAATTGAAGCTTTATTCTGTAAAAATGTTTACGAATAGATAATTCAAAGTATTCTCAACTACCAAGAATCCACCCATTTATTGCAATCTTCATAAGAACTAAAGTGTTCCTCGATCGAAACAGATGGCCATCAGATGAAGTTATATCTGGGCAATATGACGCGTGGAGTAGAGCCGCCTTTTTGGCTGTTTCGATGTAGCAGTTGATAGGTTTTTAGATTGTTTTAGCATTGTCGTGTAGGAAAATAATTTTGTTGCGTCTACCGCCATATTCTGGCCGTTTTTCCTTTAATGTGCGATTCAAACGCAACAGTTAAGTTCAGTAACGTTCCCCTTAATCGTTACATTTGGTTTGCACAGCTCGTAATAGATCACAATCACACTGATTCCACCAAAAACAGTCATTCAACTAATTCTTAAAGCGTTTAACATGAATCTTCAACGAGCAATTCTTCATCTTCAAACTTTTTTGGCTGTCCAGAACGTTACTTGTCTTCCAGCTCAAAATCACCACTTTTAAACTGAGCTAACCACTTCCGACTCGTTTGCTGTGTTAGAGAATTAGAGTTAATAAAGTAGAACTCACTGCATAAAGTTAGACATATTCAATAAATGTCCTACGAATCGCTACGAACTAATTCAAACACCCAATATATTTCTTAAGCTATACTTGTATGGTTTATACATATATCTCTTGTAGTCAGTCGGGAGCCAATGTATACAGTACTAAGCACAACATTAAATTCTGTAAATTTAAGCTCATTTGTATGCGCCGGTCGTTTATACGACATTCTCCCTGGGCTCTTGTCGCCGGCAAACGCATTTAATTAATTCATGAGTGTATTTGCATGTCTATATTGACATGACGAGCTTGGAGATTGGCGACAAACTAGTTCCAGTCATTGTCAACTGACTAGCTAAAGGATTTAATTTGAATGAGTATTACAATTGCGATTTGAACGTCAGGAATTTTAGTATTCTCTGCAAGCAGGAAGTGATTTTCAATTGCCTTCGAGTCCAGGCAAGTCTGATGCAGACGAAAGTTAAACTGCAACTACATTAAAACGACATTATAAGCTGCTTTTAATACTCGTATAATTGATTCAAGTTGAAATTTAAATAAGAGACTAGTGTACCCGACGTGCATTGCTACGTCCCCTTTGGTTTTACGCTTATATGGTGACATGACACCGCCCATTTTTTCAGTTGATCTAATTTTTTCCGGTATTCTTTACATATGTATATACTGCATCTCATTCATTTGCGTCACATAGCTTAAAAATTTTGAGCTCAATGGGTTGGACAGTCTTAACACCTCGCCCCGTTCCCGAACAAAAAGAAAACTAACGACGTAGCATATAAAATTTTCACGGTTCTTTTTTTTTTTTTTTTTTTGTAGCTAACCAAGCCTCCGCCTGCCAAGAGAGGGTGCTGGATCCGCCCCTGCCTATATACATATACACCTACATACAGTAAGTAATTATTTTTAGTGCTTTCTAGGTTAACATTTTCTTTAAACTTCAATAATAGGTCACATATTTTTACTAGAGCCATATACACAAAGCAAGAGTTTTGCTTGGAGAAAGAAAAATGAATAAAGACTCTAATAAAAAACAAAGCAATACATAGACTGCAAAATTAGAATTCTTTGTGTGCAGAAAGAATTCTCAAGTATGTGTCTCATCTCCCACTTCAGTGCTTAAAATTCATAAAAAAAAGATAAAATTGAACTGAAACTCTTCAACATTTAATTGATAATAACACAGTTCGAACTTCCGCAGGTGAATGGTCAGCAGCAACCGCTAAGTTTCTGGGAAATATTCTGGATACCAAACTGAACTTGAGAAGTAACGTTGATGAGCGGTCGAATTAGGTGAGTGTCGCATTTTACTCATTGAAATAATATAAATGGGAAGTTTATCCCAAAAATAACTTAATGTATGTGCATATAATGCTGTAGACTGGTGCACGAGGGAATGGGATCGATTACAGAAGTCCATATTAGTAAAAAGTTATTGAACGCCATCAAACGATTATTTTGCGAACAACGTCTGTTAGGACACGTATTCCCCTGGGTAGCCTCTGAACAACTGTTCCGAGGTAAGCAAATTATGAGAAGTCGACACTCCAGAATTAAGGATTGGTGCACTGGGTTTGGTTCCCATCACCGCACAACTTTTACAAGTGAAGAGACAGAGGAAATCTCGGATACGATCCCGCTTTGTTGACGACGCATAGTGTACTCCGGCTGTGTGAGGCAAGCAGGCAATGTTCCAATAACACAGCCGCATCCTGGCATCTATTCCATCAGATTGATGATACACCACTGTCTACTTGAGTCAAACACTCGGCTTTGCAAAACTGTTTAAGGTTTCTCTCTCATTGACAACAGAGTAGCAGGAAATCAAATATCAAAATACAAAAATTTTAATATCGCATCAAAATGATGTGTGGTATCGTTGCGGACGTGTTCTTGCAGCATACCAGTATAACGAAATCCTTTTATCTCCACAATGCGGCAAGTGTTTTTCATGCAAAAAGGTTCTCATTAATGAAAGCAGGACGGTGGCTCTAAGCTATTTATTTATTTAGGAGTTTCGAACATTCAGTCTTACCAGTGCATCACTGATACAACCACTTCACGCATTGGTTTTTTTGCATACATAATTTACAGCTTTAATATGACTTTGAGTGCACACAAAATCGCACGCAACACCCTCAATTCTTGTTTAGTACTCATCAATTTATGTATTTCAACTACGCTAGTAAGCAACCCTCGCGGCATATGCTGCAGCTTTTAGTCATCACACCAAACGGTGGTAAAGAGTATTTCTAATAATGAGTTTCTAATGAATGATGGTAAGGTAAGCTTTTACCATGCCACTTTCAAAGACCAAACACTTATTTGAACCCCATTTCATCATAATGTCACTTCAATCCAAATGGAACAAACACACCCACTGAAATATATTCATAGATGAAGGGCAATACAGCTGCGCAAATATACATAGATAAAGTTTGTTAAAAGAGAGGGTACAGAGAAGATCGTGTCATCTGTCAAAACCTAAAACGTCATTAATCTATACACACATACTATAGCATTGTGTGGCACTCTTGAATACAGACAGAGAGTGAAACGCTTGTGCCATCATTTAATGTGCTAATTAAAATTTTATGTGCATAGTGTAGAAATTTGTATTAATTCAAAAAACAAAAAAGAAACATGCGTTTGTGAACACTCAATTTCAGATACATCTATGTATAATATACGAGGTTTGCCTTTTATATTATACGCTTTAGCAACCCTAGGTGTTGTTAGGTGCCAGTTGATATTTCTAATAGAAAATTGTTTAGCATAAACGTACACAGAACATTTTGACGTATGAGCACTATTTATATTGTTAACCGAGACTTGAAAAGTTCGTCTCGGACAAAAAATTTGTTTGACACGTGCAAATTACCGTGCGATGATTTACTACAACTTCCGATGTGGTTTATATCAACAGCAGTTCTTCGAGTTTTGGCGATGAAGCGCTATCAAAAACTACTGTTCGAACGTGGTCGCTATTCGCTTAAAAGCAAATCTTAAGAAGGTCGTCCAAAAACAAATGTTGTCCCAGAAAACTTCAATGCTTTGGCTGAACTGATCAGACATCATGTGACATACCGTGAGATTGATTCATCCCTGGGCATTAGTTTTTTAAAGCATATATTCGATATTATTTTACCGCATAATTTTATAATTGCTCAAAAAAAAAAAAGATCACAAATGTTGAAGATATACAGACGTCGTGGTTCAAAACACGTCTCTGACATCGTAACAGATGACGAATCAGCATATGAGCCAAAAACAACAATCGACTGTATGGGTGTTCCAAGACGAATCAGACAAAAGTTGTTCGTGGACTAAGTACTTCGAAGCAAATGGTCGCCTGTTTTTTTCGGAGAAACTATTCATGTCATAACAATTACATAAGAGCAACGTAGAACTCTCAGTTCTCAGTGGTACACAACCATTTGTTTGCCAGAAGTTTTCGGAGAATTGAGTAAAATCAATCGGCGAAGACGAATCACCCAATAGGGTTCATACGAGAGTGTTTTTGTGCTATAAAAACATCGAAATAATGGGTCATCCTCCCATTATTCAACGTTTTTTGACACCAAAAGAATATGTTGATGCCTTTAAACAGATTTCAACCTCTGAGAGGCAAAACTGTTTCGAAAATTGAATCACAAGCATGCAAAAGTGTATTGATCTTCGTGGATAATATATTGATAAATAATGATTAATTACTGGTTTTTAATTTTTAGGTACACAATACAAAACGCAACCCTCGTATAAAATACAATAAGTTCTTTAACCTTATCTAGCATTGCGTGCAACATTTTTGATTTGGTGTTTTTCTTTTTTCGGCCCATTCCTCCATAAAGCATTTGCTTAAATTGCTTTATAATTGGTGAGAGATGTGTGTGTGTGTGTGTGTGTGACTTATGGATATGTGAGGTGTTTTGGGGGAGCACACATAATGCAACGCTGCCTGTCATGCTGTTGTTACTGTATGTCATGCCATATCAGAAAACGAACATTACACGCACTACTACTTCCTACATGCCATGTTTTCATGATGCGTTCGTAATTTGTTTTCCCCCACATAAACAACGCCAAATCGTTGAGCTAGAAACTGAAAGTGCATAAAATCAGCAATCTTCACTTTACACAAAGCAAGTCAACTCGTAAGTTGCACAGTTGATAAAGCCGAAAAGGGGGGCGGCATAGATTGAAGAAAATTGGGCGCAAAAAACTCTATATATAAAATAAAATAAAAATTGCAGTACAACATGCAAGCTCCCATTTCCTTGATGGTATTTGCAAGCAAACTCCCTGTACTTTACTCCACTTCACTGCTGATTCAATTGTTTCACCGAGTACTTTACTTTAGTTCTTTATTACATGCTGCACGTCTTGCACATTGATCCAACTTAAGATTTACATTACTTGCAACTTGGCGTGTTATTTGGGGGGCTAGTAATTCCACCCCAAAAGCGATTCATTTCGGTTTTGCATGTGCCTATTTTTGAGGTCACATCAGCGTAGAATTGCTACAACTTGGCCTGCATTTATACATATGTGCATACAATATTTTAAAAGCTTTTTTAGATTTGTTTAATATTTAATTTTAGGTCAATAGTTTCTAAATATTTCAAAAAACTGTGCTTCAATGCAATTTGAAAGTATGTATGTAATTGCGAGAGTCATTAGTTAAGTTTTTGTTAAGAACACAATCATACTAATCAGCTGAGTTCAGTTCAATCAAATAAATTATTTGAACGTGTAAATTTCCAGGTACGCTATAAAACAGATGTTAAAATTATAGCCTCAAGCAGCTTAGCTATAGCTATCCAAACCGTCCAACAGATTGCGCTCAAATTTTTAGACAAACTTCAGATAGATCATGGGATGTGTCGTGGTGGGGTAGATCGATGGTTATGCCAAGTGTATGCAGATATTTCACAAACTAAGATTATAGTATGCCCCGACTTGTCTCAAACGAAGTTTTAGGTTTAGTAGATAAATTTCAAAAATGACACCAATAACATACTCATTTGAGGGAAAAAAGACATCATCCAACAAAAACTATTTGCGCTGGAAGCAGTCCAAACCAAATGGTACACGGATTTTTTCGGAAATACTGTTCATGTGGCATTAGAACAACGCAAAACGGTCAATTTTGAATAGTACAAGTCTACTACCATTTGTGTTTGCCTGAAGTGTTTGGAGAAATGAGGAAAACCAACAGCCAAAGACTGATAATTCTCCACCACGACAATGTGAGATCTCACACATCGGTTCAAGCAAGTGATCACTCAATTCAACGAATTAAGGGGTTATCACCATCACCGTACTGTCATGATTTGGCACCCAATAACTTCTTCTTGTTGCCACACATCAAAAACCAAATGCGTGGACAATGACATTCGTCGACAGTGGAAGCCGTTGATACGTTCAAAAAACATGTTTTGGAAATACGTCAAGCGGTATAGAACAAAACTGATTCGACAATTGCCTTTAGAAAGCTAAAAAGATCGAACATAAGTCGTGTCGACCAACAAAACATAGTGAGAAGGTGCTAAAGTTCTCCTGGCGATGCACTGTTCTGTTTCATTCCCTACTGCCAATATTGAAGATAGCTAGAGATTTGAGGCGACATAAACTGGTGAAGTTAGTTGACTGAATTGATGATATTTAGAAGATATCATATAATTTCACAAGTTCCACCACCTAAGCCAAAGCATTAACTAAAAAGTTGATGCAGAATGAGAGCGACTCAAGGATCTTGTGAGTGTAAAAACAAATCGTGTTAATTAGTTCATGCAGACTTGCACTTCTATAGTCGTTAAAAGCAATATTGATAGCCGTCTAAAAGCTTTGAGCTCTTGGAAAAACATCAAATATCGTCATGTTCCAATTAATCGTGCCGTGGTGGGGTAGCTCCCCCTCGGCTTTGTATTCGAATTGATATCAAAATACTTGAATCCATTTTGATTCGAATTTGTAAATCCGTATCTGAAAATCTGTAGATTCGCAGATCACTTATTTGTGGGTGGGAATACTTGCTAGTTCAACGTAGAACACAGGACCATATTTACAGCGGGAACAGTGGTCTTTATAAATAATTACGGATATACGTGCAATTTCTGAATCCATCCCACGCAGCTTGCGCTGGAGCATAGATCCAATTGCCAGTTTTGAATGTAGAAATGCAGTATCTAGTATTAACAAACATTTCATGAAAAGATATATAAATTATTATTAAATTCTTAAACAGTAAGTGTGCATGTAATACCTTTAATCTTTGACTGATTTATTATAATTTTTTCATACATGTTGCAGTATATTGTCTTCCCTCTAAATATCTTATCAATTAAATAACTTATACAAACACTTAATATATACAATTACCATAACTCAACAACATCAATCAAAGTTAATGATCCAAAAACAACCTTTAGCACTTGCGACAAAAATATATAAAAGCGAATTGCTCCACGCGCTAGCGAAGTGTATCCATCGTCGAGTGAATCAACTTCATGCCGTTTATTGGTTGAAATTTCGCAATTGTTGAAAGAAAAACAATTTGAAAGCACATGAAAATTTTCAACGCCACAAACTAATCAAGCGGAAAAACGCGATTTTGGAAATTTAACGAAAAACAAAATTGCACAGCAGATCTTTAGCACGAAACAATCTGTTGAAATGTGCAAATAAACAATAGATTCAAATTGTGTGGGAAAGATTTGTGAATCTCGTCGCTACTTTTCATTAACAGGCCAATACTCGGTCGTCTGTTGGCTTTCAACGCCTTTGGGCACTTGGCTTTGAGGCAATACAATTGGGAATTCTATAGCAAATTTGAAAAAGTCTTTCATGCAGAAAAAAAACCACAAAAATAAAATAATAATATTGCACTACGTATTTCTATTTTCATGGAAATTGTAAGCATGAAGGGATTTATTAATGTTTTTGGAGCCATTCCAGACTATTTTAAAAATAGCCTGTGTATGCATTCTATTAAGAATTTATTTATATTTATTGTAAATATATCTATACTCATAGTTACAGTCAGTGTGTGTGTAGGTGGAATGAGTTGTTTTAGCTACAGGCAGCACTGTCTATACACACTTATCTGTAGATAAGTATAAGTAGCTAGGTATATATGTATTTTGAACAGCATGCATTTGAATATGTTTAAATTTGAATCTTCCATTGAAAGATTTGTATACAAATATAGTAAATCATTGAAGAAATTCTTCTGTGGTTGCTTTTGTAAAAAGATTTATGAATGAACTCTGGAAATGAAATAGATGAGAAGTCTATAAATCATGTTTATACTAGAACAGTGTGAATCATTTATTTCGATAGAGAGAAAGATGAAATTTTTATTGTAACGAATTGATTAACTTCGCAGAAGCTTGGATATAAATTAAGTTTTTTTTTTTTTATATAAAACTATTTTAGTTTAAGAGTGCTGCGCTTCATAATCTTATTCAATACTCCATAGAAGATTTAATCAGAGGCAGCGCTAGGGTCTTCTGCAACCGAGACTCACACGCAATACAGCGCCACTTGCGAGTTTTAACATTCAATAACCCAACTTAAAAGAATTAAAAACTTTGACTTTCCATGTAATAACTTTTATAAGAACAGTTTTTTGAATGAGCCGTGGCGCGAACGAATTAGAAGTGTCATGCCAGGTATCGAAGCAATGCCGCAACATCTTACGGGAAGCAGAACAGAAAATTAAGCTCAAGGTACACAAGTACTACTCCATGTAGAGGAGACTCATGTACGCACAAACAGAGCGAACAGTAAAGTCGCCAAGAATATGATTAATGCAGAAAAACTAAGCTAGTAGTATATATCTACCACTGAAGCCTTCAAATCACCAGTAGTAAATGGAACATTTCCAGCACTACTGCAGAATGGGGAAACAGAACTACTCCCTAAACTGCAGAAGATCATGACCAGCAGCTTAGCACTATGTCATAGCCTGAACTCTTGGAGAAGAGCCAGGGTTGTCTGCAGCTCTAGGGCGACGAAAATGAATGCTACCAAAGCTTTAAGGCCCATCAGCTTAACATCATTTATGCTGAACATTAGAGAAACATTATTGACTCGGAGGCTATTACACCGAGGCCAACTTGCATACAGAGCGGTAAGGTCGACTGACACCGCACTGTTAAATCTTGAACATAAGGAAATTAAATTAATGTGTCTGCCTGGATAAAGAGGAAGCGTTTGACAACACCAGCCTCGCTGTAATATGTATGTAGAGGAGTGGACTCTATCACAGTGAACTGAATAAAAGACCCCTCTACACAATCTCGCGAAATGTGAAGCGTTAACTAGTAGTAGACTTCAAATGATAGGCAGCCACTTAATGATTGAAAAGCAGTGAAAAGATTAGATCCTGGGAAAATACTAAGATTTATTTAGCATGTAGAATTTGTACAATAGGTCTTTTAGGTCGCTGGTTTATAAGTCCCCTTTCAATAATACCTACGGAAACCAGGCAGATGGAGAGACGAAAAAGTTTATACAATGGTTATAATTCACAGCTAATTTAATTGACTTCTCTCATAATCATCGTTCGGGTTAAGCTGCCGTTTTATAACAATTTTCTACTTTTACTTCTCAAAGATCCCATAAAAAGCTAATGATATACACTGTCGGGGTGTTACAGAAAACGCTTTCGTCTGAAAATCTCCAAATTTTATACATGAATAAAATCGTAATTGTAAATTACAAGCGCTTGAATGTGTATAATTCACGGCTAGTTTAAATTAATCTCTCTTAGCCATCGTTCTTGCTGGTCTGTTGTTTAAAAACGATTATATACCATTATTCCCTATGATTCGCTTTCGCCTGAAAGTTGCGTAACATGAGGTATAAAAAGCCCACAGACCGAGTTGCCTGTAAAATTTTATAATATGATTTAACTATCAAACATAGAATTATATTATATTATCATCGGTTTCACACGAGCATGTCAAGTTTCAGCTTAATCAAATATGTTGAAATGGGTAAATAATGAGTATAAAAGAGAATAACTGATTGTAAAAAATCAAGCTTTCAAATTTTTACTTTTTTATCTTTGAAAGTGTGGCGAAAGCTACACGGCCACACCATCGCATCGTTCTAGTGCTGAATAGAGTCTTCGGGAGGAAATGTGGAGAATATGGTCTATGAAGTAATAATAAGTAATGTAATTAATGAAATACTTCAATGTAACATAAAATTTAAAAATTCGAAAGTTATCTCAAGTCGTTTTATTAGCTGTATAAATAAAAACATTTAAACAAATTGAACTGAAATACGAAACTTAATTTTTCAAAGAGATACATTTTCACAATCAAATTCTTTCGCTTAACATCACTAACTTATTAAAATACCCTCATACCTTGATTTTTTCTGATTTATAGAACGCAGTACTTATATTAATGTATTCTTCCTCTTATAGCGCTGCCGTTAAAAGAAAACACATCACCACAAAAGTAAACTATTTGTCAAGCATCACATTACACTTCAAACAAGAGTGCATCTCAACTGAAGGTTTTTAGTAGAAATGTAGCAACGTTTTTTGTTACAAACTACATTAACCACTTGGTACGTACAAATACTCAACCATTATAATGAAAACTACAAAAAAAAAAAAAACATATCTATACCAGTTAGAATATTACGAGTACACCTTTACATATAAATAAATATCTACGCGTACAGTTGTCTGTAGCCTACATAAACCTTGTACCACAAATTATGTTGTAAAAGACTCACTTTTTATATTCAACTTCAAGTCGTTCTGCATTTATTTTTTTGTTCCATGACATGAAATGGGTGTGTATGGTGTACAGAAATGAATATTAAATAGTGTTTACTTTGAAGCAAACCAACCGAGTAGAATGCGTTCAACGAAGAAATGTAAACATCGTCGAGGTTTTTGAATATGGCTTTGTTGACATATGGCATCATCACTGCTAGCCTTGCCATAGAGTTGGAGCATCTTCTTCTCTAGAGCAAATGTATAATGAACATATGCTGCACTTGAAATTTATGAAGATAAAAAAAAAAAAAAAAAAAAAAACGACAACTGATGAATAGATAAATGTCGACTGCGAATAAATGTGAAGTCTGTGCGCTTTGATGAAAGATTATGTTTTGTTATGGGAAGTATATAGTACTATAATGTACTTTTTTTTCAACGTAAATGTGTGAGAGTGAACTTTGATTTTTTGTTAAAAGTTTATATCATCGGCGGTGATTTTAGCATGGAAAGTGAAAATATGTGTTGACCTTAACCGAAGATTGAAGATAAAATATTGCTCCTTGGGCTATGGGCTAATGAAGTTTTAGAACGAAAGTAATGAAAGGTGTGTAAGGTTTATAAAATGAGTTAATCTTTTTACACATAATATGAAATAGTATACTATTTATTTGATGTGTAAAAAACAAAAAACAAAAACCTGAAAGACCTCCATAATATATATATACATAGATATATTCCTTTTTAGCTTTCTGATGACAAGTTTTTCTTACCGAATCCATCAGTAAGTAATCTCAGCAAAACCAGGCGTCCGAGTAGGAAGTATCCAAGGCTGTCTGGTGAGAATATTGAAACTGTAGGAGCCAGTGTGGAGAGATCAACGACAATATCAAGTTGCTATCGTTCTTCTCGGTTAGGCACCACTCTCCGACGCATAATTGGTAATGGTTTGAGTATTTTCGTACAAAAGTCAATGAACTAACTGAATGTTGCCAACCGACAAACCACATCGCTTAAAGTATGCCAATTTCGACGTGAATATATCCGAAAATAAAGAAAATTTATTATCTGCTTCGATGCTGGAGCGATCGTCACAGACAAGATAGCTAATACGCTTATACGAGCCAACCTTATGTTGAGCGCAACATGTTGGTCTTACTTAGCGCTCTCCGCATTATCAAATGGCACTGAACTGTTTTGTATTGACGCTATATTGATTGAATTTCAACTACAGGGCAAACACTAGTATATGTTGTTTCAAGAAGAAGTTTCGTTTAAATTGCGCACTATTTCAAATGTACAATATTAAAATTTAACCTATAAATTGTTGAAATTTACTGAATTCATAACACTTTTTGTATTTTCTTGGAACGTTCAGTATTTGCTCTTTAGGTGTTGTGGCTTTTGTTGAGAAGCATGATATAAGTAGCGAAATTTGCAATGTCGCAGCCAGTAGACTAATGAAGGTTTCTAGCTAACCCTTATGACTATGACTTGCAGATCATTTAAAGTTTGTGGTTTATACATATATACTAATGCCACAGACAAATTTCTTTATGTGGCAAATCAAAGGACAGTGGTGACTAGTTAGAAATGCCTACTGATTTATACCCTGTATCCATAGGATAAAAGAGTATATTACATTTGTATGTAACCGCTGAAAGAACGCGTGACAGATTCCATCGAGCATATATACTTTCAATCATATCAAAGTTCAAGTCCGCCTGTATGAACGTCGAGATCTCGGACTCAATAAAAGATAGAACCATCAATATTGTATATTTTCTATCCATAAGCAGGTAAAAAGTGTTTTAAATTAACATCATTCAAACGTACACCAAATTTTTCAGTTTTTGTGTTTGCTTACACAGCGTTTTTTCTTGTTAAAAAAAAAATCATCTGATGATCATTTTCGTTCAAATTGCAAATCACTTTTTGATCGTGGAGCTATTGAATCGTTACGATAAAAATGAAACTATATTGTCAACATCGACGTTATGAGTCTAGGAAATAGCTATAACAAGAATTTTTCACAATCAATAGCATTGATTTGTTATAAATTTCCACATTTCTATAAAAGCAATGCCATAAAGATCTATAAATGTCAACAATCACATTCTCATTGAACACTTCATAAAAGTAATCTTCAACACGTTCGATTTCATTGTATTTACAAAACCCTGAACTTAACACCGTAAATTAAGTGAAATTCAATTAAACAGAATGCGCTGGCTGCAACAGCCTTCAATTTATTATATATGTATATAGTATCGATACATATTGAAGCAATCAATGCTGTCTGCCCACATTGCAAACTCTTAGCCACTTGTACTCATGTATATAGTTCGCCAACATTTGCTCTTAAAAAAGTCCAACCGTCATGTCATAGTTTCTACTTAACGTTTCATGAAATGTGGGCTGTCAGTGGATTGTAACTATTTAGCATAAATTCACAGAGAATACAACATTTTCGCATAAATATATTGTAAAGAAATATAACAAGTTATTCAGCGCCTACATGTAATATGCTTTCTCATCCTCCATAAAGCAATGCATTTGCATAGTTGACGGGAAAACTTGACGAGAGAAAAAAAAAAATAGAACAATTGCAACATTTTATAACAATTTATACAATGAAAAATCATAAAGACAACCTACGAACTGCAATTCATTTGTCTGCTGCATTTAAAATTAATTAACCTAAATTTATGATTTTCGATAGACATCGCGCGCGAAAGAATTGAATACTTATTGTAAATATAATCAAATAAAAAAAACCTCTTGACAAGTTAAAAACCAAATGACGAAAGCCTACTTGCAACACACAAAACTTCTGATATTAATTTTGTGACGAAAGATTTATAGTTTTCATTTGTATTGTTGCGATTGATTGTAATACTAGTTGGTACCCGGCGCGTTGCTGCCCTTCCCCTTGATTATCCTCTCCCCTGCCTTCCTCCTTCCCTATGATCCTACCACCCATTCTAATTCCCCTGCCCCTCTTCTACCCCTTTCTCAACACTCCGCTTTATCCTCCCCCATTCCCCTACCTCCTTTTCATTTTTAAAAGTAGCGTGGTGCGTTGCTGCTCTTTCCTCCACCTCGCCTTCCCTTGGCCCTCCTGCCCCTTTCTTATATCACTTCTTTCCCTCTCCCTTCCCCTACCTCACATGCCCCCCACGTCCCCATTATCTCGTATATGCATTTTATTATTAATTTTAATATAAAAAACTACTTTTTGTGACTTAAATATAAAAGTTAGACAGAAGCTCTACAACTTTTCTCTAGAACTCAATCATATATCTCTCATCGTTATGGCAGCGTTCGTAAGAAACGTTTTCGTTCGACCATTTTTTCTCCGACTTACTTTGCAAATCCGACTACCAGGAAAAAGTCTTTTCATTTTTCGGGTTAATATATAGCCTATAACACTCACAAATAACGTGGCTCTCTATTGGTAAAATCGGTACAGCGATTACCCCCTACAACCTCACACACTTTACATCTTTATAATATTAGTATAGATGTAATTAAGCGTTCGTCTGATATTTGCGAAGCCAAAAATTTTTCCGCCAAAATCGTCCATTTTAAAAAACTTTGTAGAACAAAAATGTATTTTTTTTTTGTGCACTAAAATTCAGTATCAAAAAAAATTATGTTTTCGAAAGGATTCAAACATACACACAAACAAACAAAGGCACTATTTCATTTACTAGACAACAATTTCAAAAATTCATAACTATTGAACGGATTGATCTTGGACCCGTCTCTGTGGCAAGAGTTAATAAAGAGTCCCAACACCTCTTTAGGGTGAGTGCTTTCAACCACTATATTTTGGATTAGGGTGGTCCGATTTTTAAATGTTTGTTATATTATTTCTGAATGTACGTTGCAAGACCTTTTAAATGGTATATAACATATCTCAATCAGATTTATCAGTAAAAACTTCATTCTTTGCGCGAAAAAATATAGTGCACATAGTGCAGCTACACTGAGATGTGATTTCGTCACTTGCGTGGAATACCGTCCACAGTGATCAGTGAGATGCAGCAGAGAAACGCACCCAACCCAAGATCTCAATCCAGGCCGACACCAAAAGCATTCAGGCGCAACGAATGCATTTCAATAATTGCATAGCGGCGGCGGCGTTGATGACGCCGGCGATAAGCTCTATACAGAAATAAGGGCAAGAGTGAGGCCAAACGCGAAGGTGGTTGCTTGGTTGGTTGCCTAGCTGATATATGCCATCAATCAATCATTCAATCAACTTACAACTTGATTAAAATACCACTTTAACAATTTGTTGCTATTATCATTGTTACTTGAATAAAATCAATTCAATTTATTTTTTCTTTCATATGGCTGTAATGTAATTGTCATTGATGCAATATTTGATTATACTACTAGGTAACAGAGCGAGTGCATCACAAACCACATCTCTGTTTGTGACTTGCTAACATACTTTCTTGACTTGCTGCACCTTCTCCGGCAGTAATGTCAACCGCAATAATTCAATCTCACTCAAGTGCATCGTGCGGTGATGTGCGCAAAGGCAAAAGTTATGTGAAGATACATAATTCAATTAGGGTGACCATGCAACGGTATTTCGATAAAAATAAAGGGTAAATGTAACTTTTTTATAAGTTTGCATTTCTGTTAATGAATGCTGCAAACATTAATTGGGTATATATTATTTGCTAAATAGAATTCTAAGATTTATATAATAGAAAGAAAACGTCGTAGAAATTACACAGCTTGCTTTTCAAAGAATATACAAAGTGGAAACAACTAACTTGACAAATGGACTCCGTAGGTAACACGTAGGTATCCCGATCCGGGTCCGGCTGTATGGCGCAGAAGCATGGACACTGACATCAACGTATACAGATGAGTTTTTACTAGTTCCCTTATAGTTCTATGTATGTAAATGGCATATTTCATTTCTGTTTGGAAGAGTTTTTATAATTAAGCATGCTAGTTTTAAAAATTTTTGATAACTTTTCATTTCAGACTTTACTCTATAAAAGTTCTTTCTACATATAATCGAAATTCTATTCTACATGACTTGTTTTATTCAATGTATCTGTCAAAATTTCAAACAAATGTCTACTAATAATGTAATATAAACAACATAAAATCTTCAAATCGTATTCCAACAAAGGTATTTAAAAAAATTATTTGTAAGACATAAAAACCTAAAATTGTGTGGTGCGTTTGTATGGTGATGTATCTAAAAGTGAGTGTTACATGCTACCTGTTATATTATTTTTCATACAAAAACCCATAAGTTAATAATGGGTTTGAATAGAGACTATTCCAAATAAGGGGGGGGGGTTGGTGTCACGCCATTGATATATGTATATGTGAAACATATGTCCTTCATATGCCACCATATCTAATTTCATGTTGATTATAACAGAAATAAAAGCTCAAAAGTAGGTGGTAGGCTTTTATGGATGTTACCCACTAAATTGAGCCTGGCTTTTTGACTGTTTGAAGTTCGTACGAAAATATGCCTCTATACAGGATTTCAGCCCGACATCTTAAAAATGGAATCCAAAAATGCAATAACATTCAGACAGATCAACTCGTCAAGCTGTATTTTTGATCCGTTCCGTTCTGTTCCGATAGCTCATTCAATTCTTTCAGACAAACTGATATTACATAAACACTATGTGTGTAGGGTAAAAAAATGCCATACACAAAACATAGTTCGCTTTTATGAAGTATTTAAAACTCAAACTATTCTCAACAGTTCAAGCAACGTAATTTCTCTTAATGTTTTTCGAGATGTCAGATTTAAGAATACGTTTTGTATACTGTTTAATACAAATTATAGATTCTTAATTCGAAAAACACTCTGACAGTGTATTTCTATATAACGATGAACGCTTTCATAAAGTGAATCCGATTATTTTAAGAGTTCCCTTAATTACATATGGTCACCTTAAAGCATATGTCACCTGCCTTCCATGTCAAACATACTTATATTCCTGACATGTGCGCCGGGTAACTACTTCAACTTTTCAGCGTCTCTAACAATGACAATGTCAAATAGTACAAACGAAGAGGCCCTCTTAAAGAAAATCCGCTTATTAAGAACACACACACTCTTGGTATGTTGTTCTGGCATTGTTGTGCTCATTACACAATTTAATCATCAGCTTACATTAACATTCACAACGTGGCGTTTCCTACATACAATTCTCATCCATACATTTATCATCTTTTATGCATTTAATAATTCGCCATTCATATTCAATCAGTGCCTGGGAAATCTGCTACTTTTTATAAATTTTTATAAAGCTGACTGCTTTATTGTGCATCATTAATGCCGTGTGCGGTATAGTACAATACAATCCGTAGATTTGAGAGGAATACCATCGCCTCCGTGCTGTTTGATGGCTCGTGGCTCACGCGTTCCAAGTTTTTTTTTTTTTTTTAAGCACTACCCTGCCACACACAGGCATTATTTAATGACGGCCTACTTTAGTGCTAATTTTGGCAACTTGTGTTCTCTTTTTATTGCTTAAATTATTTTATTTGTGTAGTTCTTTTTTTTGTTTTTTTCTTTTTGCTGGGAAAAATAAGTGCTCTTAATTGTTGTTGTCATACATAAATACAAATAACAAAAAGTCGCTAAATCTTTTTTATGTGATTGTTGAGTATTATTGTAAAAAACTACACAAAGTGTTTTTTAATGTAAATAAATACATATGAACTTGGATGTGCATTTAGTTATTTTTTGTATTAGGAATCTAGATAAGCTAAGAGATTTTAATGAGCTATGAATAATGAAGCTGTATTAATCTTTTAATACATGAAAAACTTTCCAAAACACAGCAATCAAAGACATAACCTTATAAACAACTAATGCTAGTCACAACTTGCGGCTTCGCTCGCCTCGTAATAATTTTTTGAAAACAGCACTGAAAATGAGAGATAATGTTTGCGCTGCTTCGCTGCCTTTTATTTTTCCCATGTAGACGGACACTTATTTCGCAGTGCATCGTATTTTTCCCGGGGCTCTTTACATATGTTCCAATCCAAATCCATGTTTCAAATTGTTTCAAAAATAAAACTTTTTTCTTGTTGAGAGTTTTTCCATTTTCCCAGTGGATCTTGTTACAGCCAACATAAAACAATCCTTACTTTTTGAGATTTTCATTACAGTAATACGGGTTCCTGAAATAGCAATATTGATGACAAGTTTGTCATAGAAATGTATGTCCAACATCTATTGTGAAACATATACAACTCAATGAATCTTCACGAAATACATCAAGTATTTCTATTTCGGTCGGGATGTCTCATTAAACAAGCAAGATGCTCATCAAAAACAATACCATCAGCACCGCGAATGCACGTGGGTTAAGTCTAGCCACATGTGGTGGTTTGTGGTTAAACAGAACAAATTCTAATCGAACATTGCCTGATAGGCAGGCATGCCACCAGGCTAGAAGTCAATTGAGCCGATCTATGCAAAAGCTATTAAAACAGCGAAGACGAGGAGATTGTTCACCAGATGCATGATTATGGAAGAGTACTTTCTAAATGACCTTTTAGATTGTTGACCTTTTGCAGATTGGTTGCAGAAGGCGCGGTCTCTCTCAAACCAGCGATTTCGCCAAACTGGCTCTACCTAACTTTGTAACGCATTGAAGCAAGCATCGGAGAACCCATAAAGAATATATATTCTTGATCAGCTCAACGTGACGTATCGAACTAGCTACGTATATGTCCGTCTGTCTGTATGCTGTTTATGTGAACCAAAACTAGTTCCTCAGTTTTGAACATATTGATCTGAAATCGAGTATGAAAACTTCCTATGTTTCTAGGCTTTTATAGTTAGTCTCCAGACATGTTGTATGAAATCTTTTTCAATACAGTAATATCAACTTGAAATTGATTAAGGTAACTTCTAATGCATAAAACTTCACATAATTATTAACGGGCATGTCCTGCCCACTTTTAGAGACGGTTCCCACTAACACAACCACACACTTTGTGTTGATTGTAGGTAAAACTTGCTTATTTTTTATCTAACCTCTTTGAAGATGAAATAAAGGATTCAAATTTAAAAAACTTGTTAGATTCGTGTGAAGAGTATTCAAGCTTTAGTTGTACCAAAAGTTAACGTGTTCTCTTGTTTAATTTTAAAATTTTAATAATTTTTAACCTCTTCTGTAAAAACCATTCCAAAATTTAATACAATAACCCAATTATTTGAGTCTTTTTTAATCAAAACGACCGCACGCCAAAAATTTACATTTAAATAAGTGTTATATTGAAACTGAAACATCTCTGTGTGTGTGTATTTTTAAGTTCCGGCTCCCACATATGTCTCTGTATATATGTAGCACAACAATGAACCGAAGCCCATCCCAGTTTTCAAGGTAAATAAGCAAGAAGTATGTATTTAACAATCAGGAACAGAACAAAGAGGCAAAAAAAAAGACATAATTTGAATAAAACCAACGGAGTAAAAGCCGTCGAGCAAATGAACGACCAACCAACAGTCTGAGCGAGCAAATAAACGCCAGAATACTGTCAACAGCTGAAATATAAAATGAGCTGAAGCAGAAGAAATTTTGCTTGTCTCATCTAAATGGCGCATAATAATAAATGACTGGGTTTTTTTTTCTACTTTACCATACTCAAAAAGCACATCCTGCCATTAGTAAAAAAAAAATATATATATATATATATATGAAAAGAGACAATCAGAAAACCGACTTAGACAGACATAGAGTCGACTAGTAGTAGAGAATTTTAAGAGTTGGGAGCGTATTTGTTGCTTCTTTTTAAAAGCGAGTGCAATGAAATATTTGCTTCTTGCAATTTGTGGTTCATTACCTGCTTCGGAAGAGTGGTCTAGCATCTTTAAAAGTTGTAGAAGAATAAAAATATGGTTGATGTAATCTATAATATATAAAAATGCTTCATTTAATTGACTGATTCACTGCTTCATCAACCCTGTGAAGCAAGAGAACTAAAACTATGAATTGAATTAGAGCTGAGGTAAACTTCTTCGTAATTTTTGTAGCTCTTTATAAACGCTGTGCGAAAGCCGTAAGCTTGAATCTTGGCATTGTGGTTGATGTCGAAACCAGAAACAGTTTGGGTTTACAATTAGTAAATATGTATTTGGAGGGGATATTCAACTTAGAGCAACCAAAACTAAATTAAGTACAATTTACAGTATCCGAGAAGTCTTGGATGAATTTGAGAAACATACTAAAACCGAAGATACACATGCAATAAAGTGGTTAGGAAGATATGTGCACAACACTCTAAAATAACATCATGGGAGCTACGAAAGCCATAGTATGTTGCCAGTAGGACGCCCCAAACACCATAATGTATTTTTTTAATCATAGATTTCGTAAATGCATCGTCTTTGTCATCATTTTCTGACTGATTTAAACAGGTTTCTGAAAAGCTCGACTCCAGCGACACAACTGCAACCTGAAGATGCTACCCCCAGCAGTGAATAACCACCAACTCTTTGGCCGGAATGGCACGTATAACCGATGTAATGTTCCGTTTCAAGACTGGAATCAGTTTTAATTATCCTCGTCAAAGAAAATCCAACGGTGTTAAATAGCACGATCTAGGTGGCCAATTCATTTTTGTACTGATTTATTGAGTATCAATTTTATAGTTTTTGACATATTTCATTAAAATAATGTAGATTCTACAATTTTACCACTCAGAGATCTCCTTCAAAAATATCTCACATGTACTGTTGTAGAATGAATATCTTTACAAACCTAGTCATTTTTACATTCAGTGCCTTGAATACAATTTTAGTTAATTAAAAACAGCTTCAAATGATATACATATAATGTAAATATGTAGGTAGTATAAATAAACCTTTGGTCTTAACTTTCAGCGAAGTCGCTGAACTTTGCTAGTTATTCTACAATATATATACTTCTCAAACTTAATTGCATAATTGATAATTCAATAAACTTCAGTTCATTTAATGTTTAATGCCTTTTTTTTCCTCTTTACAGAACTCGAGCAAGCCGCACAGCAGACAGACAGACATCACCGCCTTTTGTTGAACTGCATTTAATGAAGAGTCGAGTTCAATTCTCCTCTAAATGATTTCATGCAGTAATTATTAACATTGATGCTGCTGATGATTATGATGTGAATGAACTGTTCTGAACTGAAGCTGGAGCTGAAGTTGTGACTTCACAGCATCTCATCTCTTCGATGCGGGACAATTAAAAGTTGCTTTGAAATCAACATCATCATCATCAATCAAAGGCCAACCAACAGCTACAGATAACTAAAACGCGCTGTGGGACTGATCAGTCAGTTTCTTTCGCACAAATCTAAAAAAAAAAGAAAACAAACAACAACAACAAAAATCTAAAAACTCGCATCAAAATGCCATCTCTACGGCAAAAGGTCACAACGTATTTTCGTCAATTGAGTTTTATTGCAGAACCGCGTGAAGGCGGTGGACATCGTGGTGCAGCGCGCAGGCGCGTTGAAGACAGCGAAACCAACGATGATGATGGAAATTTTATAACGAAATATTTAGAGGGGTATGTAAAAAAAAGAAACTATTCGATATGATTTTTTGTTAACCCATTTCAATTACTTTTACAGCCGCATGGAACGCCAGTTTGTACCCGCACCGGAAATTCTAAATGCACCAAATCCCACAGATATGCCCATATTGAAAATTGGCACATATGCTACCGGTACACATGCCATAACTGCCGCCTGCACTGGACCCGATGAAGGTCTTACTGGCATAAAACGCTCAAAATTGCATTTAAGCGCCAGCTATGAAGATGATATTGATTTTATTGATACAAATCAGGAGAATGATTGCTATGAGGTGCGCAAGAGCAATAATATGACGACGGCAAGTAATAGACAAACGACAGCGTCCAAATTTGCTGCACGTTCTGCGAATGTTGGAGCGCGTAGAGCAAGTAATACTTCAACGACAGCCGCTAATGATCAGAATGCAAATAAGAACACAACTGGCAGTGCAGCTGTTGGAGGTGCTGGTGGTATGCGTTCGCGTAAAAATTCCAAAACGGGCATAGCAAATTTAACCAAGGAGGTACAAAAAACACAGAAAAATGAAGAGAACTCAAACAAAGCGACAACCATTGTGGTCAGCATGGTAAGAAACAGCGGAACAACAAGCGGAAGTGCTGGTGTTGGTTGTGCAAAAACGGATGCAGTGGAATGCGCTGCAAATGATCAGAATAACAAGAATCTTTTGAATGCAACAAAGACTGATTCAACGACGACGACGACGACAATAACACAAACCAAAGACGCACAAAGCAGCAGCACAACAGCAACAGGCGACAATCCGCCACTTGTTGATGCACAGCATAAATTGCTTGAGAGCGCCACAGAGCGTTTGCTACGTGAAGCGGTATCGAATAAAGATGGTGGCGGTACAAGTACAAGTAATGGCGTAGACCATTTGACAGCAGAGCAGGCTATAGCCGGCGTAAGCAACTGGAAGGCGGAAAGCGAGTATGCATATGGTATATCCGTTTCGCTGTATGAGACGAACATGCTGACCAAAGAACCCATGGGTAGTCCTATTGCTGATTGTTATGGCATGGTAGTACGCGGCGATGCCGCAGCAATGGCGCTGGCCGATGGTGTCAATTGGGGTAAGTAAATTAAATAAACGAGTTAAAGTCAAAACGACGCATACAATTAGTACTCATTCATACGCACTTACGATTCTAGAATCAACTGCTTTCTGGCATAATATTCATGGAGACACAACATGAAATGACTTCATACACAGCTTTATACCCTATTCAATCGAATGACTCCGAATGAATCCTCGACTTATGACTCATGTGAATCACTGTTCAAATGTAAAAACAAACAAGAGAATACATTAACTTTGCTAGAACCAAATATTTCATACTTTTCGCACGCTCCTAAATATTTTATTCCGTGTTTTAAGTGGACAGCACAACGAAAAATAAAGTTTTACTCAGACAAAACTTTAAAACGAGCAGTGGGGCCCAGTGGCGTAGCAAGTGGGAGAATGTCAGAAATTTGGGAAATTTCGCATTGGCATCCTGGGGCCCCCAGAATCATGAATCTTTTCATTGATTTTGTTCATATTTTTTACTCCTCACTGTGTCAGCCACAACTATGTTTTTCATTTCTTTCATATAGAACCAGTGTTTCTTTTCTTTTCAAATTGTTAAACTTTTTTGTTTGCTCGACTAGATTATTCATTCCCGTATTTAATGACAGACAGACATACATGGCTACATAGACTCATCTTGTCGAGTTGCACAAGATAATACCTATATAGGTATTCTTTATGAGGTCTTTAACATTTATTCCGTCACTAACCTTTTCTTTATGAATTTTCAGGTGATGGCGCACGGCTTGCTGCACGCTCAGCTGTACATGGCTGCCTGGACTATTTGGATCGTGCCGTATTTGGTGTGGCCAAGGAGTGTATGGCTACTACAACTCAGGAAGTTTTCGTTAGTCTATTGCGTAGTCTGTGGGAGGGACACGGCTGCATACTCGAAGTGGGCGGTGCACTGTCCACGCTTACTATAGCTGTTGTACTGCCACTGGCTGGCGATGTAAATACACAAAACGACAGCAGCAAATATGTTGTCTGTGCGTGCAATGTCGGCGATTCCCTAGGTTATGTTTACTCCAAGCAGCATGGCGTGCGCGAGTTCACACAAGCATCGCACGACATCACTTCCATGCGTGATATGCGTGATGCATTGGGCGCACTCGGTCCGGCCGATGGCAATAAACCGGAATTGAGTAATCTGACATTCTCGATGACGCTTATCGACCGCGGTGATATAGTTTTCCTGACATCCGATGGTATTAGTGATAATTTCGATCCTGTTGTTGGTAAATTCGCTGAAGCTTGGACACCAGATGTCAAGCTGCAAACAGCAAACACTGGGGCAAATGCGTATGCCGGTTTGGCACCCAAGCGTCAGAATAAAAGCGCATCGGCTATATATGCGCGCCTACATGCACCAACACGTCCGCCACGCACAAAGAAAGCTGCCGCTACGGTTTCGTCGCCCACATCACCAAATGCTACACAAACTGCTGCGGCCAGTGCACCAAGTCGTCCAAAATATATGCGTTCACAGACAGTTATTGAACCCGGTAGACGTCTGTCCTCTGCTGGCAATCCAGCACAGCGTCATTTAAACGGTGCCACAACATCAGTTACGCAACGCATACCAAAATCTGCAACTGGTCTGCCACTAGTCACAGGACCACAACGACATGCGCTTACACTTTATCGTCTCGAGGACTTACTCAGCTATGGCATCAATGGCACATTCTCACCATGTGTTTCAGCGCGACGTCTCTGCCAGCTACTTATTGATTTTGTGCGCATGATTACATCTGCACGTCGCAAGACGCTCGAACAACGTGAACTCTTCTATAAACTCGCAACCGGACCGGATGGCATCAAGCGTGAAGTTGAATTGAATCGTATGCAACATCGTGCTGCACGTAAGCGTATAGTAGACAGCAGCGCATTTGTAGCATTGCCGGGAAAACTGGATCATGCCACTGTGCTGGCTTACATTGTCGGCGGCGCTGGACAGGCGACGAATACAAATGGAACGGTAGCGCTACAATCTAAAGAGTTCAAAGAAACAAATTTTTAAGTAGGCTTTCATCATAATCCTTCAATAAATAAATTTGATACTCACCCAAAAACTTTACTGGAATTGATTGGGCAACGCAAGGACTTGCTAGAAGTGTTTTTTCGCTATTTATATAAAAACATATACACCCATACACTCGTAAACGATGTAGTCTAAGATTTGAAAATCATATAGCTTTCATTATTGTTTTTTGTTTTATTTTGTCTTATATTATTTAATCTTTCGAGCCATATTGCATTAAAAAAGGAGTATTTAAATGGAATAAATGTATGTATTAAAAAAAAAAAAGAAACAAGAGAATCAATTGTAATCGAGAATGCCTCAATGTTTTAAACTACCAAATATTTTTACACACGCATTAACGCATGTACATCACATATACAATACTTTATATTTCAATAAAAGCATATATACGCATTGGATGTGCGCTTTTAATAGAAATTCAACTTTTGTCTATACTTTTAGTTATCAATTTGAAAGTCGCCTTAAAAACTCGCATAAATCGCACATTTGAATATTTGCTGTTGTTGTAACAGCTTTTTTTGGGCAGTAACAGGATCAAAAGAGATACTGTTAAGTATATATAATGATAAGGTAGTGCCTAGTAATACGCAATGTAAGAGAAAGATAAACCGAAACATATACCAAGGAATCGAGTACTAGGAACCAAGCCACGCCGAATGGACTGGGCCTCCATCGAATTGCATCGGACGGGACGAATAGTTGAACAGATGAGTCGTATTATGTGTCAATTGTCCACGCTCAAGACACCAATCACGCGTAACACGCGAGCATGTTGTTCTATGCTGGTGTTAATTGTACTATAATAATAATTAATTCCTGGTGCCAAGAGGGAGACATTTTTGACTGCCATCAATAGATGGCGGCCTGCCACCAAGTTCTGACCTCTTTGCAGGCATTGCCATTGAGTCTTACTGAGGTACGGGGTCCAGGCAGAAGTAGTTATAGGTGTCAATAGTGGTTTCTTTGTCCTTACCCCGGGAAGACACAGAAAGCGCCTTCAGCACTTTGTTTTTAACTTTAGCTGCTTGTGAGTCGATGATCTAAGCAGGGGATCAAAAGTATCGTCGGGTAGTGAACTATCGGTATACTCAAGCCCCTAATTCCAACCTAAACGGTTTAGTTCAAGATGTGAAAGTGGAAACCGACAACATGTGGGTTGAGAGCATTGAAAAAATGTTATAAATTCTCTAAATAGATATTAATTCTCGCACAAATTTAATCGACGTCCACTCATCCGTTTTGTGCGCTCTATCTATTTAGTATTTATTTAGTATTCCTTAGTGCCACTACAGTTGCTTGTAATTTGTTTAAGTTAGGTTTCCCACGAGTATACAATTCCATTATGGCATAGCATATATCTATGATATCCTCCAAGCGTACACCAAATATGCCAAACCAAGGAGGCGTGTTGGGCAATACAATTTGCAGTTTACGTGCACTTAAATAGATACAGGCGCAAGCTATTGACTCCATTTGGTAACGCAAAAAGACGTCCGTGCGCAGTGAATCGTTCATATAGTTCCAGCATAAACGCATAAAGTGTACACCCAATATTTGAAAGTTCAATATTTTTAAATAAACCAGAACCAATTTATGCGGTTGCTTCACATATACACAAAATCGAAGCGTATCTAGTATTTGAAGTTCTGTTGTAAATAGTAGCGCTTTGCGTTCCAAGTAGTAGTAATTCCGAGTCAGTGGAGTAAAACGTCTGTAAAAATTTAAAGTGTCAGTTAGTACATGTATCACAAACAAAAAGTTTATTTCGATGGAACCGATGCATTAAAACTCTTCACAGACGTGATTTTATTGTGCAGCAACTTAACGTCGCAGTGAGCTAAGGCCGATTGGGATCGATGTTTGGGGAAAATCAGCTTACGAACGCGCGAAGGATAAGCAAGTTGCTAGAAATGTTTCCCTAAAGTTTTTGTGAAGGGCATACACGGGTACTCAACAATGTCGAAAATGCAGACCTACGAGTGGGACAAAGCGGACCATATTGTGGTTCACTACTTTTTTACGTGCACGATATTTTGGGCATGTTCCCACGACTCATATTACTCTTCTGTGGAAAGTGTTTTAAGACGATTGAAGAAATAAAATAGTTTTTTTTTACTTACCCTCCATCACGGATCTGCCGCAGATGCTCAAACACATTGATGACATCTCTAGCCTCACGTTCCGCTTCTGCCAATTTCGATCCCAAGAAAATGCAAGCCATAGCCGTCGTTTCCATATCGCGATGCACAAAGCTGTGCGCATAGAAATAACGCTGAAATATGATATGGCCACTGACCATTGCTGTTTGTGGCAATCTAAGCAGTATGCCGGCAGTTTGTATTAATTCACAACCGATTATGCGTAGATCCTTTTCGCTTTCTATATCAAGACCATCTTTGCGCGATGGAGTTTTTAGAATATATTCTGACGGTATTAGTTTTAATTCAAGCGAAAGCATTTTGTATTTTTTTTTTTTTTTTTTAATAAATTCTGAGACGTTCTAAAGCGTTGATTCGTTTCTATGCCAAATGACGACGAAACGTATAAAATACGTTTACAATATGGAGTCTTTTTGCACAGTTCAGTATGAGTCACAAAGCTGTTGGTTTTACCAATTTTCACTGTACAAAACCGGATACGCTTGGCAATTTTGAAACTAGCACAAAACTGCAACCACTTGAATCAATGTCAAAGCCACTTTCACTTTTCTTAGTGCTATGTAAATTCTTTTCATAGTTTGCACTTTTTATTGTTTTTATACCCTGCATTGATAGTATAAAAGAGTATATTAGGTTTGTGCAAATGTTTGTAACAAGAAGGAGGCGTGGCAGATCCTATAAAATATATATATTCTAGATCAGCATTTGGAAGGCGAGTCGATATAGACATGTCCGTCTATCCGCCCGTCCGTCGGGCCGTCTGGTTGAACGCACAGGTCACGAAGATTATAAGGGATAGAGACTTTAATTTTGAATATTTAGACGCTCTTTTTACCTCTTCAGATAGCTAGTATTTAATGAACACGCCGATCCCACTTTAAGGAGTAGTTCTCATGCAAATCTGTCATTTTTAAGTTTTTGTATAAAAATCGAATATCGAACGTAAATTCTAATAAAATATACCACATAGGTACAGATCGAAACACTGTAAGAAGTAGCCCCCAAAATTGCACTCTATTCTTCAGTTTTTGTAGAATTTTTTTTTTGGATTTTGTTCTAGAAATGCCAAAATGGTGTATCTTTCGTCAATTCACACAAAATATTCCATATAGGCCCAGATCGGTCCACTTTAAGGGGTACTGTCCCTCATTTTTAGTTTTTGTACGAAAATCTTTTGTTTTAATTTTGAATTAAGTTTAACATTTCATCAGTTCTAATAAAATATCTCGCATATGGTAGATCGGACCAGTAAAGAATATCAGTGTACACGGTATCTCGAAGTCGAACACACTCGATTGCACCGTTCTTTCTTGTTTTGTTATACAATTTAAGTGTCTAGAGGCTGCAGCTAGCGTACACCGCGTCCGTCTCTGCATACCCTGTTTGCTTCTTGTAGGTTATGACAATAGTTTGAGCCATGACTTGGATTTTTTTTATCTATTTTTTGAAATCAACACAAACAATTGACCGAACAAACCGACAAACGATAACTAACTAACAAGCATAGACACACAAGTACCTAATATAACGATTTTTCTTCTACTTTTGGACACACAATATAATTTCTGAGAATCTTCTATTTCAGTCTTAACGTGAATTCGGACTGCAAAACATGTCGCTGCAATTGCAAATCGAAAAACTTAGAGGTCTGGATAACTATAAAGCTTGGTCAATGACAGTGCGTGCATATTTGGAGTCTGAAGATTTGTGGAGTGTTGTCGAGAATGGCCCGGAGAACAATGAAGAGGTAATAAATGTACCAATGAATTTAAATATTGTTTTTCTTATATATTATATATCCACTTGCAGTCACTGCTGAAGGATAAACGTGCCAAGTTTGTTCTATTGTGTCTAATCGAGAATAAATTGTGTCAGTTTATGGTCAGCATACGCACTGCACGCGATCTATGGACTTATTTGCGCACACAGCATTCCTTGCGTTAAATCTAAATACATATTAAAATACTATCGTATATGACATTAAAAGCAATATTTATATGCATAGATAATTTATTCACGTTCTTCTAATTCAATTACCACCGGCTGTTCCTCTGGATCTTCTTCAAGTAGACCATCAAATTGCCAGTCCATCTTTTTACGCAGTTGTTTCATTAAACGCTCTGCACTTACGCTTAAGCCACCTTCATGCAGATTTACAAGTAAATTGCGTACATCCTTGTAAACTGTATTGCGTTCGCTTGCCACCATTAGTTCTTCCGGCAGATGTGGCAACTGTAAGGCCAATACTTCGCTATATTTCATATATAAAAGTTTATACTTGCTAACGGCGGCCTCTGAGTTCGACAACAAGCCAAGTAATTTTCGCCAGTGCGCCAAAGATTCTACGGAGTAGCCAACGAGAAAGAATGTAAATGCCAGCTGCAATTCCTCGATGAGCGCATTTGTATTATCCTCAAAATTATGCATTATTTGTTGCACCGCTGCAATACAATCCATGGCATGCCGTGAGATGTCCGCTGCTTGTGCATCACGCGGAACACGTTCCGGCAGCGTTGTGAAACGTGGTGCTGTGCCTTCGACGGGTTTCAAATCCGGCAGCAGATCGTTCTCATCTGTGTGTAGTTTGCTTATTTGTGTAGAGAGACTTTTATTTGAGTTAGTTGCGGGCTTATCACCTCTGGGTCTCTCCGCATCTGGACAGGACAATAGCTCTGTATTGGTGCGTATAGTGCCCAGCGCCGGCGTACAGCGTGCGACACCCGTTTCTGTAACGCTGTCTGTCATATGTGTCCAATCGCGCACAAAGCGGTAGTCGTATGGCGCCAGCATCGGTTCCAACTGCTTTAAACTGTTGCGTATGCGCTGCTTTTCTAGCTCTGGATCATCAATTTGTCGCACACGCAGCTCTTCTTTATCATGATCCCATTCGCGTACCACAATTTCCTTTGCCTTAAAGTAATGCATAAAACCGACACGTGGCGCAGCATCTCCGAAAGGTCCTTGAGATGCACACCAAACAAAATGCGCGCCCGGTGGTATCATTTTAACACCGCGAAATTTCTCGCCCACAGTATAGGAGCAGAGATCGATGCCGAATTCGGTGCGCACAGGCACGCCAGCAATTACAAGCACTGCACCTTTGGCGAATAGTTCATTCGCCATCTTTGGATCCATGTGCATTGGCGTGTTGTCCTTGTTCATGCTGATGTGTTATTAAATTTATATATTTGTTAAGCGAAACACAAAATAGAGTAGAGTCAGCTGTGCTCATGCGTTTGTTTACGTTTTGTAGTGTAGTGTTGCCACTCTGTTTGAACGCGCTGCAGCTGGCCACACTATTACAATCATTTTAGCGGTTATCGACGAATTTAACTCGCCCATTTTCTAGAACCAGCACAGCTACTAACTTTATTTTGCACATAGCATTCTTTAGAACAAACACCTGACCTTATTTTTATAAATTAAATGAAGACTTGTGAAGAGTTTTGGAGCTCCAGTTCTACTGATGGATACATTTTCTCTTGTTTATTATGTTGCAGTTGATGATTCGAGTGTGGAAATTTAATAATTTTAACAGAATGCCATTAAAAACTTTACATTGTGGAGTCCAGAAGGTGATGATTACTTTAAGGCGTTTCAATTATTGCAATAAAAATGTGTGAATTACATACAAAGCATAAACAATGCAAAATATTTATTTACGTATATACTAGCTGCCAAACTCGAACGTATACATACGTACGTAGAAAGTTTGTGCATATCATTGTTGTAAGATAAATTGTTATATATGTATGTGTGGTAGAAATCAATTAAAATTATGTAGCAAAGTATTTTACTCTATCAATCTCTCTGTTGCTCTCTCTATTTTTAGTACTGTAAACTTCTCTTTGTTCCAATATCATCCAATATCTGACGCAATTCCTCATCTTCGAAACGTCCCTCGAGCGAAGGTATTAATGCTTTTGCTTCCTCTGATGCCTCCGGACAGAGATTACCCAAAGCAGCCAACTCAAATTTGTGTAACTTCTTTTGCATCAGTAAACTACAAAATAAATAACAAGCTAACTATCATAAATGAACATATTTAACATTAAAGCAAATAATATGCACCTGCGCACTGCCATTATAGTTTCTTTGTTCTTGAATTTACGAAAACTGTCTGTATAGGCATAGGTCTTCATGAAGACTTCCGAGAATTCTTGTTCTTCATCGGCAGACTCATTTTGACGCTTGCGATGATCCAACAACATGTGTACCTCAGATATCAGCAGTGTCTCAGCATTTTCGAATTCTGCAATAGATTATAATAGATTTTAAATTTTATTATTTGTAAGATTTGATATTTTTCTGTGCATACAAAGTTTACAAGTAAAACGTGTTTTATAAAATTATTTTGTAAATTCGAACCTTAAATATAGCTGAAATAATTGTGTTTAAATATGTAGAAAATTTGGCTTAAATTGGCTTATTAATGTAGCCTTGCTCTACAAGAAAATCGTATATTTGACGTGTTTTATTCACATCGATTTTAATTAGACGACGTGCATCAGCCAGGCGTACAAAGCCAATTTTAGAGTTCTCCTCTATTAGCATGGTCTTGTAATCCAAATACGATTGTGGCATAATGCGTGCCACGCTGCAGAGCGAACGTTCGCCGTCATTCAGTTTGACAAAGCCGGGTAGTCCTGAAGCAAGTTAAAACAGAATATTAAATAATTAAAAAAAAAAAATTATATATTGATTATAGCTACCGATTATATCTATAGGACCCGCTTTCTTGCGCAAATTTAAGTCATATGCCTGTGTTAATTTTGTATTTCCATTGCTTATAAGTCTACGCCAATCCTGCTGCAAACTCTGACGTTCTTTGGCTTGTTCGCGTTGCAATTGTTGACGCTGACGCTTTAGCTTAAAGTATAAATCAGCAGCACTTAAATGTCTTATGCCATTCTGACGTAGTTCATGTAGTCTAAAAGACGGACCAGACAATTAAAATTGAAAAACTATTAATTTATTTCAAACACTTTACCGATAGAGTTTCTTCTGTAAATCGCTGTAGTATTTGAGCGCTTCCATGAGCGCATCAAACTTAATCGGTTCACAGATTTGCACAAAGGCAAGAAAACGCGTACAATGAGTTTCCGATTTAAATGCATCTGCGTATTTTGATATCCAACTCATAGTACGATTGTTCATGATTAAACCATTATTACGCATTATGCGATAACGACGTTGACGTTCGCTGTAAATTTACTAATAAAAGCTAGTTTAAATTCAATTAAAAACAAGTTGAAGTCGGTTAAACCGAATTTTTAAAACTTTTCACACTTGCACTTTTTAAGCTGATGGGAAACTTTTTTTTATAATTTTTATTGATTTCCAAAGTTTAAAAATATTCTTATACCACATATATAGTGGAAGCTCGCATGTTTTCTAAAACTAGCACGGCTTACATTATTTCGCGCATAGCATTTTTAAGAACAATCACCTGAATTACTTTTTTATTAATTCAATGAAGACGTGTAAAAGGGTATACTGAAGTTAACATTTTCTCTTGAAATTTAATACCTTTATCTCCTAGTGTATTAATTGTGGGTCAATTTGAAACTGTGCTGTTTCTGGTTATAAAAAGTCTCTATACAAACTATCAAACCAATATTTCACTGGATTAAGGAAATGGGGAGTACAGTAACTCACAGATAGATAGACGGACATGCCTGAATCGATTCGTCTTGACATGCTGATCACGAATTTTCGAGTATACTCGTACATATTTTATGAGGTCAGATGATTCTTTTCAAGCGTTGCAAGTATTGTGACTAAATTATAATACTATTCACACTCTATATGAAGGGAATAACTAGACATGTAGTATATACACAAACCTCAAACGATGATTGTAGGCATGCACTAAACCAATTTCCAGCTCCTGCTTTAGTGTTTCATATACTGTATCCACTTGCTCTTGTTCCTCAGCTTCGGCCACAGCAGTAGCATTCGTCGTTTGCATAGCGCTAAGCAAACGTTCGGCGGAGCTATCATACGGCGTATCAAAATCACCACGTGCATAACGATAGCCCGCATGCATACCAAACTGCATGGACGTTATATTATCGTGGCGCGGTGGATCCAATGAACGCATTTTAAACACATAAGGCATACGCTCAGGAAAATAGGTATGCGCCTGATGTGCTAAACCCAATAGACGTTCAAATACGCCACCAAAATAATTATCATGATAATGTGCTTTACATTCCTCCAATGTATGGCGCTGATTGAGCGCACGCACAACAGCCTCCCAGTTGCCATAACCCTGCCGTCGTAGTGTCTCGAGCAGTATACGCTCATCACGTGCTGTCCAGCTGCGTTTACTGTCGCTTTCCGTGTCTGCGAAAACTTGCATATCATCGCGCACTATGGCATAAGCATGATTATTGAGATGTTCACCTACTTCGCGTCCATGTGCAAAGCACTGCAAGCACAGCAGTGTCCGTGTTGTAGCACAATCTGCGCATTTGATATAAGGCTCCTGTAGCGCATTTTGGCAGCTGGCACATTTTTCGCAATCATTAGCAGCGCTATCCGCGTGATTGCTGCTGTAAGGCACTAATTCACTGGCATCATTAGAAATCTGCTCTAGTTGTGCGCTAAATTGTTGCTGATTATAGCATTTTCTAAGATATTGTGTTTTTTCTGTTGCTTTCGCTACTAAAATTTTTGGTTTGTCAATTGTTGCTGTTGCTGCTGCAAAATATGGCGCCACGGCGGCATCCGATATTTCAACTGCAAAGAAAATTAAGCCTCTTTTCTTGTAGTTTATGTTATGCGTTTGCGGTTAGGTTAGTCCAAGATACGCCGTTTAATGTATGTACGTGTTTTACTTGTAAACTTTTGTAGCTTATATTAGCGTTAAATAAGTGAAATATGCCTAAATTTTTAACTTACCCTTAGGAAACTGCAAATCTGCAGCATCCTCTTCGACCAAATCCACTGGACTCATAAACGACATATTGGCTAGTTTACTTTATAATGCTATAAGTACAATTGAATTACTAAGTAATGTTCGATTTAGCAGTTCAAAACAACAGCTTGTGGTTATTTAATAACCTTTTTATTTCAATTAAAAAATTTTAATTATAAACCGCTTGAGCGCACAACTTCTTCACGTTATGCCAATCACTGTGAACGATTTGTATTTTTACTGCTGCGACGTGATATTATTGTAAATCACAATGAAGTAAAGTACACTTAAAAAAAATTTTTTTGGTAGACGCACGATTATTTGTGTATTTGCCTTCACGGTTTAGATAACACTTAGTCCCAGCAATACTTATATTACTAATTTATTAATATAAATAGAAAATTGAATTAGTCACATTTTAACTTGTACCCATTAAGATCGTACAAACTCGTATGTATCATATGTAACTGTCAAAAGGATGCTAGGCAGACTACAAAAAGGATATATACAATTATACCAAATAGGACCGAATTTTGAGTTCCAACATTTTACATTTTCATGTTCATAAAAAAACTTAAAAAAGGTTAGTATGTTTGTACAACCAGTCAGACGGATTTAGCTATATCGACTAAAATTTTGATTTTGTATGTAAACCGTTTTGTTTATTTATAGGACATTTCATTTGAAGAAGTAAAATTCGGTTTATTTATGCTCCTAGAAGGCATGAATGTAAATACCAATTAATTGTACAAGACTCAGCTGCCAAGTTATGATCCAAAGAATTAACAAACATGAGGTAGTTTTTTTTTAAACTGTTTTTCAAATTACCTAATGTTTGATAAAATATTTATAATGATGTTTTCTACACAAAATTTACCTATCTTTTTAATTATGAAATTAGATTCATAATTAAAATATTTTTGCGTTTAGAAACATTTCAAATGCGAATTTTAGTAACTACGACCATTTTAAAACCTAGTATTTCAGTGAATAATATACCGTGTTTCTACCAAAAGCATTTCTAGCATCTTTAGCATCTTGCATTTTGAATACAAAAAATGTGTTTATACCGAAAATGCTGATTTTGCAATATTTTACGTCCGTTGGAATAACTGATTCTGCTACGGTTGTACATAACAGTATTAAGCGGAATTATATAAAAATTTTACATGAGATATGTATTTTGGTAATTTATTTACGATGAGGGTCGTATTCCACTTGCTGAATACGTTTAGAGCAATACAGACATTGGTATCTTATGGAAGTACATCAATTGCAAGTGACAGTAAACTCATAACAAAGTATCGGCCTTAAGCAAGTAAATTATAGTGTACCCATAGCGTAAATTAATTTGTGCAAATGTTTGTAACAGGCAGAAAGAGACTAGGGATACCCTACAAAGTACATATATTCATGATACGCATCGGAAGATAAGTCGATATAAACATATCCGCCTATCCATCCGATCGTCTATTTGAACGAACAGATCTCAGTGATTATAAGAGATAGAAACTTCATGACTCTCCTTATAATATAATATAAAATATATAAAAAAATACTTAAAATTTGTCGTACCATTTTAAAGTGTTTAAAAAAATTAATTCATGATCATTTTTTATACAGTATTGTAGGGATTAATGAATAAATGGCTTAAAACTTTAACAATTTTTTGTATGAATATTATTTGTTTTTATATTAATTAATTTTGGGTTTTTCATCAATTCTAATAAAATTTTCATATGTAGATTAATGTAAGATAAATGAAGTAGGATAATGTTTGCAAATAATTAAGTTTCAATCAACGAAATTATGCTGCTAATTTGTATCGAATTATGCTTATTATGATTAACAAGTATTCACGATAATTCTATGTAGTGCTTGATTTCACGCTCACATCATATGCTCCCATCTTAAGTTAGGCAGTTTGGCAACTCTGTCATGCAAATGATAGCATTAGAAAAAGAAGAAGTAAAAGCAGGGGAGGAAGCATGTGCTACTCTGCCGAATTCATTGAAAATCGTTCGAACGATTTGTAATTTTTGCAAATTTTATTGCATGCATTAGTAATGAACTTAAGTGCCACAGAAGAGGAACAACACGCAGTAGACGCTGAGCAACTTCCAAAATATTGCGATCATCACAAATTTCTTTTAGTTGAAGAAATTGTGTATCTGTCGGACTATCGTGAATTACACTACGGCAAGTGTACAGTCGTCGGACGCATACGCTTTGAAAATGGTGGTGTTTTGCTTGAAAATGTGCGTCTAGACGCTTGTATCAGGTAAGATGAAGCTCAATAGATGCAATTCGCAAAGTATATAAAGTGCAAATTTATTTACAGCATACCTGCACTTCCAGTGGGCACTGCAGCATTAACTTTACTACATCGCAACTACAGCGGCGATGTGCTACAAAATGGCCTGTTTTATATAGTGCGCGGTGAGGTTGTACTTGTCGATATAAACCAAACAGAAGCTGTACATATCACCACACGCGGTGTACACGAACAATTGCTGCATCTACACACGGACGCGGAGCGTCAAGCTAAACTAAAAAACATACAAGCATTGTACAAACCAGCGTTGATTGTATGGTTTGCCAATGAAATCGATCAAGCTGATGCAGTTATAAAGTCAAATCTAGACATTAGAACACTAATCGAAAAACGCGCATCAAACTGAGTTCATTATCTGCAAATATTATGGACTATATGTATTTCGAAACAAATGACTCACAACCGCAAGTATATTTTATAGATCAAAATTTTACATTTACCACAGAACCCGACTGTATAAAATGTATATTGGACCATTTTCTTAATAATTGGCAAGAAATACAACAGCAAAATTGGCAAAAATTCTGGGAAAAAGAAGGTACAGAAATTGTAGTTGCAAAGTGGTATGAAAAATTCAACACAGACTATACAGTAGATGACGATAAATTGAATGAACTGTGGCAATCGCATACACAACAAGAATACAATACGCAGTGGGCATATTACGAGCAAGTATTTTATAACTATTATATTGATGTTAAATCATCATTAGAAAATTCCTCGTTTATAAAAGATATTAAAGAAATCAGTGAATCAACAGACGGCGAAGAGGAGCAGCCAAACGACGAAGCAGCTGATCTTGCAGCTGAATTTAAGCAACTTGAATTACTTGGACTGCCCACAAGATTCGGTGTAAACCATACTAGAACACGTAATAAATTAAAGTCAGTTGATTTAAACGATTCAACAGATACGCAAAAAAGTAACGACATGGTTCGCTATAATGAAACATTGCACGTCGGTGCAAGTGACGAAGTTTTACATCAATTGCAGGAGAATACAAATTGCAAGAATATTCGGAAAAAAAGAAATAATAAACGCAAACTGCGAGAAAAAATACCTGCCATAATACAGGAGGCACAAATTCCTGACATACAGGAAGAAGCCCAAATGCCTGCTATCATACAGGAAGAAGCCCAAATGCCTGCTATCATACAGGAAGAAGCACAAATGCCTGCCATCATACAGGAAGAAGCACAATTGCCCGAAGTAATACAGAAAAACAGAACTTTACTCAAATATTGGAAAAGACGTTTCTCCCTTTTCTCACGCTTCGACGAAGGTATACGTCTTGATCGCGAAAGTTGGTTTTCGGTAACACCGGAGCTAGTAGCAAAAAATTCGGCTAAAATGCTCGCTTGTGATGTAATTGTTGATGGCTTCTGTGGCTGTGGCGGCAATACCATACAGTTTGCCAAAACATGCCGCCGTGTCATTGCGATCGATATTGATCCCCTGAAATTGGAAATGGCCAAGCATAATGCACAAATCTATGGCGTTGCACACAAGATAGACTTCATCTTGGGTGATTTTCTGGAGATTTGTGAAAGTGGACGCATACAAGCAGCCAGTGCTGTATTTCTCAGTCCACCATGGGGTGGTCCCAATTACAAACGAAAGAAATTCTTTGACATTGAACGTTATCTGAAACCAGTTGGCGCTACGAAATTAATGAAACTGGCTCGTAATATTAGCGAGAATATTGCTTTCTATCTGCCGCGCAAAGCACGGCTTACTCAAATAGTACCACTGGCTGGAGCGGGCAACACATGTGTGGTGGAAACCAGTTATTTGAATACACGTCCAGTGGCTATTACATCGTTCTACGGTGCGTCTCTCATTAAACATTATCAGTCTTTGAAACCTGTTACTATGCACGATATTACAGGCACTCCCATCGTGAAGAGAGCAGGGGAAGGGGAAGATTAAAACGGTCCCGTTTTTTAATAGGAAACCAGGTTCATGTGGTTCGCACCAATGGCCCGAATTCTCGTGCGACGACCTTGGTTAGAGCCTAGCTGTTACTAAATGTAATCAACATTGGTTTTTTGTATACATACTACATATGTATACGATTATTTACATCTGACATGTACAAATTGTCATCGAAGTTGTTTAATAAATTTTTATTAAATCTACTTGCAACTTCTTTGACGACAAATGTAATTAAGGTGCATATATTTTATTAAGATTATCAATTGTAGTATTTAATCAATAAACAATTTTTATCTTCAAACAAACACGTGCTACGCTTCGTTTTTTGGAAATAAATTAAGTCACCCTTTTGCTATGTAGCTTATAGTATTTATTTTAGTCAACTGTTCTGGGGTGTTATGTTGACTTCTAGAACAACCCCTAGAGCCAAGGGCGTATTCAGCTATTCAATAAGAGGGATAGGCTAAACTAAACTCACATCGAATACAAGGCCTCACGTTAGATGTAAGTTCATAAGAATATAACCCTTGGTGCCGAGTCCCAGAAACGAGGCTACCTCAATTGGACGCATCTATAGATCCACAGGGCTCAATTACATCGGACAGGACGAACAATTGAAGAGATGAGTCGATTGAACACACTCAGAATAGAAATCATTGGTGCTAATCCCGATTCGTTCCCTGTAACACTTGATATTGTTGCTCCATCCGCAGCTTTATAGCGCTAATTAAGTCCTGGTGTTACTAGCATAGTATTGTTCCTAAGAGAGTTATTGACTCTTCAACTGCATCTTTCTGTAATTGAGCAATAGCGGATATATAAATTCACTCTATATGATCTTGAGGTGCGAACGGCGATATATTCGTTTTGTAACGTCGAGTACGCGTTGGAATAACTCTCATGAGGGAAAAATGATTAGGATGATTCCTTCTATACGCAATCATACCGACGGAAAGTTAACAGAAAGTTTCATCGCTCCTTCACACAGCTATTCTTCTTGAGTCATTTTTAAACAACCAGTAGCAGTCCTCAGAGCACTTTTCTGACCTCTTTGCAGGCATTGCCATTGAGTCTTACTGAGGTAAGTGGTCCAGACAAGAGCATCGTAATTTAGGACAGCTCATTCAATAGCTTTATAGGTGTTAAGATTGTCGGAAGCTTGATACGGCTATTCAGCATCCAGTCAAAATGCCTCATTCTTGTTTTATAAGCGAGATGCGGCGTTTTCTCCACTTGCTTAAAGACAGAGTCGTTCATCATAAATTTTGAGGATGTCCTCGTATTAAAAGTATAGCATATTTTTACTGACTTCGCCGGATTAAACTTAACTGGCCCAATCAGCAAGCGATTTCAGGTACTTCTGAACTGTATCGGCGGCGACTGCGTGAATTTATCATGATGCAACGTCATCAGCGTAGGCAGCCGTCAGCGTTGATCGGGGTGCCAATCCAAGTTCCTCAGCAATCGGTGTAGGCATGTCGCAAACGAATAGTGTGACAAAAGAAAACGGTCAAGTACACTACCCTGGGATACGCCACCCTCAGCCGTGTGAATTGATTGTAAGTCTGCCCTGACTTTGACTATGAACGAGCGTTTCTTCAAGTATGATTGGAATAAGGTAAAGTAGGATTACAACGGCATATTCTTCACATTTACGAGAAGATCGGGGTGCCATACCCGATTAAAAGCTTGAGCGACATCCACAAAGAAATTTTCCGCTTTCTAGCACTGGCAGCAGTTTTCTAACAAATATTAGCTTCAATATTTTAGAAAAAAAATCTAGAAGGATAATTGGTCTATATGAAGTAACATTGTTTTCTGGTTTGTTCGACATCGGCAGCAAAATTTGAGATGAAAAACGATTCAGCCATAATATGAAGTTGTATTTCAACACCAGTAGCTGCGTTTCTTTCAGGGGCAATGATTTTGCTACTATTCTGTCAATGCTATCGTAACCAGGTGATTTGGAAACCTTAAGCTGTTTTATTTCCTCTTGGTGTGTTACAAATTTAATTGGCCATTTGGCAGGAAGAATCTAAGCAATCTTCTATTTCTTTCTGATCAGCAGATTCGGTAAAGCTAAACGTCTAAAATGTATGCGCCAGGGGCACAGCAAAAGCTTCAGCTTTTTGAGCATTGCTTCTACACCAAATGTTGTTTGAATCGTTTATTGATACTTGACGTTGACAAGGACATTTAAGATATTTTGATATTTAAGATCCCCCTCCCTCTGAACCGTCCGCTGGCTATGCTCTTGCCCCGAACAGTTAAATTAAATATGTTTATTGTTTGAATTCGTTTCACTTGTGTGCTTGAATGAATGAATACTTGGCTAATCTCAACTGTAGATGGCTCACAGCATCAATGCAGAAATCAAAACTCTTACGTTGAGCTTATGTGTGTGCATTCATCTTCCGTGCTGCATTTTAGCTGGCAACAGTAACCAAGCACAAACTTAAACCAACTTCCAAGCGGAAAACAAAATCAAATCACTTTATCCAATTTAGACAGCTTAAAAATGTTGCATTTCTGACCATTGTCCAGGCCAAGCAGCAGACAAACAGATTTGTCATCTATCATTTGTCGGACTTTATTAAACGTTGACGACAATGTTGCACAAAATTGTCTAGAATTGCTTTGTGTTGTTTTAATTAAAAGTAACTAACCATTTTTAATAACTTTGTTAACTACAATGAAAGAACAAGCAGCTCTTGAAAATCCTGCCAGCCAACTAGACAGATAGACAGACAGACAGACAGACAGACCAGTTGAAGCAAGTAAAGCATACATAGCACGATATGGCAATTAACATGTCACAAAGTTTGTTGTAAATCCTAAAATCCTTTAACAGACACACACAGTTACAGATACAAACGATGTGACGCATGGAATGCTGTGTTAGCTGTGCTTACTGCTCGATTTTCACTCTTAACCCTTCTCAAATGTAACGACTCATTTAGCTTCGGATTGAGTCAACCCCTGCTGGCTGCTGTACGTCGGTTGGAGTCTCTTTAGTTTGGCATTTGTAGCATTTACCTTAAATGGCGTCGGTAATTTTGGTATTTACAACATCATCATTTGCTGCAATTATGTAGTTGATTTAAATTATTGACCAATAAGTTAGTTAGCTTCATTTTACTAATTTCAAGTTGTATTTTAAATGACAAGCCTTGAAGTATTTTGTTGTTGGTGGGAATGTTTAGGCATACCATAAGTTTCTGTGTTAATTGCGTTTCAAAATGATAGAAATCGTAATTTTTGATATAACTAATTAGAAAGCACAGCTCGAGTGCCAGGATCTCTAATTAAACCATGTACACTATTTGCTATAGTGCTCCGATCCGCAACAATGTTGCATGTTTTATGGAAACTGATAAAAGCAATATACTTATAAAATTTTATATATTGTATTGAGTAGTAAATAAAGCCCAGTATATAAAATCGATTGGAATCTCAGTTCTTTTTGTCCTATCTTGAAAATAGGAGACCCGATCTGTGTAAACGACTGGAACCATACACGTATTCACTGAAAGGCCAGTATCAGTGTGGCTTCAGACCAAAGAGGTCGACCAGTGACCAAATTTGCACTTTACGCCAAATCTTGGAAAAGACCCATGAGTACAAATCACCTATTTGTCAATTATAAAGCCGCTTTCGACACGCCGATAAGAACAAAGTTCTTCAACGCCGTCTTTGCATGATGACGCGATCACACATCCAAAGCGTCGTCAGAGTAGGAAAGAACCTCTCCGAACCCTTTGATATCAAGAGAGGTTTCAGGCAATGTGATGCTTTATCGTGCGACTTTTTCATTCTCTCTTCCGTAAGAAAGTGATGCTACTTGCATATGATGATGTTATAGACATCATAGGCACCAACGAACGTCGAGTTAGCAGGGCGTTCTCGGAGATTGAGAAACAGTCACGTCTCATGGGCCTAGCGGTGAACGAGGACAAGACGAAGTACTAGGGATCCACTCGTAGACCATCAGCGCGTCTTGGACGGTCTGTGAGTATGGAGAATTTCAACCTCAACGTTGTAGAAAACTTCGTTTATCTGGGAACAGAAATTACTAGCGACAACAATGTCAGCCGAGAGATTAGACGAAGAATCACACTTGCTAATCGCTGCTACTTTGGGCTCAGCAAGCAAAATAGAAGTAGAGCCCTCTCTTGAAGTACGAAGATAAAAATCTATAAGACACTGATAATCCCTATGTCTATATCGACTCTTCTTTCGATTTTGATCAAGAATATATACACTTTATAGGCATGTGCCATGCCTATTTTGGCCAGTTACATAAATTTTCACAAACTTAATGTACCCTTCTACCCTATGGATACAGCATATAAAACATAAAATGAAAAGATTTTTATTTCTACCAGAACGAACCACTATTGCTGGGTTTGTCGTAAGTATACCTTAGAACAAACAGTTCCTTTTCTAGAAACAATTTTTTTTCTTAAATTGTTGTCTTAAAACTAAGAGAATACCAGATTTAAATTATTATTTTTTGTATATTTTAAATGAACAAAAATTTAATATGTAAGGATTTTATTTTTTTTAACAATATCCTGTTGCTATATGCCCGTTTTAATTGGATTATTTTGCTTTTGCAATTTTGTATCACTATTCAGCTGACTAACTATAAAGTCAAAAGCTTCTAAGCTCCTTTTTACTTATGTAAACAGAATAACAGGATACAGATTAAGTTGGTTCTGCGGTTCACAACTGAATGACTTATGCACGAGTATATATTTTTATGCTTTATTTTTTACTTAAGCAGAACACATAAATCAGCTTACAAATTGCTTTTGTGCAAACAACGATGAAAATAATTATGCACGCTTAATTAATCACACTCAGTGAAAAGCAAAGCAAAGCGATGCACCTGCAGGCTGCAGTCAAACGTCAACTGTAAGTAAACAGGACGAGATGCGATGCGATGACAAAGGATAATCGTTGCGCTGCTTTTGGTGGCCTGTTAAGCAAATACAAATAAACCACCCCGTGGATTAGCTAAGCTAAGCAGTACGGAGAGCATTGGACAAGTGGAACAAATTGTAGCAGCAAACATATTGTACGGACAAGGGGAGGTATAAGCGTAAGAATGGTCGAAGCAACCCCTGCTCCTCCTGCCAGTAGCGATTTGTCGGCAATGTTTCAAGCATCAAAAGCATTGATAATGCGTTGACAATATTAGAAAATTAAATACCATAATAAAAGGGTGACTTAATTTGTTTGTCGAAGCGTGTGTACACCCCTCTTCCATACGGCATATCCTGCCAATGCTTCAAGTGCCTTGTGCGCGCGATGAGCTGCGAACACGTGTTTTTTCTTTTATTTTATTTTATCGCAATAAATATTTTCGTATTTAGATTTTTTTATTTATTTTTTTTTTATTACAATCGACGTAAGCTGTAAAAAGGCAATTATCCTTTAAGCGATGTGCTGATAAGAACGACAAACGTGTGACGTCTGTTTTAATAACAATTAAAGTCGCATTTAACAAGTTGTCGTCATCATAATCGGCGACATCGTTCTTTTTTTTCTTCTTAATAATAAATAAGTAGATAGTCCTTGTACACTTTATTACATTCTTTTCAACTTCCGTTTCGCTTTTATAAAATGGCGTCGCCGTATAAAGTGAGTTTCATCTTTACGGCTACAGTAAAATTAATATAAAATGGGCATTTATTTATGTATCGTATTTGTGTGTGTAGTCCACACAGCAATTATATACACCAGCAGCAATCAGCAGCAAGGATATACAGTATCTGTACTCAATAAAATGCGCAATAAAGTCAGGCGAACACAAAAGAAAAGATACGTATACAATGGTAGCTGCAGTAATAACGAAGTTTTTATACACTTCATGCGTGTGCTTTCCAAAATTCTACGAAGTATTGTATTTAAATATTAACATTTAAGTTATGTGGAAGCTAACAGTAGTAAGGAAAGACACACATTTTACGTACGTAGTACATAATATGTTCTTATAGTATGTCTAAAGAACATTTGTTAGAAAGTGAATGCAGTGTCGGACCCAGAGAGGGTGGCTATGGGGATCAAGCAGTCAAATTCTCATATTCTCGAGTTGCAGAATCTGTGAATGTTACTTATTTCTACGAACAGTCAAGCCTAATTTGAGAGAAATCAGTTGAAAAATAACAAGATTATTTCAGATGTTGGAATAAATGCCGTGATCGTCAATTTTACTGAAGTGAAATTTAATGGAAATTCAATAAAAAGGTCGTTCATGTCATTTTTTAATAACTTTTACGACTAATTTTGCTCAAATTAGGCTTTAAATGTACGCAGAAAATCAAGCTACCGAACTTTGGTGAGACTAATTGGTAATACCGTAAAAATAGTCCTAAAAAAATAATTATGTTGCCGGATTTATATTAAGCGATACCGAATTTCCCAGAGAAGGAAGTCACAGCTATGAAAATTGATTTACAGTATTTTGAAAATGCTAGTTTTTCTTGCATAACATTTGCATTTTATATCCGACATTGGTCTGTAAGGGTTTCAAGCTATTGATTAAAATTGCCAAACTTTGCATATCAGAATTATTTGTTGTTGCAAAAAATTATTCAAAAGACAAATATGCTTGAAAATCGTCAAAAATTGCTTCGAATTTGAACTGTCCAGAACTGTACCTCAGTCATTTTTCATTCGAGCTAAATGAGCTGTGCACTGTTTAAACACTTTTCATTTATCACGATCCAGTTTGTCGTTCAGTCAAGTCGCTTCAAAATCATAAAATAAAAAATGAAAATATAACGTTATCTAGCAGAAAAGCCCAAAATAAAAAGGAAAATAAGTTCATATTCAGCGCACCTAAATTACAATAAAAAGAAGAAAAAACGTTAACTTCGGTTGAGCCGAAGCTCTAATAACATTCACACGAAAAAAAAAGCGGTACTACACCGCCTAATTAAAGTGAAAAATCAATATTCGTTATATCTCTGGAACTATTTGAGGTAGGAGAATGAGATCTGAAACATACGTGTATGTGAAAAATATCGACTCAATTGAATTTCAGCCATAGAAAAGTGAAGCCACTTTATCCCATGAATCTCACCCTACAACCTGTACGGTGGCGTAAGATTCCGCCTTCGCGAGATGAACTAAAAAAATTTTGAAGAAACATACGGTTACGGTCATCATTTTTGGTACGAACGTGTTAAGCATCTCTGGAGAAACGTTTGCGTGTGAACCGTATAACAATTTTACATAATAAATCTGTAATTTTGGATAACGATGTTTCATGGTTCACAGGTACTTGTAAAAGAATACAATATTTCATGGTGATAGACAAGAATTATTCTCATTCAATTTTGGTATCTTTAGCTAGAGAAACAAAAATTCATTTATGAAGGCACGTCAATTTTACTGAAGTGAAATTTAATGGAAATTCAATAAAAAGGAGGAAGTTTAAACATTTTGTCTTTGAAGTTGTAAATAATGCTGTATAGTACAGCATTATTTACAACATCTGTATCATCGGCTCACAGGAGCAGTACTCTAAATTTTAGTTAAAAAATAAGCTGCTTCTTCCAATTGGTTTTAACTCTTAAAATGTCTGGATCAACTAACATCTTAAAGTTATATATTCACGTCTTAAAATTTTAACTAAAACATTTCAAAGTAATATTTATTATTGACATGCCGACGGTAGTTTGATTGCGTTACAAAGCTTTCATTGAACTTATAGTACTCTTCTCATAAAAAGTATGCAGGCTATAAAAAATAAAGGAGAAAGACCAAGTACTAAAGCAGAAAATAAGCGCAATAATATTTAATAAATGTGAACGCACACACAGAAAATATGTTTCGCAATGCTTTTGGTGGTTAAATTGGTAAAAACCATAAATACTATAGCCACAGAGCCGCCGCAGAGCAGCATCTTTTCTCTATAGACACCATACCACACCACCGCAAAACGAATGCACGAAAATGGAAAAAGGATATTCGTGTTCTACAATACTTATGTATATGCGAAATATGAATATATGGATAAGCACACGAATGAATAGGTGGCTTCTCAACTCGATTCGACCCTCCTTCTCTCACTCACTCACACAGACACAGGACATGGGCATTTTTGTTATGCCGTGTTTTATATGTTGAAGAATGCTTTTGATCTTTACAAGTGAATGATTTTTAATATTATTTCCTTTTTTTTTTTTTTCTACCACGCCCTTCAACGTGCTGCATAAAATGGGGGAAATACATATGTATTTACATTGGAAGATAGTACTTTAAGCCATCAAGTCAATTGTGGCATTTATGGTATATATATAATCGTATATGAGTATCATGTACATAACAAGAGATTTTCATTCGTCTAGCAGACAGAAAGCTTAATTAGCAAAATTAAAGTCTTTGCTTATGTAATAAACATGCTCACACCATGGTTCTGTGTGCTGTGTGCCTAAAATGCGGCTATACTAAAATCACCGGCTGTCACTTCTACGGCAAACTCCAGGCTGAAATTATTCGCAATTTGTTGTTGCTGGCTTTTGTTTGAGCACGTAATGATGGTAATTTTCAGTTTTCAAAAGAGCAATGGTATTTTTGGAATTTCAATTAATTTCCATAACTTCTTCTTGTGTTTATGAGTTAAGCAATAGATGCAGCAAATAGAGGAAATAAACTGGTTCGAGGGTTGGGTATTTGCGCTGCTTCACAGCTTGCAAAAAAAAATCTGAGCTTAGAAAGTGAACCGTAATGAATTTGTGTATATTTTATTGTCTTATCAAAAATTATTTATTAGATTGCTATACATCGAAAAAATGTCCAATTGTAGTAAGTAAATGTATTTACATAAGTGGACTTGCCACGCCAAATATGCAGTGGGCGTGGCATACCGACTTCGCGATTTTAAATCTCAACTAGACCTATACAAATTCCATACTAATTCTAAGAAACAAATCTTGAAAACTGTGAGATTAATTGCGGAATTAACACACACACGGACAGATGTACACAGCTGGTAGTTTCTACCTTATTTGTTTTCTAGAAATATGCTCACCAAAGTAAACAGGTATCGATACAAAAATGTACATCGAATAAGTAGCCAATATATTTATATTTTTTTTATTAAACTTGCTTAAACTTTAACCGACAAGTTTCAATTGACGAAACATGTTTAGAGTGATTTATCTCGTGGCAGAGTTCATGAGTGGTACAAGCAGTTTATCAACGGTCGTATGCAAAACCGGTTTAACGGGTTACCAGAGACCGGTTAACCGGCCTTACCGTTATTCGCGAAATATTGCTGTTTCTATGTTTCTGAACAGCCCCGCTCGCACACACCACTACACGAGAAAGATCTGGCCCGAAAGAGAAAACATCATTGTGGGCTCCACACCACTCCTCACTTCCACCATTACACATAAAACTGGGACACTACAAAAACTTCGTCAAAGCATTAGACAAAATAGCCCAAGCGTTCGCATATTTGAGATTACTTTTTTCAATCATTTCTCTTGCGAAAATCACGGAAGGAATCTTTGACGGACCACAGACAAGAAAAGAGCTCAAAGATGATAATTGCCTCTCATTATTGCCACCTAATGAGGATGCCAGTTCCAGTTGACTGATTCTAATTTTCTTGGAAAACGCGAATTACAAGGAAATTGTTGAAGATTTGCTCAAACATTATGAAAGAATGGGTAGGGAATGGGTATGAATATAAATTGCTATTCCATTTATTTTTCCGTCTAAGTCTTGCATAATTTTCTTCATTACGTTGGCATAATAATAAATAATCTGTAATTTTATTTCTATTTTATTACCTTAAATACATCGATTTCGTACATCGTTTTAAAGGTGCCTATATTGTTCACCGCTAATGATATCTTGTATTTGGAGGTCTTTTTAAAACACTACATTAGATTAGGGCTGCCGTTGAAGTAATTGGTGCACGCAATGCTTTGCGATACTACTGAGTACACTGGACCAAAGAACACCAATTTGTCTAACTGTATCAAACGCTTAGATATGAGACTCGTTTTTTTCAAGTGAGTCAGATGAGTTTGAGTGTACTTATATTGATATTTAAAAGAAAACGCCATTCAACGTACATTAAATAGAGTACTACCAAACTCGAAAATGTACGATTATATCATTAATCAGAGTATTTATATTTGAAGAAGGTTGAGACCTTGGTAAATATTTAGAGTTAGCATACCAATCTCTCTTAACAATATCACCAAGTGGCATTGAGGCAGAGAGATGGTTCCCAAACTGAGTTTTACTGAATGGTGGTCAGAAATTTTGCGAAGGTGAATTCGATTAAATGGGTCTGTCGCAAAAGAAACAAGACTTTTTAAAAATTGCTGTTTCTGGTGGCGCCACCTATTGGTAGGTACATGGGTTGGAAAGGTAAATCCTTCAACGTACTCGCCTGATTTGGCTCCGTGTGACTTTTATCTATTTGGAAAACTTCATTTGACGATGAAAGGACACCGCTATGAGGACATTGAAGCTATTCAAAAGGCGTCGATCGGCATTCTCAAGGACATTCCGAAAAATTACGTAAAATACTCATTCGAAATGCTTATTAAAGTTAGATAATATTGTATTGTCGTCGGATCCACACTTGCATGTTAGTTTTAGAAAACTAGTTATGAAACTTTCAGTTTGAAATAACTTTACTTAAATGAATCTACTAGTACTATACCAGCCCATTCGAATGAGAATTCAAATAGCAATTTAATTACCGTACAATGTTTTGTATTTTCTCATTTTCAGCCACTTGAAAAACTAATTACACCGAAAATTACACTCAAAAATGTCGAAATTATTTTGTAAATCCTAAAGCGTAAAAATATCAAATATAATGAGTGCAATTTAGAATTTTTGAATGTTTCCTGCTGCACACAAAAGCTTCACATAGCCTCTCACTCTCACATATAGCAATTGCATCGCTCCAACTCTGTCTCACTCTTTGGTTCTTAGGTTTTAAGCCGAAAAAGCGCTACGCACTTCTGTGGCAAACGAATTTAATTAAATCGTGTTGTATTCAGTGCAAACAATTATAGTACTACAAAAACAAAAATAGCAACAGCAACATTTACTATTCCTATGTAGGAGTACGAGTAGTAGTATCTGATGGGATACTAATTTGAAATGAGTTGCTTCAATAACATTCATTTGAAGAGTAGCGTAGTGCACACTTGTCCGGTCCACCGTAACTCGTGCATTTTGCCGTGAAAAATCATTTGTATCTGCAGTGATTGGTGGTGGTGGCGTTGATAACCTGGCTAAAAATTGCAACCGGCAACAATATTTGTTGCTACACTTCACCGGTTGCTCTGTTCAAATACGTTTTACAAATTAATTTTGCCACTTTAGAGTGAAATGAATTTGGTAACTTGTTATACGATATTTCTATTTATTTTTTGTTCATTCGAAATTTCCAAAATTGTATTTCGTCGAAGTTTCGAGACAATATCGTATGGTATGTAGCTTTTAATTAGAAATTTATTTAACCTTTCGCTGGCATATGCGCCCCCCGCTGGGATGCATAAAATGTCAAAGTATTATTTGTGTAGTTTCATTTTAAAATGCTAATTTCTGTCTGTATTTAGGTATTTTGAAAGCTAAAATGCGGTTTTAATTAAAAATTTTAACGAAATTATGATTTGAAAAACATAATTTACGCTTTATTTGTTTTGAAAATATGTACTTTGTTTCAGAGTTACATGTTTAAGCCTTAAACTGGTATGTTTATACTATTTTGTTTTATAACACAAAAAAAAAAACAGAGTTTGTCAGGAAAATAACATTTACTTACTTTCTTCTCAACTCGATGAGATAAGTCGATTTAGCTAAGTCCGTCTGCCTGGCTGAATGTTGTTGTGCTTTTTTGGGCACCAATTTTTATGGTATCCAGTTAAAAATTGGCATCTAGACTTTTATTTATTGCAGTCAAACAGAGTATCACGTCACGCCCACCTTTTAAAGGTAGCCCCCATACAAACACCTCGCCCACTTTCGACTTTTAGTTTTAATTTTAGTCAATAACAATGTAATAATTGATATGGTAGCTTCTAATGGACGGACGTTTCACATATACATCAATGGGTGTGATTCCCCCACTTTTCGGGTAGCTCCCATACAAACCCACCGCCCACTTTTGTATGAAAATCTTCTTTATTTAAATCAATATTAGCTTGAAATTATGTATGGTAGCTATTTATGCACAGCTACTTCATATACATATACTAATGGGCGTGTCCCGCCTACTTTTGAGGGTATTTCCATACAAATCCATGGCCCATTTTGTACTTTTGTTGAAAAACTACTTTAATTAAGTCAATATTAGCTTAAAATTCGATGTGAGGGACTCTTATGAACGGCTGCTCCACATACATATGCATTTGGACGTGTTACGCCTACTTTTTGGGGTAGTTCCATACAAAGCCACAGCTCACTTGTATGCATATGTATGCATTTCATCAGTTAAGTCAATATCAACTTGAAATTCGATATGGTGGCTTCTTAAGGATGGTCGCTTCACACCACAGATACCAAAAAGTGCAAGATTTAACACCTGCACAAAGGCTGTTTGCCTAGCAACAGCAAAGGTGTTAAAACACGTGGACGTTAGTGGCGATCTTGAGAAATGTGGTCTCTTCTGATGAAAAACTTTTAACGTGTGAGGTTAAAGTGCAAATCAAAAGAAAATTTAGACCAGCGAATTGGTCTGCGAAAGCAAGCGCCTGCATCAGTAATGGTTCGGGCCGCGGTAACTGCTACAGGACGCTCACCACTCGTTTTCATTGAACATGGCGTAAAGGTAAATCAATTAATCTACCGTTAAAAGATTTTAAACGATGCTTTGTTACCTTGGGCACGTGAATATTCCGGCAGTTTCAACAAGACTCGGCACCATCCCATAAAGCCAGCGTAAGCAAACGTTTTTTACAATATAACGTTCTCAGTTTCATTTCTTTACAACAATGGCCACCATATTTCCCCGACTTAAACCCAATGGATTTTTTTCAAATGGTCCATTCTGGAGGAATCTGGTTTCAACTACAAAATATGAGACGGTCAACGCCTTAAAGATTGCTCTTTGCCGAGAATGGTACAAAATACCGGGAGGAACCCGGACAAACTCGTTACAAGCTGTAACACTGCGAGCGCCGACCCCAGTACTTAACGTTGTACAGCTGCTTAAAGTACTCGTACAAAGTAATTATGTCAAAATTTAGAAGAAACAAAATCTGATGCAAATTAATAATTGAAAGTTAAAATGTTTTTATTAAGTTGTGTACAAATACTAATTCACTTTATATTACTTGCTCGTACAAAATAATCAAAAATGAACAGCAATAAAAACTTAAAACATTTAATAAATATTTCATTTAAAACCAACTCCATCGAAATGGACAAACAAAAATTCCAAACCTCAATAACAAAAATATTTATTTAGCTACTATTGGCATTTTAGCGCTGTAAAAAATAATATAAAAAAGAAACCTGAAATAAAAATTTAAATATGTGTGTGTGTGTGTGTGGCTCTGCTCTGTGCAAAAAATGTTGCCATCAAAAAATACTTTTGAAGCCCATTAAAAGAGATTATTTTCTCTCATGCTGCATCTCTTTCTCACTCTTGTCAACTTACACGCACACACACACACATAAGCATCGTCTATCTCGCTTGCCGCTTCGAATTATTAAAAAATACATCAAAAGAGAGTATGCAAAAAAAAAAAAAATAAAAAGAAGAGCAACAAAAAAGCATAAAAAAAATCGACATTATAAACAACATTATTAAAAACATACCACAAATGCCTATTGTTGTTGTTGTTGTTGTTTTATAACTGTTGTTGCTTTTGCTCAGCAACATTTTTGAGTCCATTTTGCCTGACGTACAACGCCAACAGTACAGCATAATAATGGCTGCTGTCCTCCATTTCCTGCCGCCATCTTTGTGTCGAGGAACGCACGGAATATGGCTATATATATATGTTGATGATGATGATGCTGATAAGAGAATGAGAATGTTGTTGATGATGATGCTATTAAAATTAAGCGTAGATTTCTGGTATGAGCTTCAGCATGCTCAATTTGCTCTATACTTGTGTGTGTGTGTGTGTGCGTGTGTATCTACGCTCAAAAGTATGCTACAAGCAAAGTCATTCCATCAGCTTCAGCTTTATAATGTAATATAAATATTTTTTATTAAATGAGGCGTTTCTTGTAGCCACAACCGTTGCCAGTTTACCCGCACACACACAGAGAATGTGCAATAAAATATTGTATAACATTTTTATAATATGGTTGCGTTGCCTTATTTTCTAGCAGGCTAAAATAAGTTGTGACCGCATATTGCTATTTTATAGACATTGACTCTTTCAACTTGTTCCTATTCTAATAACTTTATTTTATGTGATAAATAGATGCAAGAGGAGTTGGATAGATCACACTATTCCCAAAAAAGACGACAACAATGTGAAAATGGCCTTCCTGTGAAACCCACAAGTTAGCCGTCAGAGAGGAAGTCCACGCCAAACATGTGTCCACACTATCCACTCTGAAATTGAGGCAAGGACAACGTGGAATGAGGTACGTTACCTAGCGGCTGATAGTCGTTGGACGGCATTTGTTTCCGCACTTTATTTCAACTAGGCATGATACTCTAAATCATGATATATACATATAGTATTTTTAAATAGTAATTCAATTTTTTCAGTATCTGTCCAGATAAAAACTTCAGTTTTACATTTTTATCATGTTCTTTATCATTTATTAAAAATTACTACCGAAATTCTAAGACATTGGTCGCAACTTTAAGAGCGCTTGCTCCAATTGTCGATCGTAATAATCGTTCTACCAGACAAGCTGTGCGTGCTATAGTGAATAAATTCGAGTCAACATATTCACTAATTTTTGTGCCAGGGAGACAAAGCACCGGTCGAAGTACCGAAAATAACGTATTCATAAGTGCTTCATTTCAAAATGAGCCAAATCTAACGATTTCACGCCGTTCACAGTAATTGAGAATCTCTAAAATCACTTTGTGTCGAATTTTGCATAAAGATCTTGTCCTACATCCTTAAAGATCAAACTACTGTAACTCAAGAACTGAAGCCTCTTGCTTATTTGAAGCGGTGAAACTTCTCCGATTGGCAAATCTGCAAAAGTTGGAAGAAACTCCTCAATTTCATCGAAAAATCATTTTCAGCGATGTTCTTGTTTCTCCCTTTACTTCTTAAGGTTAAATACATAAAATTAAGGTAGCACCCACGCAACATTTCCATTTTGTTGCTTTAATATTTAATAATTATATTCCTAATAATTCTTTACTTATTTGAATCTTTACAATTACAGGTGAATTACAATTACAGGTGAAACTTGGCTTGATATTAATACAGATAGTTATTGTGAAATATGTTCAAATTTATATAAGGAGAATGGCAAAAACCTTTGTTTTTCTATGAAAAACTTTGGTGTGCATGAATCTTAAGTTAATCCCGATAATACTTAGGTTCAGATCCGATAACTATAGCATATAGCCCCCCCCCCCCCCATAATTGCAAAATGTTGATTGAATTGTGTGAATCACACAACTTCACTTTTCTGATTGTACGTACATGCAGTGACGAAGAAGAAAACTTTATTAGAGCGCAGACATAGTCTACGTTAGACTACTGTTTGATTCGGCGAAGTTGGCAATGCCTGGTAAAAAATGCCTTTAAAAACATTAGGCAATAGCAAATTTCTTATTGATTTTAAAAGCGAATTATTCTCGAATCATATGCCGCCAAATTAAATAAAACCCCAAGCGAACAGCGACAACCAAATTTGAAAAAAAATGACGCAACAGACGCAGGGAACTACAGATGAAAATCATTCTTAAACGTGTTATTGAAAACGTTCACTTCCATTCTAATGACAAGTTTATCGAATTGGATTGAAAAACACAACATTTTGAGTGAGTATCAGACAGTATTCAGAAAAGTTTACACCACAGTGGATAACATATTCGTTTTTAGAAAAGAAGCATATACACATTCCTTGTATATTTCAAGGCGGCGTTCAACCACATAGACAAACGAAGCCTCTTTCTGGAACTAATTAATATCCGCATATCTTCGAAGCTGCTCTTAGTAATACAAAGTCTACATAACAATAATATTTCAGTAGTATGGGACGGAAACCATCCAACTGATTCACGACCAATGATTTTTAATAAATGTAATAAGAACTGGTTACGGAAGAAAAAACACAACTTTTTATTGTATATTTGAATTTTGAGAATGGTTTTTCGAAAACTGACAAATATACACAGTTTGCATTGTATTTAAAATATATACAGAAGAAGAAAAAAACATAGTAAATCTAACTATTTACACTTTGATTTAACTATTTTTACTAATGATGAAGGCTTTGGCAAAACCATGCGAATGATTCAAAAGCTAGGAAATTGTTTGCCGTGAAAATTGAAGCCAAGAGACGTCGAAAAGTGATTTTTCACGCCATAATCGGAAGAGTTTTTTGCATCGTATTGTTACTGGCGGTGAAAAGTGGATCCATTACGACAACCCAAATCGAAAAAAATCATGGGATTGCATCAACATCGACGGCCAAGCCGAATATTTATGGTGCCAAGCTCATGGTCTGTATTTGGTGGGATCAAAAGGGTGTTGTGTACTATGAGCTGCTGCAACCTAACCTAAAATTTTTTAGCTAACGATGGACAATACTTTGAAAAATATACATTATAGCATATTTTTGTTAATAATCGAAAAGATTCCTTTAAAATTAAATCATATTATAAAGTATTTTTCAATAGTAATTCAATTTTTTCAGAATCTGTCCCGGTCAAAACGTCAGTTTTACAATTTTATTATGGTGAATTTCACGAACGAGCAACGTTTGAAATTTATTAAAAACGATGAAGAATTGGAAGCATTACTCGACAAAGATACGTGTCAAACCCTTCATTGGGAGTTGACTTGTCAACAATTGGCAAACACCTCAAAGTCATGGGAATGATTCAAAGTTAACACCTCAATACATAGTAAAAATCAAATACTTCCATTATATAGAATTTTATAAGAAAACATGTGCAGCCTTCAATTAAATATGGTCCAACATTAAATTAAACATGGCATTTTTTAAATAAAGTGTGTTGCAATAAATGTGGTTTCATATTTATTAAGCATGAATACAGCCTTTGGAGAGCTACCAAATATTTAAAACGACCTGCAAAACGAAATGTTGCTATACGTAATCATAATGGAGAATGGTGTAAAACCGCCAAAGCTAAGGTTGAGGCATTTGCACAACATTAACACTCAACATTTCAACCAAATTCAAATCTTGCACCTGAAGATACTGAAATAATAGAGTTTCTGGATGTACCTTGTCAAATGTAGAATTCGTAGAATTACTGTGTCTGAAATCAAAGAAGAATTCGCAAAACTGAATCAAAAAAGGTCACCAGGCTATGATAAAATAGACGGAAGAGTTACGAAAATGCTCTCTCAAAAGTGTATTAAATTTTTAGCACTAATTTACAATGCGATTTTGAGGCTGGATCACTTTCCTACACAATGGAAATGTGCGGAGGTGATAATGATTCCAAAACCAAACAAGCCTGAAAATATTCTCTCGTCCTACCGTCCTATTAGCTTGCTGGTGACATTCTCCAAAGTATTCGAAAGAATACTTATGAGTAGATTGTTACCAATTTTGGATGAATACAATATAATACCGGAACATCAGTTTGGGTTTAGGAGAGGTCATGGGACTCCAGAGCAATGTCATCGTATAGTGGATATAATTACAAGTGGATTCAAGAAGAAACTGTATTCTGCGGCAGTATTTCTTGATATACAACAAGCATTTGACCGAGTGTGGCATCCAGGCATGTTATATAAAATGAAAAAACTGCTTCCTACTCCATTTTTCCTCTTATTGAAATCGTATCTAAGCAATCGACACTTTTATGTTCAAATGGAAGGAAAAACATCGAAACTATATAGTATCCATGCTGGTGTTCCACAGGGCAGTGTTCTGGGACCTGTCCTTTACACAATTTTCACTGCCGATCTTCCTGTTGTCAGTGATGTTCAAGTAGCCACTTATGCTGATGATACAGCTATAATTGCATCTAAAGACACTGCGGCAGAAGTATCTCAAGATATTCAAAATGAAATAGTTGAAATAGAGTGCTGGCTTAAGAAATGGAAAATAAAGGTTAATACTGAGAAATCGAAACATGTCACATTTGCTCTGAGAAGAGGAGATTGTCCGTCATTATTTTTAAATAATTCACAAATTCCTCATAGTGACTCCGCAAATTATCTTGGACTCGATATAAATCGGAGACTAACTTGGAAAAGTCATATTAAAGGCAAGACAAAGAAACTCAACGTAAAAACAAAAAAAATGTATTGTCTGCTTGGGAGAAAATCGCAGCTTAGTTTGGAGAACAAAGTTCGGCTTTACAAGGCTATTTTAAAGCCTGTGTGGACATATGCTATCCAAATATTGAAATTCTTCAACAATATCAGTCGAAAACGCTTAGACTTATTGTTGACGCCCCCTGGTTTGTGGCTAATGACCAAATTCACAAAAATTTAAATATTCCACACATAAAAGATGAAATACGTAGAATAAACACAAGGTATGTTGAGAGACTACATGATCATTTAAATGTTTTGGCAATAGGCCTACTAGAAAATAGCGATACAACTCGAAGACTTAAAAGAAATCATGTGTTAGATTTACCTTTTAGAGATTAAATTTTGTATATATTGCAAATAAACTCTTAATTATGGAATTTTGAATATAATAGCTGTTCTCACTGGAGTACAGCTATTTCTGTTATATTATGAACTTTCAACTAACTTACTTATTGTCTTATTGATAGATTGTAAATTAATAATAATAAAAAAAAAAAATATTTATTAAGCTGTTTAAATATGTTCATAGTTAAATCAAAGTGATTCATATTTAATTTAAATATGTTTTTTTTTGCATAGTAAAACCAACTATGAACAACGTTATTTTTTCCATACATTGTTTCATTGGTTGTGAAAAGAGCTACGAAAAGAGAAAGACGGCTGTAGCTCTTTATCAAAAGTACAATGATGCGCTACTTTTGTATCTCATATTTATTTAATATATTACGCATAACAGCAAAATAACCAACAACAACAACAAAAACAGAAACAAAAACAATAAAAATATTATTGTCAAGGAGAAGCAACAACATAATCATCATCAACAATAAAACCAACAACAAACATTATGATGATATAGTATATACGATATATATGTATACTTATAGCATATGCTTGCCACAACGATGAAGTTTATAAAGGTGGTTATGGCGTCGGCGGCAGCGGCAGCGGCAACGGCAGCGGCGGAAACGAAAATGAGCCAAAAAATAAAAATAAGCAATAACAATGGCGGCAGCTGCTAAGCTAAACACACAGGCACCCACACAAATTCCCAGAAACAAACCAACACCTACACATGCGCAAAGCGAAGCACTAATACGAACGCACAGATTGGCAGCGCAGTATACGAGCATGCTGTTATTTGTACTCATGTAGTAGTGCGTTGGTTAGTGTGTGAGTGTGTGTGTGTGTGCGTTGGTGTTTTTTACCCTTAATAACTGCGGTGGATGGAAGTTATGCCAAAAACAACAACAACACAACCATAGCATTATAATATTGATAAAAATATTAAAATTGTTGTAAATATTGTACATATATAAAAGAAAAATTGAGTAAAGCATAAATTGAAAAATTTTTACTCACTTAACGGTGATTTCGCTCATTTCCGGTTTACATAGCTGCTGCTGCTGCAGCATATCCGGTATATATGCATATGTGTGTGTGTGTGTGTGTGGTATGACAGTGACTCGTAGTGCTGCTAGACTTTTGCTCTCTGTAATTGTTCATCTATATGAGACACTCGAATGCTCAATTGAGCGCCATCAAGTGAACGGCATGGCTGCCTGTCTGCCTGGTTGGTTGGGTGTCTTCGTTGTCATCGTTGTTCTTGTTTAGTACTCTTGACGCCACCGTTTTTTCTGGTTCTGGTCCTTGTTATCATCATCGTCATCATCATCATCACCATCATTACCCGATGCCAAGCACCCCCTAATTCTTGTGGGTATATTAGCACTAATGATGATTGAGCAACGAGAAACGTGACGTTCGTTGAATTGTGACTCTTGTTGGAGAGCGTAAATCGAAATTCTTGCCATTTTGGATTTAAAACTTGTCTCGTTTTAAAGTTTTTTCTTTAAAAAAAAAGTTTACCAATGTATGTACGAGTATGTGCACTGATTTTCTTCAATTAATGATGTTTGAATATATTTTGATTAACTTACTTTGTACTAAATTGCGGTTTGCGGTCAATGGATAATAAATATGTAGTTAATATAAACACATAACCTTTTCAATTAAGGTAGGAAATCATGTGGTTTGTAACATAATAGGTATACACACATGTATAGATATATATATATATATATATATATATATATATATATATATATATATATATATATATATATATGTATACCTAGCAACTGTATGTACAATATAACTACTTCAGATCGAACAGAAAAATAAAATTTCAAAAAAATTCTTTATACACAGCAAATGTTATTATCTAGTTTAATATTAAAATATACCTAGTAGAGTTTAAATACAACTTAAACAAGACATATATGTATCTTTTCTTAGTAGACAGTAATTTGACTCCAAAATTTGTTTTCTACAAACTATATAAACTAAACTATAACAATTACTTCAAAAAAATTGCAAACTGCATACTTATACATTTTTACTACTGATGTAAAAAAGGTTGCAAGTTATGAAGTTTTAAGACAAACTTGTAACCGTGCGGCACCTAGAGGCTTTATAGTACATAGCGTGTACAGGATATAATATTTCCAAGCATCTCAACTGTAACTCTTACTTGTTACACTCTGTACAAAATGTATTGTTAACAGCGTATATTGGGTTCGTTGAACTGTCAAAATGTATGTAACATAGCGAAGTAAAAATCGGAGACCCCATAAAGTCTATATATGGCAAGACGAATCGATCTAGTAGTGGCCTATTCCTTGTTTAGGGCTCATTATATAATAAGTATATTATATTCTTGAGTGATCCGATGTGGACATATGCGGGATAATCTATACTTAATATTATAAAGAGGTAAAGTTTATGAGGGTAATCTCTGGATCTACTGAACCGATTTTGAAAATACCAATAGAAAGCCACGTTATTTGTGAGTGACATTGGCTATATATTAACCCGAAAAATTAGAAGACTTTTTCGTGGTAGTCGGATTTGCAAAGTCGGACGAAAACGTTTCTTACGAACGCTGCCTTGACAATGAGAGATATATGACTGAGTTCAGGAGAAAAGTTGTAGAGCTTGATAATGCCTACAAAAAAGTCACTGACAGCATATGTCTAATATTTATATTTAAGTCACAAAAAGTAGTTTTTTATATTAAGATAGAAAGATGAAATGTTGAATACATGTTAATGGGATCGAAGAGGGTAGGGAAAAAGCGTGGAAAGTAAGGAGAGCTAGGGAAAGGGGGCAGCGCAGGAGGAGGTTGGAGAAGGGGTGAAAGGGACAGGAGAAAAGGGGTAGGAAAATTAGAGGTAGAGTAAAGGAGCATGTAGAAGGTGGTTCAGGGGGAGGAGTGGCAGGGGAAAGGAGAGGCTAGGGGAAGAGCTGCAAAGCGCCGGGTACCAGCTAGTTTATTATAATTTACTTAAGATACAGCAAATTTGACGTTTCTAGCGTAATTAACAGCATACAACAAATTTGTACAAAAGCATAAAAAGGGGACAGGTTTTTATGGTGTTTTTATTCCACTCATTGCAGCTATCACGGAAGATCTTAAAATACGTTCTCTAAGTAAGTCCTAAAGAACTTTAATCTAGGTTTTCTTTCACATAAGCTTCTCATCGAATTCAAACCAAAGGATATAACTGAACTTACCGAATGTTTTTAGAACGTTACAATGGTATCATGAAAGGTAACAATGAAGAAGAAGCATTGAAATTAAGTTTCGAATTGGCACTTTGGCAACAAAAACGGAAGCATCAATTAAGTACCTAAGCAGTCGTCTGCAATTGAAGCTCTAAAAAAATTGTAACAAGGATATACATCAGACCACTTTTTTGCAAATTTATAGTTTCTATCGTTTTTATAGTCCCCGGAATTTCTTCGTTCAAACAAATGGACAGCCGGATATGTCCATATCAACACGATTTTCGAATTTGATCAAGAATATACATCTATACTTTATGGGGTCTGTTACACATCCTTTTAGCTGTTTCAAATATTTGCACAAACTTAACAAACACTTTAAACCCCATGGGTAAAGCGTACAAAAAAAAAATAATAATAGTATTTTTTGCGGTAACCAGAATATATATATTTATACTCGAAGATATAGGTATGACTACTAACAAAAGCTTGGTCGCTAAACTAAAATCATCTCAAATTAAAGATCAACGGTTTCTTTATAACTTCGAAATTAGTAGCGCCTCTGGTTTCATTTGTAGTCATATGTTTACAAATCTGGTTAATACCAAAAATATTAATAGTATTTATTTAAAAGAAATACTTTATCTGGAAATAAAATTTTCACTTATCTATTTTCATATTTTTATGGTATTCTATTATATAAATTGATCTGGACCTATGGAATTCAATCTGGGGTTTATCGGCAAAAACGAGCACAAACATCTTCGAACGATTTCATACAAAAATATTGCAAATGCTTTCTGGTGCTCCAACATACAAGGTTTGATCTAAAAATACTCCACATTTATTCTAAATTTATTTAACTTCAATACTGATTCTTGATGATGTGTAGAAATGGAACAAATTTGAGTGCCGAATTTTGAACATCACAAAAACACAAACACAAAACTGAATTTCGCATTGAATTTAAAAATTTTGTAAGTTTAATCAGATCTATCTAATGAAAATTGAATCTGGTCCTAGGGAATCCAACTCATTTCAAAATAAATTGTAATGTGTAGTGTTTATATCAAACTTTAACTTCTTAACTTGAGAAGTATCTCATTTGAAAAAAAAAATCCTACGAATTAAACATAAATAGTAATATTTAAATACATATTTGAAACATTTTGTCGAATATAAAAACTTATGTTGACCAAAAAATAAGTTTCTGTAATCTAATATTCATATTAAAACACATTCGATAATTACTTAATTTACTACAAATACTGTGTAAAAACAAAAAAACTATTCAATAACTCACTGTATTTAATAATCCTGTACACTTAATCATAATTTGCATTAATAATCCTTGTACGCCGCCATTTTCTTTTTTCACTTTATAAGTTTTTATAATATTTTCATATACTCAGATGCATCAAATGAGAGCGAGTTTCGTTTGCAAAGTGTGTGGGTGCTCCTTCCAAACCAAAGAGGGGGTGGTATGTGTAAGTTAATGCCATGACTTGCCATGACTCTGTTGAATGGGTGGGCGTACTATTGGGTAACGTAACGATGTTGTAGAACGTGGCAGTCGTGCTTGTGGTGGTGGTGGGTGTTGAAATTTTTTTTATGTAACTAATTTTAGCTGAAGGTGGTGGCTGTGAGGATGTTGATGATGATGATGATGATGACGTTGTTATCGTTGTACAACTACAAAGGATGAGCCATTTTATATGTGAAAAATCACAACACCGCTAACGCTGCTACTGAGGCTGCTGAATGCTGGAGCAGAGATTGTAACATTTTTTGGCTCAAAGGTTCGCATCAGTTGAGTTTGGTATTCGCACGCGCAAGGATGTGTACGGTAAATCGTATGAAAAACGCAAAACGAGATTGAATTTAAAATTCCTTACATGGATTTGTGCGTTTTGCCGTCGGAATTTTGCAACAGATTTGTGCTTAACTTAATGTGTATATAACTTAATGAAAATGTATTAAGAAATTTAAGTAAAATAATTTTAAAATGAAATTATAAACAAAAAATTGTTTGTACAAAGTGCAGCAGAAAATTTATAGTATTATTTAACCAACAAGTAAAAAGGATTAGTAAAAATTGTACAATAAAAATATACGCCTTGAGTTAGGCTTGAGGTATGCAGAAAATCTCTATCAAATATTATTTTATTGTTAATTTTATAAAAATATAACATAATTCGACTTAAAAATAGAGCAGAATTTACTTTAGTTCATCAATTAAAATCTTTTGTTCTAATTTGTCGAAAATTAACTATAACATACCAGAGAGCTACGTACTCCTATGTAGATCTCACTTCATTTACACAATTTCATTTTGCATTATTAAACTAAAACTACTGCCAAGATACGCAGCACTTATGCAAGTATTTGACACTTGCACCAAATGTATCTCACAGAGTTTAATGCGTATAAGTAGGTACATATGCTAATGTTGTGTATAGAAGAGGTATTTGCACTCTCAACAACGCCACAAAAGCTGCTCTGCAAACGCTTATGCTACTATTCGGCTATTAAGTGATATGAAGTCTCGAAATGAAGTATCATATTACCAGAAGTGGACAATTAATAGTTACTGTGCTTAATATGCAGCAATACAATGTACAAAGATGTAGCCATGTAGCTGAGCTGAATGTTGAGTGAAATGTGTGATTGCTTTAAGAGATTAATTACCTTTGTATTAAAGTTAAAATGACCAGAGTATTACAAAAATCAACCATTGGTCGAAATGATCGCTTTAAGGACCCTGCACAGTTCTATGGTGAGCAAAAATAAATGGGTGAGAACACATTTAAAATAAGTATCGGTCTATTTTTTACACTTTCGGAATGCAACTATATGTTTCAAACCCAACGAAATTTATTGTATACCCACCCAGCATACAAATATGTGTTTGTGAGCAGGGTTTATTCTGTTTGTTCAAATATCAATATGTATAACATAGGAAAGAAGATATCAGAGATCAATTAGGTATAGCTAGTTATTTACAAATTCGTGATCAGCTGGACGACACGATTCAATCTAGCAATTTTCGTTGGTCTAAATGTCAGTTACTAAGAAATTATAAGATATAAAAGAGAAAAACTTGTGGTATATACTCAAAAAATAGCGAATTACCTCTACTGACACAATTTTTCCTTGCAAAGGTGTGTCCCACTTACTCAGAAAATCTTTCTCTAGTGGCGCCACCTACATGAGACCTAGAGCGTTAGAAAGTTTTGTGTTTTTGTTACTTTCAGACTAAACTTCATTGTAATTCGTCCACTGGAAGCGGACTTATTGCAGTAACAGATTCCGGTATAAGCCTTGTGGATAACCTCTATGTCCACAAAACAATTTTCTTTTATCGGCAACTGTATTTTTTGGAAAAAGCAGAATTCGCTCGGTAGCAAGTCAGGCCAATACCGGGAGTGGTTGATGTTAAAAATGCGATTTTTAGTCACGAGTTTCGCTCGTCAGTCAACTTTTGCGGAACAACCCGTGCAGACACCGTTCGGTAGCCCAAATGCTCGGTACAAATACGATATGATATTTTGAAAATTCTTCAAATTTATTTCCATAAGTTTCAATATAATTGAAATAAGACTGAACTTTGATTAATTAACGCACAATTTTGATGACGGATTTCATTTATTTCCTCAGGACCTTTCCTTAGGACCTTTCTTTAAACTTGGTTCATCAATTTCGGTTCAATTTTTACCAACTTTAAAACTGAACTTAATATTTGCTCTTTAAAACATACTGTCACTTCAAGTGGACCAAATGCCGCGAAGTTTAGCCTGAACTCGACTTTGTAGTTTTTTACAATTTTAGTCACACACAAAAGGAAGCATTGGAATTATAGTCACACACAAAAGGAAGCATTGGAAATCATATAAATCCTATATATATTAGCGATCAGCTCGAAGTGACAAGTCGTTCCAGTCATGACCTTATGTCTGCGGGCATATGTAAAAATGACTACCCCATATTTCGATCTGTGCTCTTGTATTGTTATTTTTTATACCCTGCTTATAAATATATAGCGAAGGAGAGGCGGGAGTCTCCATTAAACACACATACTCGTGATCAGTTTGAGGAGACGAGACGATCTCGTTTGAGCGGCTGTTTCTTATAGACTAAACGAGTGGAGATACCATGCTTATAGTATACACCCTAAGCCAATGTCATCTGCCGTCAAAAATCCATTCGTATACCACAAGATGGAGTGTTACTTTAATACGTAGGATTCTTCCGATGTCTAAGACATCTTATCTTATAGAACATGACAAGCAAAACAAGCAAGCCGCCAGTTACATTTATCTCCATTGTCAGAGATGAGGCGAGAGAGACGGGACGTAGAGGACTAACCTAACGCGGAGAACAGACATTGCGACATAAACGAATAGATTTTTTTCCCTAGCTCGAGTTATTGTTAGGTTCATGACCCAAGATCTTCTCTGTCTCCTTAATGAAACTGAGAATGTACTTTCTCGAAAAGATTCTGACACTGTCAGACGTAATAAAAGAGAAGTTCATCTGTTTCGTTCTTAGTCTAACCAAAGCCGGACTTTCATCATCTTTAAAACATCATCCGTAAAACAGAGTAGAGTCTGCACTCTGTTTCTGAGCAAGCCTGACCTACTGAAATTTGCTTTAACTTTATATGGGACGAGTATATATTGTATCTAGTGCTGAGTTGCAGAATTAATAATGAAGTGAAGAATGAAGAAGATTGAAAGTTGTTGGAGAGTATTGTAGTAATTTAGAGTCATATTCAATAGATATCAGACCTAAATGCCGTGAACCACAGATTGAAATACCGTGGGTTAGGCACCCATGACAATAATGCTGGGTCACAAAACAACTGCACCTGTACCAGTGTCAGTGAGTGAACCATCAGTTTACCATTTAATGGTTGATGGTCCAGTACTATGAATGCCCATGGCCCAATTTGAGCGACTGCGAAAGAGCTGAGAAACGCCTGCCGAAACCTAATTCTGTGGTCCAACAATCTGTTATATTACAGATTTCGATGCGAGGAATATGTTTGTGAATACATACTCGAATGACCCAATTAGCCTAGCTTCGGACTAGTTACAGTCTAAAGTCTCAAATCCTCAATTGCTGCTGAGGATTGCATGAAAATCTGCAGTGAAGGTAGACCAATGCCATCCTCCACTGCAGCAGTTCGACATGTTCGGCATACGCCTGACATGCTCCAAACTGTTAACCGTTGCAGTTTGTCACTGCCTTTTAGTTTTCGAAAAAAAAAAACAGTCGTTCAGACAGACTCATTTATCATATAGAACTTGATATGCTTTACATACATACGGTAGCATGGTAAAAAAGTCTTCATTAGAGTCAGATTAGACATACTTTTATGTATGAGTAAATATGTAGTTAGATACGATTCTAAGTAATATTTGAAAAGGTTTGAAATATTTTCAATATAAGATTAGTGTTTTGATTATAATTTGAATAATTAAAGATATAATCCTCATTAATTGAAGCACATAACATACCACTTCTAAATACTCTCTTATATCATATAGAATTACTGCAACAACAAGAAAAAATTTATTCCTCTTCACAACCTTAACTTTAGTTGCGCCTGGTTAATTTCGACTTAATTGTCTACCTAGGAGATAGAGAGCTCTTCCCGCTTTGTTCAACCAAAGATATCAAATATCAGTGGCACTATTGTGCGCCAAAACAAGTCACATATCATGGAAGACAATTAACATTTCACTGTACACTATGCTCTGCTTTTCAACAGGTACATTTGCAATTTGCCAGTGCGTGCATTGACCGCTAAGTCGAGTGAAGCAAGCAGCGTATTGTCCAAATAGAGTGCAAAGACAGCAGCAGTTGCAGCAATTGCCAGTGGCAACAGTTCATTCACAAACCCAACGACCAACAGACGCAACGTACGGTGCACATATTATCTCAAGTCCAGTCCAGCGCCTTGTGCAGACATAGTTGAAACATGCTACAAAATCCTTCGAAATATCATACGAATCCTTTGTCACACTTCCTTGCATTGCATAACTCACAAGCCACACATAATGGCGGCGGCGTCGGCGGTAGTAATGGTGCAGGAGTTGTTGTCGTCAGCAGTGCTGGAGTAAGCGGAAGTAGTGCACAACCGCATCATTCTGCAGTAACAGGTCAAAGTTCATATCAACAGCAGCAGCACAGCACAAATCAACAACAGCAACTACATACACATCATCATCAACAGCAACAACAACAACAACAACAGCTTCAAACCCACCCGCAACAATCGAGTGCGACGTCGCACGCGCAGCTAATTGCTGAAGCTGCGCATACCTCCCTCGATGTGGGTAAATCATTTACAATTGCCGCCATTTTGGGTCTGCAAAAGAGCGCCATGGAAAATCAGCACAAGGATTATAATAATGCAATTAATTTGTCACTTAATTCAAATGCCAACAGCAGTAATGGCTGTTCCGGCAGTGACGAAGACATTAAAGAGCGCAACAATTTGAACAACAACAACAACACAATTGATAGTATTAATCACAATAACAACATAAAAACATTCTCTAATAGCACTTTTGGCAATGGTGGTTTCAATTGTGATAGCTTGGTCAATCGTTACTTGCCGGCGGCTTCAAGTGGAGCTGCTGCTGCTGTATTTTCAGCGCAACACCATCATCATCATCTGCACCAACAGCAGGAACAAGTACGCGCCAATACATTTGCCGCTGCGGCAGCTGTTGCTGCTGCCGCTGCAGCCAATGCTGCTAGTGGTGCTCCATCAGCATTGCAAAGTCTACAGCAACTGCATCAGCAGCACGCACAACAGGCTACGCTATCATTTCAGCGTGAAAAACTCAAAACGGGTAAGTTAAAACATATTGAAAGCCAAAATAGCCATTTTTGTACATTTTTACTGATTCATTTGCTACAGAAAACTCCAAAAAAAACTCGCTCAAGAATAAACGCGTACGCACAATTTTTACGCCGGAGCAGCTAGAACGTTTAGAGGCTGAATTCGAGCGTCAGCAGTATATGGTCGGCCCAGAACGTTTATATCTAGCGCATACGTTGCAACTAACTGAGGCGCAGGTTAAAGTCTGGTTTCAAAATCGACGCATCAAATGGCGTAAGCATCATTTAGAGATTACGCAACAACGTTTGGCGCTCATACGGCAGAGTCAATTGCCTGCTGTAAGCGCTGGTAATACGTGTACAGATGTAATGCCCGCTGCAGTGACTACTACGGCGCCATCGGCAGCATCTACGTCAAGTATTGAAGATAATGATGATAGCAAACATGAAGTGGAATTGCAACCCTTAAGCGGCGCTGGATCTGAATCGGATTTATCAATTTGTAATGATTCCATAGATGCCGATAGTCTTATTGATGGTGTGGGCATAGAAGAAACGTAAAGCGTTTGGTTTGTGTAAATGTAAATAAAAAAAGAAAAAATTTGAACTTCGGTAGAACCGAAGCTTTGGTACTCTTCACACTTGCTCTTTTTACGCTGCAACGGTGGTATTTTACTGCAGTTTTTTGTAACTTTGGTGTGCTGTTTTGATTTTAAAGCTTTCAATATATTAAATTCAAATACGAGTATATATATTTAGCATGAATTTCACCTTTTTGAAAAGTTATAGATGGTATAAAGAGTTGGGGAAAAAGAAGAAGGAATTCAATTAAAAATTAAAGACATTTTAAACCAAGCGGGAGTTGAACCCTGGTAGCCTGCAATGTCACAATTATGCAGCTGAATTGTGTAGCGTGCGAGCTAATATTCCAATTTAAAATCAATTATTCAAACATGTTCGATGCAACAAAATAAATACAATAACCGCGAACATTTTTGAAATTGCGTTACTGCTGATTATAAAAAGTCGCCATACCAGCTGTCAAACCAATATTTCAAAGATTGAGGAAATAGGACGAACTGGAACGCACCGACAGACACACAAGATTGACTTAGAACTTCTAAAAGAGAAACTCTACATATACATGAGGTCCCCGATGTTTCCTTTCCGACGTTGCAAGCAATCCGACTAAATTATAATACTATTGTGTGCAGAGTATAATTATAATGTCTAGTAAATACATAGATGGCTATCAAATCTAAACGCAAATATTATGAAATACAATGCAGATTCAGTAAGCAGCATTTAATAAACATTGTGTAAATATATCGTATATAAATAAATTATTGTTAATTTTAGTTATATCAATGTGTAAATATATTATATACCTACATATACATACATATATAAATGGATACCACACTATCACATATCAAGCGAAAATATATTATTTGAAACTCTTTTTTTTTAGAGCAGCAAAATTTTCAATAAGTTTTCTTACACTTATTCTACTCTAACCTTTATGCGCTGCCTGTGCCTTACGATCATGACAGGATAAATGCACTACCTGCCCATTAGGATAGCGTACAAATGCGCTTTGATTTGCAAAACGTTTTTTACATTCCGGACATACACTGAATTCTGTAATCTCAAACGATGTCTTTTCAATCTCATCTATCTGCGACTGTATACGCTGGTTCTCTGCTGAGAGTAGACCATGCATGATGTGTAAATGATTACTTTCAGCGATTTGTGTACGTAGCACTTTATCCAGATAATTCTGTATACGATACAAAGGCATATCATCGGGCAGAAACTAAAATTATAAAATATATACAAATGTACATTGGTTTTTTTAGTTGAACATTATAATTTTTCTTTTTTACTTTAGTACTTTTGCTTACCGGTATTATTTTACAAGGATTAATTTTCACAGCATGTTTGTTTAATAGCTCCAATGCAACTTCTTGATTTGGTTCCAAAAAATCCGCATGTAATACAGCATCTTCATAGGGTGCCTGCTTTTGTGGATTTAATATAATGCGTATTAACTTCAGAAATATATCTTTATCTTCTTCATAATTCTGCACGCAATAGTTGGCAGCGCCTTCAACATCACCAAGTACTTGTATATATATGGCCAAAACTTTCTCATGTTTCTTTAGGCGTCCAAGTATAAGTGCACGCTCCTCTAGCAAAATATTAGTAGGAAAGTCTTTCAGCACGACATCTGGTGAGTAGTTTGGTGAATCTTTCAGTAGTTCGTATAGTTTACTGCGTTGCGCTTTTAATTCTGTTGTAGATTCACTGGAAAAAACATATAGAATAATATTTATGTTTGATAATGTTAGGCGTAGAGAGTCTTCAAACTATTAAAAAATGTAGACAAACAATAACATAACAATAAGAAAGTATAAAAATGTAAGCAGTAAATCGGGCAATGTATGTAGCTGAGTCCGAAACAATTGACTCCGTGGCTAAACATTCTTTGTGTAACAAAAAGTAGTTATTGTTTTCTGTTCACATTGAGAAAAAATATGTAAAATTTACATTGAGTTAGCTAAAACTGATATAGATACATGATTTTTATAAATTTATTGTTTAAATAATCGTTTCAGAGTTGTAGAAATTATGTGTTTATACTTTTCAGTGTACACTTACGTGCTCTTAGATTCCTGCATTAATTGTTGCACCTTTTCACGATACTGCTTGATGAGCACATTATGTAATAACGTATTTATATCATGCCATTCATTAATCACATGCTCCAGATATGGTATAACTAATGATTTATGTTTGCTAAGTAGAAAATCAAGCACATTAGCACGTGGTAAACTCTCCACTTCAATGAAATTATCCGTAAAAATTCGTAAACCATTTGCCGGATCTTTGTTTAGAACCCAATCGGCAAATTCAAATATTAGTGGCAATTGTGCACTTCCTAGCTCCTGTAGATAACGTATAGTGCGATCAATACCCGCAAGACTGGAGCCTTCAATATCCGCTTGTGCTTGCAATAATTCCAGCGCTTTTTTGTGTTTACCATTCGTTTGATATAGTATAATTAATTCTGAAATTTTATCATGTTTCTTTAACGTTTTTTCCGACTCTTCCAAATGGCACTGATTTAAGCGCAAAAGTGGTCCGATAAGTGAATCGTTAATCTGCAGATAACATTTTAGCAGTGTTGTATCAATAATGGACAGCAACGATTTCGATGTGCTCTTTGTATCGCGTAGTTTGACTACTTCTTTCTGTCTGGCCAATGCAAGAAACTCGATGAGTGCTATTAGTGCATTTTCTAGATCTTTATCTTCAAGTGTTGCTGCCGTTGCAGTTGGTATGGTAGCATCTTCGCTTAATTGCTTCGGTTCCTGCAGCAGATTCGGAAACAAACGTATAACATCGTATGCATCTGCAGCTGCGTTTTCAAATTCCTTCATAGCTTCCGGAAATTTTTTATTATTAAACAGTTCTCTGGCATAACGCATGTGTATTTGACGTATGGTCTCTGCTTTAATTTCGGCGGGTTCGTCGGATATTTGCTGTAAATAATATGTATACTTAAACGTTGAAGAGTTTATATTATTGTCACTATTTTACCGTCAGTTCAATTGCTAACTGAAATTTCTTCTGCTGCAGTAATTGCATACGCTGTTGCGGTATATCGACAAGCCGTATACACCACAGCTCCGATATGGCTGCTGCAAAAATGGTGCCCTTAGCGGCGCGTACAAGAAACTTAATTTTCGCCAGCTCGGGTATGGTCTGTACAAGAGTATCTTTATTAATGCCACTACTGACAAGATTTCGAACCTCAATGGCATTGGAAACACGTCCAATGGCATATGGATCATCCCATACTGTTAAAAAATTAAAACAGCATTACACATACCTATAAATTGTATTATTTAATTTGCATAAGACACATACCCAATCCTAGCAAAGAGCTAGTCCATTGTAATGGTTTTAATGCATTCTTGGCATCAACAACTCCCGTTGCTCCGGCAGTTGCAGTGGTTTTGTCCGCAGCATCGTTATCTTTAACATACTCACTTGGATCGATTGCAACAAGAAATTCATCTTTGGATACGCCCAGTAAATTGTTGCGTATGAGACAAATGCACGGGTCTAAGCTATGCAGGGATGATGTCAATATTAAGTTGTGCTTTTCCGGTCTGTTGGAAGATATCTGTGAAAAATACATATATAATTTAGAGTTTAATAAATTTCGATTTATATTTAAGCTAAATACTTACATTGTATATAACATATTCATCTCTAAAGCCTACACACACAACATCATCGACCCAACAGAGCGCTTTGGGCACATCCTTTAGTTCTATGCTGTACTGTGGCGACTCCAGCTTATCCATTTTCCAATAGAAGAACTGCAATCGGCGTTTAATGACACAACATACGCGTATCACGGTTGCGGTTTCACCAGTTGTTGACTTTAGATGTCGTTTAGAAATATTTAAAAGAATGTAATACATATTTCTATTAGTGTTTTTTGCTGCCACCTTTCACTCCAAATCTTGTAACAGATAAAACACGCAGATTATGTGTGATAATTCATTGCAGATAAATAATATTAATGATTCATCATGTGTGATGGGGAAATAAAAAAAAGATGTTCCATAATTTGCTAAAACCTAGAGAAACTATAGACAGTTAATGCAATATGCAACAATAAACAGAGTACGTATACTGCATAAAGTTTCCTTGTGCTTCGATACAGTGTTTTGCACGGTCAATAAGCATTTCGAATGAGTGTTTTATGTAATTTTCCGGATTGTCCTTGCGAATGCCGGTCGACGCCTTTTGGATGGCTTCAATGTCTTCACTAAGCCATTATTATATTGAGTTCTCCGGGTATGGGTAGTATAGGTTTGTTTTTTATGAGATAATTGGTTGTAGCGATCAAAAACTAAATAAAAATGTTTTCTGTTCATATCAACAACATATTTTTTATGATTGAAAAGTAGACCTAACCCGTTATCTTAAAGAACTCTACTTCCACTCGACAGTTGTCAGTTGGTTTTGAATAATTGAGCAATAAACGAAGACTTGCCTTCATATCCCAGCTAAAAGGAATGTTGTGCGTTTAAGTAGCAAAACAGTTAGGCCTTCACTAACTGTTTTGTAACTTAAAGGCTTAGAACTCTCTATCGGTAAATTGTTATATCTGGAACTTGATCCTAAACAAAGTAATATGGTAGTGAACGCCGATTTCATGGACACAATATTTGGAATACATCGTAGACTGTTTAAGCGTATGTACTTTCAATTTTGCATTATTGTCTTCGACTATACAGTCGAACAACTCGACTTAATGCTGTCATATGGATGAGCTTAATTTACCTTTGGTGTCTTTACATCGAGCGCAAATAGTGTGCAACCTTTTGTCTCCGGCGAACTATGTATAAACGCGAAATTATTCTCAAAGCGACTTATATCGCACACATGAATAGTATTGTCAGTTAGAACGAATAAAAGATTCTCTGCAGCTATAATCTCCATTTGTGTGATGGCTTTCTTGCTGAAGTTTTTATTAAACATGAGCATATCTACAGTGGCGTTCTCATCGACAGAATACATAATAAGCTGGCCGCTGCGTGTGCCCAGCACAACAAAATTGCCTATATGAATGGTGCGAATGTTTTATTAGTCCGAATATGCAATGAAATATTGTAATTATTGTAATTATTGACTGCGACGATTGCTTACCATAAGCCGCTATTGACTCAATGTGAACGCCCTGTTTGAGTATTGAATGCACATTATACGCTTGATGCATTTTGTGTTTTAGAATTTAATGATGTGCGTGTGGTGCCAAATGAAATTAAATCAACTTTAAACTTTGTTTCAATGAAATTTTATTGCATTTAAATGCAATGTAATTCGAAGTGAATGCGCTATTACTACAAACTGTGCAATATTGTACGTCTGTACAGAGGGATTAATACAGATGCTACACCGTGTGCATGTGCGAGTGAGCTAAAAGATGATAGTAATGAACTTATAGTGTTACCACTTTGCTGCTTCTACTACAAGTAATGCAAGTGACAACAAACAAAAACAAAAAACAGCTGTTTGTAGAAAAACAGTGGCGTCCTTAGGGCTAAGAGCGCAATTTATTTAATTATGTAAATTGATTAGTACATGGCAATAAATTAATAATTTTATTATAAATAATGCTTATACAATCACTAATGAAAATAATTAAATAAGTACATATAACTATTTTTAAGATCAAGGGCATAGCTAGCTATTCACAAAGGGCGAGGGGGCCCTAAAATTTACTCACTGTTTTTTTTTCTTTTTTTCGAATAATGTTGCAAAAATGCTTCATGACTTCATGACAAAACTATATATTTTTTTACAGAGTAAACTTATATCTAAAAAATGCATTCAAAAATGTATTATTTTTAAACTCGTATATCTCGAAATTGGTACTACTTAAGCAAATGACGTATTATGACGTATTGACCTCAGCTATCACGTGGCACACACAGTATATAAGGATATTAACCATATAACCACATTTACAAACTAATTGATTATAAAATATTCTTCTTTTTTAGAAAAACAATCAAAAATGAGTTACTTCAACTGCGCTTTCCTTTTGTAGACTAACCGTATATGGCAAACATAATTCTTTTAAGAAAATTTTTATTAAAATGGGAGAACTTGTTCTATTTTTACGTTTTCCTACTATTCTCGGCATACTAAAATCATTAAAGCATTTTTTATTTATTAATTCGGAGGCTTCTTTAAAGATATCATTAAAAGCTACATTGGCGTTCTATTTATAAATTTTCACTATATCTTTACGATGTCGAAAGCCACCTCTATTTTTATCATCGGAAACTGAATGATCATGAAACTTTACACTTAGAAACCATATTTCTAACCATCAAAATTATTTCATCTTCCACCAGTAGAAGAAAACACGAATACCGAAATGAAGCGTATTTTCATCAAAGTAATATTTCGGCTATATTTTCAATTTAAAATCAATTGTAATGTTTTTAAAGAGATTTTCATTAATTTTTCAAAAATAAAAGGCTAAACGAGAATTTTATACCACTAGAAAAAACTGTGACTTGCTCAGTGACAATATAAACTTTTTCCAAATTAATGCTTTAAGATGTTCAATTTTGCCAATTATTCTGGTACAGCCGTCACAACCTAGTCGCACACATTTAACCAGATTAAAGTTATATTAATTAAAGTTATAAATAAAACATTTGGCGAATTTTCGAAAAACTATTATGGAAAGCCACGATGTAGCCTAACCTTTCATTCGTGGCTACGACCTTGTTTAAGATGTTCACCACTTACGTACTGCTCCACTACGCCACTGTTAGCACTTCAATAACAGCTTGCATTATCTCAAATTGCAGTCAGCCAGCAGATTTTCTTTTTATCTGTTCCATTGTTTTCGTTTTTTTTTTCAACTAAGCAAATAAACAATTGTATAAAATGTAGCGCGTTCACATCGTTTGTATGCTTCTTATCTGCTCTATATTCGTTCAATAGTTCAATAATTTAATCAAAAAAACAAAGACAAAGTTAATGTGAATGTGAATCAGCACAGCGCCAAGTCTATCTAAAGATTATCACCAAAAGCAGCACCGTTCTGTAACTCTTGTGTATATTGACATTTCGTGCACAGTACACCATGTACTGAGTCCGGCAAAAGACAACCGCACATATGCAGCAAAATGGAGCCGCAAATAAGCGAAATACAACAATATATGCAGATCTTGTCCAGCGCAGAGCAAGAACTTATAAAAGTGAGTAGCCACAAAAATATACATATACTATGTATGTATAAATATATTGAGTATACAACATTGCTACCGCCGTTTCGAAATATTTGATGCTTTATTGTGCAAAAATGATTACAAGTAGATTATTCAAACTATTTTCCATCGCTAGCCATTACCAAAGTTACTTGTTCGAAACAAGTGGTAATCGGAAGGAGCAATGTCTTGTGAATACAACGGAAGTGGTAGGACTTGCCATTTGAGCGTTTCCAACTTATTTTCAAGTGGTTTTGCAGCATGGGGCTGAGAACCGACGTGCTGTAAAAACAATTTATCGTGTCTCTACTCGAATTTCGGCCGAACCCCCGTGATGGTTTCATTGGGTTTGATTAGCTTAGGTTGGACTACAACCAGCTACTTACTTACTTACATGGGCCTACAACAGTACATCGGTAATGGCAGCACGTAGGAAGGTGCATCGGGCGCTATAGACTTTCGCGCCGGACCCAGTCGTTGGAAATATAAAGCTTGGTGAGATCCTCTCAGACCTGTTCATGACATCGTAAGTTCGGACGTTCTCTCTGACGCCGTCCACCAATTAGTTCATGTTTCCGTCGTAAACTTTTAATACTGGAGCTTCGAAGTTCATTCGGATGAGCTGACTAGCTCAGTGCAGCCGCTGGAATTTTATGCGATGTCAAGCTCATCATACAGGTCGTTGTTCATACGTGTTCCTAAGAAGAATCTTGCTTTCGAACACTCCCAAAGTCACTGTATACGATGATGTCAGGGACTGCGAGATTCAGCAGGGCCGGGATTATTAAAAAGGATGTGAACACAAATGGTGATATAGGGTTATGTTTACAAGATGCCTAAAGCTATAAAATGTATCCATTTCGACTCCTACACACCGCTACCGGCATCTACTTATATTAAAACGGCGGGAGCAAAGTTGTGCACCCAATATATGTTTATCTATATATCTATACTAAATATTATGTTTATTCTAAGAACTTCCATGATTGTTTGGAGGGCAACAGCGTTACCATACAAAGCCATCATGAACGTCTGCAGCAACTTGTGGTGGCCAAACCATATCCGGCACTTCAAATAATATGTCACAGTTATGACAAAGCAAAGCACTATATAGGACGCATATTAACTGCAGCGCTTGAATCATTATTACAAAGCGATGATGTCACAACGGAGCCACATTTCATAAATTTTATTGCAAATTTTCCACAAGAAATACTAGAAGACCCAACGCTACAAGACAAACTACATGAACGCCTAGTGGCTTTATCGCCAAAGGTTGAAGTATATTATGCGCTGCTGGCACGCACGGATGCAGCCTTATTAATAACATTCCAGGAATGTTTGCTGCACAAGTGGACTTTGCTGTGCAAGGAACAACTGCCATGTAAGGAATACATATTGCAACAGGCTCGCAAGCGACAGCGTCATTTTCTGCCGCTAATTTGCGAACAGCTTCGAGACTTTGGCACCATTACTGATATTGCTGTGCGAAATAATCTACTGATATTAAAACTGGCAGAAGAATTCTCAAATGGCACACAGACACTAGACGTTGTAGGTCATTTGCATAAGTCGTTGCATGCTTTTAATTTAGCTGATACGCCGTCAGATTTACGCGAGATACATCAATATTTTTATGCGGACTTTCAACGTTTAAATGTCATACTTGAGTTTCTACGTAAATATACAGATGTTTTTAAGACAATCAAAGTGGAAGCTTTACTTAAGGCGACAGGTGTTTTGGCGTTGCTATATGATAACAATATTGAAGCCAGGTGAGTATGTTTATATACACTATATCAATTGCATCAAGATATGCCCAATGACGACATTATCTTATTTTGGACCCTAGAAATCGACCTGCATCATTAGTTTTTTGAGAAGTAGCCATGGTTTCATATAAAACTGGATTTGATTTGTTTGCAAAAACTACTTAGCTTGCAAAAAACTCAAAAAAAAAAAAACGAAAAAATACGTTTTTTGTCTGCAACACCCACCTGAGCTGAATTTTGAGAATAGGTTTGTTGACAAATCCTGGGCCATTCTTAAAAAGGTTTTCAAAACACCTCATCGTACAAGTTAGACACTGTCATATCTTAGATAAACCCGTAAAAAAGACCATTTTACTAAAAAAAAAAACTAATTTAAAAAAATGTGTGAAACCATGATGACAACTGAAAAAAGTAATGATGCAGTTCGATATAGGGTTAGAAATATGGTAAAACCCCCAACATCCGCCTTGTCTTGCACAGTGTAATCTATATAATTACTATTTTAACAGCTATGAGGACACGTTACGTTTGATAGAATCCACTTATATTTGGCAAGAGCAGGCACCGGCTTTGGCTTGTATACGCGAACAGGAACTTGAAACATTGAACTATTATGCTGCACTTTCAACGGTTTTTGATATTATAGCTAATGATGATACCGCACAGCTTTACACACGTAAGCTGCAACAATTAAATGTGCTACTACGGCATATGCGTGTCATGAACACGCTATGTACGCTACTTGAAGATATATTCCAAATGATATTCCTACGCTGGGAACAGCTGCAAACCGCTAGCAGTGAATCTCTTAAGCATACACGTAAAACTAGCTCCGCTGTTGTTGGCCTACAAAGTTCCGATGATGATGCGTATGACTATAATAATGAAGATGAACCACCAACCGGCGCACGAAAGCCGCAACATGCGCAGCAGACAACACGTCACGGTTTTATTTGTCGCGGTGCTGCATTGCATAGTATATTCAGGTTTCTGAAGCATTTTGTAACCAAAAAAGTACACTCGGAAGATTATAAGTACGCAACGGAACATTTACAATTACGTTTTCAACGTATTGTGGATATTATAAGCGAAGCACTGTGGAAATATTCTATACTTGAAAAGATTGATGAATCATTGCAGCAATCTGGTGGCATGCAGCAACAGCAAAATACACTGGAGCCGGAAGAACTTCTGCAGCTAGTGCAAATGCATGGAATGCCCCAGGATAAGATATCAAGTGATGATGATAGTCTCGAACGTTGTAATTATGCAAGTCTGACAAGACGTAAAACATCGAAAAAACGACGTAGAGCGTCAATTAGCGGCATGGAGTCATTTATGCAGACAAAGAAACAAGTAGCACGTAATGATGCAATGATCAGCAGTGCCAACGAAGCACTTGTGCGACGCGACGATGCAGTGGAGCAATTACGTGCACATAATTTAGTCACACGTTTCATCGATCGTTCGATTATACCGAAAATGCTTGGTACCCCGGAGAATTTGGCTATAATGGCGCTGGCGCTTAAGAATTTCAATGATGTTAAGTACATAATAGAGGTAATAAATTGAACACACACAATTCGTCAATACTACCATTCCCGGGGCGTCACGAACTGACGATGGAAATTACTAATGTAAACTACTAATATGAACAACAGTAGTTTACATAAAAAAAAAATAAAAACTTTCACTTACACGAGTTCTATAATAATCCTCCGTCAGATCGTGGTGCCCCGGGAATCGTAGAATCCTTCACAATTCGCTCTCCAATAAATACATTCTCTCAATTTTTAGACTTTTCGTTTGCAAAATACTGCACTTAACCGTGAACTACACTTTGTAGAACAGCAGCAGCAGATTAAGCAAAAACTTGCCACCATCTATGAAAACTATTTACTACAGGAAGAGGCTGCACAGAGTCGCAGTAGAAGCAGCACAAACGAACCACTGGCCACGGTGGAACAGATCAAAAATGTTGCAGCCAAAGGATTTGAAATGTCAAAGATTATCAGTGTCGTAGATAATTTTGCACAATCTCACAAAATACAACAGAGTGCTGAGTTAAAACAACTGCTGCAGAAATACATCAGTAATGGGCAATATGAATTCATGCAAGAATTCGAAGAGCGAAATCTAAATGCGGTCATTGTAATGGATCTCATAATTAATCTACCATTAAATCGCGAAATAACCGCAAATCTATTGACCGTAATTAGGCGTCAACAACAGATTAACAGCAGCAGCAGCAGCACTGATGCAAATTTTACTAAATTGCCAAAGGCAACGAAGCCGCCGTTTGTGCGTGAAAAGTCACAGTTGCCACGAGAAATTGGACCAATGACTCTGCTAGAGAATCTTTGCGAATGTATGCGGCTTTTAGCCAATAATGAAGCTGGTAAACCGCTCAATGAATTACTCTATAATAACTATTACTCTTTGAGACCGTCAAAGCTTGCTGCGCAACTGGCACGTGAGCACATCTTCAAGCAGATTTATTACAAAAAAGCGACGGAGCTGAGCAGTTGCGAAGATTTAAAATCATATGCAATACTATTTCAGCAGCTAAAATCGCGACAGAATTACTTTGCACGTTTTTGTAACTATCTTACACAATTGGAACGCTTGCTGCAATTGCGTGATACAAATCTAGTTTATCATACCAGTGAGCTGCTCAAACATGATCCGTATGTTGTTATCGGCGAGTTGATATACGAGTGCAATATGACGCCGCTGGAGATTGAGCCCAGTGTTAGCGCGTTAAATTTGAATCTAGTGCATGTAATTGCATTAAATATTTGTCCGGAGGTGATTGCGGGCAAGCGGTCGAGCAGTGTACGCCAAGCGCTTAAAGTAACTCCACAGAAACAGGAGACCATCTTCAATTACATAGCACAGCAAAATAAACTGCTTGCGTGTCTGCTGCAGACAATACAAGATCGTCAATTACCAACAACGTTAAGTGAAGAAATTCATGCAGTTTGTTTGCAGCGCTTACTCGAGCTACCGGTACTAGATAAACTGTGCCCCATGTACCGTGGCAACCGCGTAGTGGCAGCACTCTGTGCGAATAAATTAAGCATGCGTGCCTTTGAACAATTGACAGACAAGCGTGCACAATTGGATATACTGCTGCTAGTGCAGCGTAAATCAGGTTTGTAGAACTTTAAAAAATTTACATATGTATCCACTATCTCTCCCCCTAGATCCACTCTAATGGTGGAACATACGTAAATATATACCTATTGTACATAGTCTGCTAAAAATATAATCCCTCCTTTAGGATTTACGGTAGTTGGGTAATAATACTTGTTTTTAAATTGAATTTAAATTTATTTATGTTAGTAAACATTCGAGGAGTCGATAGCTCAACTGTCTGTCTAGCGTGATGCGTAACATTCTAGACGACCGGGTTCAACTCCTGTTCGATGTGGAAATTTCTTTACATTTTAATTTAATTATTTCTAACCATTTCATGCGCAACAAAATATTCCACAGCTCTCTATCTCATCTATAACCGTCAAAAAGGCGAAAAAAGGCATGCCAAACACTAATTTGAAGTTAACCTTTTTTCTTGTTTTTAATTATTTTGATTTCAGAAACCAAAAATTTGCGTTGCAGACGCATTGATCATTTAATAACCGAACTTATTGCTGCCGATTGTCAGAATATAACGCTTGCTGTGCATATAAATGATATTGAATTGCGTGCCAGACTATTGCAGCAGAATTTTACTAAAATATCCACAACACGTCTGGCCAAAGAGCTTATCGAATGTACACTACAACATAAGCATGCCATGCGCAGCATACCCACATCGCTGCGTGTACAACTGGAGCATACACTCGCCGATATAACGATTTATGCACGTGTCTCAGAGGTACTGGAATTCGAGACTTGGCCACAGGCCTATGATTTTGGACGTAAAACACCAAACGCTATATTTGAGCGCCTATTACAGCTGCAGCTCTATCAGCTCTGTTACGAATGGTGTGGTGTAGTACGTCTAGCGGAGCAATTTGCCGCACAACAAAATATGTTGCTGGCCACTTTACTTGATGCATTTCTCGAACTAGAAGATGATGCTGACGTAGACGCCGCCGTGCTGCATAGTGAGTGCGAAGTGGATGCTTATCTTTTGAAAATATTTGAAAGTTTCGCGTTGGCTGCATGTATTAACTTTCTGGATACACACAAGGATAAATTCCGTGCACTCAAATTATTAAATTACAGCATTGATTTTCTAATGCGCCACAGTCGCGATCCTTCGAGCTATAGAAATTATAAAATATCTTTAGATATTTTTGCTCAATTAACGCTTAAGGAGCGTCGTAGTTTCTGGACATTGTTGTGTCATCCGCTTTTAATCTTTGAACAATTGCTTATGAATGCCAAATTTGAAATACTCAGTAAAGTCGTGGACGCAGCGCGTAATTCACTAAAGTCGCCGCACATAAGCGATGATACTAGTGCAGCGACTTGCGCCTATTGCTTTGACAAACGTGGTCACATCTATGATATACACAGTAAAAATTCGCCACACAAAGTACGCTTTCAGCTGGGCGTACAAAATGTAGATGCTTCTGCTACTTCAGCGTTTATATTGTTGAATTTTAATTTGTACCAGAAGAATCACATCATCACCAATGAGTGCATTGATCTACTGCTGCGCATCTATGCAACAAAAGCACTGGATTATCACATAAGCGATATAAACTCCTCGTCGTCCGAACAAATTTCACAGACTACCGATGTACAAATGTCGCTGGATTCGTTGTGCGGTGCATTTCAAATGCCTAAACAGGCGCCGCGTCGTGAAGACTGGGTACGCGATGAGGAGGTAACACATTGCATGTGTTGTCGCCGTGCACGCTTTACCATTTTTCTGCGGCGACATCATTGTCGTCGTTGTGGACGAGTTGTATGCTTTGCCTGTTCCACAAATCGTGTACGTATATCGGAACTATATGAAGAGGTGGAAGTGCGTATATGTAACGATTGTCACGAATGCTGTAACGAGTTAGTCTCAAAAAAACGTGAATACAAAGCAACAGATACGAACGCTGAACGTGCGGTCTCACGACAACGTAGTGCTACCGGCGATCCTACTTACAAGTGGCGTCTTAGCGGCAATATAACCCATGATAAATTGCTACGTGAAGAATTCTGCTATGAACATGCACCAAGTGTAGCGCTAAGTCTGTCCATACTGAGTTATCACTTGGGTCAGCAAAAGTGTGTAGATTTGTTGCTCTATCACTGCCGTAAGCTGGAAAAGTTGATAGTACCCAATCCGGAAGTGGACTATGAGCTTGTAGCGAAGATGATGAACTGTCTGGCTGTTGCGGCAAAGGTAAAGTTAAAAGTTCTTTGCAAATCATTACATATACGTGTTTCGGTTTTCACTTTCGGAAATATTTTGCGAAATGTAATTCATTAAATTCACTTGGTATTGTATTGTAAATGTTATTTACAATGTAAAATCTTCCCAAACGTGAATAATGGTCACTTTTAAAGAAAATCTTCCCGAAACTGAAAACCGAAATAGGCAAGATAGTATTTTTTATTCATATATCTATATCTCTACAGGTACGTGGCGCTCCTGCTGAATTCGAATCTATACTCGAGCACTCAGAAATCATTATGTCAGTTGTGCAAAATGGCTGCGAGGCGCTCATACCACCTGGTCCACTTAGCACTCACAATGTACGCAAATTGGCAGATTCGTTGGTGCAAGCAGAGCACTGGTCGTTGGCATTGGATGTGCATTTGAAATGCGGCTTTTCCACAACAGGCGTTATGGCAGCGCATGGACTGTCCTGCCTGCGCGCAGGTTGCTATGATACAGGTTGTTCGTTTAATAGTATATCCTTTGCATATATTATATATTTGTAATTTTACTTGCAGCTCGTGAAAAGTTCTCACATTGCATGACACGTCTCTCCACTGAACAATATAATGGCATGCTTTATAAGCAGCTCTTTAATGCACCCAGCGTTTTAAGCGATACTAATGATAATCAATGCTCCAACAGTGTTACTGATATACCACAGAAAAAGCGTCCAAATCGCGGACCACCGCTGCTACAGGAGATTCTTAAGCTGATTGCTGCCATGCCACATGCTAAGCCACAACCGGAGACATTACAACGCGCTTCACTCATACGAAACTCAAATAGTTCACTCGCATCGCTATTCTCGCGACGTAAGGAACCATTTGTTGTCACATCACTGCACGAACCCGCGCTTCATGTGCTTAATACACTCGCAAATCTTAAGCATATTACTAAAGGCAACTACGGCGATGGTTGCGCCGCAATTGGAGCGCAACGCACGCAGACACGTGGTTTTGAAGAATCCATGCATTATGTGCTTACCTATGGCTCACATGCTGATATATTACAATTTCTTATGCAGGAACAACAATTAGCCGCTGCTTTGAAATACTATCTCAATCAACAACTCGATGCTGAGCTATTCATACACAATATTTTTCTCAGTTCATTGCGTATTGGACAATTGGATGATTTGATACATCACATGCAGCAGATTGCGGACGATAGTCAGCTCGTCATTTGGCGTACCGCGTTAATGCACACATGTGCCTATTTGGAAAAACAAAAGCAACTGAATGCACTTTACCAACTTCAGCTTTTACTCAAGGATCCCATACGCGCCAGCATGACTTGTGTTAAATTTTATTCGATGCATTGTGAGAACTTCCAAGAGTTACATGCCAATGCGCAACATTTGCGAAATGCACACTTACACTTACAGACTGAATTGGAATTGGCACAGTGGGAGAATATTAATCTGGAAATGCCTGCGCAGCGAAAGAACTCCTTAGGCAATCGGCGCATAAGTAACGTGAGTACTGCGACAACGCGTGGTGCCAGCTTTGCTATGCAATTAGATGCACGCGCACTGAATACACACATTAATACAATACTGCGGCAGCTGGATGTGGCCAAGTTTCTTGCAGAATGCGAGCAACATCAGCAAAGAAAATGCGATGAAGATGGACTGTTAACAATTAAAATACTAAAGCAGGTCGGGAAATGTAATTATACGAATTCAACAACACTTTTCATATTTTACAAGTATGTATAATACATTTTTTTAGATACGGATTGAATCTCAGCGGATAACACTACCAACGCTCTTCGACGGAGCACAGGACAAAATACAGCTGTGTATTCTCATACTATTATGTGGCAAGAACATCGAGGAAGGCTTTGGTCTGGCGTATAGGTAATTAATTACGCTATACATATATATAACCTTTAGTTTCTCGGAAAGTTTTTAACGCTTTAAAGGAGCAGGGAGACGTCACATCAGCTCGACGAGAAATGCTAATGTGAACATAGCAGTAGCAGGATCACAAAACGTAAATTGTGTTGCTCTGCTACTGCTTTTTGCTCTGATTTTGTGTAGCACGGAGCAAAAAGCAGATGCACAAACATAAAAAATTGGTATTTGTAGCCGCAGAAATATTATTTTCAATACGAAAGAAAAGAAAGATTAGATAAATTGATCCCGTGAGGTGTGACAAGTGTGTTGACAGTGTGTTGACAGGGTTGTTGGTGTCATGGAGGATTAGGTCAAATTTAGGACAGAAGCCAATGATATCCGAGTGGATTCTGGCGAGATAGTTGTTACGTTTATAAGATTATTTTTTCATATCTTGAGCAATGTAATTGAAGCTCAAACGAAACTTTTCAAATAATGAATTTGTACTTTTGTTGAATTTCACTAACATGATTCTATCCATCTACTGCCTTTTACAAAAGAATCATACAAGATTACAAGCTCGCACCAATGAAAGTATTTGGCGCCACTGCAAAGTTTCTTGCACGTAATCAAAGACTGCCCGATGTGGATAAACTGCTGAACTGCATAACCAGCAACAATGGCACCAGCACACGTGAACTGGATGAATTACTGTCCATTGCCATTAACTCAGCTGTGAACACACATGAGCCGGAAGTGAAGACCACTTTGGATATTTTAGCGAAGAAAATCAATAATATTGAATTACGCATCACTAGCCACATATTTATCGGTCAACTAAAATCAGCTTATCTGTTAGCCAACAAATACGAACGCCTGCCGGATATACGGAAGATACTGCGCCAAGCGGAACTCAGCAATCAGCTGCATATAAAAAGGTTATGCGAAAAGAAACTGAATATTATTTCAATAACGCAAACATCGACGACGGTGTCTACACCACCACCGCCCACATTGTGATACACAAGATCAGGCAATAATTATACTAATGATATTTTATAAGCAATTATCGATATGCGCGATACGTTCGAATACATTGGTTTTTGTGTGAAATTTTCGAATAGGTTTTTTTAGTGACAAAAGTATTTAGCCAAATTTTTAAGACTCCCGGTGTCGAAATGTTGTATTGTATATGTATTTATGTAAATGCAATTTTTAAAATGTATTATTTTTATTATTATCGTAGTTAAATTGTATATCGAACGCAAGTTATTTGTTATTTAATAAAATCTATTATATTGCTCAGAAAAAATAATTTGTTTCTTAATACGGATACTCTTAAACTTGTGGATAATCCAACAATATTTGAAAAAATATAAAATTAAAACATGAAACAAATCCGAATCCTACTAATATTATAAATTAGAAAGTTTGTATGGATGTGTGTGGATGTTTTGTTGCTCTTTAATTCAAAAACTACTGAATGGATTTTAATGAAACTTTACAATAATACAGTTCATGTATCAGAATAATAATTAGGCTATAATTTATGAAGATATTGGTTAATTGGAAGCTTTTTTTTGTGGTTAGCAAAACTTACAACAGTTATTTCATTTTTATTTAAATTTAAATAGTAGGTATTTGAGCTGCTGAGACACCAGAATAGTCTCAAGTTTGGCGTCTTCAGCGAGCGACATACAATTCGTCCCAAAGAGCTACAGAAACCGTTGAAGCAGCAGAATCTCGCAGACGCTCTGTTGGTGAAAGGGCACAACAACGATGGTAAATATTCACAAGAAACACGTGGAACCAGCTAGTATACAATATTTATGTTCAGAATAGGTTGAAAAATCTACAAATTTCAAGTAGAAGTGACAGTAAATTTAAAATTTGATAAAAAACTCCGAATCATTGCCACATATAATTGATTTCTAATACGATTTTCTAGAAAGCATTTAAAAAAATTTTATACGGATCTCCTTTTCTGTTATGGAAGCTGAAAGTTTGCAACTACCGCCGAGTCTTCGATTAATTTTTGTACTAGTTCTAGCCAGTTCTCTACAAAACATACCGCTAGTAAGAGGTTATTCTAGTAACTCATTGCGGTTTACTTTAATAGTGCTGTAGTCTTTGCGAGTTGTCCTGGATATATGTCATATGATCCATTCTGTGAAGCACTATATGAGAAATTTACGCTATGGCGCTGAATTCACCAATAGTTGGCACTAAAATATATAACATCTACCCGTCTCATTACCTGTGATTTCTATAAGTAACTCGTCTTCTATTACGGAGATGAATAATTGTCACTATCTCCGACACTCTCTGATTACTTTTTATACTTTTTTACAAATCCTCTACAGAAAATAGCACTAAAAATGGCAAATCCAGATATAATCAGTGGGTACTAGATAACATTTCAAGGAGGCACATAGGGTTGTCAAAAAATTGCTATATAATTATATTTTATGGAGAGGTTTGGCTACATGAAACAATCGGGTAGATTGGATGATAGTCAGAATCATTGGGCTCCGTGTTGTGATATCATTTTCTTAAAAAAAAAAAACCCAAGAAAATATTAGAAAGCTTTTTATTTTTCTACAACTGTGGCAATGTAGTATATACATAGATTGAATTCAAAACAGATACTTAAATAGCTTTACTCATAAGATTGTACATATTGAACCAATATATTAAACAATTTTAATCAGGGACATAGAGTTTTAAGTGTATGGGAACTCTTTATTCTAACTGTTAAATTGCGGTGATTTTGATTCTTGTGTGGTGCTTATGATTATAAAAAGTCTCCATACCAACCTTCATCAATAGTTCAAAAATTTTCGGAAAAATATCTGGCAAACTCACAGACAGATATACAGACGGAAATCGCTAAATCGGCTTGTCACGCTGATCACGATAGTATATACTTTATGTGCACTCCGATGCTAAAACGGTGCCAAAATTAAAATACTATTCACACTCTGTGTGATTAATGTAATGTATAAAAATCGTTAAAAATTACACGGAATACGAACTTTAACCAGATTTAACACAGTCAATTTTTATTCGAAACGAAATGGATACCGTTACATGGGCTTTTTAGTCACCGTCTAGTGATATAGTGCTTATTTCGATCAGGCTTGCCATTCTGGACGTAAGTAATTCAAACATAAGACAGAATATACCGTTATCTAGATAAATGTCACAAGTGAACAAAATAATATCTATGATTTTCAGCCTTAATTACTCTAAAAAAATATATGAAAAATATTTTTTTCGCTGTAAACTATAATTATGGATTAAACAAGATTTTTTCCTCCAACCTGACGTATCTTCACAACCAAAATACCTTCGAATATTTAAGGATACTACTTTCAAAACATTGATTAGCTTTCGCTTAAATCCTTCTAACATAGATTTTATTTTATATTATTGTAGCTCACCGTATCCAACTGATCTTTGTATAGCATTGCTTATCGAATAATCCGTACATCTTGCATTTTATAAGTCAAGAAGAAGCTAAATTTAAAAACACACTTTAAGAAGTTTTAGAGACGCCTCTGACCTTTGCTGCTTTGTTGCCGTTTCGTTGTGAATGTCAGTCTGAAAATGAATCAAGAAGGTAAATAATGTGAAATTTTTGAAAATTGAAATAAATCTAATATTACTTCAAACAGATATCGCGGATATTATAATCGAGGCTATTGAAGTCTTTATGCAGCACATACTCTACGTGCGCGAAGTGTATCCATCGCAAATCTTCAAGAAACGTCGTATTTACAACACACCGGTTTTTGTTTCGATTTTCCCGCCTCTGAATTCATATATTTACCGTGTACTGCGCACCGCACGAGAACTGCTACGAAGCAAGGAACTAGAAATAGTCGAGCTATTGATCTATCGCAATGAATATCAGAAATTGGAACGCTATACATGTGAAATAATGCAATTACAACAGTCAACAACAAATGATGCCTACTTGCTTGAATTCGAAGAGCAACTGCGTAGCGCCTTGTACAAAATAGTAGAACGTCTAAAACATCTAGAGAAACTACCCAGTGATGCTAAATTTAAAGTGCTGCTACATACCACGCAATCCGGCTTCGTGCGGCTCAGTCACAATGCAAATTATCAGGAATTTCCCTGGCTACAAACTTCACCAAACAATGAACCAGAAAGCCGTAATGAGATCTCAATACTGCCGCTGACCACTGTTGCAGCAGTTGGTTTAAAATTACATGTTGATATTTAAGTGTTAAGTATGGTTTTATTAAAATTGTTGTATATTACTAGAGAAATCTTTAAACGTAGTCTATTTAGTATGTATGTATATCATACGGCATACTACAGCAGTCCCTGTCGCTTTAAATCGTCGAAAGTCTTGCGATTGACTACATTTCCGAGTGTATCTTCAAACTCTTCTTCCTGATCGGCAACCCATCGTTCGCTTTGTTTCTGCGATTTCAGCTTTTCCCATAGCGTAATAGCATCTTCGATCTGTGTTACATTCGCAAAATGTGCTGTATTCGGTATACCCAGACAACGCATGCCGTGCGCATGACGCCATTCTGCAAAATGACGCTGAAACGCCTTCGGACCTTTATAGGTGAAATTACCACAAATCTCACAATTGTAGCTTATGTTTAGGCCGTGTAATTTATACAGCCAATATGGTATAGGTTTGCCATCCCAACCGAGCGGTAAATTCTTTGGGTTATACGGCACATCATCCGCATCGGGATCGTCATCATTATCCGAATCACTGGCCTCCACATCACTATCGTCACGCTCGCCGCCTGTACGTGCCTGCTTACGTTGTACATTCTCCTTGGTAGCAGCACGCTGCTCCGACAGCAGCTCAGCATATTTATACAGCAATGCTTCACACTGTGCAATATCCTTGTTACGTTCCTGCTCACGGAATTGTACATTGGCACTCTTCGTTGTTGGTTTCTTGGCCATTAGTGACGGATCCAGTGTTTTCTTGCCTTTTGTTGAAAACAAACGTTGCGCACGCTCCTCCAAGGTACCACCACATTTCAAACCCAATGCCATCAAAGCACTCTTCAAACGATCTAAACCTAGAGAGGCCAACTCCTCCCAGCTGGAAAACGCTGATAAATCCAAATGTGCGCCTGTATTTGCAAGCGCCGACTCTGTTTCCTTATTGCTTGCCCAACCGGGAAAAGTGCCCTGCAGCCATTGACGCTGAAATTCCAACTCAACTTTGATCAGCTCACCCTCTAGATCCAACAGCGGTTGTATGCGTACTATAAAATTGTGCAAATATTCGTTAAGACTGACAATATACTGTCTATAATCACGATTTTTGCGCTCGCGCGATATATCAAAGATATGATCGAATGACATCAGATACGTAATATAGTCCACCTTCTCAACACCGCGCAAATTCAAATAGCGCTCATAGCACTCGTTCAAATCCAAATAACGGCCGCCTCCCTCTTCATCGGTGAACTCCACAAGCGCAGACATGTCATCAGCATTATTGAAGACCTTAAGCATATCGTCAAACTCGACGGAAAGTGGCACACATATGGCCGGTTGTGACTTATAAAACTGTTTGATTTGCTTGAGACGCGCATAGAACTCATTGAATTCATTCGGGCCCGAAAGTGCAGCAATTTCATTTTTGCGCTCATTATCTTTGTCCTCATAGAGCTCCTTTAGTTGTGTCGTTGAGTTTTTATGCATATCCAGCAGATATTTAAGCCGGTGCTCCGAATGTATGCGCTCCTTTTCGGCAGGCTTCTTTATGGCATACTCATCAACCATGAGTTTAAGCAATCGTTCACGTTCTTCGTGATAGCGACGCTGTTGTTCAAGTAGCGTTTCCATTGTATATTTTGAAATAAATAAATTAAAAACTATTAGCGAAAACACTACCACACGCTGTATACGCAAGTGTGGTAAACGTAATGTGTGAGTGCGATAGCTGAATTGTACAGATGTTGTGCTGCGTTAGTGCAAGTGCAATAAGAAATGGCAGTGCGCTACGTAAAGTATGGCAATGCTTTTCTTTTGATTTTATTTAAATGGCGTTACATGGGTTGTAATAAAATATTATTGTGGACGGTTGACTATAAATAAAACAGCTAAAAATTTACTCAAACGAGCAGAGAGCATAAATATAGCATTACTTTAGCAAAACCCAAACCAATTATAGTAATGCATACCAATCAGTTGCATCCCTACTTTAATGCAGTTGCTACGAAGCCTTTAATTTTTGCAACGCCGTTGCTGAACTTGATTTACGGCTTTTCCAAATCATATGATCGATCCCAATTGGCTAGCGAAAAATTCAGACGACAGCAGTGGGCGCACACATCAAGTAAGTTTTCTGAACTCCGTTTGCCCTTCCATTCATACATACTTTCAATTATACAATATTTGCATAGCTACAGTGTTTAAAAGAGTGAAAACTTTCTTTAATTGCAACTAATACAGGCCTTGTAGAACGTGATTTCCTACGGAAATATTGAATTTTCTTTTCTTTCGGTTTTGTGGAGTAAAGCAAAAAATCTGTCAAAATGGCACTGAGCGATGCTGATGTTCAGAAACAGGTAAGTTTAAAAAATAATTTTTCCAAACAAGTAGCCCATTGTGCAGTGCTGCACATACTACAAAAATGCAAGAAAAACCGTATGCAGTTATACGAAAAGTGTAACAAAAATTCACACAGAAATTGCTGCGTCGACCAAGATGGCGCAGCGCTGCGCAGTCATGGGATATGTTTGTCATGTGAATTTATTTGCAAAATACACGCTTCAAAGTTATTGTTGCACCGCCGGAGTTACAAAAATATGGCATATACGAAAAGTATATTGTTTTTCGCGCATTACGCCGCATAAATTTTAGCTTATTTTACACATATTAATCAGTATATATACGTAGAAAATTTCTGTGTGCAATAGTAAAAAATGCCTTTAGTGTGTCATGTGACCTGCTGAAGGTTTTCGTTATGCGTGTGAGCGAGATAACTATATGCCTGCTTATATACGTAGCTGTGCTGTGATATACAGCTGACTCTGTTACGCGAGTAGCGAAAAAAAAAATAAAAGTGAAAATAAACGAAGAAATACGTAAAAAACAGTATAAAGCTAATAAAAGAAGCGTAAATTAGTTTAATTCTAAACGCAACGTTATATTATATTATCAAGTTGCAGCTAACCACAATTATCAGCGTTCTATCAACGACAGTGTTTGTCGCACATACGAAAACAATATTATGACGTTTATCATGTGATTACATTTCTCTGATTGGAAAAGTCGAAATAGTTGTTGCTATTTAACAGTTTTGTATAATTTTCACGTGCCATATCGTCAAATAAAATTACTTAGTGTATAATAAACGGTTTTGTGGAACAAAATAAAAAGCACAACTGAAGCCTCAACGTAATTCCATACTACGCACTACTGAAGTGCAGTCTCCACAATGGGCTACAAAAACATAAATCTGACGTTGTCTCAGTGGCTTAGGTACCAAATGTCGTCAAGCTTTTATAATCTCCTATTAAATTCCTGCATACCGCACTGGAATCCTTACTAAATTACATTTCCATTTTCAGATCAAACATATGATGGCCTTCATTGAGCAAGAAGCCAATGAAAAAGCCGAAGAGATCGATGCCAAAGCCGAAGAAGAATTCAACATTGAGAAGGGACGTCTCGTACAACAGCAACGTCTCAAGATCATGGAATACTATGAGAAGAAAGAGAAACAGGTTGAGCTACAGAAGAAGATTCAATCCTCCAACATGCTCAATCAGGCGCGTTTGAAGGTAATTGTCAACCAAAACAACACTGCTGCCAATAATGAGCTTTAAAAATTCTTGATGATTACATACATTTACTTGGCTTATCAAGTCTATTTGCAAAAGAAGTTTTTGCTAATTTCGATGTTAGATTAGTGGTATGAGACAGCATGGTTTTATGCAGCAAACAGTCGGAACTATTAGAGCAGTAGACACAAATGGAAGTAAAGTTTTTGTATATTAGATTATATTTCGTTTGATGTCAATTTCTCAGTTAGTTTATGTTAGCATACATCTGCTGACCACTTGTTTGAGCTTACATAGACCAATATGATCGTTAGTGATACCTATACCTAGTTAGTTAATTGCATTAAAAAATAGCATTAAATCTATCGAACGTAAACTGTTGAATATTCTTCTATGTTTTGTAGTAAATCTTTACACGAATTCTAAAAACTCAGCCATACTTACAGCCAAATTTGAAGCCAATTTTGTTGCGTGAGTCTCAATCTTAAGCAAATTCATTCATATCACAAAAAAGTGCATCATTCTCTCAGGGACTTTATCAGTTCGCAATTACCACAGTTTTTCAAACAGAACTAATAAAAGCGGCACATTTTTAAAATAAAATTAGAAAAAACGTTGCAGTGCTAGTTGAATTTTTATTAAGATCACTACTTAATTAACTAATAGAACACCAAAATGGTGAAAAGATTTGTATGGGAGCTACTCCTTATAGAATAGTTGGCAAGTTCATTTTATACAGTTTTTTTTTTTTTGAATGGGGAATAGGAGAGTCTTCCAAATATTTAAACTTGAAGGATCTATTATAGTCTCTGAGTTGTCGGTGTTCATATAGATAGTTCGACGCTCATTTCTATTTTGACTTAACTTTTGTTGCTAATCAATAGTATATGTATATACTTTATTGGGTCTACCACCCCACCTGTTGACTCTTACATACATATATTTGCACAAACTTTGTACAATCTTGTACTTGTTTCTTGAAATGTTTCGACAATAAAAATCTATTTAATTGGGACTCAGAACACCAAAAAAAATTAAATTGGATCGAAATCGCAAGTTATCACATGCCTGATAACAATTAATTTTCTCAAACCTGATAATTTTTGTTTGTATTATTAATAATTAAATAGAGCACGCGTCTATAGTCGATGTACATCAAGCAGTAGAGTGAGATATAGAGGGTTGATCAAGGCCCTCAGTTCGACTGAAAATTTAGGGAGACTGAATAACAAAGTGGCTTTGATCAGTAAAAACCAAAACGTAAAATTCTTTCGGCATAACTTCTAAGTAACGAAGTTGCCAACTGCCGGTAGAGTCGACTTTTCTATACAACTACAAATCGCAATTTGGAAGCTTGACTTAAAATTTTTTTTCGGTTGTATGAAAGACTATGTCTCAGGAACTATAAGAGCTAGAGACTTGAAACTGGAAATTTATATTCTTCTTGACGATACGCTGATCGAGTTTATATTTTTTTTTTCCAATGAATTTTGAGATACAATGTTTCTTCCGATTAAGTATGAAAAATGATTTCATTTAAGTGGACACCTCGGTTGGCTCGGCAGTAGCCTATCCTGGAACACCAACTATCGTGCACTTTGTCAACAGTTGTCTTTGAGCTGGAATGTTTGGTTTAAATTGGTCAATTGTTTGAGAATTGCCCGCATAAACTTTGTCTTTCAATGCGCTCCAAACAAAGAAATCAACTGGTGCTAAATCTCAGCTTCGAGGTGCCCAATTTTCATCTCCGTAATACTAATTACAATTGTTAAACGCGTGGCCGTGCAGCAAGTTGCAACTTTTTGTTGAAATCAGACCTTGTCGAGATCAATACCTTTCGGCCCGATTGATGATCGTAGCACGATTTTCAAAATTCAACACTTTGGGGTGATATGTTTCTTAAATTTAAGTTTTCCCTTAATTATTTTACATATTATAGTAATACATGTAGCACGATAGTATTGTAACACAATATACTGTGTCTGTAGGCATTATTATACACCACTATTATTTTTAATCAACTATTGCACCTATTAGTTCGTTTCGAAAACAAAAAACTTCAAAATCTCTACACTACTTTCATTTATTAGGTGCTCAAAGTGCGCGAAGATCACGTTGCTAGCGTGCTCGAAGATGCACGTCGTCGCCTTGGTGAGGTCACCAAAAATCAAGCCGAATACAAAGAAGTACTAAGGAAACTCGTTATTCAGGGTCTATATCAGACAATGGAAGCGAAAGTACTACTGCGTTGCCGTGAGACCGATGTCGATTTAGTACGCGATGTACTGCCAGCTGCTATCGATGAGTATAGGAACTCATTGAAATTGGATGTGGATATAATTATTTGTGAAGAACATCTGCCCGCGGATACATGCGGTGGCGTTGAGCTATTGGCGTTGAACGGACGCATTAAGGTACAGAATCAAAAAAAAAAAAAATATATATATATATACTACAAATTAATTACTAATATTTACTATATACAACAGGTGCCCAATACGCTCGAGTCCAGATTAGAATTGATTTCGCAGCAACTTGTGCCAGAAATTCGTAACGCTTTGTTCGGACGTAATGTCAACCGTAAATTCACCGATTAAATTGTTTAAGCAAAAATTAACGAAGATATATATACATTAATTGAAAAAAAAGAACAACAACAACTACAACAATAATTCAAACAAAAAACAACAACAACAACACTACCAGAACTCATCCTTTTAGGCGTTCGTTCGTTTCATACCAGTTCTAAAGTGTCCATAACAACAACAACAACAACAACCAGAAGAAGAAGAAGAATAGTTGGTATAAATATAATGCATAAAATATATATATATATAGGCAAGCCAAGATACTATGTTCTACTACTATTTTATTAGAGGATGTTGCAAAAAAAAGTATATATATACATACTACACATACAGACAGTAAAGTAAAAAGTTTGTTAAACTTAATTTAGCTAAACAAAGATTTTGAAGGCAGTTTGATATATATTAAAAAAAAAAAAACAAAGAAAAAGAAAAACAAAAACAAAAATTTACATAAAGCAAATATTATACATATTAAATCTTTCATAAAAGAATAGCAAACGTAAATGTATACAACAACAATAACAAATATTCTATTTGCATACATTCCTGTACAAATTTTTAAAGAAAAAAAAAAAAGAAAAGAAAAATGAAAATGTTTCGTTTGCGCTTTTATGTTGAATACAAAAAGAAACATGTCCTTGCTTAATTTGATGTTTATATTATTTTGTTCATGAATCTGTTCTTTTAACAATTAAAACCTTTAATTTTTTTCGTTCGGCTGCTTTTGTAATTTAATTTCTGCCACAAATTTATATGTAATTTGTATTTTTTTTTTTTTAATTGTTGCTTAATATTAAGTTCTACATAAAACAAACAAAATATTGAAAGAGTTGTAAGAACAAAGATAATATATGTATATATCTTCTATAGAGTGTATTTAGTGTTGTAGAGCAAGTTATAATAAAAACAAAAGAACACGTTATTGGATGATCAGCTCTACCAGAACCTAATGTACATATCACACGCTGAGCACACGATCTAATTCAGCATTATTATGTTTTACAACACTGAAATTGTACTGCTATAAGACTTAATTTCACTGTGCAAAATGTAAGGATCGCGTGTGCGTGCGAAGTGTACATAAAAAAAAGTGTATATGCTAATAATGTCTCGTCAAATGTTGAATACACAAACATGCAAAATAACTAAACTACTTCTTTTTTGCTACTACACATACATAAAGTATTGCCAAGTAATTTAGAGTTTTCTTAACAAATTAATCTCTCTCTCTTTCTCTCACCCTTTAACTCTTGTGGTTTTTATTTTATATCTTGTAAAAATCTACGTGTTAAATAAAATATAAAAAAAAACCAAAAAAAAAGTTGGAAATTAGTTATAAAACAATTTATATTTTAACTCGCTCTAGCCATGCTCTGCACTACAACACGGGCTCTAATATTCTGGCCTTAATCAACACTACTTTAAACAACAACCAACATGCACGTATAAACTTGTTCATAACACACAAAACCTTTAAATCAAAGTGTATTTTATTTGCTTGTTCAATGTAAAAAATAATTAAATAAAAAATACTTATGTAATTAAAACAACTACTATTATAATTTCATTGTGCTGAGTTAGAAAAGCAAATTAACTGCGAAATACTAAAAAAAAAAAAGAAACTTTGCAACATTTTACAATAACTGTTTAAGAAATGCATATTTGTTATTATTATATCTATATATATATCTATCTATAAAAATTAAACCATAAAACTTGAAACAATTTATTATGTTGAATAAAACAGTATTTCCGAAAAAAAAACAAACAAACACAAAATTAGCACTAATATTATCAACAAATGCTATTTTCTATTTTTTTTTTTTTTAACAACTACTAAACTTTTCCTCATTTCTATAGCCAGCCTCCAGTTAATATTACTTCTCTTAATTCGTTCCGCATATATGGTTGCAGAAATAATATACTTTTCATTGAAATATACTTTAAAATATAATTCTAGACTTAATTCCAAGAAATCTAGAACAATATCTACATAGACTACATGCTACACTGCCCATCAACCAAATATACTCACAGTTTTTGTTTTAGAAAATGAACTTTATTATATAAATTTAAGAATATAATTTGGAAAAACGTATTTTACACTATGCACTACATATTCAATTCTTAAGTAAAAAAAAAACAAAACAAAAATGAGAGTTCTATGTTGAATGGTATATTTTAAAAAAAAAATTTTTTTTTTTGTAAGTCAACCTCAAAAAGTATACACTTTTTATCGCTCAACCAAATAGACTCAATGTCTTAAACTTAATACGAGTAAAAGTCACAAATTTATGGAAAAACGTAGTATCAAATAAGTTCTTATAATGCTTTAAGCTTAATTAATAGTGTTTATAACCACCTTTATTCGAAATCATTTCATAAATTCGGTCAGGAATTGAAACGTAGAGAGCCTTTAGATAGTCCAAGGCCACTTCGCTCCAATCGAAGTTGAATCAAAAAAGATTTCCGTGGAGAGGAGCACTCTAATGAGTCTAAACTATTCTAAATAGTAAAAAGAAGAGTATAGCTTCAACTATACACAATACTCAATCATATATTATGATGCACAATAATAGAGTAGTGTGGTTGTCTTTAATGATTCAACATCCTGAAATTGTCTACCAGATTGCTAGACTTTAAGCGAAAGCCATTTCCACAAATTCTCTATAATATTAAGATCAGGAGTGTACGGATGTCACTCCATTAAATTCACATTTTGGTCACTTATCCACTTCTTTACTACTTCAGCTGTGTGGATTGGGGGCATTATCCTGTTGAAACGTCCAAGACAATGGCTCGAAAAGTTTGGAGAAATGAGGGAATGCATTTTGGGAAGCAGCTCTTTGTATATAATTGCATTCATCTTAGATGAAACGAATTGCATATCAAATGTACCATAATAGAAAATGGCAACCAACACCATTATATATCCCACCCTCACGACTATGGTGACGGTTCAAATAGTGTTCTTCCTTTCTTATATCATGAAAGTTGTAGTTCAATCCAACTGGTGCATCCAAATTAAAGCGTTTTTCATCACAAAAAACGATTTGATGCCACTCCCTATTCCATGCCATGTGACTCCGAGCAAAGAGACAGCGAGCTTGCTTACAAATGTCGGTAAGCGGTGGTTTTTTTTTTTTTTGTTTAGTTTAGTTTTAATCTCTTCGGATGTTTTGCCTTGGGGATTACTCGTCTTACGGTAGCTACACTATCACTTACAACCAAATTTTTTCGAATTTTGGCTACAGAACACTTTGAGTTTGAAGCTTCTCGTAGGATCTTTCGCTCTTCGCAAGGCGTAAGTGCATAGCCACGTGGGTTTTTTTTTTATATTTTTTCCGTAAGTCGATGGATTTCTTAGAAAATGACAAACAACAGATTGACTTCTAGAAATTTTCTTTGCGATTTGTCTAGTTGAAAGATTGCTTACTCGGTACGACAATATTTTGTCTCTTTCTTCCAAAGTTAGTGCTGCTCCACAATACATTTTGAGTTAAATTATTCAGAAGTTGATATAGAAAACAATTTGCAACTTTTAACTTGCACAGCTAATCAGAAACTAAAATTACAGCTCCTGGAGTCTATTCTGATGATGCACATTTTTTCGGCATAGGCAAAGCAAAATAGAAATATATAATAACTGTAAATCTTTTGCATTCAACTCTTACCTCTTAAATTTGTCTATTGCTTTGCTCTATAAAAAAAAAAAACAACAACTGTGGCGTTAGCTTACACTGCAGTTACAGTGCACTGTAAGCCTTACAGCATAAAGCAGAAAATCAAAAAGATAAAGAAAAAAAAAATGGTGAGTCTATTTGGTTGATCGGCAGTGTATTTACATAGTTTAACACTTTCATTATTTCCATTTTTGTTGTCTTTCACTATTTTCGCTCGACGGTGTTCAGTGTTTAAATATATTATTAAAAACAAAAGTAATACTATTACAAATAATTATGGCAAACGTTAGAATTTGTTTGGTGTTCTATACATATACATACATATTTATATAAAAAAAATATACCTATATACATATATTTAATATTTTTTTCTAGGCAACACTATGAAAACTATAAAAGTGTGCAATTTTATTAATTGAAATAAAACAAAAAAAATAAAAAGAAAAGAAAAGATCACCCTTTTTTGAATACAATGTAATGTATAAATTGAGGAATATATTATATACATACAAAATACATAGTATATATATATATATATATATATATATATATATATATATATATATATATATATATATATATATATATATATATATATTCTCTCTCTCTCTCTCTCTCTCTCTCTCTCTCTCTCTCTCTCTCTCTCTCTCTCTCTCTCTCTCTCTCTCTCTATATATATATATATATATATATATATATATATATATATATATATATATATATATATATATATATATATATATATATATATATATAATGTATAATATATATATAATATATAATGTATAACAATAAAAAATTGAAATAACTTAAAGAAATTATATAAATACAAGTATATGTATATGCGATAAATTAGTACAATTTATTCATATTTCTATAAATGTACGTTAATTATTGAAATAATAATAATAATAAAAAAAAAACAATAATGAATTATTCAGAAATAAAGTACATATTCAAAAAATAAAATATGTTACGATGAGCAAGGCTTTGAAATAATCTATACTAATATTATAAAGAGGTAAAGTATTTGAGTTTGTGACGTTGTAGGGATTAATCTCCGAATCCACTGAATCGATTTTGAAAATTCTTTTACCAATAGAAAGCCACTTTATTTGTGAATAACATAGGCTATAAATATATGACGATATAAACATTAAATTAACGCGATCTTAGTATTTATTTAAATTTTTATTTTATTAAATTATTTAAATAGGTAGGCATTTGATTATTTATTAATAGATATATATGTACTTACGACTTACGTCTTATTGTTTCCATAAAAAATTTGCAAAAATAACTTCAATATACCTATAAGAAAATCACAACTATCTACACATGCATCCCAGACAAGAGCGGCTATAGTACGCCGAATGGGAGAGACTTCCTCTGAGCATGCACAGCGCCTTGTGAGTGAAAAAGTATATAGATCGCAAGCGCGTGCTAGAGAGTTTAGCACCTAAAGGTCTCATCGACTGGCTAACCAAAGACAGAATATGTCAGAAATACATGATAGGAAGTCTAGCAACGAACATTCGCTGAGGCTCACTGCTGCGGCACAGAGACAACGAACATCTTGACTACGCAATCGAATTGCACCTCACTATCAGGTAGAGATCAGCTTTTAATTATGCTCCCAACATCGATTATGCTAAGCAGCGCGCAGTAACAATTGGAGCAATGATTAAAACCTGCCCTAAGTGTTTTCGAAAAAAATGGAGCGATGAACAAAATGGCATGTGTTGGTTAGAAGATCTGATAGACGCAATATATCCCGGTCTTGACAATTTATTGAAAAGAGATTATCATTGGCTTTGTTCTAGGGCAATAGTGTCACCCAGAAACGATATAGTGAATGAGATAAATAAACTAATTGTAGAGAAAATTCCCAGTCAAGTCAAACACTATCAGTCCATTGACACGGTGTGTAACATTGAGGATACAGTGCACTATCCTCAAGAATTTTTAAATTCATTGGGCCCTTCTGACTTACCTCCTCACGACCTTATATTAAAAGTTGGCATTCCTATCATGCTATTAAGGTAATTGAGAATCCCAAAATATGTAATGGCATAAGGCTGCTTATAAAAGAGTTGCGGGAGAATATAATCGTATTAACCATTCTTACAGAGCTAGCAGTAGGACAACTGGCTTATGTTCCGCGCATATCCATGATTCCGACGGATTTACCCATACCATTTAAAAGGCTGCAGTATCCCGTCAAGATCTCTTTTGCCCTCACTATTAATAAGTCCCAGGGTCAGACATTCTCTCTGGTGGCATTGACCTGAGAAAGCAGTGTTTTTCCCATGGGCAGTTATATGTTGGCTTATCTCGGATTGAAACTCCTAAAGAAAGCAACTGGAAACTACCTTCACACCACCTTTTGACTTCTGCTCGCATGCGGATAATGAAGAGACAGACCCTACATTTTATTTATTCTCCATGTCAAATGAAACAGCCGATTCGCCCCGTCGTCATGAATTAAACAAGGTTATCTATGAGGTCAATCATCTTAAAGCTAGCAAAAATCTCCTGGCTATTACAAGATCGATGCGCGGGCCATTCGTGCTTTGTCTAACAATGTTCTCATGCATATAAGGACGGTCTATGACGGCATCTTGAGACTCAGCCACTTCCTTACTCAGTGGGATTGCGCCTAGATCATCTTTTGATTGGCAAATCTGTTAAGCCTGAGCACAAGAAATACTCATCCGATTAGCTTGCTGACAATATTGTCCAAATTTTAAGAAGGAATATTTCTGTTTCAATCAAATCTTCTGCGTAGACTCGTTGGTACACCATACTATGTCAGAAACTCAGGGGAGATAAACAGAGATAAGCAGCAACGCTTGATAATCGATGCCAATTTTGGGCACAACAAGCAAATTAGAAGTAGAACGCTCGCTCGAAGTACTTACTTAGGTGGCTCTACATTCGTCTATCGTTCAAAATCGCACCATTCGATGTAGCGGATGTACAGCGGAGCTCCAGCACGGAATGTCTACAATGGGAATCTACACCTAATTGGTGTACAACGTCCGAGAATGCGTTAAAAAAAGACCAAGTCTGGGAAGAACTCCGCAAACTTATTGCGGTTGACGCGCCTTCCTACGTGCGTCCAATTTCGATTTACGGTTGTAGTGTGCCACAGCTAGTTACAGAACGATCTGCAACCAAATGACGTACTCATCAATTTATTAGGGAAACAAACAATTCTAACTACTCGTACGTTATTCAACTAAAAAACCCATAGTAAAAAAAAAAAAATGCCATTCAATATTCTTTTATCGCATATATATATATATATTATTATCTTTTAATATTATTTTTTATAATTCATAAAATGCGTTTAAACGTTCATTATACGCTTTATATTTTTTCCCTTCATGTTGTATCTACATATATAATATAGTTTATTTTGTATATATAGTATATATGAATTCGATTTAGTTTTTATATGTATTGCATGCATTTCAATGCAATATCATCAATTATTGATTGAATAGAGTACACGTACACCTGTGTCTCGATCGGTTTTTAATGCGTTTTACGTTTTGTCTTCTCATATATATATATATATATATGGTTTTTGTATATGGTATTTATATAGTTAAAAATCGGTTGTTTTCATTTATTGGATAAATATTACACATTTAGATGCTCACCAAATTATGCACTTGATGTATGTATATACATAAGAAGTAATTTGCAAACAATTTGCAATTTTATTTTGTGATTTTCAAGTTATTGTTTAAACTTTAAATTACGTTCTTCAATAATTTAATAAAATCGAGTTGCAATTTTTTGGTTGTTTTTTCTTTTTTACTATGATTTTGAATCAATCTCATCGCTTTTTATTGTTTTGTTTTGTATAAATAATTTTTGTAGTGAATTTTACGATTTGAATGAAATGTAGTATAGGGGGGCAAGGGTATGCAAACAATTTATACAATTCCTTTGTCATCAAATTGAGAAAATAAAAAATTCTTAAAAACTTCGTTTTGGCAATTTAATTAATATAAGAATATAAATAATAATAATCAAAATGTTTATATTTTAGTAGGTATTAAACAGCAAATTTATATATATTTATTTTTTTTTCGCCCAGTTTTCATCAAAAAAAAAAAAAAAATAATAATTTAAAAGACTTTTGAGTTTGAGTGTGTAGATGTGTGTGTGTGTGGCGCATGCACGCGATGATTGCAGTTCGAGTGTGTGTTGTCTAATTCAATATAGTATGCGTGTAGAGTTATTTTTGGGGATACCGATGCATTATGTATTTACTTAATAGACACGACGGGCACCGTTGTTGATCATTTTACTTGCACTTATACATCCTCTTCCTTCTTCTCAAGTATTTTTGTTGTTACAATTGGCATGGAGATTATTGCAGACAAATTCATGAAATATTGCGTTTTGATGTTTTCATCTCTAATTGGGAACCTTCAATATTTTATATGTATGTATATAATTTTTTATTCTTCCGTTTTTGTATTTCTTCTTCTTCATCTTTTCGATATTATGTAAATCAATATTTATGTAAATCTTTTTTTTGTTTTTTTTTTTTTCTATGCTTCTGGGGTTACATGCATGGGATTTTTGTTGTTATTATGCGTTCTTAAAACCAACCAACCAGGGCTGAAATGCGCACATGCATTTGTTCTCTGCATAAAAACTTCTTTCTACCAAAATTGTTATTCGCCATTCTTTTGTTCGTCTTCGGATTCAGATTCTGTAAATTATAGAAAGAAAAAGAAACCAAACATGTTAAAAATGCAAATTTATAACACAAAATTTATATGCTTATCTGAACAATTATTGGCCAGCTAAATCTATAGCTTAGAAAACTGGACACCCAAATCGTTCTTTTTTAATTTCGCATATTTTACATGAAGCTTTCAAAATATTTATTCAAAAACTTGGTAAGAATATGCACAGCAATTGTTTCTACTTTATTAAGCTGCTGCTGCTGTCTGAACAATTATTGGCCAGATAATTCTATGAATTAGAAACCTGGACACCCAATTATTCTTTTGCTCTAGGCAAGTTTTAAAGTTGTGTTGCTATGGATTAAACAACAACTTAGTTTTAAAGTTATTTAATTTACTTGCCATATATATTTAGTACATGGTGTTTTTTTCTTTAGATGTGTAGAAAAACTTTTGAATTTAATTAAAAAATTACTCAGGTGACATAAATAAGCCAATGACTTCAAGTAACCCCACAGAGTCCACAATTGACAGGTCCATTTCGAGAAATAATGCGTTTCCTTCAGTGAGTCGATTGTTTAACGCACTGCCCTGTTGGAAAAGCAAGTCTTCAATAAACATATCCCATTCAATTGGGGCACGACATAATCGCTAATAATAATGTCTATTATAGTGATCGTCGTTGACGGTAACGTTTCCGTTCATTTTTAAAGAAGACCAATAATTCCATGGGTACATAAAACGAAGCAAAAGGTAAAATTTAGTGACTGTAACGACGACCGTCGAGGCGAGAATCTCTCGTGAATTTCTACGATTTTCGAAATAAATTTGCATTATAAGCAAGCGTTATTCTGGCATTACTCTATTCATATTAAAATGTCAAACAAACCGGGCACAAATGACAATAGCGTTGCCAGACCTTAACAATTTACAACAGTTTAAACACTGTTCGGAAAATGCAACCTCTAAAAAAACACCCAGTATATCTGTATATAAGTTATTTGTACGAGTTTTCATTGGCCTAAACAAACCATAGATGCTTTTTTTTTAAGCGATTCGTTAGGCAAGCAAAAAACTTTTTTGCTCTTGCAATCTTTGTACAATAATATTGTCATAGCAAATAATAATCTGCGACAAAATTACTCTCAAAATTGCCAAAAATTTAAATGATTTCTCTTTTATACACACCTTCCTCCGCAGACTGCAACCATTCAACGAATTTACGCATTTGTTCCAGGAAATGCATTTTACCCTTATTTGAGTGACCATCCTTGTACCAGCGTAATATATTCTCTTCAGAAATTACCTCAGCTGTTAACAAAAAAGTTTAAAATAAAGAAAATTATTACCAAATCTTTAATTAAATTCGTTTCGTTTCGTTTTTTTTTTTTTAACATACTTTTATAAAACAACAAGATAATCTTCTGGAAAGCCTTCATAAAATTCATATTCTCATAGCAGAACTCTTGCACCTTCAAGATTAATGCCAATTCCGAACGATCAGTTGAGGCAAACGCCTGCAACAGTGTACAATATGTCTTTAAATGACGTACAGCTTGATCGGTAACCAGTTCCTCCTTTTTATTCCATTCACCAAGTGACATAATGGTCGACCAAATGATAACAATAATTTCATTATCGGGAATGTTGGTGCGTAGCGCAAACTCTTTAATGTCAGCGGTAATTTCGGTATGCGGTTTCTCGTCATTAATATCATCAATGAGTGTCTGTTGCAATTCACGTTTATACTCTTGACTGGCCTGCGCCTTATGCAATTTAACGATCTCATTGAGTTCCTTGTCAGAAAAGACTTGTTTAAAATATTCATCAGTGCGTTTGTTTGGTGGGAAAAAGTCCATTAGTCTTTAAAGAGCAAGAAATAAAAAAAAAAATTATAAATATGGAAAATTAGTTAGAATGCACATTATAATAAATTAACTAACTACAAATGGAAAACTATTTGTTCTCTTGCTTCGAATCCGAATAAACTGTACGGAAGAGAGTTTCCTTACAACGATCATCTGTATTACAATTTCAGCAGTTTATAGCATTTTGGAATCATCACTTGGAAATGACATTATGAAATACATATTCTCAAGGTCTGGTAGATTCATATTTGCGAAATTGTGACACGGATTATTTTAAAGAAATCACTTGCGAACAATTTATTCGAATTCAAAAACCGGAGAGCATAAATTATAAACATGACAATGAATTATAAACTATTTATTATAATTTGTTTTTGTTTGAAAACAAATTGAAACCCAAATGACTTAAGCGTACATTTGCGACTTAAATTCGATGCCAATTTTCTTCTGGGAAGTTTAATTAAAGATATTAATGAAGGGACATATTAAAATCTTCCTGAAAACTTTCCAATCATTTCATTAAAAAAAAAAAAAAACTGTTTTCAATACTTACTTGCTTTCCAGTCCACCCTTTTTGAGCGCCTGTACTAGATATGCAATGCCCTTCTCTTGCTTAAAGGTGACAAATAGCTCTACTAGAAATTCAAGTGCAATGCCATCCTTAATCAGATGCTCATTGTTTAGTACCAATAAGACATTTGGCGGTATGGAGCCATTAACTATTATTAGAAGAAAGAAAGTTTATGATTTAGGGAATTAGTATGATTAGGCAAAATGGTTTTCAAAGAGTTGCGGTTGCATTTTATAGCCTGCATCTATAATCTATCGTAAAAGCTACCTTCATTTAGAGTTTTCAAAAACAAAAAATAAAATTTTATCCGGTAAGCTTTATTATTTTAATCAGTATTGTTTGAAATTTGACGACAGTTCGAGTTGTACCCGTTTCGTCTTTATTCTCTTCAAAAGCTTGACGAAGATCCACTGTTTTCGACCAAAATTCGGTTCAGTGTATGGTTCTTCTTTATGATAATAAAGATTTTACCCGATAAAATTTAAATCTACTGTTACACAAAGTCTATAGCAGGCTAAAGATACCGAAACTTTAGATGTATGTATACTTTAGTTTATCGCCATTTTCGGGTTACAGTGCCATTACATGCATTGAGGAACGGATGAGCGAGGAAAACCCAAATGTTGTCGGTAGAACCTCTAACAAGTGTTCGCGCTCTCTTTCGAAATTATTTTATAAACAAACGTACAAACATATATAATATAGAGCCAGGCAAACTTTACCATGAAATTCGTGTCTCGGTAACTCTGCGAATTGACAGCAAAGTGTGCAGGCTGTGTGCTCGGATTAACTATTACACGCAAATGAATGAGATTCGCTATATATGTAAATGGTGCAGGGGGAAAAAAAGACCAATGCGAAAAATGATCGGTGCCACACACAATTGTGCTACTTAAAACCTGCTTTATTCTGTTTTTAAACATATTTCAATTATTCTGTGTAATATGTTTATTTCCGGACCACCCTACGTAATAATTGTATTCTGCAGGCTATTCGAGTGCACAACATACTCTCAAGTTTTTAAAATTGTTTTTGGGATTGTGTCCTTTGCATGTAGCTAAAAATCATGTAAAAGTCAGTACACCAAAAATTTGTTTATCTAAGCCAAATGATTTCTAGTTTACTTGCTCAAAAAATGCAGAAGCAAACTAAACTCAAGATAATTTGGCAAGCTTAACAACAAAGCGCTTTCACCTAGTTTAAACTTATTTTTGTACACTTACCGAGCCACAACGCAGTCATGCGTGCTAGTTTAATGCGTTCGCTTGGTGTGAATCCTTTAATGAATACCAACACCTTCTTCATTTCCTCTTCGAACATCTTCTCCAAGTACTTATATCGACGCATAAGCTTGACGAAAACCTATTGCATTCAAAAAAAAAAAATAAAAATAAATAAACAAACAAGGTAATCAAAATGAATTAATTAATTGGCAGCAAACAATTGAAGTATGTATAATAAAAAAAAAACTATTTCTATTTAGTAAATTGTATAATTGTCGCAACAGAAGAAATCTTTAGATTGTATGCGAATAATCAAAATGATTATACAACAAAATAAAGACAAGTAAAATGTTACGTTTATTCTGGCATACTTTCGACACCGATTATTGTATGATGTTTCCTTGTTAAACAAGACAAATAGCCGGCTCTAATAGTATGCAATAATTTTCAATATGATAATGATGATGATAGAAAATTGTATAATTGCTTTACCTGCTCATGGTTGCGCATTGCATCCATGTCTTCTGGTGCATCAAATATGCAATAGTTTGTTCGTGGTTTCTCGCCATCCTGAGATATAGAACCGCCAGGAACTGTAAAATGAAAAAAAACAAATAATAATAATAATAAAATTATGCATGAATTATGTATAATTTCGCATATATATTCGTGCTTATAACTTACCTAGAAGACCACCAGCTATTAATATGTCAAATAGCACTTCGCCGTAACGACGGTAATCAAGTTTATTACCAGCAATGTCTAGATACTTAAAGATTTGCTCCAAGTCACCTTCAGTTTTTTCAAGTCCAGCAATGACCGCATCACGGAAGCCCGTTGGGTCATATTTCTCTCTTTCATCTCTTTTTCTGGTCTTGATGCGCTGACCTGATAGTACTGGTCTTTCAGTTTTTTGACTCATACAATAAATTGCTGTTGGAAGCAAATAAATTTTTTTTTGGTTGTGTCTTTGTTTTAATACAGTTGATGATGTGTCTTAAGTTTATTAAAGGTTATATATTTCGTATTTCTAAAAATAAGTACTATGTTTGCTCTTTTCAATTTAAATTTTTAGATTTTTAAAGCAGTGACAAAAAAAAAACACAATTTTTAAATACTAAAGCTCTGTTCAGACGATTATATATTAGTGCCAAAAAAAACCAGAAATTTCAACTGTACTCAACAAAAATTTATAAAAATTAAAAATTTATGTCACATATCGTCTGAACAAAGCATAAAATTTAAGTAAAATAAAACACACATTTTATAAATTGTCAATACTTATATTCACGGAGCGCCACGATCTGACGACGGATTCTTATAGAAAATAAGATGAAAATTATACCATTTTTTCTGCATATGTACAACTCGCCGCTTTGGTTTCAAGAAATCGCATTTTGAAGTTACACAGAAAATGGTTTCGGGATGAAGATTTTTAAAATTCGACATCTCGAAAAGTAAGTGTAAAATCGAAAAATTGTATTTTTGAAATTCGATATCTCGAAAACTAAGCGAATTATCGAAAAATTGTATTCTTATTTTGTCGAGTTCGGCAGAACGTGGAGCCACGGGAATCGTAGAATACCCTATAAATTTATAGCTTAAAAAAAAAAATAAACATAATTTGATATGTTGGCAAAAAAGTTCAACATTAAATCTGTATGCGGTGTAAAAATTTAAGATTTTTCACATTAGTTTCTAACCTAACCTAAAATATAATAAAAAAAAAAACCACAAGGCGATAAAGTAGTCTGGCCGCCGTATACATGTGCTCATTAAGCTCACACATACACTTAAATGCCTAGACAGCTGCGCGCGCTTATACAGTTTGATAAACTAAACGTTGGTGTGACAAGAAAATAATAAAAAAAGAGTGTATGTTACGAGTGTGTGTGTGTGTGTGCGTGAGTGCACAGAACGAACAAAAGATGTATAAAGTCAATGACAAAGAAGCGTGCGCAGTAAACAAGTCGCTAAAGCAGCGTAAAAGCAAAAAAGAAATTTTTTTTTTGATACCCTGCACAGATTTGTGATAAGGCTATTAAAAACATTCCATGTAGCTTGTAACGTGGTTTAAAAATTAATTTTATAATATATTTGATATATATATAAAGAATTTTTACGTATGTTCATGATCAGTTGCGGGTGCCATAATTTTCATTTTTTCTACAAACAGTGATTAGGTAAACGTTGGTTATCATACTAAATTATCGTGAGCCTCTCTCTAAAGCCTTAAACACTGTTTAAGCGCTGATTTTTTAAAATTCACAGGCCTGTATATCTTTATTCATAAAAAATCATCATGAAAATACATATGTATTTTAATTGTATCTGAATCGGTGGCGACAGAACAGCTGTTTGAACGATATATGACACCCACTCAGAAAATGAAAAAAATTTAAATGCCAGTCGAAAAGAATGTCGATTGATTTCTGTAACTCCAAACGATTACAAGCTATATCAACGCAAGCTGACAACAAATTAATCTATATACTAAACTAGTAGTACCACGCGACGTTGTACGCGGCTCACCCCTTCCCCATCAACAAACCTGCTCATTCTTATTGAAAAAAAAAAAAAAAAAAAAAATGGAAGGAAAATCTAAAAAATCAAAAAAAAAAAATGTTCTATTTATCCAATCGCCACGAAACTCCACAGGATTACCCACGGGACTATTTTGAATATTGCCACAAAATTTGATCAAAATCGGTTTCAGAGTCTATAGGGAACCCACATACTTCCATTTTTATATATGTATATGGATAATAAAATTGCAACGTGTGAATTGAAAATTATGCCCAAAATTATTTTACATGTTCGAAAATAACTGTTTGGTGCACGTTAAGTAACCAATGATTTTTTATAAGGTTGGTGTTTTTGTGCGCCTTGAGCAGTTAAAATTGAGAAAGGCTATAAAACGAGGGCTCAGTAATAATTTAGTGTAAGAATACGTAACTGTTTGCGAATTATAATTGCTAGTAACTTCTAAGTGAAAGTTTATAGATGAAGTGAGAATTAGTAAAAAGTTCAGACGTTATTAATGGTAGACTAACATTTTTGTAAAGAGAATTGGTTCATTTTGCAAATTATTCAGTCAATATTTTTATACGAAATCGAAATATTTACAATATTCTCTAAACTGATATTTTGTTTATGCAATTTGACAGTTTAATATTTCAGGACATATACTTTTTCAACAGGATATGCATATCATGGTTATAGTTTTCACTAGATCTCTCAATTTCACGTTTTGACGATATCAAAACATTAGTATTTAAAGCATGACCGCGTTTCTGTACTGATACAGGAATCAATATATTTGGCTCTCATAAATTTTAATATTCAAAATATTGGTTAAACCTTGTTTTATAATAAATATACATATCTGCGTGCTATACCCAACGAATTTTCCGAACACGAAATTTAAAAGTTTAGGTTATGCCCTAAAAATTAAAGTTTTCTGCTACTTTTCTTATATTAAATCAACTTACTTTCCCATTAAAGAACAAAGTGAAATTTTTCAGTGTACAAAAAAAAAAAAGTTTAAACTGGGAGCAATAAAAAAAAAAACGAGGTCAACGTACAAAGCTAAATAAGATGTGACAGGCAGAGAGAGAGAGAGTCTGTGTAATATATATGTATATATATAAAAGGGAGAAATCCGGCGCGTGTGCGTCTAATATGCAACTGTATGCGTATGTCTCTAGATTAGCTGTTTTTTTTTCTTTCTTTTTTTTAACTAAATTCTTCTACATATACATATAAAACATTAACGGTAATTTCGCGTGACTTTGCTATTAAATATTTTCGACTTTCTAAATATAAACTAATTCATATACAACTATTTTTTGTTTTTTTTTTTACTTACACTTTTACTAAACGGAAATAAAGTGGTTTTGTTTTGTGTGTTGTTGTTACTTCCGCTAAGGCGGACGACTTTTAAAATAAATGTAATGTCCTTGCTTGTCTGTACTTTTCTCTTATTGTTTTAATTATGCTAGTTTTCTTAAATTTTGTTGTGCTGCTGTTTGTCACGTACTTTATGTAGTATATTAACAATAAATTAATAGACAATTTATGGTTTCGTCAACAATTTAACCTCGTCTCTGTGTAGAGTGTGATAGAAAGCACTATATATGCATATGTATGTAGTTGCCGTCGCCACGCACACAAATAAATTGCGGCGGCAAGTGTTGAAAAAAAAAATGCCGTTTGCTACTTTATTTAGATATGTATGCACTTAATATGCTGTCGCACATACAAACAAACACACACACATACATACATAAACACACTCAACAGTTGATACGGCGTTTATAAATATATATGTATATAATTCCTTTTTTTTTACACACACGTTTTTATTTTTAGTTAATTTAAATTTAATTTTTTTTAACTATCACAATTTATTACTTTTTAAGGCCTAAATTATTATTATTTTTTTTAATTAAAAAAGTATGCTGTGCATATGCTATAAAAAAAATGAATAAAAGAAAAATAACGAAATTATAACTAAACGACGTTTGGAATTTTAAAATCCGCACGCTGCCTTGCTACTTTGCGAAATGAAGTGACACAGTGAATGAATATGAAGTTCGAAAATAAAAATCTAGCACATGTTTTTCGAACTTCGAAGTCGGAAACGAAAGCGGCGCCATTTTTCTACGAAGTAATGTGTTGCACAGCGTTGCTATATGTTGCGTGTTGGAAAGTGCAATGCCTTATTTTATTTTTTGGTATTAAATTCTAATCCAAGAAAATTATGCTAGAAAAAAATGTATATGACCGCTGATTTAATATTAAATGCATTTGACTTCGAAAATATTAAAAAAAAAAAGTAAAAAAATACCATTTAAAATGTCTACAACAAAAAATATAATGTGATTGCTTATGACACAAAGAAGAAGAAACAAGCATGGCTTCCGCTTAGCACGCATTTTACGCTGTATAAGCAATTAATTATTTTTTCTTATAAAAATGTTGGCATTTTCTGCATACAATAAACCATTTACATTATGCATATGTATATTATTTTTAAGCAAAACACTTCAAATTAGCACTGCTGCATACACAATGACGCACACACACACATACATGTGCAAAAGTATAGTAAAAAAAAAATTTATTGTATAATAATCTAATTAACAAAATGCTGCATACAGATTAATAATAAATGAGTCACAAGCTTTTATATAAAAAATGCACGCATGACTAATACTTTTTTCTGCTAGCTATGTTATCAACAAAGAAACTGCTGCTTATCTGCAACCATTTTTTTTTTCCTGCCAAGAAAATCTTTTACGCAGTTGTCTCAAAAAAGAAAATTTTACACTCGCAACTAAGCAAAAAAAACTATGCGCTTTTTCTTTCTTTTTATAAAAAAAAAACATTTTTTTTTCTTTTTAGAGCGCACTTAATATTATATATATATATATTAATTTTATTTATTATTTTATTCAATACTTACGATTAAAACAAAAAAATCTGTTTTGCCGAAAAAATTTAAGCAAATGTG